>JAJLRJ010000011.1:23731211-23821026 GCA_024195265.1 Dendrophyllia cribrosa | reverse complement strand
CGATAATAAATGACACCTGCTGTTAGGCTTCATGTGTACTCCCTTGCAGGCGAATCTTTTCTGACGTCATTTTTTACACTTGTTTCATTGCCATAAGAATTTACGTTAGAAACTCAAACACTGACTTTTTGAGCCCCAGCTCTTTAATTTTTCAGCTTTTGAATCAGTTTACGGTGGTCTAGTGACCTCATCAAGTTGATAAAACTAAATTTTCGTTTTCCGCTCTCCCCCACTGTATACCTGCCAACTTTTTCCGAATGATAGGCGTGAGAATTTTTTCGTTGGAGTGCCAGGATTTCCGAAGGCGACCTGACCAAATCCGAAGATAACCCGATCTATTCCGAAGATGTCCGAAGTTGTCCGAAGAATTCGGAAGTTTCCATGGACCTTAGACCTCCGTTTAATAACATACAGCTGTAAGCACTGACACGGCACCACAGTTTTGAGGGTTGTCCAATACTCTGACAAATTTATGCATAGCATTATATTGTATTATATGACCATAACAATAGTTTAACAATACATTCTAGAACGGCACAATTCAGCACAATGTATTACAGTATAATGCTATGCATGAATTTGTCCGAGTATTGGACAAGTATGTTAAAAGGGACACTTTTCTGCCGAAATGGCAAATTTCACTTAGTTTATTTCCCCGTTATATCGCCGAATGCCACCAAATATACAACTTAGTTGGATAAAAAGATTCCATAGAGCAAAACAATTAAATTAAAAGCAGTAGTTTGGAGATAAAGTGCAGGATTGCAAGGATTGAAGTGGATTACAGTTCATGAAATTTGATTTATTGACAAGTCGTTAAGAATCAAACTTGCCATTCTTGTGAAATTTTAACTTTTCTATCCGTTATTTTGTCTGTTTAGTTCATATTTCTTTGCTTCTAGTACCGTTTGGTAATGGTTTCTTCCAATGTCAAGATAATAAAGTAGGTCAAAGAAGCTTAAACTAAGATCCTGGCCATAATCATAAAAACACGATATTTCAGCCGGGATAGTGTCGACCGTGTCCATTCAAACCACTAAAATTCACGATAATATACTTCGATACCGCGGCTATATCAATGTCAATGCTAATAAATATTTACGATTCGAAAATGAATAACAACACAGCAAATGGGGGTATCTTAAGATCTCTGCCGAGGCCGTCGGAGCCAAGGAAATTAAAATCCACGCCTTAATTCTTAGTGTTATTCGTCACTTACTTTTCTTCCAACGTCATTGTTATGCAAGTTAAAAGCCATTCTAGCATCATTTCCAGTTTCCAGTTTGTCTATGAATCTCTTAGTTTCCCTCTCTCCAAACTTCACATTATCGCTGCATCCGCCCCATTGCCAGTCATCGCTTGCCTTTCTTTGTTTCTTTATCACAGCGCAGGTACATCCGGGTATTTTTCCCTGCTTGCACTGATGCGTGATTTCCTGTGTAATGGCCGCCGCGCTTATAGCGTGGATGAATGCAGTTTCTCGAGTGGCTATCACAAAATAAATACAACAAATTACTTCAAGTTTCGCCAAGAGTCGTCGAGAATTCAAATTTGCCCTCGTTTCGCCCGAAATGATCATCCCTCGTCTATCGTCGACTCTCGTGAACTTTCAGCTGACTGGTTCAATTCTCATAAATAAGTTTAAACTATTACTACATGTACTTTGATTCCTGCATGTGTTGACTCTTCTGTTATCCCAATGTGAAATAAGAACAAGACTTGAAGAAACTTTAAAATGGCAAATATGGGAGTGAGCGTTTTATCTCTCGATGATTAGCCTGGAGAAATTTTGTGCAGTAGTGAAAGTTGACGAGAACACATAAAATGAATTGTAGAACTGAGTTTCCGATCAACAACAGCGCCGGATAGCAGCTCATAGTTAAATTCTCGACGAGTCTCAATTAGTACATGTAGTTAGCCCTTGTTGACTCTTTTCTTGTTTGATGCGGGTTTACGACCAGTATGAAATAAGAACAAGAATTGACGAAACTTTACAGAACTTTACAATGACAAAATGGGAGCGAGCGTTTTATATTTAATGATTGGCCTCACGGATGAAAATTTATGCAGTACTTATCAAAATTGGTTAGAGAACAGTGCTGTAAACTGAATTGCAGAACTGAGGCCCCGTTTACACGGGTCCGGACAAATTTTTGCACGGACGAATTTTGTTCCTAGACCACGTGTTTACATGGATCCGTGCAAATTCTGTTACAGATTGCAGTGGTGTTTACACGGAACTTGCACACTTAGCCGTTCAAAAATTCGTCCAGTTCCGCCGGTCCCGTGTAATCGCAAGGTGGAACCGTGCAAGTTTTTGTTCGTGCAAAAATTTGTCCGGACCCGTGTAAACGTGGCCTGAGTTTACGATCAAGCAACAGCGAGATGCTTAGACTCTCGATGAATCTCTTAAAAATTGAAGAGCAATACTACCTAATTATAGTGTAAAAAAACGTTGTCTGGCTTAAAGCATGAACTAATAAATCAACTTTCGGCTACCAATATGCAGCCTTTGACGAATGCGCCAAAGGCTGAAGATTGGTAGCCGAAAGCTTATTTTTTTTTCAAATAATTTAAGCCAGAGAACATTTTTTACATTTTAATCATATTAAACCCCGATTGCGCGTCCATTTTTACACGTCAGTACAGTAGCTAGTTTCACTATCTTGATGAAAACTGAACCGACGCTACAGTCGACAAAAGCGCGATTAGCAGTGTCCGAGAGAGAGATGCAAGGATGTTTCAGCGCTTCTTAACTTATGTTTTCCTTTGTCAGCTGGTTTTCAAAATACAACAAAAGAGAATCGGGAACAATTGAATTGCCGGGTTGTCTCGGATTGCTGAAATGGAAAGTTAAAATTATGATTTTGCATGCAAGTAAAGAATTGCATAGGCTTCCAATGTGTTTGCCATGCTGGTTAGAGTAGCCTTTTTCTGCAGGGCTGTTAGCTGTGATTGTTTGGCGATCTAGTGCTCTGAGTCAAGCTATCTACGAGTCATATTCAGAGTTTTGACGAGATAATAGGACACCTGGGTTGAAGTCATTTGCTAAGTTAACGGTAATTAACAAAGGAACAATAGCGCACAATTAGACATCTTTATGCCGACAACGCTTTGATGTTCCGCTGGCCTGGAGCGAAAACCCTGCATCTACAGGAAAAGAGACTTAAGAAGAATAAAAAGTCTTAGTTTGAAAATGGTATCGCATAGAATTGAATATATATTAAGTTGCTCGGTAAAATTCGTAGCTTTCGTTGGGTAAATATGCGACAAGCTATACAATGCAACCGGTCGCGCGTTTACTGCCAATAGCATCCCCGATCAAAACTGGTGAAAACATATCATATTTCAATCAACAGTGAAAACCCAAACAACGTAAAGGTAAAGACGGTCTCGATAAATCTTATTTCAATGGCCGTGTCAGTTTAGATTTCATTCACAGACTCAAAGTTAAGTTAGAACTACTTTACGATTCGAGGTTTGCCGACATTCAGTAAAATCGATTGCGGTCATATTAAAAAAATATCTCACTCCAAAAATACATGAATGGCATAGAAACGCGATTTCAACAATAGGTTAAGAAAACCGAAAATCAATTAAACGTGTTCTCTAAAGGTTTCATTAATAATATTACTAAACTTGACAAAGAAAAAAGGACAACAGTCTTACCATAGGGCAGCGTTGTCTTAACAAAGATGGGCAGCTCTTTAAGCACATGTTTGTTGTCCAGCGTGCAGTTCCAAATCTCGTTCTTAAACTGTCTTTGGCATTCCTCTAGACCGAGGTGGCCTCCCGCTTTCACGATGCTCAATAACAATGGATAAGCCTGAAAAATAAAATAATTTGGATGCCATAAAGAGAACGATCATTTAAAGAATTATCTTATCTTTTGATAAAGGGTGTCAGTTACACGATAGTGAATAAGTTTGTGTCCCCTAGCGACGCAAGCAATAGCACTGAACTGCAAGAGCGGTTAGCGCTCTTATATCTTGGCGAAAAAAGGATCGCATAATTCGCTTGTTCTTGTTTACTCGTCGCAAAATTTTGTGTTTATATTCAAGCGAACGTTATCGATGTCTACAAACTACAAACGTTGCTTATCTGTACATGCGACTTGTAACTTCGACGAAAACTGAAGGAAACAGAATCACTTAAAGCTAGATTGACATATAGTCCTTAAACTTAAATAAATATCCATTGTATTTTCTTGCATTGACTTTTTAATTTTCTTTTTCATACACCGAAATCAAAAGCCGCTGTATACATTTAATAATCATGAACGCGCCAAACAGAATTATACAATGTGAAAATTACCTCTTGTCCAAGAATGCTGTCGGATCTGTTCAAAGAATTAAAGTCATTGTTAGCATGAAGTTACGTTGAATAAACAACGTCATTCGAAATAATACTTAAACAAGCTATTTTAATGCAATATCTTAACAGACCGCGATACCGCAAATTAAAATTCTTAACGCTAAACCGATTTTATGTTCAACGTTAAATAACGCGGACAGAGCAAATACCGGTTCTTGCAAATCATAACATTAACGACGGATAATTTCAATTAAAACTATTAATTTGACTTGTGAGTGGATGGTAAGCAATTTGTTTTTAATCACAAGAAAGTTAAACAATTTAATGTAACTTGAATTCACGGATATTTTAGCAATTAAAATGTCCGCGCGCAATTCCCAAAATTAAACTAACTAGGAAACGCGCGCCGTTAAACTCAAATATAAAAACACTTGTATTAAGTAAATTTAAGAGCGCATTAGTCATTTATTTCTGTTAACTTCGAAGTTAGCTATCTAAAACTTAGTCAAATACATTTTTCTGATTATCTGTCTGGCCTTCGTTTCACATGGTCGCTTCAGCGAACACAGTTACTCCAAGGAAATCATATTTCAATCGTACGAAACGTAAAATGAGACTCCAAAAAAAGTCGCAGAAAAGTCGTGGAACAATTTCGATTCGTTAGAAACAAAAGCTATGGCTTTATCTCAACTTGAAAGGATAAAAATGTTCTATCTTAAACTGCGATTACTAGATTCACAAATCGTGATCAAAGGCGCCTAAATTACTTCTAAACAAATAAACCCACTCACTTGATTTTACCAAAGCCGTGATTTACACAAACTGTGACAAGCACCAAAATTGCTGAAGCCAGCTTCATTTTCCACCCTCAGACGATCCGTGTGCGTTTACCTTTGCAATAGAATGCCGAAAGCCTTGTGAACTCTTGTGTTCTCTTTATGAAGAGCTGATAAAAACAAATAAACTCATTACAAAAACACGCCGAACAATAGGAAATAACTCTTTTATGCAAAATCCCTGCCATAAGTGGGTGGAGGTGTGAAATGGCGGCATCGAAGCTATGACTCATAAGAGGTGAGGCCATTTTAAGTCCAAGCACAATACATGTTGTTATCTCATTCTAATTCATTAATCTCTGATAATCTTGAGATAAATGAGACCATGACTTTTGTTTTACGAGGTTGTAGATGCTTACTGCAGATGGCACTACTTCATGATCTTTTCACTCAACCATTCAGACGAGCCAAACAGTATTTAAATCTATACCCTGCGTGACGGTATTGTTTTGGCGTACGGCAGCATTCTCTGTGCATTAGCAAATGAATTTTTTGCGGTCTTTGAAACGCGCATTGCTTTCCCGTTTTGAAACCAGTTCCAGAATATATATTTATGTATTTAAAATCCATGTTGCTTTATGCCCGTTTCTGAAACCACTGCTCTCGGAACAAAGCTTTATGGCCTGCACGTCGTGGTCAAAATGAAGTCTTTGGCACGCAGCATTTTCTGCATTTATTTAGCAAACGACTTTTTTTGCGGTGTTAAAAGCTGTATTACTTTTCTTTTTCTGAATATCAAAAACACTACACTCGAAAAATAACATCGGTCTTAAAAACCCGTATTGCTTTCGCGTTTTTGAAAACACTACTGTACTCTGAAAAAATAAGATCTTTCTCGTCTTTCGAAATAGCCCGAGAATTTAGTTTTATCGACTGAGTCGATAAGGTAAATTGACCACCGTAAAAAGATTCAAATAGCTGACGTTTCGAGCGCTAGCCCTTCGTCGGAGCGAATCCTTACGAAGGGCTAGCGCTCGAAACGTCAGCTATTTGAATCTTTTTACGGTGGTCAATTTACCTTATCGATTCAGTCGATAAAACTAAATTCTCGTGTTTCATCCCCCCACCGACGCAGCACCACAGTTTCTCTAGAAACTAACCCCATTCATTTCGAAATAGCCGCATACCTGCCTTCCCTTTCCACTGTTTCCAGAAACCACTACGTTCGTGTTCTAAACATTTTGATTTCCGCACTCAAAACCATGCTTCCGAGCCGCTTAGATAAATCTTTGCACGTCAGGTAGACGTCTTATGCTTTTATTTTAATAATACCAGGGTTCTAATTATAGAAAAAATCACCGAAAGGAAAGTACAGATATAGAAGAAAGGAAGTTAGATTTGAAGGACCGAAATGGATTCTGCTAGCATGGACTTTGTTCTTCTTCAGCCGAATTCGTGCTGTGCTCTCGCGTTGCGGTTAGCTGAGTAATAACTACTGCAACCAGTCCGTTGTTCAATTCTGTCGCTGAAATATTCAGCTTAGGGAACCAAAAAAGTCAAATTGTATTGGTTTCCTAAGCTGAGCATTTGTACACTTTCCGTTAAAAACACTAAGATGATATGGAAAAACCGTGGTACAACGCCACTGCAAGCGTTTTCCTAGACATTCCTTGTTTAGTGCCCCTGTTCGTGACGTCAGAAAGTTAAACGTGTTTTGCACGTGTCCACCACTAAAGAGAGAAGTACGCTTTAGAAAAGGTCCAATAAAGTTGATGACACTTTAAATCTCGCGTGAGTTGCTTTCAAGAGGGGGCTGATACTTTCCTGTTAATTGATTACTTGTTGTGAGTTAAGAAAATTAGTGGACAGTGGCCACTCAGACAAAATCTTTTATAATTCACAGTCACAAACAAAATGAGGAAGCAGTGATTAAATTTGAGATTTTGACAAGCTGGATATTATAATATTAAATAATGGTACTGTTTCTAAAGCGCTTAAACCATAAATATTATATTCCAAAGTGCTAAATATTTACAACATCAGTACACGTAATCGTTATATATAATTCTACTGTGGAATATAAGACCTGTTAAAATTACAAATCAGTGTATATATCCAATGCGCAACAATGCAAAATTTATATTACCGAGAACTACCGTATGGTGCTTTTCTCGGCAGTAATCCTTCTTTGAAAATAAAACCGGCCAGTGTGAGACAGATTAAAACAAGGCATTTATGTATCCGGCTTTCATCTGTCGTACAAAAATAGAGTAAAAAACTGCGGAAAAATAGGAAGCAGGGTGACACCAACTCCAAGGGCAAAAATCATTTCGCAAAATTACAAAAGTACTCAATCAAGCATTTGACCTCACGTACACGCGAACAGATCGGTATATGTTTTAATAGACCACCTCGTCGTTTTTCGTTGCTGCCAGAAAGAAAACCTGAAAATTAGCAAGACCGTAAAGTTGGAGCGTTATATCTTGCTCAGAAGTGAAGATACAGGTCTGTGGACTTTTACCTTTTTACAGACGTTTCAATGGTGGTACGCAAATCGTGCATACCCGGTATGCAAGTTGCGTACCGCTATACAAACATCTTGACATTCACTGATCTATATCCGCTTCTATGCAAGGTATGACACTCAAGTTTATTAAAGGAGTGCTCAAGCTGAAATAATAAATAAACAAATATAAAAAAATAATAAACTGCACTGTGGTCTTTGACGGTTTTCAGGGTGCAAAGGATTGTGCGACCTCATGATGACTAGCTAATAAAAATGCCGTCAAATACTGAAATATTTTCGGGATGATTTGTATAGGTAATCATACGGTTTCGAGTTCAATTTGGGATTAATTTGCACGAGTGAGTTTTTCAAAAAGCTCAAAATTGCAAGAGCCGCTTCGGCGAGTGCAATTTGAGCTTTTTGAAAAACTCACAAGTGCAAATTAATCCCAAATTGAACGAGAAAACCGTATGATTACTTATTAATAATTATACATGAAAAAATTTGCATCCATTTTTGCATCAAATTTTTTTTTGGATTTTTTTTTTTTTTTGCACTGGTTTTACACGTTTTGCATTGGTGTTACACTTGAACTGCACTGCTCTTAGCCAATCAGAATCGAGTAATTTTTTCATGTGTATTTTAAAAGAACGCTGAAAGAGCGTGAATGTGAATGTGAATATACAGAAACCGAATGTGAATGTGAATATACAGAAACCGAAAAATAAAGCTCCAATGGTGTGATAAATTATTACAAAATATATCAAAACTGTCGATTAGTGTCGGTCTCTGGTCATAGACGGACTGGGTCTCAATGAAATACAACTTGAAAAAAACTATCCTAATCTTTATCAAATTACCACATTTTCGTGTCACAGAGTGACTTGCAGCATTTTTTAGGTTTTCTAGAAACTCCCATTAAGTGGGCGTTTGTGGAAAGGAAAAGCAGATAAATGATAAAAATTACAAATGTTATCAATAGCTTCAAGTTCGGGACATCTTGTCTCCACATTTAGCACAAACCTTTTAAATATTGACGTTTTCCTTCACAAATTTAATGAATCAGCTTTTTAGAATACTTTTAGCCTTTTCCACTAATTAAGTGCAGGAAACTTTGGTTTTTATATTTACTTTATGGTTTAGATGATTTTCACGATTATGTTCAACTAGAATAGGGCGCTGTCCTTAGATTAACTTTTGTTCGCGATTTTCTATTACTTGAAGTTAACTTAATTCTTATAAGAGACCGTCAATATGTAGCCTGTTATTCTGTTATTTAGGTTATATTAATAATTTGCTGTTAAGTTACTTCGCCCTAAAGAAAAACCTCCGCAAGAGATTTTCAATATTATGTTAATTAACTAGCAAACATTTCGTGATCGGTAAAAGTTGTTTTGAAATATTTGCATGTAATTAGAAGAGTAAGAGTAAGAGTAAGTGGGAAGGAGCATTGTGAACTGATAAGTCGAAAAGTGAACTAAGATAAGTCGAAGGAGGACAAGTCGAAAGAGAGTAAGTCAGAAGAGATTAAGACTAAGAATAACATCTGAAGAGAAACAGAAAGAAACTGTAAAAAGCAAGGAAATGTAAGTGAATAAATCGTACTGAAGTACTGAAGTGTGTTGCTGTGCCGATCCCGGGTACCTCTGCTCTGCAACGAGCTAGTCTCCAACAGAAGGACGTAATTTTCGCTTTCTAATTCTCACATTCGTCTCCAAATGGGCTAGAACAGACCATAATCTGTCTATCTTTCAAGAATTAGTTGATTTCAACCTCTTGGTGTTTTAGTATTACTTTGTAAATAAGTAAAGGTATTGTAAAATGGCTTTGACCAAAAAACATCAAAATTCCCGTGATACTTCCCTTTAAATTGACGGGAAGAAATGGACAGTAGCAACTCAGACAAAACGTATTATAACTCAAAGTCAAAAATTAAACGAGGAAGCTATTAAGCAGTGATTGAATTTGAAATTTTGACAAGTTGAATATTATAATATTAAATAATGGTAGTTCTAAAGCGCTTAAACTATTAATATTATATTCCAAAGCGCTAAATATTTACAACATACATGTAATCGTTATATATAATTCTACCGTGGAAAATAAGAGCTATAAAAATTAAAAGATTTATATAACAGAGGCTTAGTCTACCGTATTGTACTTTTCTCCGCCGTAATTCTTCTTATAATTTAAAAAGAAAACACAACGTGAGGAAAATTAAAGAAAGGCATTTATGTATCCGGCTTTCGTCTGTCGTACAAAAATAGAATAAAAAACTGCGGAAAAAATTGGAAGCAAGGTGACACCAACTCCACCGGCAAAAAAAAATTATCTCGCAAAATTAAGAAACAAGACAAAAGTATACTCAATCAAGCATTTGACCTCACGTACACGCGAACAGATCGGTTCATCGATTTTAATAGACCACCTCGTCGTTTTTCGTTACTGCCAGAAAGAAAATCTTAAAATTAGTAAGGCCGTAAAATTGGAGCGTTAAATGTTGCTCAGAGGTGAAGATACAAGCCTAGCAGACGTTTCTCCTATGGTGGTACGCAAATCGTGCATACCCGGTATGGAAGTTGCGTACCGCTATACACACATATTGACATTCACTGATCTATATCCTATGTCTTCTAGGCAAGGTATGACACTCAAGTTTATTAAAGGATTGCTCAAGCTGAAATAATAAATAAACAAATATAATAAAATAATAAACTGCAAGGTGGTCTTTGACGGTTTTTAGGGTGCAAAGGATTGTGCGACCTCATGATGACGAATAAAGATGCCGTCAAATACTGAAATATTTTCGGAATATTTGTATTCAAAAGAAGGTCACAAAGGGCAAAAACTGCACGAAATTTGTCCTTTTATTCTATCTTATTATTATCATTATTATTATTATTATTATTATTATTTATTATTATTATTTTTTTTTTGTGGAAGTTTAAGGTAACTTTTATAGTTTCAGTATTTTTTTCTTTTTGTGCTAAATGTATGTCTGTTAATCCTTTCACTCTCAGAGTCAGATATGGAGACTGTCAGTAGTGCATTTCTAACTTTTGAGTCTGTGGACGAAATCGTACGGTGTGACCATTCAAATGAAACCCCTTTGGCCGTACTTTTGCATGGTACCATTTGTTATTTAATATTTTGCAAAATGAAATTTGGGATTTTTCTTGAATTTTGATTTTTGGCACTCTTGGGTGTTCAATGGGTTAAGTATTACTAAGTAGTTAACGATCCTCAGTGATGCAAGTCGTGAATAACTTGGTATTCTGAATTGTTTGGCTGTCATGTAGGTTAGTATTATATACTTTGTAATGTTGTTTTTAACTCAAAAATTGTGTTAAACGAAAAGAAATTATGATGAGAATAATTCTCTCACCCCAATTACTGTTTTTGTTTTAAGGTGGCGAACAAGTTATTTTCTTCTCAGCCTCTTTTACCGTGTACTCTTTGTTAGAGTGATTTTACTAAACCCGTGAAATAGTTAGCAGAGTAGGCCACTTCGAAAAATCCCATAATACTCTTTAAAGTGCAGGTTTGGGTGGTGCTTGATGTAAGCCTGATTTTTTCTAATTTCCTAAGTTTTCAGCACGAACTGCAGGTGCTATGCTTCAACTTCAACTTTATACATTTGTATACGAACACACAATGCTACGTCCCAGCATTCCTACATGTACTCTGAATTACATTGTGCCATTCTAACAAAGAAGACTTGAATAATTACACTTGGTTGAGCCTGCGCGTAAAAGATTATTATGGTATTTTTCGAAATGGGCTTTAGTACGCACTCTTAGACTATAATAGACGATATTCGTATTCTCGGTATTGAACTGGAACTAGCTTGTGTTAATGATATTCCCCCGCATGAGCCTCCATTGCAAGCTTTTACCAGTTCAATACCGAGAATACGAATATTGTCTATTCCATTGTCTTTTTTGTTTAATTTGGATTATCATCACACAAATTGTAAGATAGTGTTTCATGGGTTAAGTAAAACCACTTTAACATAGTATTTTGTAACATAATATGTGTACTTCTAACTTTTTAGTCAAAAAAGACTGTTTATTTATTTAATCTCGATGACTTTATCAGAAGCGTCTAGCTTTAATTA
This sequence comes from Dendrophyllia cribrosa, assembly GCA_024195265.1. Lineage (NCBI taxonomy): Eukaryota > Metazoa > Cnidaria > Anthozoa > Scleractinia > Dendrophylliidae > Dendrophyllia > Dendrophyllia cribrosa. The sequence goes on along the minus strand of JAJLRJ010000011.1, from coordinate 23,809,313 downwards.
AGAATCGATTAATAACTAAAATTAAAGAAACTGAAAATAACATTTTATAATACAATTACTGACGGCAACAAAGAGGAAAAATAATAGAAGAAAATTGGATTTTCTGATAGAGGCTTGCACGAACAGGATACTGACACGAAATATTGTAATTCTATCAACTGGTGAGCTAAAATAAGACCATTCTTACTCTCAAAAATATTTCCCTGTAATAATGTTAAACGCTTCGGGACTGATCATTCAATACTTGTTTGATATACGACTTCGTAGGAACTGCCAAAATTATTGAAAACCCCTCCGAGAATCGTAATATTTACTGATTTATCTAAACCACTTCAAAACTTAGATCCCACAATTTAAATAAGCGTACTCTCAAAACTATTCCCCTGTAGGCTCTGTAAATATTTCAGTCGTCCCTGTAAATATTTCCAAGAAATATTTATTTATCTAAATCACTTCAAAACTTAGATCCCACCGATACTAGCACGAAATGTTTGCAATTCTAGCAACTGGTGAGCTAAAATAAGATCATTCCGTACTCTCAAAAATATTTCCCTGTGGTAATGTTAAACGTAGCAGAATATCATTCAATACTGATTCGTTTGACATATGACTTTGTCGGGAACTGAAAAAAATGATTAAAATCCCGTCCGAGAAATATTTATTATCTAAATCATAACAAGACTTAGATCCCACAAATGACAATATCAGCAATCTCCAAAACTAATTTGTCCTCACATAAAGTTATTCTTATAAAGGAGATTAGACTTGCTTACTTACGAGAGCGACGAAATCGCGAGACGAGCGACGGCATAGTCCCGATCGAGTCTCCGCCTGATCGGGACTGCTAAAAGATTAATGGGCTTTGAAAAAGTCCAGAAGGAGTTATGTAACGAGGAGTTATGAATAATTTAAGAGCAAAGTTAAAATTCTAAACTATTCTACTAACTATTTCTCGGGTTAAGTAAAATCACTCTAAACGCGAGCCCTGAACCAAAGCATGAACGATTACTGCACTGTTTACTAACCTGAAATCCTTTTCTAGCTTGTCCAAAAAGAGTCGTTAGGGATAGGCAAAAGGGAAAATAAAGCCAAGAACGCCGATGGGGCCAGGAGATGAAATCGGAAGAAAACCTGTATGGCATTAAACAAAATCCGGGCTTAAATTTATGCGGATGTTTGCGGATTTTTAGGTATTTATTGGTGTTGCGGATACGATAGTTGGTTAGCTATTTTGTTGTGGTGTGGGTATGGTTTATTGCGTCATTTGGGAATCTGTCGGAATTTTTTTTTAACAATCCACTAGAAAGATCCCGCCGAGAAAAATATATAATTATATTACCCACAATACTTTTTTCGCAAAACATTGTTTTCGCCAATGACTGCTACAATGCATCAGTCTCGTCATGTACGCTATATTAATTCAAACTTAACATTACTTCCCAATAACTCGTCAAGATGCATGAAGATTGCATTCTGGAAAATATCAGAAAAACTTAAAGAAAATCATCATTGCCGGCGTAATATCCCAGAAATACCCAATTCACAGGCTGAATTATCTCCCCGCAGAATTTTTTTCTTATTATCAAAACGGATACAACTGAAATTCAAATAATGGGATGTTGAATGCGGAATTGCGGCTGAGCAGACCTACAATAGTTCTACAGAGGATGAAATATGCCTTATCTTTAAATATTTAGAAATTCGTTTTTTTTTTTCACAATTTATCGTTTGCTAAAATTAACCGAGACGAAATTACATCTGATATGTACTGATAACGTATTGAATAAATTTTATCATCGTACCTAATTCTTATCAGTATTTATGTAGTGTATAAGCTGATGAAAATCATATAAAAGTACACGAATAAATTGACGACGATTTAAAGCCTATGATAACTGTTCAACATGTGTTGACAGTCAACAGATGTTGCGACTGCTGCTGAACAAAGATTGAACAGTGTATCAATACCATGTTGAATGTTGAAATTAAATTAAATTAAATTTGACATTAAGACCATTGAACACTATTAAACGTTGTTAAGCAAAAAAAAAGTAGACTCTATATATTCCGTTCAACAAGTTGCAACTCGTTGAACGACAAAAGCCAAGCCTGGATTTCACTAGCGACAAGCACAAGCGCTTATGTCCAGTGAGAATAGGGACGACATAAGCATCAACGCAAGCATAGGCATACCGATCAATATTTATTAATGAAAATATCTTTATTGAAAAATAGCAATAATAATAATTTACAATAGCTATAAATTGAATTGAATTGATACATACTTATGCTAATGTTAGTTTTCACTTGATGGAAATCCTACATATGCTTCCGCTTATGCTTATGCTAATGGCTTTGTCGCTAGTGGATACCTAGTTTTACCAATGTTGAATGCATGTCCTACTCATTCAATTCACTGTAGTTGCAATATGGTTCAGCATGCATTTGTTATTTGTACCATGTATCATTAAGACTTAGACTGAGTGAACCCATCTGGAGAAACACGAATGAGATGGCATCACAGTTGCTGCTCTGGGACCAACACCCTGATGGCAATAGATCTAAAGAACGCGCGTGAGCAACCACTTACGTGGACCAGAACGGGAAACAAACCGGTTTAAAATATCATGAACTAGAATACGAACTGCCAAAAACTATCAAACCTATGCGAATGCTCTCAAACTGATTGTTACCCTTTCACAGAGTCAATTATGGAAACGTGTAGTGCATGTATTTCTAACTTTTGTGTCCGTTGACGAAATCCTATGGTGTGACCATTCAAATGAAACCTCTTCAGCAGTACTTTTGCATGGTGCCATTTGTTTTTCAATACTTAAAAAAAATGAAATTTGGGATTTTTCTTGAATTTTTATGTTTAGCATTCTTGGGAGATAAAGGGTTAGATAAAATCACTGTAAAAAAAACTGCTCTGTGATCAGTCTTTTCTACCCTCTGAATTGAGAAATCAAACGAGCTAAGAAAACAAGAGATGCGATTACTCCGAATCGCGAAATTTAGGCATGTTTACCTGCTTTTATGACAAAATAATAAATGGAAATTATTATGTATGATTTATGAGATAATTTAAGTCTTAAATAAATAATTTTCAAAAATGACATTGTCGTGATCGCGAACGTATTTGAATCTCTCCACGCCCAAGAATCAACGACGAGAGTTCACTCTTTAACTCTCGCTTGACCTGTAATTATCATGAAGTTTCGCCGCCTCTCTTAAACCGATGAGAACTGGTTTAACCATGTTTAATCCGGATACGGTTGATTGTGTTAACGATACAGGACAAATGTAGTCCCGGTCCCACCCGTAAACTCAAATTAACATCGGCCTCCGTTTTAACACCCTGCCCCAACCAGAAATGCGTCATTAAGGCTACTTAGTAACCTCACCGCATTCCCGGAAGATTTTACATGATTGTTAAATCAGGAGCACGTTTTTTTTTTAAGACAAACTTAAGCAAGGTCAAGACCAAGCCTTTTTTAGCGCACCTAGAGTAAACAAAACTAAACAAGATTGTCTTTTCCCGTCTTGTTTTTCTTACAGTCCTTACAGACAATGGCATTTATGCTAAACTCGCGTAGAGTGACTTACATCTTCAAAATGTTCGTCATAAAGAAAAAAAAACGTGTCTTCAATATCACCGTTATGCAGTCTGACGCAGCTATTGATCCTTTGATTTATTGGCTTGTGTTACTTAACGTCCTTGATAATACAGTATGGCGCCTTACATATTATTAGTCGGAAGGATTAGGCAAAGCATAGTTTTGTTTGTTACTACAAAACATAACTTTAGAAATAAGGCTTTAATTAGATCGAGAAATTGGAAAAGCGTGAGCAAAGCGTACGACACAATTTTGGTCGATTAAAGACCCTTAAGTGTTCTCTACTGACGTTTTTATCTGGGTTCCGCTGTTATCCTATGAATGAATTGTCTGTCTCTTTCATAACACAGTCATAAGAAAAAAAAATGAAATCAACTATCCCCCGGCGGGTGGGGGGGGGGGGGGGGGGGGGGGGGGCGGAATTCTCATATAATTTTGACTGGGGTGATCATTGAAAATTGTGAAAGCAACTGCTAAAAAATAACACAAATCCGTTTTGTGGGTGCGGGTAACTTCAATTTTCACCCCAAGTGGTATCAACTATTTCTGAAAAGTTGTTCTTGTCAGCCTCAGCATGTTTTTCTGGAATAATACCCTTAAATGTATCAGAATAATTCTAATAGTAGTTATTTTCGATTAACACACCCTTAGTAATATCAAACTACGAATTTTAACCACTAAAGGGTACGACGATAAACCCATCACTTTAACATAAGAGTCCCTCCCCCGGAAAACTATCACGGGTATACCCATGGCGGTAAAATAGTCATATCATGTACAACGATCGATTATTAATTGGAGAGCATAAAATACTTACCTTTGGATTTTGTCGTGGAAGAGTTTGTCTTCTCCTTAGTGTCAATCCTTGTAAGTGCTTTATCGCGATTCCTTCTCAGAACGATGGGATCGCTGTCTGAATCATAACGGGCGTTTTGTTATGAATAAATTGTCTGAAAATAACAAGCCTTTTTGCAACTCGTCTCTCTCCAGTCCCACTCAATAGATCAAAACTCTTCCCAGACCACACCTGCGATTTTTTGGTATAACCTCCATCGCGCTTGAGCGGGCGATGAAAGTCACAGAGGCAAACTAGCGGAGATTTCAGTGCGATTTGAGCGCGATTTGTCGCAGTGATATCGCAGAGGTTTCAAATTGAACAGCGCAGTTTGGCGGCGATTTGTAGAAAATCGCAGCAAATATCGCATTCAAATCGCACAGAAATAGCCGCTAGTTTACACTTGAGACAAAAGTTGCATTGGAGAGCCCGACAAAAATTACATATAAATCACATATATGTGAACTCACTCTGGTATTTAGAGAATTCGAAATACTTACAATTAATTCTCACATCAAGTTTTATCGACTGCACAGTAAAAAACTGATAAAAGCAGTTTTGAGATTTCCTAGAGAACTCGAACTCCGAGTGCTGCACAACAACTGAATCAAATTTAAACAAGTACGTGTTGTCGGAGTTAAGGTTTTAGAAGTTCCGTATTCATCATGGCCAACTGATATCTTATACTTTTGATAATATCCCCCAAGAGAAATAAGCTTTCCTTTCTAAAGCGATAAACTCACCATATTAAACTCACCTATCACTTTTGTGCATTACGGCACATAATGCTATAATTTAATATTAACGTTGGATTATCTAGACAAATACCATTTGTTAACTACTTTATACCTGTTTTCTGGAATTATCTTGTTAACCTTTCAAGGCACCCAAATAACACGAGTTAAAATCCAAGATAGCAGATCAAACAAGATGGCGCCCAATTCATTTGGAATGATGATTGGCTTATACTCTCGCATGACTTTCCCAGCCAATTAGAAGTTAACTCTTGATAACGTTTGATAACGTTTGATAACGTTTGATTATTTTCCTGTGCTTTGCAACATGTATCTGCGTCAAAGTTATGATTGGTTCATCGAATTGTTGGGGTATTTTGTGATCGGGCAGAGCATGTGCAATTATTTTGGTTTTGGCTTTGCTATACCCCGATTGAAAACCACTTTAAGAATGAATTTAATTTGCAAAGGCCAAGAAGACTTCCGTTGATAAACAGTTACTTAATTTCTAAGCCCCTGTACTTCCTTTCTAGAAGAAAAAAATTATACCATTCAGCGAGTCCGATCATAATAAGACACAACCGCTTGACAGCTGTTTCCTGCCAGGACACTTTACAACGCACGTTGCCACACACGCTGTGATCCGGCGACACACAATTAATCCTTCTAATGATATACCCGTTTTTCCTTAAAATAAATTCCTCTTAGAACAAAACACAATTTATAACAAAATTCTACTTCTCCCAGCCGCTCAAATATGGCAAAACAGTAACCTTGATATCCAAGAAGAAACATATTTTACAGATATTTAGTATTATTTTATTACATTTTCCCACTGTCAATCTATGTCATTAGTCTTACGTAGTTCCGTTATTGTGTAAAAGCTGTTACGCTGTACTTACGTACACCAATGTAAATTTTCCTCATTGTACTTGAACCTAATGAAGACTGGTCTGGCCAGCCGAAATATATCGGTCTCTGTTCTACAGTTTATCTTCCGTTAATCACGATGTGAATTTGATCTAACTTACAGCAGCAGGATTGTCGTCCACGGTTTGTCTGCTTGAACATTTTTACCATAAAAATAACTGAATGAACCTACTAATTATGTATTACGGACCAGTACTAATAATTTCTTCTGCCAAGGCTAAGTAAAGAGAAGTTAATTATTAAATGCTGCTGAGGAAAGCATATTTGACAAGCGTCGAGAAATGTTGTATCGAACACCTGTACGAAAGACAGAAGAACTCAGAAGAAATCACAGATGTACAAAACTTACTAAAAACTGATAGAAAATATTAATTTACTAGAAGCAAAGGAGTGTTTAAACAGTTATTACGAGATCTTTGAGTTCAATCCATGGGTATACTTTACCTGGTGTGTATGGTTTAGATCATCGTCTTTGACTTTAATTGTTAAGAAGGTCAGAACCTTGTATAGTCAACTGTTAACGACCACTCTCTTAAACGACCACTTCCCGTAAGCGACCACTTTGTAAATAACGGTTTTGTTTCTCAGTCAAATACTGTTTGTCTTGATTTTCCTCTAAAGCGACCACTTTTTCCTGCATCAAGGGTGGTCGCTTAAGGGTGCGTTCCTTTGGTCAGAATGCAAATCCGGATTTTGAATTCAAAAACGGATTTTCTGTTCCTTTGGACGAATCCCAAAAAGGATTTCGAATCCATCGAATCCACTCTGAGGAAGGATTCGATGGATTCAATCCAAATCCGGATTCTTTGGATTTGAAATCCAAGCGTTCCATTGGAACGGATTTGAAAAAAGTACTGGTGGTCAGCGGGGTTTAGCAGTTGATATGGTACACTCTATTTACCATATATGACATATCTTGATGAGCAAAGCAGCTCTCCAGCGCCATTTTTGTCCCAAAGACCAAGAAAGGTAGGCATTTGTTTAATTTTCTTTCAAAAAGCCAATAGTTTAGAGCAAATAAAAACTTTCCTCGCCCTTTTGGCGTTTTTAACACCAGCAAATATACGAGGTTGCGTACTGATGACTTTTTTCTTTGTGTTCTACCGTTGTTCGTGTTGTCTTGCACTCTACTACAAATTTTTCATACTTTTCGTTACTTTGTTTTATGTCACCTATGAGTTACTCAACAACAGTCAAGCATACCCCGAGCTGTGCAAAATCTTCATAGCGTGACTTTATTGCTGTCACATGACACAAATCCTTTTTTGGATTTGGCGTTTCTTTGAAAACCGCAAATCCGAAGAATCCTTCCCAACAAATCCGTTTTTGGATTCGACCAAAGGAACGCACCCCAAGAGAGACTTGACTGTAGTGACTTGTACGTGACAGATCAAACTGCTCGGTAGCTTTAATTAAAATAGGATTTCTCTCAATGACAAGGTTAACGTTCGATGGAATCTGACAGTGAAAGTGTTCAGTAACGTATATTTAAGGCTTGCAAAATTAGTAACAGTAATAAATCACCAGAAACTTTTTTAACACGCCTTGAGGAAATATACTACTAATTAAAAATATGTATACAGTGGAATCCCAATTTTTCAAACCTCCAAGGGAAACGGAAATTGGTTCGAAAAATCGGGAGTTCGAAAAATCGGAGGTGGTATTGACTGAAATCAAATCCAAGGGAAACGAGCTTTGGTTCGAATAATCGGGAGTTTCGAAAAATGGAGTATTCGAAAAATCGGGATTCCACTGTATATATATATTGAATGTAGCTGGGTAGGGATGATAGCGAAAGATCTTAAGGCGTGAGACATGAGTTATCGGTTTAATACTTCGGTTGACGACTTAGGCTAAGGAAGACAACACAAATTAAACCAGCCTTTTATAATTGCTGCTGTTGTCGTGGGTAAAGTAAATCCAGGCCAATAATTGTGAAATGAAAGCAAAAAACTTCACCAAATTGTTAATTATGCTATTGTATTTATTCTTCACAAAACATGTTTAAATATTATGTTACTGCGCATTTCGATGTAAAAAAACACGCGACCTCTGAAGTTCAAAGCCCAACTATTATTAAGACTAGGTTTACGTTTTACACTGCCGTCGATTGGCGACAAACTATTGGACACCTGAAAATCAGTAGAAACCGTGACAAAATGGTTCATAATCAGCCAGTCACATCCCACAAACATGGATGACCATTTCACCATATTGCGTAAAGCATCGTTGTTTCCAGAGACGTCTAGTATATGATATTTGCGCCGCAGTGAAAAACGAAGCTGTTGGTTTTGTTTTGAAATTCAAAGTTCGCGTGTTATTGAAAAGCGAAGTAAGATTGCTTAACCGCTACATACCGTTATCACACGCATAACCTGCACATACAGCAATGATTTTGAATATAGAGTTTTATTGATCTATTTTTTGTGTTGCTGTTAAAGGGGCCATGTCACCAATTTTTAGTGCTTATTCTTAAAAAGCCAAAAGGCGTAATATAATTGCATCAATGGAAGCCAAAATAAAATGGTCGAGTTTTGTTTAAAATTACTCTACGAGTACACTGAAACTGTAAATAAGTGTCTCTGACTACAGATGGCCAGGATGGAAATGGATTGCATCTTGAAAAAAACATGGTTCGTTCCATGTGTTTTCGAAAATCTGATAAAAACTAGTTACGTTTTTTTATTCGTTCAAGATGTCACTTGATATCATTTTCGTTCTGTTGCAAGAGCATTTCGTGTTTGAACTAAGATGTTCAATTTTAATTCTAGTACAGACGGAGCCAAAAACACAAAAACCTCCGTGACACGGCCCCAAACTAATTGCTCCAGAGAATCAAAGCAAATTTGATATTTTTGAGGGGCGGCTTGGCGCCTATTTGTTGCCTTTCATTTATTATTGGATCCATTTTTATTGCATTATTTCTTGCTGTTGAATAGATGTAATTACTTTAGTCAGCGAATTCAGAGAAAGAAGGCTGCTGAAATCGGTTGTTCTAACGCCGGACACATTAGCTGAACATTATCTTGACTAACGAACTTGCCCGTCTTGGGAAAAAAAACATAAACAAACATGCAATCGTAAATGGCTTTTTAGACATGCTAACAAAGTAAATTTGGAGGACAAATTATATTTACATATTAACTAGAAAATATGTATAAGGGAAATATGTGTTAGTTCACGGTCTTTCATGTACATGTGTCGGAATTCGGTAGCTCTTAATACTTTAACGGAAATAATACGTAATTGAATAGAATAGAATACAGATACCTACTCTATATGTAACTTAGCAACTTTTGAGTTCTTAAAACAACAGAGGTCATTGAATCCGTGCCACGAATATAAGCAGGCATGCTCTTATTTCATATATTGTTTATTAAATTGCGTAATTTTCTAGCGACCACAACAAACTTGTTTTACATTTTATCAGTTTAACTTATCATTGCATTCTGTTTTAGCTCGTTTTAGCGTCCTAATATCTAGAACTAAGCTAGAGGAATGGCGCCGTGTTCCTTTTAATTTCTCTGTCCTCAAGCATGCACCTTGCTAATCTTGGATTCGGTTCTTGGGACCAAAGTCGTTCCCAGACTGTACTGTACTGTTTTACCGCCTCGTGCAAGTTGTTACAGAATACGTTTTTGTACATTTCTCACACTCGATACTGCAACACCAAACAAACTTACATCTGCAATCAACCTGTTTGCTGTGTTCCACTGTTCGAGATCTCATTTTGCAAGAGTTACATAAAGACTTGCATTTGCTTATGCTGACGTCATCACTATTGCATGTCCTCCCCAGCATTCCATGGGAGCCAGCGGTGATGTTACGCACACAGTAGTCTGGGGATGAGTCCAGATAAACAAGCCTTCTATCTCTTCTTGACGCTGGTTTCTTTACTGTTTCTTCTTGTAGCGAGCTGTCAACCAACGCAACTTTTGCGGCTTGCTGATATTTGCGTTTCAGTGCTGCGCCAACGACGCTAAAAGGCGCCAGGGATTTCCAACAAGTTTTTAAATGGCAGCTTCCTGTAATACCGTGGCACTTGCATTCTCTCTTCAAACTTGACCTGACGACCTGTTTAGGAAACACAAGTGATAAATTAGAATGTGTTACTATTCAATCCATTCACTGTCAGTCCGTTGATCCATTCATCCAACTATTCATCCATTTGGAAAATTTGGAAAGCGTTAAGAGACGATTTTTAAATCGTCTCTTTAAAAAGATGAAACGTCCATGGGGGCTTTTTAAAACAAAATAATATAATTAATTTGCTTAATCTTTCTATCGACTTTTAGTCCAATGCTTTATTCATTAGAACGTTTTATATATTTAATGTGTTTATGTAAATTATTTTTAATTCAAACATTTTAAACATTTTATACAGTAGAAATTTAAATTTGTACTGTATGTAATTTTAGTGTAAAAGTAGCTCACTGTTTTCATCCATCCATCTATTTGGCAGTCCTTCTTTCCGTCCGTCCGTCCGTCCGCCTATCTTTCTGGTCGTTCGTTCCTTCGTTCCTTCGTTCATTCACTCTAATTTCGCGCGTTCCTTCTTTCATTCTTTCGTTTGTTTTCAAAGGTGTTAATCCGAGAAGGTTATCCATAAGGTTTACATGGCTTATTAAAGGGGCAGTATCACGAGGTTCCACGCGCGGCACTGTTCACTATTCTTGCACCGGAATTTTGGACATATTTCTTCCGGCTATCAAAACGGATTTTTTGATTCAACAAATACCTCCACTTCTCGACGGCCTTTTTGAATTTGCGGAATCAAACTTGAAAACTGGGCCGACGTTTTCAAGTTTCGACCTCGTGATACTGCCCCTTTAAGTCATTATGGCCAATTTACTATAATGTGCACCGTAAAAAGAAAGAAAGAAAATTTACCCGTCGTCCAACTTCATTGTTGTGCAAATTAACTGCTGTTCGGGCGTCCTCTACTTGCGGCTCCAGCTCATCGATAAAGCTCCTTGTCGTATTCTCTCCGAACCAAATGTTATCACTGCAGCCTCCCCACTGCCAATCGCCATTTCCTTTTGGTTGTTTGTTCCTTTCTTCTACGCAACGACATCCGGGTATTTTGTCCTGTCTGCACTGAAGCGTGACTTCATGTGTAATGGCGGCGGTGCTGATGGCGTGGAGGAAAGCTGTCTCTCGAGTGGCTGAAACAGAAACGTGGTCCCTAGTCGGTTTAAATCTGTCACTCTCAAGAGGGTGCCAATAGATCAGAATTTACAAATAGATACCAAATGTACATGTCCTTTTGACAAAAAAAGACAAAGAAAACACATGGCCATGGTAAAAGTAAGTCTTCACAAGCCCAATGGCTCACAACTTCCGGAGCTTAATCCGGTTTCTGTAGCATGAAGTGACTGAGAGCATTACTACTCCCCACTGGATGGAATGCTATCGTAAGGTTATCTCCCAGCATTATATTATATACACCTGGGTGGAGAGAGACAACGTGGGCAAAGTTTCTTGTCTAAAGGCCCTGTCGCACTATTGCGTATAAGAGAAACGTATGAGTTGCGTATGAAAATTCACAAAATAATTTTCATACGCACAAAAAAACCCTTGAAAATACAGCGTATGACCAGCGTACTTGACCTATGAGTAACGTACCTCTAGCGTAACTCTCGCGTATTCAGCGTATGCCTAGCGTATGCTTAGCGTATAACCCATACGTCCAAATACGCACAGAATTTTTAAGCATGCTTAAACAAAAAATTTCTGCCTCGCCGTATGCCTGCGTATGCCACTGTATGCGACCGTGCTTGAAACGTATACAACCTATGCCTAACGTACCCCTAGCGTATGTCAGCGTATACCAGCGTATGAGTGATATTTTTTATACGCTGGCACACGCTAGTACGATACGCAATAGTGTGACAGGGCCATAAGGAAATAACACAACGTTATAGAGACCAGGCTCGAACTACCGACCTGAAAGTCCGATGCGCGAATCACTAGATCACCGCGCCTTTCCACGGCCATGGTACTTTAGGGTATTAAGCCAGAAACGAATGTTGACAGGAACAGCATTTCAGAGATTTTTGATACTTCTCAGGGATAAAGGTTTTTGTTACCTTCTAGGAATTCCTTTCAAAATTTCTCACTATCACCACGCCCCGTTAATTCAACCCTTTAACTCCCAAGAGTGCCAAACATCAAAATTGAAGAAAAATTCCAAATTTCATTTTGTAAAATATTGAAAAATAAATGGTACCATGCAAAAGTACTGCCCAAGAGGTTTAATTTGAATGGTCACACCATAGGATTTTGTTGACAGACTCAAAGTTACAACTTCACTACACATCTCCATTTTTGACTCTGGAAGTGAAAGGGTTAACTTGTTGTTGACATTCAATAAGCTTACCGTAAGGCAGTGTTGTTTTAACAAAGATGGGTAGCTGTTTATACACGTGTTTGTTCTGATCCAGCGCACAGTTCCAAATGTTGTTCTTGAACTGTTTTTGGCATTCCTCAAGTCCACGGTGGCCTCCTGCTTTCACGATACTCAGCAACACGGGATAAGCCTACAAAAGAGATCACAAATACAGTAAAAACCCGCGAGTAAGAACCTACATTTTTTGAAGTCTGGCAAAATAAGTTCTTGTATTTTGGGGTAGTTATTGGCAGTTTAGGCTTAGTAGGTTCTTAATTAGGTTCTTAATTTCTTTGAAGGAGATATACAGTACAAACCTCCTTTAAGCAAGGTCCATGAAGACAATTACAGTATGTACTTTATATAAACCTGTTTTTGTTGTAGGAATCACATACTTTTATTTGTAATTACAGCTTGGTATTTTCTTGTAATATATATTTGCAATCTCGAAGTCAAACTCCTTGGTTAAGATGTTTATCATAATTTAACTATAACCCACATGTAAGAACCTGCTTGATCTTGCTTGGCTAAACAGGTTCTTATATTTTTGGGTACTAAAATGGCAAATTTCTGCCAGCAGGTTCTTAAACCACTAGGTTCTTACACGCGGGTTTTTACTGTAATTGAAGGCCAGTGTAAGAATGAAGCATGGCTTGTATATCTACTATAATATTGACTGGGTACACGATTATCAACGGTGAATCACAGACGCTACAATGTTCAGAAACAAAGGACAATACGATTGAATATCAGTTTTGAAGTCATATTTACACAGAAACATCTATCTTCTTCAGTGAACTGAAAGTGAATACACCCATGGTAGCTCCATAGGTATCTATTTTGTGAGATATTCTCACCGCGTTTCTGATTGTATGGAAACATTTTTTATTACCTTCAACATTATTATTTTGTCTCCAAACCATGATTATCATTATAAGTAGTATGCCTTCAAAGATCACAATTATTATTATTATTATTATTATTATTATTATTATTATTATTATTATTATTATGTCTTCAAATATAAAAACTATATGAGTTCAGTGTCGTTTTTCTTAAAATATTTAAAAATTAAACGTGAATCAAGTCAACGACAGTCGTAATCAGTCGTAATATTAAAAGTACAAATAAATTAAGCCTTGCATTGCTGTTTACAACAAACGCAAATATAGTGCGGTTTTCAATAGACAATATTTGTATTCTCGGTATTGAACTGGAACTAGCTTACAGTCGAGGCTAATGCGGGGGAATATCATTAAAAATATTTGCATGTGTAAAGATTACCCTGCATGAGCCTCGACTGCACGCTAGTTCCAGTTCAATACAGTGAATACGAATATTGTCTATTGAGTGTCGGGAAACTCAAACCAGAGTAATTCAACTGGCCAATCACAACAGAGACAGACAATCAAATGAACCAATCAGCACTCGAAGCAAATACATATAACCCGCGCGCTAAGCGCGGGAAAATGCGTACGAGCATGTCAGGATCCGTTTTGGTCAGTTTGGAGTTAAGTATTTCCGGTCTTTCCGAGAAAGTGGCGTGAGATATTTTAGCCGATCAAAGAGCGTAGCCATGCAAAACCAATTGAAAGTAAACGTAAAAATCACTTTCGACACTTCGTTAAAAATCACTCTGTATTATCCACGGTTGATTGCGGGAAAACGCGTGTTAACTAAAACATGTTAACTTTGCTTTTGCTTCTTATTGGCCAAGGAAAGCAATCAAGCTCTGTTGGGTTGTAATCGCGAATGGAAAGGAACATGTCACAACTTTGGCAGCAGCAGGCGCTCCAAGAGTGGAAATTCAAAACAATTTGGTAAAATATTGTAATTACCACTTGCTTCAAATAATAGTGATCCATGCGAAATAAGATTTTGTCCTGAATATTTTGATATATAGTTTGTGGGTGTCAGGAGGAAAAGAAAAGACTGAGCTTTTGCCATATTTGCGGGCATTTTTGCAACACGCGCTCCCAACAATAAAATTTCCCTGAGAAATTTGCCGGTTAAAGGGTAAGAAGTCATAATAGAGCGTTTTCACTTGACGTCATAGCCGCCATATTGGTGTTCCCGTACAAAAGAATTTTAATTAACTTCTTTTGTTAGGAACACCAACATGGCTGCCATGGCCTTTGTCATTTGAGTCCCACGGGACTGAAGGTCACGTGAGTGAAAACGCTCTATATAAAGGTCACAAATAGGCGAATCATTCGTGACAATAATGTATGCAAATTACAATTAATCGGATTACAACTTGAATTTGCGATAAATACAATTGCAACGCAACGCGAGCATAATTATGCTAATCTTGAAACGAAAAGCATTAAATTTGCTAAAACAAAGAATGCATCTTATTTGCAATAATGTGTCATAATAAGAATGTAAAATTTATATCACGCGTTAATTACCAACCACGCACCAAAACTTTATTAGATCCACGAAACACGACGTTAGCCGGGTTTCAACGCAATAGGGAATCGAAGGGTTTAGAGACGCTTTAAATCACAATATAAAGTAACATACCTTTTGTCTATTCCTGTGAAAAGGAGATGCTCTTTCAAATCTGTTGACGCAAAATGAATTTTGTCATACTTGGAATGCAAACATTTCTAGTTCTTAAAACAATTTCACTTCCAGAAACTGAACTGCGGGAGGGAACTCCAAGGGTGATAATTTAGATTAAAACGCTTGAGTAGCACTTCTTAATAAAGATTAATAAACCTAGCAGAGATTTTATACAGTTTAATCAAGTTAAACCGTTTAACTTCCATGAGTACCCCAAAATCAAAATTCAAGAAAAATTCCACATTACATTTTGTAAAATATTGAAAAACAACACTGGTATTATCACATCCAAAAGTACTGCTGAAGAAGTTCCATTTGAATGGTCACACCATAGGATTTCGTCGACAGACTCAAAAGTTAGAACTACACTACATGTCTTCATAATTGACTCTGGGAGTGAAAGGGTTAATACGCGGTTAAGTATCAATACGACCTTAGCCTTTCCCTCCCATGGAATCGAATCGTACCTGCAACGTATAAAGCACAATCACCTTCAATCTTGCTAGAAAAATCGCGACTCTGCTATCTGGGTGTGAAGTCGACGGTCCATACTTTCGTGTAGAATATAGTTATAAAATTAAATTTGAGTCTGTTGATAAATCAACGACGACACCTCTTGGGCAACATTATTTATTGGTGCCGTTTATTTCTCGTTGTTTTCGAAAAATGAAATTTAACATTAAATATTGTTTAAATTTGGACCGTTTTTAAGAGTGAAACAGTTACGTATAGGGGTACTCAATGATCACGAGAACAAATAAAAGATCACAACTTTAGAAAGATCACGCAATGTTACAGGCTAATTCTGTATGTGTGTTTAAATCTACATTAAACTTTCATTAACTAAAAACAAACTAAGAAAAAAAATCGTACCTTTTGCGACAGCTTCCTTTTCGTGCACAAATCACAACAGCCATAAAAACACACATTATCGAGGCCAGCTTCATCGTTGATGCTTCAAAAATGCTTTATCCTCAAGACCCGATGCTTCTGTTATTGTAAGTTATCTGTTCCTTTTATGACGGGCTTTATTCTTTTGAGATAAAAACAAGAAAAAAACTCATTAATCATGAACGCAACAAAAGATTAAAAAGCACCTCATATACTCACGAGATATAAGAACACAAATTGAGACGATATTGTCGATATTGATTCATTTGCAACGCCATTGTCGTCAGAATATTTTTTCCAGAAACGTTCCGTCAACAAAGCTTTAACCATCGTTAGTGTTGCTCAGAGGTAAATAACTTATTGTAAAGACTTTTGTTCTGGGGCCATCGTAGCTTGATAAGAAATAGAACACAAACCGCGGTGATAAACATATTGAACTTATTCACTTTTTATAAAACTTGACGTTTCGTATGCTACTACATACATTTTCAAAAGTGACCGTAGCATACGAAACGTGACCGTAGCATACGAAACGTCAAGTTTTATAAAAAATGAATAAGTTCAATATGTTTATCACCGCGGTTTGTGTTCTATTTCTTATATAACTTATTGTTTTGACACCAACTTTTTAGATGTTACTATGCGAGGCACGTTCTATAAATAACAGACTAGAAAGTAAACGTGAAGATCGATTGACGATAGCCATTTAGTAGGTTTGTAATGGGATAATTGGTCAAACATGCCACGGCGAGAAAGAAATCAACAAACCAAAACGTCTATTGTCAGTAATCTGAACACTGTGATAGGTCGATTCAGCATTTTTATGACTCTTCTGAAATGATCTGGTATGACAAACGTTTAAATAACGTCAAAAGATCTTACGAAGTGAATGGAGTCAACAGCCCTCAACTAATTACTTCCCGATAGTTGTATATTTTTTTTGTGTCCTTTTTACGCTGTTTTGAAAATATCTATTAATACTCCTTACGATCTCCATACCGCCCTCTAGTGGCATTTATGTGAGTCCAAAGGGGTTTTTTTTTCAACCCCACTTCCCACGCTCCCATCCCACGCCAGTCGGAATGCTCGTGCGTGATGCGGGATGATTAACTTCGTGATCAGTCCCATCTGGTATATCGTGTTCTCTCGATTATCGTCAAAAGCCTTTTGGTAAAACCACCAAAGAAATAGTTAAGCGACAAAATAACGGCTAGAAAAGCCGAAATTACACAAGAATTGCAAGTTTGATTTCCTGACCGCCTGTCACGAAATCAAATTTGACTGTGAACTGTAATCCACTTCCATCCTTGCAATCCTGCACTTTATCTCCAAACTACTGCTTTTGTTTTGCTCTATAGAATCTTCTAAATTTGGTGGAATTAGGCTATCCGTGGAAATAAAGTAAGCGTTATATTAATTTCGTTATTTCGGCGAGACAGTTCCCGTTTAATTGCTGCGAGCCCCCAGGCTAGTAGCACACTAATCTTTGGTTTGCCTGCGGTTCCTTGGTTCCCTGCGTCTTATGTTATGCAGGCGGCAGTTCCGATTTTTGTTTGTCACGATGATTTTGAGCAAGCGTACGTCCAGCGGTGTCATCATAACTTAGATGATGAGTCTTTTGCCGTCCATAGCACGTGCTCGCTTCTCTTCTACGATTTCAAAGTAAGTGTTTCTATTTGCAAATGTATCATGCCAAATTCAAACTTATTTGTTGCTGGAAGCATTAGTGACATTTCACGGGGAAGGCAATGTTCTTTTTTGAGTTTTTCAGCGTTGTTACGTGCTCAGAGTTTGCCGATTGAGCAATGGATCACAAAGAACTACTTATAATTGTATGTAATTCGAAAATGATGGTAATTGACCCAATGGATCACAAAAAACTACTTATAATGGTATGTAATTCGAAAATGATGGTAATTGACCCAATAAATAAATTTATGAAATTATCAAAATCTGCATGTACATTTACTGTTTCGTTATGTTTTACTGCCCAGCATCTGCTCGCAGCATTATTACAATCTGTAACCTCTAGTAAATATATTTTCTCGCTTTCCTTCTACCTGGAAGAGATCTCGCACTGGCTGTCCCGTTATCCCTCCCTTCAAAATTGATAATATCCCGTATACCGCATGGAGTACTCCAAATTTCCGCCTTATTTAAAAAAACCAGCATGCAATAGCTTTTAATGCTCGGTTGAGTGAACTTCCCATACCAAAGAACGAGCTAGAACAATTTTTCATAAGAGAACAGATCGCCTGCAGAATGACGGCCAAGGAATGGACTCAAAACGTTCACGCTATTGTGACGAGGAAATGATTTCCAGTCCTTAGGAGCGGTCAAAAGGAATAAAAAAAAATTGGCAATAGTTTGAGATGTGTGATTTCACGTTCAATACGTGATTTAGCTAGCGAGCCGGATAAGGCAGGCCGCGCCCAATTGACGAACGTTAAAGCCGATTTACATTTACTAAACAGTGTTGCCGATAAAAAAAATAGTTGTCGTTGTTGGGTTGAATTTTTATTGCTCTTCATCCTAGGTTTGAGGTCGGCCCCTCCTATGCGCTACTGAATACAGCGAATTCTCTACTGAGATACATTTCATCCCGTTAGAATTTAACAAGCTTTCCTCTACTAAATGAGATACGAAACATCTCGAATTCCTACACCCATATAAATTTAATTCGAATTTCGCTTTGAAATGGTACTTTAAGGTCGAGTTAATCACTTTAAATTTATATCTACCTTATCTCCGACAAAAGGGTCTGTCTCAGTAGGTTACATTCAAAGGGCAAACACAAAGGTTGGAACTATATTGAACAGGGCACTGAACAGTACCAAAAGTGTTGTTCAATAACTGCTTTATTCTCGACTTTGCATTTTATAGTGCGAATCACGGTCGTACCCTTAAAAATGGGTGTAAATATGACATTTTATTCAATTCTTTTGACCACGCGCTGGGAAAACCACCTTGAGTGTCGCAGAAAAAATGACTCGTTAAAATACACAGCGGTATTACTTAACTTTCCGCTGAATAACTTATTTATTTGAATGCTTGCAATTGTTAGGTTTTCATTTACTGATATTCTAAGGTTAAAACTACGTTGTAGAGCAATGACTAGTATAATTTTTATTTAAATACTGCTCATGGACTTTAGTTTGATTAGTCACAATCCACAGACTCATAATTAAGAACCACTTTTACAGCGTAAATTAATTTAATTGAATGGCCGGTTACAATTACAGAAAGTCAACATAGGCATGGTCAGTACATGACACAGGATTTGAGGATTTGACCTTGTCAATAAATTAAGTTAATATACCTTTACCCTGTTGGTTTGTTTTTCTTTGGGATTTCCCGATTA
The DNA here is from genome assembly GCA_024195265.1 of Dendrophyllia cribrosa. NCBI lineage: Eukaryota > Metazoa > Cnidaria > Anthozoa > Scleractinia > Dendrophylliidae > Dendrophyllia > Dendrophyllia cribrosa. The sequence continues at coordinate 23,789,989 of JAJLRJ010000011.1, read as the reverse complement.
ATCGGTCGACGCCCTTCATTTGAACGGAAGTCTTCAGCCAATAGCGGATTGCATTTTCAGAAAGGAGTGCTTTGTTTGTTATTTTTCGCTGCAGTTCGACGTTAGGAATGTAGTACATGTAAGTGTAACAGAAAAATAATGTCAAAGATCAGAGCTTTTGAGACCTCCATGTTATCGATCCGTGTATATCCGTAAAGCATATCGCTAAGCTCGTAACACATAATATCAACTCGGCATAAGCTTAAAAGAAAAAGATAATTTGCAAATCTATAGATTCCCATAGATTGGTATGCAAACGTGACGTGAAATATTTGGTATTATGCCTGTCTGTTGAATTGAGTAATACTCAATTGTACGTCAACAGGCACAACGTAGAACTTAGAACTGGGAGGGAAAATTCGCTCTGTACTGAAACTCATAAGTTTGAATTTCTATTTCTGGCTAATACTTGGTTGGTGCCCCCAGTGCGCGCCAACGTATAAACATTATTTAACCGGGTTCGTTTGTTGATGAACGTTGATCAGTGGATGTTTTGCACCAGCACTTACAATTCCACTGCCCATAAAGTTCAGCCCAAAGAATATATACTTAAAATAGAAAAATGAACAATGAACAAGATCGGTAAATTTACTTCACTCATGACGGGTGAATCACGACTGTCAAATCATGACACGCCAATCATGGTGGGCAAATCATGTTTGAAAAGCGGATCTCCACTGCACTGAGATCTTCATGGATTTTGTTTTTATTGTCTTCACAACTGGACCACGACGAGAAAATCATGCACACTGCAGTGAAATCGGCTGAAACTCGGCTGAGATGGCCTGTATCCCTTGGCCTTGTGGATCCTCCCTTGTCACTCGCTAAGTTGACTTCGGTCGTGTATCATGAATTTGATCTTTATAGTTGGGTTTCAAATGGAATTATAGGCTTTCTCTACCCTGTCACCTTGAGAAAAAAAATCCAGGGAGGCCCACGTCCGGAATCACATAAATCACCTCTTCGATTGCCATGTTGCCAGCATAGTTGTCCTAATGGTGTAGTGGTTATCACACCTAACTAGTATGCAGGAGGACATGGGTTCAAATCCCACTCAGGGCAAATTTTCTTTCAAACATTTTTTCAGTGTAAAGTAGTGTGAATTTGGGCTGCGTCATTATCTTTGGATCGCCAACTTATTCCCTTCAGAAGGTGATTCACAGTGATTTCTGACAAATATTTGTGGGAACAGAAATCGTAACAACAAAGAAATGAGTGAAAATGTGGTTCAGCCTTTGATATATATGTAAATGAATCATCAGTCAAAAACGGTTGAAAACACTACGGACGTGCTCTTTTGGAACACTTACTTCAAACATCATGATTCAGGATTAAACGATCTTTTCAAAGTCTAAAGTCCGATCCCGGCGTAACCCACACACGACTTTACGGTGTCTCTGGCCGTGTTTAGTACAAATTTTGCTCTGGAGCAGTTACGAACTGAATAATCATCAAAAGAGAAGGGACACATACCTGGAACAGTTGCGGGCCGAAACGTTGAAACGACAACTAGCTATAGAGCGTTTAAACGTTGCTCACTTGCAATACAACCTTACAATGATGTCCCGATTCTTCAAGTGTAAATTTATAAGGATTTTTATAGTCAGCGATTCCCACGGATCAAATTAAGTTAATCCGTAAAGGTTCTCAGTTCTAGCGTATTCCTCGTTAACACTGTGACCATGCAAAGAGTTGATTGAACTAAAGGCTTCCTTTGACTTTGGAACTCTATTATCCTTATCCTGTCATTTCCCTCTGGTGGGCGGATAATCTTGTATATAAGCTGCTTTACAAATTTCTTTGTTGTAGATAAACTGAAGTAAATAGATCTTTCTATTATAAACTCCGCCATGTTCACAAAATCTGCTTTGTTGGTATCGTATATATAGACGAAAAATTATTTTATGACTGGTCTATCGAATACCCAGGGGGTGGGGGTTGGAGGGGGGGGGGGGGGGGGGGTGGGTGGGGGGCTGTACTCTGTATATGTTTGGGGGGAGGTGTGCCGCTGGGACTCTGAAACTCTTACCCGATACCAGACCATGTTCAGCTAATTTTGCAACCCTATACTACACTAGACACCGAAAATCCCTACCCTATCCCAGACTTGCTATTTTTAGAAATGTATGACACTGAATAATAGTGTTTTTAATGAAACTATCTGTCAAAATATTGCTGCAATGATTTTATTTCCGTTCAGGGAAGCCTCTTTCTCTTCTGAGTTTCAATTTCTATTCTAGACTTACTTTTTTTCTCCATACCAATTCCCGGCAAATGATACTCTGTTAAGCCAAAACGGCTCTGATTTCTATACCCTATCCTAGACTGCTTGAAAACCATACCCTTCACAGAGGTATATAGCTTATATGTGTGAGTATAACTTGTAGCGGCCAAAATTCGAGAGACACAAGTTGCTGCAAGCTGTTTTATAAAATGTCAGAATCTGTAGGCTCGATTTCCGTCGCTTTCTCGCGTCCGGTCTCTGAGCCTCCCCGAGAAGAACGGCTGGTCGCGTGGGCCACCGATCGTGTCTGTAACCTAAATTCAAATTTTAATTTATACATCGCTACTGATCACCGGATGGATGTGTCAAACACACGTGATGTCGCGCCAGATCTTGTCAATAATATGTCTATATGTTTGTAAGTGTGAAATACAGTGAGCTTTATCGACAGCAATGAGGAACAATCTCTCTCCATAAACTTCACTCGACATCTTCCTCCATCGATCAGAACACAAAAATGACTCCGGTGATCCAAAGACGATCTCGCAGTCGCCTCTTTCAACGGTTTTTTTTTTTTTGCCTCCTCATCCTTTTGATCTTCGCCAACTCGACGATTTTAGGAATTTTACTTTGTCTTCCATTAGCGAAGTCAGGGGTGAAGTAACGACAGCAATGGACTTAAAACTCGTCTCTCGCAATATCGAAAATCATCGGTGCGGATTGGAAAATAAGAGACTTTCCTGATCCCGCAGGTTGAATAACGAACACATCTTCACCGTTAACCAGCTTTTCAAGCGGTTTGTAAAACTTTGATATTTTCAAGTTTAAATTTCTCTACAACACGACCGCACGCCAAATCAAACAACTCCTTCGCATCCGCCATTTTGAAATTATGCTCTAGAAAAATAATTTATTCACCTGCTCGATTTCAGCAGGCAAGCTTCCACGCGTCCAACCGGTCTTTTCGGGGGAGGAGCGCGGGCTTTCAACAATTCGATGAAGTATTTCAATTCTACACTGGCGCCATCAGTCGACGTTAATTCGGATAAAAATCGAGTTCACTTCAGTTTTAAACAAATGGCTAGCCTTTGGGATTATCATTTTATCTAAAAAACAATAAAAAATCAAAGGTTGTTAGTTACTGAGAACATGTTGTCCCTAGTGCGCATGCTTGGACTTTGTTAGCATTTTTTGTTTTCATTTTGACGATACGTTACATTTCGTGACTACTCACATGACGCAAATTTCCAGTTTTACCAGAAGCTAAATGTCCGCCATTATGGTTGGAGTCTATTCTACTGTCGATGCGTTCAAAAGAAGCGGAGCAGAAGCAATTGAAGACCGGGCAGTCCCCTCAAGGAAGAAAAAGCAACTCCGTGCAAAAGGAACACGCTCTTTGCGTTCCGTTTTGATTGAGGACAATTTGTCCTGTTCCTTTTAACAGGTTATCAGTACCAGGTTTTTTCATTCAAATGGAAAACGCCCCAGGGTACCTTTACGTTTTTTCGCGTAAAAACAGCATTTAAACCTCAACAAAACCATAATAAGTTAAACTTGGCTCAATCTAATTCCCGGTAAGTGCAAAATGTACTTGTACATGTATACGCGCCTATAAAACAATGTTGTGAGAAGCTATTTCTAAAGGATAAACATGCACTTTTCAGTCGCATAATTATGTAGCGAGCCCGGCACAAGATAAACATCACAGTTAAGTATTACATTGCATCCTAAATACTAAATAAAACAAGGAAAATATAAAATAAATTTCGGATCAAATCAGAATCGAGATAAATAGACAGACTCTGTAAGTTTTGTTCTTCAGAACACACTTTTTAAAGTAAGATAGGCCCTCATGCAACCACGGTTGTCAAATTTCCCACTACAGTCAACTCTCCGCTAACGGACACTCTCGTAAGCGGACAGCTCTACTTACGGACGCCTTTTCAAATCCCCGTTTTACCCTTCAGTCAAACTCTGTATTTACACATTCCCTTAAGCGGACACTTTCTCGTAAGCGGACGCGGACACTTTTGAAAATGAAAATCGGATTTTTCTTTTGTTTACGCTCTCTCGTAAGCGGACACCCCATGTATAATAATTGAATCTTGGCGATGAAATTTGTCTTTAATTTGCAATAAATCAACAAAAATATTATGATGGCTTTCCCTTTGTTTGTTCCGCGCTTTAAAAACTTGGTGACAAATACAGCCATCCTCAAAGGAATGTGACCAAGTATCTCATCTAATCCAGTAACTGTGTTAGCGTGTTCCTTGGATGTGGTTTCAAAAGTGCAATCTTCTAAATTAGGCAGCAGCCGCATAACTCTCCCGTAAGCGGACATCCACCCTATTTTTCTTTGGTGTCCGCTTATGGGAATAATTCTCGTAAGCGGACAGCTCTACTAACGGACCCTTTTTTCAATTCCCGAGGGTGTCCGCTAACGAGAGAGTTGACTGTATGTGGAGACAAACGTGAATCCATGAAATGTTCGGGATATGCTCGGGGACATTTCCCATTACAAACTACTGACTGGTGGGATTGACTGATATGATTTATACGAAAAAAAAAAACATGTTGCTAAGTTCATTTGTGAATTACGTTCTGTCTCACGGTCATAAGGCGGTTATGTCTGGTGAAAAAGACAACTTGTGATAAATTCGGAATTGATCTTATACTCCCGGACGTCGGATTAGCAAAACTACTTGAACTTTGTATGGCTCAAGCTGTTTATACAATCATAGAAAAAGATGGTTATAAGGTAGACATGCCGTAGTGCACTGGAAGAAACCTGGATTTAATTAAAGCAGATTTACATTGACCAAATATGGTGCCAGATTCAAACATGGAACTGCAAATGTGAGGAAAATGCAATGAATTTAAATGTGCCATCTGCTTGGTGGAATTTTCTGGCTAATCCAATTTTCGTCTAACGTGAAAGTAAAACTGCAGTGTTGATAACAAAACAACAACAGCGAAAACATAACTGGTTATTGATTTTATAATAATGTATAGGCTTGATATTGTAGTTTTTTATTGAATATATATCATATTTTAAATTAGGTTTAAGAAACCAAGTTAGAAGAATTAATAAAACCATTGTATTGTAGGGGCCATAAGTGACTTAATTCGTCAGTTGTGATGAAATGGGGCTAAAAAATTTAGTACATAAGACAGCCATAAAAATGAGGAATGTCATGTTAAAATGTGGTCATTTTAATCCATGATTACGTTATGGCAACATTTCTGTCTTTACATTTCTTAAATGCTCCGCTGAAAGTTAGCATTTTAACGCAGTAATAGGAAGAGATTTATGAAAACAGGAACAGTTAAGGAAAATTGCGTGTACACACAACCAAATATTACTGAAAAAAGAAAATCACAAAACCAGTTCGCGAAACATCGAAAAATAAACCAACTTAGGCATTTTGGGATTGTTTGAATTGTAAACAAGATATTTCCATAAAACTGCGCTAAAGTAGACTAAAACAATGGTAAAATAGTTGAACAAAAACAAATATCCCTTCTTCAGTGAAATGTCGATTTTAAACGGTTGACGGTTGAAAATTGAAGATCCGTAACCAGGATTCATAATATACCCCCTCGAGGGACACTCCCTCGAGGGACACTCCCTCGAGGAACACTCCCTCGAGGGACACTGTCCCGGCTGATATATCGTGTTTTCATGACTATGGCCAGGAGCTTGCTGTAATATCTTGAAAAGAAGAAAATGTCGCCAGAAATACTGAAAGCACAGTAATAGCTAGAAATATTAACCCGACGGAGACAAAAGAAAGGCTGAAAAAGTCATACTTCTACAATGGCAATTTTAATGTTTTTGCCGCCTGTAAACGTAACGAAATTAAATTTGGTGAAATGTAATCCACTTCCATCCACGCAATCTTGTACCTTTTCTCCAAACTACTGCTTCATCTGTTTTGCTCTACTCGTTTCATCCAATTAAGTTGACGCATAGTTGGTGGCATTTGGCGTCCCGGGGGGGGACTCCTGATCTTGAACGGGGTATCCATTTTAGAGAAGTTTCCTAGAACGGGGTATAATATTTCGAAAGCACGAAAGCTTCAGATTATCAGCAGCCATTTTTTCTAGAACGGGGTTTTAAAAATTGACCTATTTCTAGAACGGGGTATCATTTTGGGTGCAAATTCTTTCTAAAACGGGTTCCATACGGCACAAACCCACCCAAAATATACCCGAGTACCTCCCCCCCCCCCCCCCCCCGGGTTTGGCGTATAACATGGAAATAAGGTAAGGTAAATTATGTTATTCCGGCGGGACAGTGTTCAATTAAGGCTCAAGTACAGTGCAAAGATGTTGTCTACATGAAACAAATGCAATTTTGAAATCAAAACGCAGGCGACTTAATTTCTCTTTTTTAAAAAAGTATTTCTGAGAACACTAAACCATTCAATTGACACTGCATGCTTTGCGACTTCCTCAAGAGGGATTACAGTTATTAAATTAAATCCCAGATTTGAAGAAACCCAAGAAACAAAATTATCTTATTTGGGGCGATAATTGCGCGAAAATGCCCTATCCATTACTTTTAAATCATATCTTGAGCCATCTACGAAAGGGATTAACTAAATTCGACCCTTTATATTATCTCCCAGAACCGAACTAACGTTTTAGTCTGTGAATGAAAGCCTAAAATGTGACCATTCAAACAGGCTACCAGGTAGTACATTTCTGTTGTACTGTTCATTATGCTGTACAAGGCGATTGTAACTTTTGAGTCTGTGGATAAAATCCTAAAGTGTGACCATTCAAATGAAAGCTATTGAGCAGTACTTTCCTGTGGTGCTGTTTATTATGCAGTACAAGGCGATTATAACTTTTGAGTCTGTGGATGAAATCACAAAGTGTGACCATTTAAATGAAAGTTATTGAGCAGTACTTTCATCTGGTGCTGTTTGTTTATCGATGTTTTGCAAAGTGTAATTTACTAGTTTATTTTTTCTTTAAGTGAATTAAGGGATTAAGCAGTTAGATTGAGACACCTGACCGTTCTCCGTCACCCTTTTATCTACAGTGATAATAAGGCACGAACACAATGACACTTAATTAATAATATATGTTGAGATACAAGATAACCGCAATGCAAAATGCCTTTAAAAGTGCCCCTTCTTTCTTTTTCCGTTTGTCTTTAAATTGCTTTCGATGATCCGTTAACTTAATTTACTAATGGTACCAACATTGAAGTAACGAAACGTGACTAAACTTTTTTCAAAACTGTACTAAATATTTGACTAAGTACCCTTGCTCCAAACAAACTGCTCTAAGGACACCGGGAGGACTGAACTTATCAAGTGATTCCTCAAAGATAGAACAAATTCTGATCAGATCAAAGCGATTTTTCCAACACACAAAGAAAGAACTTGAAGTGGCCAATTGTTTCCACCTAGGCCATCCACTGCTAAATACACTTACTTATAGTTTCCGGGCACTAGTATAGTAATTGTTACGAGCTCGAGATTTCTTAACAACAAATACTCTTCACACAGACGCTTCTAAAACGTAAAGAAGCGGCCGCCATTAGGCTACTCACTCTACTCTTTTTCACGGCAAAAAAGGCGGAAACTATAGTTAAACAAATTCAACTTCGATCGCCATATATTTTTTTTTCAATTCCTAGGCACTCTACGGGGTATCAAAACGAAAATGTTAAGATGGAACAATCTGTCTTTCCGTTTCGTTCCGTTGATGAGAAAATTTGCTTAGTTCCACTTCACGAAGCATTGTCATCGAAAAGTCCATGAAGTGTTTGACCACAGACAACAGGCTTACCTATTTACACTGGCGTCATTCCAAACATTATGGAGTCAATTTTTTCATCCTTCAGGTTATAAAAACAGTTTTTTTAATGAGCACGTCGAAATGTCAGTGCTCCAATTTTTCAGTTGGAAGGTCAGTAAATGATCCACTAGCTTCCACAGCAAACTTTGGTAATTTATCGAATTATTTAAATTTTCCGATTAGGGTGCAACGCTATTTTGCTTTTCAGCAAAGTTGATTTTTGTCATTCATGCGAATTTTTGCGTCACATAGAAATGGACACATTTGGAGGGCACATAAGAACTACCGTCAACCCTTTCTCAGGTAATAATCAGCTGCCCGACTTAGGAAGGCGTCCGTCTTAGCGAGCGAAGTGGGGAATGTATTTTTTGGGTGTCCTTCTTAGAGAGGTTTCCGTCTTATAGCGGCGTCAATTGGCAACAATTGGACGAACACTGGGTTGAAACAATATTACGATTCGTTCCACCTTTCTGAAAGACCGGGTAAAATATGCCATAATGTTACATTCGTGGGCTACAAAAACAGTTCGAGTGTTCTCGTGAATCGTGAGATCGACACCAGAACTACAAACAAAAATATAAGTATTTGGGGCTGAATGACTCTTGTACTGCAAATTTCTAAGCAGTCTATTATCTCTTGAACATTAAGTATCATACCTGTTTCTACGATTACTTCAAGTAATTCTGAGTTGTTAACGATTTCAAAAACTGCAAACGCCTTACCCTTTCAACTGTGTGGTGTTTTCGTCAACAGTCAGCGTATTTCAGTGAATACCAGCGAAGCCAGATATTCGATTGAGTCATTGCAGACGCTTTTCGAGTAAAGTGATATTATACAATAGTACTTGATTTCTTTGTTTATACAACTTGTTTGCATTTGACAACGAGTACATTTCTGTGGGATTAGAGGTCTGAGAATCCAATGGATTTATTTTATTCATTCTTCGGGTGAACAAGCTTAACCTAGTGATCCGTGAGTTCTACTGTACTATATCCTAAAATCGCAACGTGATTGGCTAGTCCGTCTCTGGAATTTGTTATATTCAGATAGCTTTACAGTACGTGCATGGCATATATTTTTTTCAAGACTTTATTTAATAATATTTAAGATCGACATTTGCTCTCAGAGTATGAAATGCTCATCACGAGAGCTTATATTGTCGCGAATTATTTTTATCATGGATCACGTACTGTAAATTACAGATAACAAATACAAATAAAACTGCAGTTACAATCTTTGGTCAAAGGAATTTATAAAGGCGGTTTGATTGACAGATAAAAGAGAACAGAATTGCATATAGAAAATTGCCGAAGGTGCAACAATGACTATGTTAGACAAACCTGAGCTGTTCTAGCGGAATAAGGTTGCATAAACGTTCTTATTCCACAGACTAAAAATTTGAAACTACCGAGCCACTGAAGATGACGGGGGGTGACAACTCTAAGAATGCCTGTTTCGGGAGAAAAACAAAATTATTCCGGGAATCTGAAGATTTTGCCGGGAATCGGGAGACTCGAAAAATTTTCGGGGAAACATGAGATATTATAGACCTTAAGTGGCTGTCCGCCTAAGATCCTCATAACCAAAATTGGTCATGAAACAGATTTTCTTCAATTCTTGCATGTGAATTACACTTTGTCTAGTAACTATAAAAATACATTTCGTTTGGTCTCAAAATGTTTTCTTCAGCAATTTACAGGGGGGTCCCCTGGGGGACCAAATTTCATATTTTTTTAGTATGAAAAATGAAAAATTTCCCTAACTTTGGCAACTTCTCACAACACTTAAAATTTGATGCAGAGCTAAATTCTACTGTTGTTTGACAGGTACAAGACCAGTTATTATTACAACGTTATAAAAGATTCCATATCGTTGTTCCAAGTGGTTAAACATTAACTTCTGTCAACCCACTTTCACAGCTTGTAATAAAACAGGAAAAATGGATTCACAAAAATTCCTCTAAACCAAAAGTGGATCGTCGTACAGCAATTTCCTTGCAGCCATAGAACAATAAAGACTTAATCTTAAATATCATGAAAAAAAATTCTGCGGCCAGTTGGTTTTAAGACCACAAGGACACTTTGAAATAACGGTATTTACGAATTATGCAAGCGAGCGGTACCTTTCAACAATTACACATAATTGAAATCTTAGGATTTGAAATTGATGGCCGCGGACAAAAGAAGCGTAAATCCAACCAAAAAGACAAAGGCGATTTGAAAGGTGCCGCTCGATATCAGTTATAACGAGAGTAAAACAATAACGTTGTGACGTTGGGGCCGAATAAAATGTCCGTTATAGCGAGATTTCGCAATAGGGTGAGTTCGTTTCAGTCAGATATCTGTAACTTTTGCCGGAGATTTAGGTGCTGTCAGTACTAGCTGGGTGTCCGTAATAGCGAGGTGTTCGCAAGAAGGGAGTTGACTGTATGTAGACAGACGAACCCAAAGAGGGTCTTAAAAGAAATACAGTAAAGAAAAAATTATAGACAGAATACTACTTTATGATATATCACGGTGATTACAAAACAGAGGTAAAAGAAGAACGCTTTTATAACGCCCTTGAATCACGTCACGCAATCTTTGCCGGGCCAAATCAAAAACCTCCAATTCGAGAGCTAAACATAGTTTTATACCCTCATTTATATAAGATTCCTCAGTGGAATAAAGCTTCTGTAAATGCTACAGCTATTTCATTTAAAGTGATAATATAATATATCACATGTTCAGTATTCAACACTGATATGTCAATATCGATGAAATCAACATCACTCTCAAAAATTATACACATTACAATAACTGTGTGAATTCCCGCGCGCTGATTGGCTCATTTCTATGGTCGATGAGAGTATAGACCATGAAAATGACGTAACAGGTAACGCAACGCGGTGAGTTTTGTCAAACTTTGGCGCTGCGGGTTCTTCAAACAGTGAAAAATGCACTTAAAACTGGAATTCTTCAATGAAAAGAATGCTCTCTCGTCAGTTAAATTTAGTTTACAATCAGCTAAACTTGCCTGGAATTAAGTGCGAAGCAAAAAGGACAAACAACTTGTCGTAGTTTCACGGAAAAATCCACGGAATCAGTCGCCGGCACCCGAAAGAACTAAAACTGAGCCGAAAACAACTTGGAGCAAAGATTCACCTGATTATTCGAAGATATTTCAAATTTGAAAAAGGTTAGCTTTGTAAACTGTGCCTAGTAATTTTATATTTGACTTTGTGTGAGGTTATTGTGCTCTATTTTGCGATTATCGCCGAGCGCGGTTCTCTAAAATTTGCCGAATAACGGCTCTTTGTTGTGCTGTGTTAATATTAAAAGATGCTAGAAGAGAATTTTTGTGTGAGCCTTTTTCGTTACATAATTTATTTACATAAAAAGTTAAGGCTTTAATTATTCCCCACGCAAAAACATTTTGCAGCAGTTTGTCAGCGTTAGGTTGTTTATCTTTATTTTCTAAAATGATTCCCGCAAACTATTTCGCTCGGCGCTCGCATTTATTCAAGTTTGTTATTGTAAAAAACAAATCGACCGCATTTTTTCATGGTCTATACTCTTATTTACCATAGAAATGACGCCATAAAATGTTCAAAACTTGGCAGTGAAACCACTCGCCTAACGGCTCGTGGTTCCACTTGAGTTTTGAACATTTTATGACGTCATTTCTATGGTAAATAAGAGTATAGACCATGGAAAAATGCGGTCGATTTGTTAAATATACCACGGTGAGTACAAAACAGAAGTAAAAGAAGAACGGTTTTGCGCCTCCTGAATCACACGGGCCAAATCAAAAACCTCCAATATCGAGAGTTGAACATAACTTTATACCTCCATTTATATAAGATTCCTCAGTGGAATGAAGCTTCTGTAAATGCTACAGCTATTTCATTTAATGATAATATAATATATCACATGTTCAGTATTCAACACTGATATGCCAATATCGATAAAATCAATATCACTCTTAAAATTATTTGGTGTGGCAACTCCTCATAACCCGGATAATCATATGCAATAAAAAAACAAAACAAAAAATGTATTAGTATAGTTAAACTAGACTTGCCACGGGAGTGTTGTCGACATAAAAACAAACGCGCATCATTTGTAATTACAGCCGTACATATGGTTCATGTTTGTCTGGTCAGCGGATACCATCCTGACACATGTATCATGGCGAGCTACCATGGCGAAAGCGTGAAGGAAATCAGTGTTTTGATTCAAGTATTTACCCATACTCAAGCAGATTGACGCTTCCAGGCTTCCTCAATGCACTCTCAGTGATAAGCATGGATGAAATTTAAATGAATGACGAGCGACTGAGTGTGGAAAAGGCCGAAAGTACAAATGAAAGCATACACCAAGATGGCAGTCACTGATATCACCCTGTATCAGTTCAAGACAGTAAGCTCTGAATTAACAATATACGCATTATGTCGTGTTTTTGATGCTTCATTGTCAGATTAATAATTACAGATGAAGACTCTTTTGTAAACTTACTTCTCGAGCAAAATTAGCAGTCATTGAACGAAGCAGTATTTTGCAGGATTTTGTGTGCATCGAGGACAGTTAATGAGCACTTTGAAGGCTATCGACAATTTCAATACTGCTGTATACTCATGTATACTAGTATAATTTTGTATTCTGCTGTAGTTTGAAACTATTTTTGTGTTTCTCTGATGGAAAACAACATTGTTCGGGTCACATTTGCACTGTATTTGCACGCTAATGTTGAGGTTCCTAATTTGCATAATTCGTAAATTCTGTTATTTCAAAGAGTCCTCGTGGTATTAAAACCAACTGGCCGCAAAATTTTTTTTCATGATATTTAAGATTAAGTCTTTATTGTTCTATGGCTGCAAGGAAATTGCTGTACGACGATCCACTTTTGGTTGTGAGGAATTTTTGTGAATCCATTTTTCCTGTTTTATTACAAGCTGTGAAAGTGGGTCGATAGAAGTTAATGTTTAACCACTTGGAACAACGATATGGAATCTTTTATAACGTTGTAAGAGGGTCTCAATGGGGTTAACCGTTAGCCGTAAAACGGCCCAAAATTTAGCCGTTAGGCGTAAAATTTGGTAAAAATTAACCGTTAGGCGTAAAAAGTCGAAAAAAAGTTAACCGTAACATTTTTATAGCCATGGTTTGTAAGTGTCGAAATCTCTTGTTAAGACGCACTGTTGTGATGCTATACAGGTGTCTTGTCTCCAAGACGGCTACGCGTTCTGCCCTGGAACCGAAAATAAAACAGAAGTTGGACCAGGCCCCTTTAGATTCGCTACCCTCGGCAAACCGAAAGTGTCTGCTTTTCGTAGGATGAGTTGACAACTTATTGTTAACACCGTTTTTAGATGTTATTCAGTTTCTTCATCCAGTCTTCTACTCAGCGCCTGCTGCGACTGCTAATCCTTATGGCTGTTGTGAAAGGAATTATAAGTCAGTCTGTAAAAGTCTGTATCGAGCTGCAGAGGAGAAGCCAATCGAAAGGTATAAAGCGCGAATCCAAGTGAAAAATGAGCACCATTCCAATGGTGCCTTCAAACAAATCTAATCGACTTTTTTAGGGCTAAAAGAACGCGCTCAGAAGGTCGAAGGCAAAAACGAAAACTACTCCATTTCCACCCAGCAGCAGCTGGATATGGAATTACCGCTGTTGCTTGACTCATTCTATATGACAGCTTTGGCATAACTTGCGAAGGTAGTACTTCTAAGCCAGTGACGCCAGAGCAGGTCAGTCAGAATGTGAAGAAGGTACACGAGTACATCAAATCTACTGTGAGGAACGTGAAAGAAACCAACCACCTCAAGGAAGATTCAGCAACGAATGGCCCTCAAGGAACTGTGTCTCAAAAGACACAAACTTCTGTTGAGCTTCTAATGAATGGTGTGGACAGCCTTATTGGAAACATCACAACTGTTAACGCACAGTACAAAGATAACATTGATTGGAAAACTTTACTTACAAGACAAGTAGAGAACCTTCACGCGGTATCTCATTTTAAGCATGAGACGTTTAGTGCCCTTCAATATGCGTATATGCCACAGACTTCGGCGACTATATCAAAGGAATCTTTAAATTGAATAACCAAATGGAGCGCGAAATACTACACTCACCCATCTTCATACTACCCAGTGCCACAGACGGGGATGTCATTCCGGGATGTACTTTCCACTTCCTTCTGAGGCGCTTTCCAAAAAGAATGAAGAGACAATGAAGAATTGGTTGGAGAAGTACCGTCCGGTGAGGCAAAGAACCGTGAGGAGCGAGACGACGAAAGATAAAGCAGGAGCTTTGCCCCCGGCAGTGTATGCAAAACAAAGACCTGATGCTGCTGAAAGGGTATGCTTTCCATCTGACCAGAACAAGCGTCCCCTGCCTCCACTGCCTCCCCTATGACACGCTCTGAAGTGTTTCATAAGCGATAACAACATTCCGCAAGTCACGCTCGCGTCCGCTGCTGATTTAAACCAGGTTGAGGAGTACGAAAGCGATTCGGATGACAGCGATAACGATATGGATGCGATATCTAAGCGCAGAAAGGTATAAGCCACGTCATAAATAGAAATTGAAGCATTTTACGCTCGTTTAACACTGAGACATTTATTAGGCACATAACCGTCATACAAGTTAATATACCTATGACGTTGTTTACTTGGAACAGAAAAAGTATAGTGTACAACTTTCTCAGTGTTGTTTAGTACAGCATTTCAAAGAATATAAATATTAGTATAAATCTATAAATATTAGTAATATTAGATATAGTATACCATAGTAGTATGGTATATTCAATATCACAATTCTTATAATAATAACTAGTTTTTCATTCATCCTGGAATGGTCCTAAGACCTTAAATGTGTTTACAACGATGTAAATTAAGTTTAAACATTTTTAAACAATGAAAAATTAATGTTTAACTTTTAAAACAATGGAAATTAATTTTTAATCTTTCTGTTAACCGTAACAGAAAAAAATTAACCGTTAGCCGTAAAAAAGCCAAATTTTTAACCGTTAACCGTAAAAGCCACCACCCCATTGAGACCCTCTTGTAATAATAACTGGACTTGTACCTGTCAAACAACAGTAGAATTTAGCTCTGCATCAAATTTTAAGTGTTGTGAGAAGTTGCCAAAGTTAGGGAAATTTTTCATTTTTCATACTAAAAAAATATGAAATTTGGTCCCCCAGGGGACCCCCCTGTAAATTGCTGAAGAAAACATTTTGAGACCAAACGAAATGTATTTTTATAGTTACTAGACAAAGTGTAATTCACATGCAAGAATTGAAGAAAATCTGTTTCATGACCAATTTTGGTTATGAGGATCTTAGGCGGACAGCCACTTAAGATCGAGGTTTTTCGGCATTTCCCGCGAACCGCGAACGTCTAGAAGTCACGCGACCAGTGCCTTGCCGTCAGGTTTGCGGTTTGAGGTTCACGTTTATACGGCTAGACCACGCTCTAGAGGTAAGTGATTTACCGCAAGGCTTTTTGCACCCTAAAACATCACAATCCCACGTTTGAGAGTAAATACTACTTTTTAGAACTCTTTCGCTTATTTATTATCGAATTATTTTTCATGGAAACGTAATTTTCAAGACGATTTCTCAGCTAAAATAGTAATGAACGAATGAATGAAAACAAAGATGGCAGCCGGCTATTTGTTGTTGGAACTGTTTTGCCAGTCGGATTACTTTGTGGTTAAACTACGATAAATAAGTAAAACAAAAGCCAGTTTCTGATGATATGTGAATGCATGAATGTATATCCATGAATGTATGCTTTGTTTCCTAGATGGCTCCGGTAACAGGCATAGGTAAAAAGTAACCCTCAATCTTCAGCTCAGATTATGTTCATACGGTGAACTCCGAACTGTAAACTGCTGGCCGATGTTTGTGGTTTGCGGTTTAAGGGGAAACCCTCAATCTTAAGGTCTCTAATTTGTTGTTAAAATTTCGGGAAGTTTGAAATTTTTGCGAGAATGCCTCCGAAAAAATCGGGAAGATATTCCAAATTTTCGGGACAACCTTCAGTTCCACACAGTATTGCTCAAACAGCGTTTGCTAGAGTTGTCACCCCCGTGAAGACGGGCGTCTAATAGAGAGATTTAGAGAGATTTTGCCGTTTGAGGTCTCAAATAAGATGTACGTCTCTAAGCGTAAATTCCCTTAATACAAAAACTGCAAGACAAACCTTCTAGTGTATTATTAACTTACATTTTCTCTGTTTAATTTGTAAAAATGCTAAAACGTGTTAGATCCCGGGGAGGGGGGAGGGGGGAGGGGGGGGGGGGGGGGGGGGGGAGGGGGGGAGTACTCATTAAAGTTTTGTACGGGGATGCTCCGCCCCAAAGTCCAAACCCTTACCCTTTCATACACCGTTTTTGACAGAAAAGGTACCCCTTTCATATACCTTTCATTGAAAATGGTACCCCTTTCATATACCTTTCATTGAAAATGATACCCCTTTCCTAAAGCTTTTACGTGCGTCTGTTTGATATATTTTGAACGGCACATGCAATAAAAGACTTGATCTGGAACGGTAAGAAACCAAAAATTAAATATGAAACCTTAATAGGTACTTACGATAAAGGGGGGAAATCAATTTACCCGACTTTGAATCAAGTATCAAAGCTAATAGAGTCAGAGGGGCTCTTAACCTTCTGGATGAAGGTAATCCTAAAATCTGGAAGACTATACCTTTGCAGCATTGAATGTCCATAGGTGGTACAAAAGCGTTAGGGACAAACTTTGATAAGGGAAGAATACCGTAAAGTTTTCCAATTTCTACAAAAGAGTTTTAGGTAGCTGGGCTGAGTATTGTGATGAAGAAGTCATTACTCCAGAACAGGTTACGAATCAGGTCCTTTGGAATAATAAGTATATCAAAGTAACGGGGGGTGACAACTCTAAGAAGGCCTGTTTCGGGAGAAAAACAAAATTCAGTTCCAGGAATCTGAAGATTTTGCCGGGAATCAGGAGACTCGAAAAGTTTTCGGGGAAACATGAGATAATGTTGTTAATATTTCGGGAAGTTTGAAATTTTTGCGAGAATGTCTCCGAAAATTAAAAATCGGGAATATATTCCAAATTTTTGGGACAACTTTCAGTTCCACACAGTATTTCTCAAACAGCGTTTGTTAGAGTTGTCACCCCCCGAAAAGTAAACAACAGTCCGGTTTTCTACAGCCAATTGGCGTCGAATGGCATTTTAAGGGTTCACGAAAGGAATGAAATTAACTGGAAAACCGTTCATGAAATGGGTGTTGAGCCTCATCACTATATATGGTAATAGGTCCATGATAACCGTCACGAATATAGCGCCTCCTATACACTATCATGACCATATAGTTAAATAATTAAAGTACTCGTAGTACCTGTAGTACTCGTAGTACCTGTAGTACTTGTAGTACTTGTAGTACCTGTAGTACTCGTAGTACCTATAGTACCGGTAGTACCCGTAGTACCGGTAGTACCTGTAGTACTTGTAGTACCTGTAGTACCTGTAGTACTCGTAGTACCTGTAGTACCTGTAGTACTCGTAGTACCTTTAGTACCTGTAGTACTTGTAGTACCTGTAGTACCTGTAGTACTCGTAGTACCTGTAGTACCTGTACTACTTGTAGTACCTGTAGTACCTGTAGTACTTGTAGTACCTGTAGTACCTGTACTACTTGTAGTACCTGTAGTACCTGTAGTACTTGTAGTACCTGTAGTACTCGTAGTACCTGTAGTACCTGTAGTACTCTTAGTACCTGTAGTACTCGTAGTACTCGTAGTACTCGTAGTACCTGTAGTACCTGTAGTACCTGTAGTACCTGTAGCACCTGTAGTACTCGTAGTACCTGTAGTACCTGTAGTACTCGTAGTACTTGTAGTACTCGTAGTACCTGTAGTACTTCTAGTACCTGAGTAGTACCTGTAGTACCTGTAGTACTTGTAGTACCTGTAGTACTCGTAGTACCTGTAGTACTTGTAGTACCTGTAGTACCTGTAGTACTTGAAGTACCTGTAGTACTTGTAGTACCTGTAGTACCTGTAGTACCTGTAGTACCTGTAGTACTTGAAGTACCTGTAGTACCTGTAGTACTTGTAGTACCTGTAGTACTCCTGGTACCTGTAGTACCGGTAGTACCCGTAGTACCTGTAGTACTCGTAGTACTTGTAGTACTCGTAGTACTCGTAGTACCTGTAGTACCTGTAGTACTCGTAGTACCTGTAGTACCGGTAGTACCCGTAGTACCGGCAGCACCTGTACTACCTGTAGTACCTGTAGTACTCGTAGTACCTGTAGTACCTGTAGTACCTGTAGTACTCGTAGTACCTGTAGTACCTGTAGTACTCGTAGTACCTGTAGTACTTGTAGTACCTGTAGTACCTGTAGTACCTGTAGTACTTGAAGTACCTGTAGTACCTGTAGTACCTGTAGTACTTGTAGTACCTGTAGTACTCCTGGTACCTGTAGTACCGGTAGTACCCGTAGTACCTGTAGTACTCGTAGTACTTGTAGTACTCGTAGTACTCGTAGTACCTGTAGTACCTGTAGTACTCGTAGTACCTGTAGTACCTGTAGTACCTGTAGTACTCGTAGTACTCGTAGTACCTGTAATACCTGTAGTACCTGTAGTACTTGTAGTACCTGTAGTACCTGTAGTACCTGTAGTACCTGTAGTACTCGTAGTACCTGTAGTACCTGTAGTACTTGTAGTACCTGTAGTAGCTGTAGTACCTGTAGTACTCGTAGTACCTGTAGTACTTGTAGTACCTGTAGTACCTGTAGTACCTGTAGTACCTTACTGACTTGTAGTACCTGTAGTACCTGTAGTTCCTGTACTACTACAGGTACTACAGGTACTACAAGTACTACGAGTACTACAGGTACTACAAGTACTACAGGTACTACGAGTACTACAGGTACTACAAGTTCTACAGGTACTACAGCTGGTACTACAGGTTCTACAGGTACTACACGTACTACAGGTACTACAAGTACTACAAGTACTACAGGTACTACAGGTACTACAAGTACTACAGGTACTACAGGTACTACGACTACTACAGGTACTACAGTTACTACAATTACTATAGGCACTACAAGTACTACAGGTACTACAGGTACTACAGGTACTACAGGTACTACGAGTACTACAGGTACCATAGGTACTACAGGTACTACGAGTACTACAGGTACTACGGGTACTACGAGTACTACAGGTACTACAGGTACTACGAGTACTACAGGTACTACAGGTACCACAGGTACTACGAGTACTACAGGTACTACAGGTTCTACAGGTTCCACAGGTACTACAAGTAATACAGGTACTACAGGTAGTACAAGTACTACAAGTACTACGGGTACTACAGGTACTTCAGGTACTACAAGTACTACAGGTACTACAGGTACTACAAGTACTACGAGTACTACAGGTACTACAAGTACTACAGGTAGTACAGGTACTACAGGTACTACGAGTACTACAGGTACTACAGGTACTACAGGTACTACGAGTACTACAGGTACTACGAGTACTACAGGTACTACAGATTCTACAGGTACTACAAGTACTACAGGTACTACAGGTACTACAGGTAATACAGGTACTACAGGTAGTACAAGTAGTACAAGTACTACAGGTACTACAGGTACTACAGGTACTACAAGTACTACGAGTACTACAGGTACTACAAGTACTACAGGTACTACTGGTACTACAGGTACTACAGGTACTACGAGTACTACAGGTACTACAGGTACTACGAGTACTACAAGTACTACAAGTACTACAGGTACTACAGCTGGTACTACAGGTTCTACAGGTACTACACGTACTACAGGTACTACAAATACTACAGGTACTACAAGTACTACAGGTACTACGAGTACTACAGGTACTACAGGTACTACAGGTACTACAGGTACTACAAGTACTCTAGGTACTACAAGTACTAGAGGTACTACAGGTACAACAGGTACTACAGGTACTACAGGTACTACGAGTACTACAGGTACTACAGGTACTACGAGTACTACAAGTACTACAGGTACTACAAGTACTACAGGTACAACGAGTACTACAGGTACTACAGGTACTACGAGTACGTTAAATATACAACTATATGGTCATGATAGTGTATAGGAGGCTCTATATTCGTGACGGTTATCATGGACCTATTACCTACTACAGGTACTACGAGTACTACAAGTACTACGAGTTAACTACAGGTACTACAGGTACTACAAGTACTACAGGTACTACAGGTACTACGAGTAATACAAGTACTACAGGTACTACGAGTACTACAAGTACTACAAGTAATACAGGTACTACAGGTACTACGAGTACTACAGGTGCTACATGTACTACAGGTACTACGAGTACTACAAGTACTACGAGTACTACAGGTACTACAGGTACTACGAGTACTACAGGTACTACAGGTACTACGAGTACTACAGGTACTACAAGTACTACAAGTACTACACGTACTACAGGTTCTACAGCTACTACAAGTACTACAGGTACTACAAGTAATACAGGTAGTACAAGTACTACAAGTACTACAGGTACTACAGGTACTACAAGTACTACAGGTACTACAGGTACTACAAGTACTACGAGTACTACAGTTACTACAAGTACTACAGGTACTACGAATACTACAGGTACTACAAGTTCTACAGGTACTACAGCTGGTACTACAGTTTCTACAGGTACTACACGTACTACAGGTACTACAAGTACTACAGGTACTACAGGTACTACAAGTACTGCAAGTACTACAGGTACTACAAGTACTACAGGTACTACAGGTACTACGACTACTACAGGTACTACAGTTACTACAATTACTATAGGTACTACAAGTACTACAGGTACTACAGGTACTACGAGTACTACAGGTACTACGAGTACTACAGGTACTACAAGTACTACAGGTACTACAGGTACTACAGGTACTACAGGTACTACAAGTACTACAGGTACTACGAGTACTACAAGTACTACGAGTACTACAGGTACTACAGGTTCTACAGGTACTACAGGTACTACACGTACTACAGGTACTACGAGTAATACAAGTACTACAGGTACTACAGTTACTACGAGTACTACAGGTACTACAGGTACTACGAGTACTACAGGTACTACAGGTACTACGAGTAATACAAGTATTACGAGTACTACAGGTACTACAGGTACTACGAGTACTACAAGTACTACAGGTACTACAGGTACTACAAGTACTACAGGTACTACAAGTACTACGAGTACTACAGGTACTACAAGTACTACAGATACTACAGGTACTACGAGTACTACAGGTACTACAGGTACTACGAGTACTACAAGTACTACAAGTACTACAGGTACTACAGCTGGTACTACAGGTTCTACAGGTACTACACGTACTACAGGTACTACAAGTACTACAGGTACTACAGGTACTACAAGTACTACAAGTACTACAGGTACTACGAGTACTACAGGTACTACAGGTACTACAGGTACTACAAGTACTATAGGTACTACAAGTACTAGAGGTACTACAGGTACTACAGGTACTACAGGTACTACGAGTACTACAGGTACTACGAGTACTACAGGTACTACAAGTACTACAGGTACTACAGGTACAACGAGTACTACAAGTACTACAGGTACTACAGGTACTACAAGTACTACAGGTACTACAGGTACTACGAGTACTACTGGTACCATAGGTACTACAGGTACTACGAGTACTACAGGTACTACAGGTACTACGAGTACTACAGGTACTACGAGTACTATAGGTACTACAGGTACTACGAGTACTACAGGTACTACAGGTACTACGAGTACTACAGGTACTACAGGTACTACCGGTACTACGGGTACTACCGGTACTACAGGTACTACGAGTACTACAGGTACTACAGGTACTACAATTACTACAAGTACTACAGGTACTACGAGTACTACAGGTACTACGAGTACGTTAATTATACAACTACATGGTCATAATAGTGTATTGGAGGCGCTATATTCGTGACGGTTATCATGGACCTCAAACCTCAGTAGAAATTGCAACGCTTCCAAAATGACATCAAAAGACATTTTCCTTTCTTTTGTTCAATCAAAATTTTAAAAAACCCACTGCTTAAGGTCATCTTCTTAAACGGATCGGCAGCCAAATTGACTGGGACTCTGTCTATCGCAGAATTTATAATATGTCAATTGATCCTTACACAAGATTTTTTTCAATATAAAATTCTGAATGAATTATCTTTATCTAAATAGAGACCTATTCCGTTTCAATATCGTCGAGTCTTTTACATGCTCTTTCTGCTTTATGTACTCGGAAACAATTGATGCATTTGTCCATTGTTAACACTCTAGAGGCTTGTATAGGATTAATCTGCCGGGATTGTTCGATTCTGCCAGAATTGAATATCTCAAACATTAGATACTGAAAAACACAGTCCAGTAATAAACCTTATTCTCACAGTGTATAAACTTTTGATATATAAGTCTAGATCTGGTAGACAAATCCCTAGCCTTCAACTTTTCATCAACCAAGTCAGATTTTATGAAAAAATAGAAAGTAAAATTGCCCAAAAAAGAGACAAACTAATGTGTCACATTAAGAAGTAGACGAATCTTCTCCCTATTTTGAGAGACGATTAATTCCCAATCTTTTATTATATTTTTTCTTTTTCAGCTGGTGTTCAGATCTCACTTTTGTAATGTAACGTAATTTGGTTTAGTTATATTGTGGTCAATTATATTTAATATTTTTTTTACTACTTTTATATCGTATGTATTTTATTCTTGTATCACCAATAAAAAATATAATATATATATATATATATATATATATATATATATATATTTTTTTTTATTTTTTATTTCTTTATTTTTTTAACGACCCTTTTTATGATACTTAAATGGCAGTTTTCCCTACCCTTTTTTATGCTTTAACTCGTATTTTTCCTACCCTTTCCTATTCTTCGTGAAATCCCTACCCTTTCATATACTTCAAATCGCGAAATCCCTACCCTGACATATACCTCCAGCCTAAAAAAGGTACCCCTTTCGGGCGGAGCATCTCCGTATAGCCCATTATAGGGAGTGGTTAAAAATGGTGAGAGGTGTTACAGACTGGACTTATTTCGCGAAGACTGGTCTCTTCCACGTTGTTTCCGTAAACAATCTTAAAATGGAGCGCTCATGATTGTATCTGGTGTAGTTAACTATGCAAGTAAGATGATCTACCATCTGCGAAAGTACAGGAAGGCTAATCTCCCGAAGAATTATGCCGCTGCTCGGATACGCATCGCCGAACTCAGAGGAGAGCTACCTGCCTACCTTGAAGTAGATCTTCAAGGAGACTGAGTGTAATAGGACTACTGATTCTGTCGCTTACGGTCTAGTAAAAACTAGATTGTCGGAGTCGTAAGCAGAAATATATATATATATACTCGGAGGGCCTGGAAATGGGAATTCTGATCGGTTTATTCTACCGCTTCTGCTTGCGACTCCGAAAATGTAGTTTTCAACTGATCGTACCCGACAGAGACATAAGTGCAATCGGAAAAAATGGAAACCTTCCGATTATTACGACACCGGTTCCGTTGAGTTTACGACTCCGCCTTTTGATTTTCACTTGGTCGTAAAACGCCCTTACGACTCCGATTACAACTCTATCATCAGTGATAACCTGCTGCTTAATACAATGCAAAAAAATCGGCAAGTAAGAATAGACTCTTCAAGCATAATACTTTAACTGCCGGAAGTGTCTATATAAAAAATACCAAATTTACTGATTTTGTTAAATAGTCAAAAAATAATGAATTGTACAAGAAAAGGGGTGTTGAAGAACATTTACTTGAATGGTAGGATTTTATCCAATAAGACTCAATAGTTAAAACTGTCCACATTACCGGTAAATTTGCGGATTACCCGACCAGTTTACTAGACCCTTGAGGTCACCAGGATTAAGATATTTTGAATTTTGAAGAGACTCCAAATTATCTAGAGGTGACCTTCAAGTTTGGCATACTCGGTCAAGTGGAATTAAGAAATCGTTTGCGGGACCAAGTTTGTTTTTGTACGCGCAAGTTCAAATCTATCCAGATAACAATTACACAAGAAGCTGTGTTTATCACGACTAAACGAAAGTATTTTTGTGGTACTTAGACTGTATCTTGGATTCTTAAGGGCGCGTTTTTTTGCTGGGGACAATTCCGGAAAATAAACACACGGGATAGTCGGTAGAGATGTTCTTTCGGGACCCATTCTGTTTTCGCAATGAAAAGAATAACATTCCGTTCATTCTGAGTTATTCTGGTCCCGATACCCGGGGGTACACTCCTTATATAAAAGTAGTACCCCCGGGTCCCGATAGCAGACGGAATGAAAAGAAGACGGTTTACTCGGAATAGCAGAATATGTGTTCTTTTGGGGATGTTTTGGCGGGAAATCGCTGCCAGGCAACGAGGGATTTCCTCCACAAATCCTTGAATTCGAGTTTGCTTTCTGCGATCTCTTGTTCTTCACAAAGCCCTCAAAGCACAAAAAATTCTGCATTTTCGATCTTCCTTTTCCTTTTTTGTACATGCAACATTTCGATTTTGAAATCCCAAAACTGAATATGCGCTGATGTACTATGTTAAAGTTTTTATTATCAAAACTGGCAAATGTAAAAATTTAAGAAAAATACCAAATTACAATTTGAGTCACACTAAACAACAAACTTAGGAGCTTTAATTCCTTGCTCACACTGCTTCACACTGTAGAGTTTACATGCCGCGAAGAATCAGCCAATCACAAGGCTGGAAAGCCGTTGCATATCCTGCGGTATCCAACGGATAAAATCTTCGAATATTTCTCAGTAGTTTTCGGAAGCCTTTGGTATTCTTTAGCAATTTTCGGAAAATTTCTCAAAATGGCCGAAAACGTTAACATGACCTTCGAACAATAATTGAAAATTAAAATACGATTTTTTACACAGTCTCAAAAGTTAAAAGTCCTTTTTGCAACTCAAGGTGGACTCTGATAATGTCAGGATTAAATTGAATAACGTGACCAATGACAGTTGTAAGCTTGCCAACTTCTATTGGAAATTAAAAACTAACTGTTATACCATTAAGCCCTCTTGAGCAATGTATCAGTGGGTATGTTGGACAAACTTGGCGAAAATTCAAAGATTTCTTTGGGAATTGAAGGACAAGAATCATATCTGTATTTTGTTTTGTTCCTTAAGCCGCGGCATCAAAAAAGAGTTGCTTTTTTCTGAAGGCTGCATTGCATTTCTGGAGCCTTGTTGCTTTTTTTTTATCTTTTTTTCTCCCTGGGGCAATTTAAAAGAACGTTTCAAAAAAGGAAGCAGTGAGCGAAACCTCAACTTAGAATTATATTATATACCTTTGAACAACCGCCATGTTTCGCCGATATACACGAGATGCTTTATTGTCCTATCCGAAAAGGTTTATTGAGGCTTCTTAGAGCTTATGCTATGAACGTGAAACTTGAAGCTGTTAAGCCGGTTCGACCACAAACATTGAAAGTGCATCTTATGTTTCCAGTTCTTAAGAGAAATATTCACCCTTCACTTTGAAAAGAAAATGATGAGACATCGGCTTGCGAAAAGCGCCTCTTGCAATTTGCAATTTGCAACTTTCAGGCAATTTGCGATACTAACTCGCCAACGTTACCCATCTAGAAATGAATCAGTTTGCTAATTCTATTGGTGGTCATCTGAAACAATCCGGCAGTGCTAGAAGAAGGGTAGAAGAGTCTGCGGAAATATAACATCTAATGAGACAAGTCTTGTCAACATCAAGTCGTATATTAATGGTTATATATAGCGTTTTCTCCTATTTTCTGAGTATCCCACTCAAAGCATATTTAAAAGCTAGAAAGCACTTTTAAGCAGTACAATTAATTTCAGAATAGTCAAATTTAAGATTTCAATTCGATCTTACAGAGTTGAGATTGATCATTAAATTGGTCTCCCAATTTCGTACTCGTGCTGGAATATAAATATGTACTTGTACATCTCGATCTCGCAGTTTACTCTAAAACGTCTTATAACATAATTAGCTGAGATTAATTATAATAAGGTAAAAATGATCGGTCATAAGTAATGCAACAGCCTTACATTAACAATGTTGTTGGTTCATACTGCAATACGTTGTGCGAGAGGTTAAGCACTTTCTCTAGAATTTGTCATTCCGAATTAAACGTCGCTGTTTTGTTGCATAAGACGAATTAGAAATTTACCGCACGTGCAGAGCCATTGCTACCGCTGCGATTTAAACTTGATTCGTGTGCCGTTTCTGTCTATTCAAGATTGCGTAAAGGCCTTGCTCTGCAGACCGCCACACCTTCAAACTTAGCTAACCACAAACCTCCAGTGACACAGTATCAAAGCATGTACCGACTGTATCAAAAGTTTGAAAACATATATATCTAAAATAGTCGAGAATACACTGCCATACCTCGAAAAGAGACGAGTCAGATCTATTTCTCCAAGGTCAGTTCAATGTACCGTCCTTTCAGTATGGTTCCTGCGCGGTTGCAATCGACCTAAAATCATCAGTAAATGCCAGAAATGTGACAGTTGAAAATGTGAGAAATGTTATTTATACTTTTGGTCAACCAAAGTCGTGAAAAACTTTCAGGTTAATCCCTTAAACAATCCAGATTGGATTTCGAGTATGTTGCAGTTAGCTAGATAAGTATACAGATTAACGGATTAAAGAAAGTATCATTTTTTTTAAAGTAGCTTTTGGGGAGGGGGGGACCTTGTCTTGAATAAATGAATAAATGAATGAACTTTATTTTAAAAAGGGTGACAGTTAACAATTTCATCAACTAAAAAAAAAAGTGGCAGTCCAAACTAATGAGCTAAAATTCATATAAAAGGTATTTGCAAAGTGCTAATAAGCTATAATAGAAATAACTTATAGATAATATATATAGATAGGCCAAGACTAATAGCGTTGCACTTTGAACAAGCTTAACTAAGGTGAAACTTAACTAAGGTGAAAGGTTGGAAGCACAAGAATTAATATTGACGAAAGGGCTATTTTCAATTTTCGCTATTCTCAAAAACAGTACTGATTACCCGACCGTCTGCACAGTACTTTTAAACCGTACAAAAGTTCACAAAAACAACTTTTCTCTGTCTAGAATAACTAGTACGACTACTTTCCGAATAAAATACAGTTTTTGTTTGTCAAAAATTGCCCGAGAAACTGATTTGGAAATCAAAATTACAAAAATACGCAAACATATTTGCATAAGGCGACGCGAGTGAAGACAGAAAATCTAAGTCTTGTTTTGTTTACATAAAATCGATATTTATCCTATGTAATGAATGAACAAAGACATAAAAACGGACAATACAATCTTCTTTCGAAAAATTTTATTCAAATCTCCATTAATTTATGTTTAAAAGCAGAACACGTACAATTTATAGCGCATCAAGGCAGAGCTGTCCTCGTTAAAATTCAAGATAACAACACGACTTAATTTGAACGTTTCATAAACATGTCTCCAAAACTTAAGAGAACACAAAGGAAAAGTCAATCAAAAATTGATATCAACATAAATTCCCATCGAAAAATGTGATTTATTTTACCTTTAAAGCACTGGACTGCTTGGAAATTCCTTAAAACTCCGCTTCTTCGGTTCTGAAATCCGTAATAAAAATAAGGCATCTCCCCGCATTGCTCCTGCATTGATAATATGAAGTTCCTCGAAGCAAGATTTTATCCCTGAAAGCTCTTCTTTCTCCACTAAAGCGGCTTCTGAGTATTCCTTAATTAGTATCCCTGTCTTGAGCAGCAAACCGCGAAAAAATGCAGGGAAATAACGACTTTACTGCTCCGCCTAACACTGCGAAAGATCCAACTTTTTTAAAACTTTAAAAAGTGTTTACCGAGCTGACGGCTGTGTAGCCGCGCGTGTGGCGTTATACGCGCATGTGAGGTAGCCGTGCGCGACACACATGTTGCAGACACGCGCCCGCGAAACATTCCGCTAGCCATGACCATGAAAAATGACGGGCTAGGTTCTATGAGTATGGGGCTGCGCAGCCGGGCCTTCGGCCCGGCGAGTGCTCCGCTATAAAATTGCAACTGTCAACATTAAAACAGGTCCACAACAAATACAAAATTGCACTTGATGTTTACAATTACTAAACGGATTATAAGCGGAAATAAAAACGATAGCCTAATGCCCCATTCACACCAACGGTTAAACATGTTTAAATGTTGTTTAGTTTAACTACGTTTTAGCCTCTATCTTGAACGTTTTGAAATGTCTATGACTCAAACTACCTGGAATGGTAATAAAGTCAATAAAGTTTCTTTTAGTAAAGATTTCATTCCAAATATTAGGGTGTTTCTTGGTGTTGCGGAAGCCATTGTTGGTTAGCTTTTGTGTTGTGGTGTGGGTATTGTTTAGTGTCTTTTGAATCTTTTGTTTTACGTCATTTGGTGATCACACCATCCGCAACACCAAGAAACTACCAAATATTACGGGAGGTTAGGCGGTATTTTTCTAAACCTGTTTTAAACTAAACAACATTTAAACATGTTTAAGCGTTGGTGTGAATGGGGTATAAGTTAGGCTGAAGTGATTTTGATCATTAAAATTCTGAAGAAAAAACAAACAATAATTGTATGAATTTTTTTCTGAATTTGCGCAAATATTTTGAAGAGTTGGTCCCCGGAACTGGTTTAAGAGTGGTGGTAAATTGTTTCAGTCTCTAACGTCTCCCCCTCCACCCTTATTCCACCCCCCCCCCCCCCCCCCCCCCTCTCCACACCCACCCCTTACGACTTACTGGGACGGTGTTTATGTCTAATCTGTTTGAGTTGGTCTTATGATATGGCTAGGAAGTGTGACAGAACTCAAGACTTGTTGATGGTTGCTTAAAAATATATAAAAGGAGACTGGGGCGAGACAATGGCGGCGTAAAGACGTGCTTCCAAAAACGTCCGCCAAAATCAGACATAAGAGCGCTTTAATGGATGAATTTTTCGACAAATTCATTAGCAAAAGAAAAACAAGAACTTCCTCTTCGGACAATTCTGCTAAGTCGACTCCCTCGCCTGACGCTAAGAAAAAAAAAAGTGAACAAGACGATTCGCTCGAAGACGAAGACGACGCCATAGAATCAGAAGACGAAGTTCCAGCTGCACTAAGACCACTAACTATGGCCGACCAAGATGTCTATAAAACTCTCCAAGAGATCTTATTGAAACTTCAAAAGCTTGATGCTATTGAACAAACGGTCAATAACTTTTAAGCGGCCCTCAAAAATCTTGAAGGACGACTACAAAATCTGGAAGCCTCGCACACAGCTATTCGACAAGATGTCAGCGACCTCAAAGATAGTGTCAACTTTGACAACGTGGAGCGGAAAAAAGAGGCTAAGAAGGTGCAAGGTCTTGAGAAAAAATTAAGTGAAGACACCGAGGAGCTGATGAAAGAAAACTCTAAGCTCCAAAGTACAATTAATAATCTAAATGACAAAGCTCTGTACCTCGAAGCTTATTCAAGAAGAGAAAACATAAAATTCGAGAACATTCCCGAGGCAACTCAAGAGAATACTGACAAGGAAAACACTGAGTCAGTGCTACGAAATTTCTTGGAAACCGAACTAGGTTACGAAGATGCTCAAAACATCGAAATTCAAAGGGTACACCGCGTTGGAAAAAGGAAGGAAAATAAGCCCCGAGCCATACTTGCAAGACTACTGAGATACAAAGACTGTGAAAGACTCTTCTCTCTAGGGCACCGCTTGCGAGGCACAGATTATAAGATGTATCAAGACCTTCCGGTCGAAATTGTGGAAAGAAGAAGAAAACAAATGGACACCTTCAAGAAGGCTAGACAAAATAATATTCCCGCATCTTTCAGCAAAGCGAAACCCGATCAATTATACATCCGAGGTAAACTTTGGCCATTAGGAAAGCCGCTTGATTTGTAAGTCTTGACTCTATATGAATATGAGCTGCTTAATTGTTGGTCTTTTGAAACATGTTATTGTACCTTTATTTAGAAACATTCAATTTTACTATTTGGAACGTTCCTGTAATAATTCCTTATCATCCAATTACCTTTAAAAGGCGGTCGGAAAACGAAGCTTTCTTCCCACGAAGAGCTTCTACAAACTTTAAGATCTTTGCTCGGTTTTTTTGTTAAAAAAGCCTAGCAAGCCAAACCGGTCTATGTTCTCAGTCAGGAATTTCTTTTATTTTTCTAAGTGTGTATATGTCCTCTTGCTCCTTATTCTATTTGTTTTACTTTGTCGGAAAATATGTTATTGTCAAACTACCATTTTATTATATATTTACTTTTTCGCTTTCCAAAAGGATAAACATTTCAAATTTTTCAAAAAATTTACATGCGCATCTAATTTAAGCTGTTCTCGTAGCTCAAAGGGTGTTAGATCTGTGGGCAACAACTCGTCTTTGCTGAAACAATGGTTAAAACAATGCTTCATTATTATCTGCCAAAAATATGTCTGAACTTAAAATTGCTTCCATCAATGTCAGGGGAATAGGAGATAACAATAAAAGAAAAGAGACTTTCAATTGGCTGAGGACGAAACAACAAACAATATATTTTTTACAAGAAACGCACTGTACCCAACCTATAGTCGAAAAATGGAGGATTGAATGGGGCTATCAAGCACTTTTTAGCTGTCATTCAAGTAACTCAGCAGGTGTCGGCATTCTTTTTAACAATAACTTTAATCTTGATATTCTAAAAGTTTTTTTCTGATCCCTCAGGACGATTTATTATATGCGACATTAAAGCTGATGTTAAATTCTTTACACTTGCTAACATTTACGCTCCAAATGAAGATGACCCCAACTTTTTCAGCTCCTTTTTAAATCATTTGCGCGATTTTAAATGCGACGAAATCATTTTAGGTGGCGATTTTAATCTCGTATTGAATGTTGAAGAAGATAAGAGAGGCGGCCTTCCCAGAACCCACCAAAACGCTAAAAAATTTTTTTTGCAGGCCTGCGAAGATTTCAGTTTAACTGACATATGGAGAATATTGAATCCTGACAGCCGAAGATACACATGGCGCCGAAGAAAACCAGAGATACAATGCAGACTTGATTTCTTTTTAATAAGTTCGAGCTTAATTTGCGATACCAATCTTGCAGATATTGTGCCTGGCTACAAAACTAATCACTCGATGATACTACTTAAACTAGCTCTTCATTATAATCAAAGAGGAAAGGGTTTCTGGAAGCTCAACACCTCACTCTTGGCAGACGACAAGTATATAGAAAAGATCAAAGCAACAATTCAAAACACAAAAAATGAGTACGAACAAGACATTTCTGTAAACCCAGCCTTACTCTGGGAAATGATCAAAATGAAAGTGCGAGAAAAAACGATCTCATATGCAGCAGCCAAAAACAAAAAAGCTAAGTCACGAGAGGACGCACTTAACAATGAAATACATGATTTAGAAAAGGAAATTGAAGGAAATAACTCTTTAAAAGAGGAACAAAAATCGTATTTATTTCAAAAGATGGAAACCCTTAAGAGCGAGTTAGAAAAAATCATTGAGCATCGCACAAAAGGAGCAATCTTACGATCTAGAACTCGATGGCATAATGAGGGGGAAAAAAACACCAAATACTTCTTGAATCTTGAAAAACGACACTATAAACAAGGTACAATAAGCCGCATAAAGAAAGGCAACAATGAATTCGCTACAACTGATAAAGAAATCCTTCATGAATGCAAGACCTTTTATAAAGGCCTTTACTCTTCTAAGATAATAAATAATTCATCCTCCTCAGAAGCTGAAGCTTTTTTCTTAAGAAACGAAAGGCGTTTAAGTCAAGATGAAAGTGAAACAATTGAAGGTCAGCTAACAGAAGCGGAATGCTCAAACGCACTAAAAGATATGGAACCCGGCAAAACTCCCGGCACAGATGGTCTTCCTTCGGAATTTTATGATACTTTCTGGTCAGATATTTCGGAACCTCTCTTAAACGCTCTAAATCACGGATTTGCGACCGGTCAGCTCTCTGTCTCTCAAAGAAGAGGTATTATAAAACTTATTCCTAAAAAGAGCGATGAACTCTACTACATACGTAACTGGAGGCCACTAACACTCCTAAACTGCGACTATAAGATAGCGGCAAAAGCCATCGCACACCGCATTAAAAAGCACCTTCCGAATCTCATAAATAACGATCAGACTGGATATCTTAAAGAGCGCTATATAGGTGAAAATATAGGCTTAATTGACAGTGTGATTAACTATGCAGCCAAAAAGAACATTCCAGGCCTTCTCCTCTTCCTTGATTTCGAGAAAGCTTTTGATACACTGGAATGGCCCTTTATAGAAAAAACTTTACTCTCCTTTGGTTTCGGCCCTTCTATTCTCCAATGGTTTAAAACCTTCTATCAAAGTTCGGAAAGCTGTGTTTTGAATAATGGTTGGGCCAGCGACTTTTTCTCTGTCCATAGGGGTGTTCGGCAGGGCTGTCCTCTCTCTCCATATCTTTTCATCCTTTCAGTCGAGATTCTCGCTAACGCGATCCGGAAAAACTCTGATATTAAAGGTCTACGTCTCAAAGGGAACGAGATTAAATTAAGTCAATACGCCGACGATACCACCCTGATTCTTGATGGCTCCGAAAAATCTCTTACCAAAGCTCTCGACATTTTAGAAAGTTTCGCCAAAATTTCAGGTCTCAAACTAAATAGCAAAAAAACAGAAGCTTTATGGATCGGTTCATGTACTGGCACAGACGAAAAGCTCTGCCCGGAACGAAAATTCAATTGGCAAAAAGACAAAGTCAAAGCACTTGGTGTATGGTTTTCAACAGACCCAGAGCTAACTATCACCCTCAACTTTTCGGAAAAAATAGAAAAAATCCGAAATTGTCTGGGCTGTTGGTCAGTATGCAGACTTAGTCTAATCGGAAAAATTACAGTTCTAAAGAGCCTTATTGTTTCTCAGGTAACTCATCTCTTGATGGCTCTTCAATCAAACAAACTTATTATTAGAGAATTAAATGATCTTTTCTTTGACTTCCTTTGGAACGGCAAAGGAGACAAAATTAAACGAAACGTAATAATAAGGGATCTTCAAAATGGAGGCCTCAAAATGATAGACATCTCATCTTTTAACAAAGCTCTAAAATCCATCTGGATAAAGAAATATCTCGACGAAAATTGTAAGAGCAAATGGAAACTTTTCTTTGACTTTGAAGCAGATAACCTCGGAGGCCCTGCTCTTTTTAGCAATTTAAATATGGCAGACACTAAAAAAATATCGAAAACTCTAAGCCCGTTTCTAAAAGAGGTTATAGAAATTTGGACTGAATTAAATTATCAAGAAAAAATAACGTCGACCGAATCCTTTTTTGCACAAAGCTTATGGCAAAACTCACTGATTAGAATTATGAACAAACCGGTCTTCTATAAATCTTGGTATCAAAAAGGGATTTCTTCTGTTAGTCAACTCATCAAAGAGAAACCAAATGTTTTTTTTACGGTAGCAGAATTTGAAAATAAATATTTCATCAAAGTTAACTCTCTCACTTTCTACGGCATAACATCCTCTATCAAAACACTCTGGAGAACCCAAAAACCGAACATAAAAAACAACGAGACAAAAGAAGAAACTTTTCTAACGGCCATGAAAGCAACCAAAAAACCAAGCAGACTAGCCTATCAACGACTATTAGAAGGGAAAACCAATCTCCCAATACCCAGTCAGCAGAAGTGGTGCAATGAATTTTAATGCGATTTAAAATGGAACGTCGCTTATCAGATTGCAAAAAAATGTACAAAAAGCACAAAACTTATTGAATTTCACTTCAGATATTTACATCAATCTCTGGCCACAAATATATCTCTATTTAAAATGGGTTTCAAAGAGGATGATAAATGTTCCTTTTGCCAAGAAGAACCTGAAAAAATTCTTCATCTGTTTTGGTCTTGCAATAAAACACAATTCTTTTGGAAAACATTTGATTCTCTTTTAAAGTATCGTAACTTTGTCCCACAAAACCTCGCTCTCGACAAAACTCTAGCTCTGGGTCTAAAATCAGATAAATCGAAACACAAAAATTGTATTAACTTCCTTTTCTTATTGGCTAGATTCTTCATTTGGATCTGCAGATGTAAGGAGAATCTCCCATTTATAGAAAGCTTTAAAGCTTATCTCAAACTATACAAAAACGATTTTGAACCATTATCCCTAGAGTAACTATGATTGTTTCTCTCCAAACTTTCCCCTGACATCTTTCACCGTGTTGTTTTTTTCTATCGTACGTTTTGTTTTCTTTTTTCAGCAAAGACGTATCTTTTGTTTTTCACCGGCCTATCTTCCTTTGAGGCTCCTAAACTGCTCTATAATCGCACTTGTAACCTCTTTCTTATAACTGGTAGTTTTTTTTTTATTAATATATTTTTTGTTTTTTGTTTGTTTTTGTTTTGTTTTTGTTTTTTTGTGTGTGTATATGTGTTTTGTAAGCTAAAGGTACGCAAGGCTAAGGGTAATGTAGTAACATGTAAGTAAATAATGTGACGTAATTTAGCTTTAATTTGTAAGTAGTTTTGCATTTCAGTGTCAATTAAAAAATAAATAAATAAAAAAAAAATTCATATAAAAGGTATTTGCAAAGTGCTAATAAGCTATAATAGAAATAACTTATAGATAATATATATAGATAGGCCAAGCCTAATAGCGTCGCACTTTGAACAAGCTTAACTAAGGTGAAACTTAACTAAGGTGAAAGGTTGGAAGCACAAGAATTAATATTGACGAAAGGGCTATTTTCAAAAACAGTATTACCCGACCGTCTGCACAGTACTTTTAGACCGTACAAAAGTTCACAAAAACAACTTTTCTCTGTCTAGAATAACTAGTACGACTACTTTCCGAATAAAATACAGTTTTTGTTTGTCAAAAATTGCCCGAGAAACTGATTTGGAAATCAAAATTACAAAAATACGCAAACATATTTGCATAAGGCGACGCGAGTGAAGACAGAAAATCTAAGTCTTGTTTTGTTTACATAAAATCGATTTTTAACCTATGTAATGAATGAACAAAGACATAAAAACGGACAATACAATCTTCTTTCGAAAAATTTTATTCAAATCTCCATTAATTTATGTTTAAAAGCAGAACACGTACCATTTATAGTGCATCAAGGCAGAGCTGTCCTCGTTAAAATTCAAGATAACAACACGACTTAATTTGAACGTTTCATAAACATGTCTCCAAAACTTAAGAGAACACAAAGGAAAAGTCAATCAAAAATTGATATCAACATAAATTCCCATCGAAAAATGTGATTTATTTTACCTTTAAAGCACTGGACTGCTTGGAAATTCCTTAAAACTCCGCTTCTTCGGTTCTGAAATCCGTAATAAAAATAAGGCATCTCCCCGCATTGCTCCTGCATTGATAATATGAAGTTCCTCGAAGCAAGATTTTATCCCTGAAAGCTCTTCTTTCTCCACTAAAGCGGCTTCTGAGTATTCCTTAATTAGTATCCCTGTCTTGAGCAGCAAACCGCGAAAAAATGCAGGGAAATAACGACTTTACTGCTCCGCCTAACACTGCGAAAGATCCAACTTTTTTAAAACTTTAAAAAGTGTTTACCGAGCTGACGGCTGTGTAGCCGCGCGTGTGGCGTTATACGCGCATGTGAGGTAGCCGTGCGCGACACACATGTTGCAGACACGCGCCCGCGAAACATTCCGCTAGCCATGACCATGAAAAATGACGGGCTAGGTTCTATGAGTATGGGGCTGCGCAGCCGGGCCTTCGGCCCGGCGAGTGCTCCGCTATAAAATTGCAACTGTCAACATTAAAACAGGTCCACAACAAATACAAAATTGCACTTGATGTTTACAATTACTAAACGGATTATAAGCGGAAATAAAAACGATAGCCTAATGCCCCATTCACACCAACGGTTAAACATGTTTAAATGTTGTTTAGTTTAACTACGTTTTAGCCTCTATCTTGAACGTTTTGAAATGTCTATGACTCAAACTACCTGGAATGGTAATAAAGTCAATAAAGTTTCTTTTAGTAAAGATTTCATTCCAAATATTAGGGTGTTTCTTGGTGTTGCGGAAGCCATTGTTGGTTAGCTTTTGTGTTGTGGTGTGGGTATTGTTTAGTGTCTTTTGAATCTTTTGTTTTACGTCATTTGGTGATCACACCATCCGCAACACCAAGAAACTACCAAATATTACGGGAGGTTAGGCGGTATTTTTCTAAACCTGTTTTAAACTAAACAACATTTAAACATGTTTAAGCGTTGGTGTGAATGGGGTATAAGTTAGGCTGAAGTGATTTTGATCATTAAAATTCTGAAGAAAAAACAAACAATAATTGTATGAATTTTTTTCTGAATTTGCGCAAATATTTTGAAGAGTTGGTCCCCGGAACTGGTTTAAGAGTGGTGGTAAATTGTTTCAGTCTCTAACGTCTCCCCCTCCACCCTTATTCCACCCCCCCCCCCCCCCCCCCCCCCCCCCCCCCTCCCCTCTCCACACCCACCCCTTACGACTTACTGGGACGGTGTTTATGTCTAATCTGTTTGAGTTGGTCTTATGATATGGCTAGGAAGTGTGACAGAACTCAAGACTTGTTGATGGTTGCTTAAAAATATATAAAAGGAACAATCCTGCTTATCAAAGAGAACCCCAAAATCTATTTGAATTTCGTTTCGTGGGCGTGGCTACAAGTTATAAACAAACTCCCGAAAACCCTTGAGACCAACCCTGACCGTCCGTCTTAGAAAGGTGTCTGCTTTATGGGTTTATATGGATTAGGCCTGTCCCGACGTTGCTCACAAAATACTGAAAAGTTGCTCCCTAGAATACCAAAGAGGGGCTAAAAAATTGCAAAGATCGAAAAAGATGCACCTTAATTTCGAAAGTTGCTGCCTAAATTTCATGATAATTTCATACAAACGTTAAAGCTTTATTTTCCGTCCGTGTCAATCATTGCTAAAATAGCTTCATCGGGCGCATCAAACTCGGCTTTAAAGAGTTCCTCGCAAATAAAGGCTCATTTTATGGAAAGTGCGGAACAAAACTTATGGTTCATTTGACATCTTATCAAATGACAGGTTATTTGTTCAAAACGGGCTTGATCTGATAAAAAATAAATTCGCATAAATTGAAATTTTCTATCAAATTGTTCACTTTTTCGCGCTTGATATGTGCTGTAAACCTATAATTAGCTCAAAAGTTGCCCAGAGAGGCGAAATTTGCTCGAGGTTGCTAGAACTGCAAAAAGTGGTTCCAAACACCAAAAGTTTCTCAAAAGTTGCCGAGCACAATCGGTAAGGCTTAATATGGATGGTTTATTTCACACATCGCGTTCGTAAGAATGAATTACTATATACAGTTAAACTGTACACCGCCATTAAGGGGACACCTCCATTAAGGGGACACTTCTCCTGGCCCAGGCCGGCAAAACGCTCAATAATCTTTGCATTTATCGCCTCTTTTAAGGGTACACTTGTACTGGTCCCCATTGTGTCCCCTTTTTGGACGTTCCACGGTAGTACGTTACAGACAAATTAGTGAATAAGTTAATTATCTGATTTCCTGTAAATAAACTATAGAGTTTTGTATGACTTAGGCTCCATTCATTGTACCTCAAAATCTTGCATATGTTGCTCTTTTGACTCTAAAGATTTAGGACAATTGTCTGTAAGTTTTATACTTGCTATATAGATGGTTTTCACTCACGTGACCTTCAGTCCTGTAGGACTCAAATGACAAAGGCCATGGCGGCCATGTTGGTGCACATAACAAAAGAAGTCATTAAAATTATTTTGTAGGTGTGCACCAATATGGCCGCCGTGACGTAACGTGAAAACCACCTATATGTGGTCTAACCTCCTCAGAATATCTCTACTTATCCAGATGTGTAGACTTTTGAGATAATAAAAAAGACCACACGGCAAATGTCTGTACGCATATTTTTGAATAAAATGTGCATTCATATACTTTTGCAAGGACTTGAAATTCCCTTGATTTTGAGACATTCTACTAGCTAAAAAAAAATATGATTAGGTTGACCATTGGCAAGCAGTCAACAGTTTCACAGCAAAATTTGCATTAAATGTTACACTTATCTGAGTCGTATCAATATTTGATTTACTCTTTGCAGTAAAACCTGCTTTTTATGCATCAACATATTTTATACACTACAGACTAGACAAGGCAGTTAATAGGAACGTTTTGTCAATTAACTTAACCCTCGGACGTACACGCAAACTTATACCCCCACCGTGGTACAAGGAGGGGTTGTTGCAACCCCCACCCCCTTGGGTTTTTGCGATGTTGCAATATTTCGGAAATATTTTACGTCTAATAGATAGCCTGTGATGTGCTCTACAAGATAAGGTAAATATTTTCGGTTGTGACGCTGCTGGGGGTCCGTGTCGTCATCAAAATGGCTGTTAAGACGGCGGCCATCTTGGATTTTACTAAAAATTGAAATTTATCGGACAAATGCGGAAATTGCAGATATTTTATTTTGCTAGAGCTGCAAAATAACATACAATTAAACATTTTGATGCTTTTGGTAGCATTTTATATGTTTTTTTCACCAAAAAAAGGTGAAAACACGCATTTTTATTATTGTCCTGTGACGTCATATCTCGTTACCATAGCAACCAGTTGAGTAGAACTTATAAAATACAGGTCAATGGCAGCAACTCGTTTCTTTTGTGCAGCAGAAACGATTGTCGCTTAGATATTGCCACTACCCCCACCCCCTTTAAGGTTTTCATCAGAGAGCATTCATTAGCTCATGTCGTCTTAAGTAGCTGTTCGCTTATCCTTGAGACACATTTTAGTAAAGTTTGGCGACAATCAGCTGCTATGGTACAAGATTTTACGTCATAAGTAGCATGAGGTCAAGCCATTTTTGAATAACTATGCGTATTCTTTACCTTTTTTCGGTGGAAAAACAAATAAAACGCAACCAAAAGCAGCAAAATGTTTGATTGTATCATATTTTACAACTCTAGCAAGAAATATTTGCAATTTCCGCTTTGTCTCGATAAATTCGATTTTTTTTTTGCAAAATCCAAGATGGCGGCCATCTTGGCGGCCATTTTGGATGACATCACGGATCCCAACAGCGCCATAACCCACAATATTTACCTTATCTTGTAGAGCACCTGTCGGGTTATCTATTAGAGGAAAAATCCACAGTGGGAGCATAAGTTTGCGTGTACGTCCGATGCAGGGTGGATGTTCGTAGAACTAGAACATTTTTTTCTTCTCCATTTTACATGGAAATACCCTGATTGCTTGTAACGTAGAGATAATCCTACCGCTGAGCTTGGATTATCCTAGCGCAACTAACAACTCTTGTCAATCGAAAACAAAAAATGCATCGCGTTCGGAATGGGGGATGGTCTTTTTTGGGATTGTGCTTGTCTAAATTTTGTGCTACAAATAACTAACTAACACAAATATGTACAGTTTTCATAAACTGCCGCATCTTTACTGTAAATAATTAAATAAATTAAATATACTTTAGCAAGGGCTGTCGGCATAAGGAAAAGTTGGTTGAACTCCCTAATCTGCAGATTTGCACGTAACGTTCAAATCTTTTCGAAGAATGAACGATTTTTCTGGACACAAGGAAGTGGAGGTCATGGATACTTGAGGACTCCACAGTATTATAGCCATGGTCATGTCAGTTGCTTCGGTTCATGATCGGAAACTGATACCTTTTAGGTAGTAGGGGTTTGCCATCTAAGCGGTTTAGGAAATAAATCATAAACATAAAAGTTATTTAAGAATACGTGATAGCTGAAATATTCACAACTACGTACGTGACGAGAGTTTGTCGATCGGAAGTTAGAGATGCGAAAAAAAAAACAGGTGACATTTACCATCTTGATTATTTATCGGAAGTTGCAAACTATGCTCTGCCAAAACCCGAAATAGGGTTGCATTCAGAAAAGTAGCGGGCATCGCAAATTTGAGAAAAAAAATATAGTGGTTGAAGGAAAACTAAGAATATCAGATGCATGCTTCATAAGTTCCTCAGTCAGTCAATATGGAATCTTGTATCAGTTAATAATAACGTTCTGAAGCCATCGAAATTTATAAAGATCAACTACAGTAATTTTGGAGATCTAGTGGACCATGGAGTATAATGATCATTTCGTATCGTTGCATGCCGTTATCATTCCACTAGGCTAAGTTTGAGTGCTTTATAGCCATGAAGATCGTGACTGTTTAAAATTGGCAAGCTTCTATTTGATCCTCCATGAGGTAAAATAAAGTATGTATCTAAAAATCTATCTAACTACAAGTAGCGAGTGTACGAAAAGTTGAGAGACCACCTGTAAATAGATATTCTTCTTCTTTTCCTCACCAGCGAAACCCAAAAACGGAACAGAGTATATGGAGTATATAACCGATCTACTCCAAGTGCTTTCAGTTGTCAACTAACAATAATGATTAAAAAAGGTCAGCATTGATTAAATGAAAGCCGGAAAAGCTGAGTGCCGAGAACCGCGGACCATTTGTAAATAAACATTCATCTTTTGTAGTATAACAAACAAACAGCAGATTGGTAGCTCCTTATGTTTTATATTTAATTTGAGTGCTTAGGCTTATCTCGACACGGTAGATCTATATTGGTTTCTTATTTTTTTTCTATTTACTATTTTACAGTAAAAATAAACCGAATCAATCGATGTTATTTATGATGCACACGTACAGTAATTATCATGATCGCAGCCTACACTTATTTTAATTCCTACGTGAGGATTAAATGCTTTTTTTATCTGAGGTATTTTTATTATAGGTTTAAATAAAACCAGTTTCCGGGATTAAAATGTTTCTTAATTGAAGGGATCACGTCTTCTTCAGCTGTAGATGATGTTGTCGGAAAAAAAAAATCTTGGACACTCGGCCGATGACTGAGTAAATTTGAAGAATTCAGTAGCCTGACTTACAGTTCTCGAGGGAAATTCTCCTTAATAGTCGATTTTATTGCGGACAATTTAGGATAGGTGTGTGCCGCCAAGGTTCTCAAACCCTGACCCTATTTTAAGGGTAGAAAATCGAGATTTGATACCCTTTTTAAGGCCCAAAACCAGGCGTGTAGTACAGTTTTAACAGGCCATATCTTTCTCGTTTTGCGCGTTGGGGTGGATACTGCAATTTAGTGACCCTATCTAAGGAATATCTAAGGATCACAATACCAAAAATAACAAAAAGGATACCCTATTTAAGGACTGGGCACCTCAAAAACCCTACCCTATATAGCGTATATAAGGGAGTACCCCCCCCCCCCCCCCCCCCCCCCCCCCCCCCGGGAGATTCAACTGTAATGGTGAAAAGTTAAGCCTGTGCATGTTACTTCATATGTGTCAGATATATCTGTCCACTCGAGCAATCAATTCTCAGGTCATCTAATCATGAACAGTTAATTTTTTAGTCTGTAAATGACATCCTAAAGTGTGACCATTCAGTTTAAAGCCACTGCGCTGTACATTCATGTGGTACTGTTTATTATGCTGTAGATACTGTATGCTGTACAAGGCGATTCCAACTTTTGAGTCTGTGGATAAAATCCTAAAGTGTGACCATTCAAATGAAAGCTACTGAGCAGTTCTTTCCTGTGGTACTGTTTATTATGCTGTTCAAAGTGGTTTTAACTTTTAAGCTGGGTACTCGTGTCTGCATGTTCATTGCTCTTTACAAAAGAGTCTCTGCCACCAAGCAGTTCATTTTTTAATATTCATGTAATTGTTTTTTGAGTCTGAAGATGAAGTTAATAAGTCTGTGTATGAAACCATAATCAGTGGCCATTAAAAAAAAATATGATACCGGCCCAGTTTAAAAGTGCTTTTATGTTGCTGCCGTATCCTTTTTGTTATATCGAAAAACGAAAATTGTTATTTAAGATCCTGATTTACAGGGTAAACGGATAATCCAAGGTTATAACCAAGTGTATGACCAAGGTCAGTGTTGTTACTTCTGTCTAAAAGTGTTTTTCAAGTGTCTCTCCTGTTTTTTTTTCTTGGCCTCTACTAGATTTATGCTTATTCTGGGGCTAGTAAATGTAAATTAAATTACGAGACGAAAAAAAATACAGAAGTCCTTAATAGGGATTAAAAAGACACTCCCGCCGAAATAACAAAATTTCGCTTAAGTTAGCTTATTTCCACGTCATATCGCCAAATAACATCAAATATACAACTCAATTGGATGAAAAGACTCTATAGAGCAAAACAAAAGCAGTAGTTTGGAGATAAAGTACAGGATTGCAAGGATGGAAGTGGATTACAGTTCATCAAATTTGATTTCGTGACTCGCGGTCAAGAAACCAGAATTGCCATTCTTTTTTGCCGTTATTTCATCTCTTTAGTTAACCTCTGTTTGCATTCATTATACATGGCGACTTATTTCTTATTTCAACTGCTGGCCATAATTGTGAAAGCATGAAATAACAGACGGACACTCTCTTAAATTTTATTCTTAATTCAAAGGTCACGCCAATCTTGGATTAGGATGATTTGTACTTTGAACATGCAACAGAGCCCCGGTCATGAAACTTCCAAGTCCTTTAAAGGGGCAGTATCACGAGGTTCCACGCGCGGCACTGTTCTTTGTTCTTGCACCGGAATTTTGGACACATCACTGTTAAAAGTGATTTTTTTTGTTCCGGTTATCAAAACGGATTTTTGGATTCAACAAATACCTCCACTTCTCGACGGCCTTTTTGAATTTGCCGAATCAAACTTGAAAACATGGGCCGACGTTTTCAAGTTTCGACCTCATGATACTCCCCCTTTAAGCACTCAGGAAGAGATCGAATCAAGGTAAATAAGCCAAATTTAAATTAACAAAATATCTAAAGGAAAGAGCACTAACGATACGAACGCATTGCTCCAGAGCTTTCAATCGCCGAATGATAACACTTCGGTGTTTCGTTTTTAAAAAGTTCCAACCACCTTGCGGAGCATAATAAATAGCACCATATGAAAGGACCAGTCGAGAGCTTTCATTCGAGTGGTAACACTAAGTGTTTCCTTCACACTGCCTCTAAAGTAAGAACCGCCTTGAGGAGCATAATAAACACTACTAATATGAAAGTACTGGTCGAGAGCTTTCCATCGAATGGCAACACGTTGGTGTTTCGTTCACGTACTCACAAGTTAGAACCACATTGTAGAGAATGAAACAACACCATATGAAAATGCTCAAGAGGTTTTCTATCGAAAGGTGACACAATGCTCTGGTGTTTAGTTCACAGACTTGAAAGTTAAAACCACTGCGGGAAAGTACCTATTAATGGACTTCAAGAATGGATTTCATCCACTTGTACAGTCTCAAAAATAAGAACCACCTAGTACAGAATAACAAAACACTACAACAGGAAAGGACTATCCAATAGCTCTCAGATTTCAGTGTCACACTTAGGTGTTTCCTGAACGGCCTCAAAGGAAGCAATGGCTACAACGAAGAGCTAATGCTTGAAAACGTCAGCTTTTGATTTATTTTACAGCGGACAATTTTCACGAGTGTAGGTTCGATTCCGATTAAACGAATATGAACGGGTTGTGATTAAGGTAAATGTCTGATCTCAAACTTTGATAAGGGCTCCCTGTGCATGTGGTAGGGCGCCCTGTGATTAAGGACTGAGTGGACTTTAATTTAATTTACAATCATACGTCGAGTGATAATACAAAAACAGGCCACCGCGTAGCGGAGTCCAATTTGTTTTATGATTACAGACCGAATTGGACGACAAGAAGTAACCACATCTATAACACATTTGTGAATAGACAGTGCGCAATATGTTGAATTTATAGTTGAATAAGAGGGAAAAGTTTCTTTTCGAGCAGCCGTGAAAGAAGGACTCGTTTCAGGTGCACGTGTCCAGCGCGCATAATGGCGAACAGTGAACAATTATCCTGACAGACATGACGCGTCCACTGCCCTATCTTTCATCTCCTATCTCTCATCAACCATTCCCTATCCTCCATCCCTCATCTCCATCCCCCTAGGGTCTCGTTAGCCCATCAAACGGGACTGATAATAGTAATAATAGCCAACCAGATTTGTAAATTATATTATTATAATTATGATTGATATTCAAACGGGGTTGTTTATTTATCCATCCGTGGAACTCCTTAATGTATTTTTTAATCTGTTCATAAACATTCCATGTA
The DNA here is from genome assembly GCA_024195265.1 of Dendrophyllia cribrosa. Classification (NCBI taxonomy): domain Eukaryota; kingdom Metazoa; phylum Cnidaria; class Anthozoa; order Scleractinia; family Dendrophylliidae; genus Dendrophyllia; species Dendrophyllia cribrosa. The sequence goes on along the minus strand of JAJLRJ010000011.1, from coordinate 23,745,682 downwards.
CCATACATTCCTCTCATGTAAAATCTAGATGTTTAAGACGTCAGTTTTGAAGCTTTTAGCTTCTTTTGGTATTCACTCAGCGTGTTTCTGTGTCCTAAAAAAATTGTAAAAATTTTGACGCGAATCATCCCTGATTTGATGACTTCAGTAGAAACTCTTTGTCACATCGGTTCTCCCGATATCGGTGAGAAAATTATCTACTAATTGTACACAAAATGACCGTCGTTCTTTATGTCCAGTTCGTTATTTTTAAATTCAATTGTTTTAAGGAGCCGTTATCATGAATAGTATTTCCCTTCAGTGTAGCCCTGAGGAAATATTGGTTGTTATTCAATTTTTCAGACTACAATTAGAAGAAGGTTAAGGTTCTCAAACCGGTTCTGTTAACTGTCGTTTTCGGACCCCAATAAAAAAAAACTACGCCCATGATGTTTGAGAGAAGACAATGTTAGTTTTGGCTTGCAGAAAGTCCAGCTGAAAATTTTGGGAAGCAAAGAGTTCCCTTAAAAAAATTCTTGCAAATGATACTTGAGCTAACTCAATTCCGGACAAAAGGATTTGTTCCCAAAAGTTTCAGGATGTTGAATTTTCGGCCACGGCATCCGAACAAATTAAATTTGTTAGCCGACATAAAAATGCCTAAACGACTTAAATCATCAAAATACTGACATAAGCATGACTTTGTAAAGCCTTTCATTGGTGAACTTGGCTCAGTTGTTGCGTGCCCGATGAACGATGAGGCTTTTCATAAAGAGGGAAAAAGTTCTTCCTACGCAAGAAACAAGTTAAAATACCTCTGTGACACAGACGAGAGTAAAGCCAAAACACTTAAGGTTGCGCCAGATCAACCGAGGCGTATTAGCAACTGTAAAAAAAACACCCACAACTAACCGTCTTTTATAATTGTTTCTAAGTGGAATGACAAGCGCTTACCTCGGTTTTTTTTTTCCTTTTAATTTTCAGGAGTAATTCCCTCTAATCGCCCGCAGAAGTCGATAACTAAGTTTCTCGTTGAATGACTTCTGAAAACGACTTTGTTTATGCTGCCAAACCGGTGTACGGTCAACTGAGAGCACTCGAGATATATCCTTCTATTTATACTTGCGCAGCCAATGCCAGTCGATTATAATTAGCCATGTTTTCAATGAACCTCTCTAAGATCGGAAACGCGCGACAAATAGAAAATACGTCGGGATATCCTGTCAGATTTCTGTTTCCCTGACGTGATTCAGTCGCAAATCAAAATAGCACGCTTCGGTTATTGCGTCTAGTTTCTGACTGGCAAGCAAGAGATCCCATTTTCATCTGAATACAACTTAATACGATTTCGACTTTACTATTATGTAAACTTTTTTTGACGTTGTGATAAAGGTTCTTGGTATTACGCTGCGTTCGGAATAGGAGAAGACATATTTTACCGATCTGAGAATGAAAGGCCTGTGTGACACAACACCTGTTTGCCCCCCACCCCTCCCCTCCCTCCCACCTCCTGCTCATTGAATCGATCTTCAGATTTAAGTTATACTCACACTAAACGAAAACAAAGTATAACAAATTTTATTTCTATGTTGTTGATTTTTTCTTTATCTAGAAAATGATTGCTAAGAACTCTGAGAGAAAAAATGTTCGCAATTTTCATTCTTTCCATCGTTACAGTTTAAAACTGATCGATGTGTCCCGGCTTTAAATCATCGGTAGACGCATTAAAATAGACGGCAGACTGATATCCCAACGACAACGCAAAGGAAAAGGAAACAATTGAAAATAATAACAATGAAAACTTGGATGTGTATACTGCTAAACGATTACAAAACATTTCAGCTTTTTATATATATTCAAGTTTTCATTGTTATTATTTCGTTTCCTCCCTTGGGATTAGTTTGACGTCTATTTTAAGGTATCTGAGATACTAATTTACTGATCTAGGTATGCAAAAGATCCGGCAATTCCCATCGACCTCATCGGTTTGTTGTTGTGGTTATTTTCTTATCTTAGATATTTGAAATGAGTTAGACATTAGCCAACTTGTGTCTGGTACACGTCAAACACGATTAACGATTTGTTTGCCATTTTAGATGACACGAGCAGAAGCTAATACATTCTTAGCCTCTTAATACCCTAGCGCGGCATCCGAAGGATTAACGAGTCTTAAGCCTGTTAACCAGACCTACCAACTAGTTTAAAGTTTCACAGGATTTTGGCTTGTTTACGCACGGCTTAATGGTTTACGTCATACACACACTGCATGAATTCTGTTCTACAACTGTTCCTTGTATATGCATTTTAATCAATAACAAATAGTACGTTGCGCTTTTCCAATGAATAATTATTTTGTTGACCACGGAACGTAGAAGCAGATTTTTTCAGTCAGCCGCCATTAAAACTACACTATAAACCGCTGAGAGTTTTGTAGGCGCATGCCCTCAAAGGTGGCCGGTCGGAAAAGCTAATTTGCATAGCCAAGTGGTGAATTTCCATAGTTACCTTTAATTTAAAGTGACAATGTCATATGAATTTTGCTCTTTTTAGTCAACACTGTTCTAAATATTTGACCACAAAGTGGTCTCACAGCATCAATACAAACATATTAAAGTGATTCCTTGAAGGAATAAAATATATACCCAATTGTTAAGCGATTTTTTCAAGACACATGGGAGTCGGAAGAACTTTAAAAAATCGGCCATTTTTTCAAGTTGCACTGATTCATTTCCCTCTGAGCGATCAACAGCCATGCAAAGGCACTTATTTAAAGTTCCAGAGTTGTGGTATAGTAGTTTTCAATAAAATTTCAAGATAATTGTTTACAAGTTTCCATTGCCGGGTACACAAAATGTTGTTTGGCTTTTTAAAGTTTTGCTAAAAATAGGGACATTTCCCCTTCAACTGTGATTTCCAATTTAACGCTGCATGCAGTGACCTTAAAAACGATAAGGCGGTTTACTTATCTTTATCATCTTAATTTTTTTTTGTTCGTCTACTCAACTAGATAATAAGCTTTTCCCGCTATCACGAAAGATATCGGACTTAGCTTGGATATGTTCGTTTGCCGACTTTCAATTTGAGATAGAATCAAACTGGTCTGATATCAAAAAAGGCCAACTTTGAACACAATCGCATCGTACTCACGTCGAATAAAATTCACAATTTTTGTATTGTGTTTGTCTTCAGTAGGCTAATTTAAAGAGCTTCTAAAGATTTAAGCACGTTTTCATAAGACGCGACTAAAATGTGACGAGGACGACAAATAATAAATTAGAACGTCTCAAGATTTGATCGATCTCTTCCGAGAATGAACGGGTTTCATATTGCGTCGATTTATAGATACCAGTCTTAAAAGCTAAGTCATATTAACAAAGCCGGATATTCTCTAAATCAATGCCACTTCTGAAAAAGAGTATAACCTTCAAGATGCTTGCAGTGTATATCAGTTGTGATAACTTCTCAGATTGGTTATGGAAACCCGTGAATCGTCTTCCGGACAAACTAAGGGTTTAACCGAATTAACCTTCTAAACAAGATGTGGTCACTTTTTTCCCGTCAACATGAAGTGCTTCAGGGAGGTGGGGGTAGGGGGAGGGGGAGGGGGGGAGGGGGAGGGGGAGGGGGAGGGGGAGGGGGAGGGGGAGGGGGAGGGGGAGGGGGAGGGGGAGGGGGAGGGGGAGGGGGAGGGGGGGAGGGGGAAGGCGGGGGTAGCTTGTCCTTATATGGGGAGGATCTGTCCGGATTTTCAACCTCTTGCCTTCGTAAACTCTTGTTGCAACTTTTACCCCTTTCACATGTATGACAAAAATGTGTACCCCTTTCTTACACCTAAAAGACAATCGAAAGTGCCCACGCTGAATTTGAAGCATTTAACCAACACCTACCAACCAATACGTTGAACTTCAAGCCTTGTTTCTGAAATTTATCGGGGAACATTTCGATGCGAGTAATTTTTTTCCAAACATCTCGAAGTTGGTGAAATAGGTCCACCGCGCCTCGTGTTTAAAATATCACTTCAAATATTCCTTTCCATCTAGCAATATAACCAGTACGCGTACGATCCTTGGAAAGGGGGGCGCTTTTATTGCTCCGCATTTATTCTATTTATTAGTGCCATGTCTTAAAAGTGGTATCCTTTTTTTTATTTTGACATATAACCCTTTTTTTACGAAATTGATAAAATTGACATAAATTTAAATAAAAATATAGGAATGTCTGATTTAATCTCCCAAAAAAATTAATAATCTGATTTAAAAATGTGGCTCAACTTTCGATTCTGCGAGGGAAATTAATTCCAAGATGTTATCATTGCAATAAAAGCTAATGAGCAGTACTTCCCCGTGGCGCTGTTTGATTTTAGATAGAGCGGTTTTCAAATGAGTATCGAAAGTAATTTTGTGATTACTTTGGTTTTCCATTACTACGCTTTGTGATTGGCTAAAAAATCTCGCGCCAATTATCAACCAATCAGAAGTGAAACCAAAACCAATCGTGACTTACTCGCACGCGTTTTCCCGCGCTTGGCGCCGGCTACATGTATTTGTCTCGAGTTCTGATTGGTTCATTGGATTGTCTGCCTCCGTTGTGAAAAGAGCGAATCTATCAACGTTCGCGTTCCGGAAATCTTTGGAAAATCGTTAAATTATTTGAAAAAAAGTGCCATTTATATATAAAAAAAAAAGAATACTGGGTTGTCAAGCTTTAAAGAGATTTAAAATTTATCTTCTCATCTTCAACTCGAACTTGAATGTCGGCCCATGTAGAAGGGTCTAGGATTGCAAATACGCACTAAACAATTCCAGATTGTAGCGGCTGGATTCCGGATTCCAGACTGTAAATTCCGGATTCCAGTGTCTGCATACCAGACTCCACGCTGTAAATTCCAGATTCCAGTGTCTACTTGCCTGGCTCCACGCTTTAAATTTCAGATTCCAATGGCTATATTCCAGACTCCACTATGTAAATTCCAAGTTCCAGTGTCTGTATTTCAGATTCCACACTGTGAATTCCAGATTCCAGTGTTTGTATTCCAGACTCTACGCTGTAAATTCCAGATTCCAGTGGCTATATTCCAGACTTCACGCTGTGAATTCTAGAATCCAGTAGCTATATTCCAGACTCCGCACTGTGCATTCCAGATTAGACCTTTCCGATTTAGCGGAATATAGGCGGAATAGGCATAATATTATATCCCGCGGTCATATTGCGCTTAGCACAGTGAATGAAATTTGCTATTCTGTGGTTTCAGTGAGTGATTGTTGTAAGAAATAAGAAAACTGCCTTATGACACGATTTTGTAAAGATAAGCATTTCAAATAATACAGCGAGCACTTTCTCAAAAAAAGTAAAAAAAAAAAGTTATATTAGGTACGTGGCTTTATAGAATTGTCAGTTCTCGCGCTGGCATCTGTCACGCATTGATGGGTCAGTTTTACACCAGAAGTTTGCTCATACATTTGGGTGCCCCTTAGGTGTCCAAACTTACGAATATAAATGTGTTAGTTTTGCGCGAACGTTTTGTGATCGCCTCAAAGGTTAAAAATGTTAAATGCAGTAATAGTAAAGCCCTGAAAGATTTTGTTTCACACATACTCAATGTTGATAAATATCAGGAGAATTAAATGCGACGCGAGGAGGTGAGAAGTCATAAAATTCGTGCGCAATTGCGAATCTATAATAGCGCTAATATATTATATCGTGTGAGGCTCTGATAAATGGAGGGTAGGGAAAACTGTATATTCTTTTTATTAATGGACTGGTCACTTCCAGCGTTCAGATTCGGCAATCTAATGCCCCATTCACACCAACGCTTAAACATGTTTAAATGTTGTTTAGTTTAAAACAGGTTTAGGAAAATACCTCCTAACCTCTCGTAATATTTGGAGTGAAATCTTTATTAAAAGAAACTTTATTGACTTTATTACCATTCAAGTTAGTTTGAGTCATATACATTTCAAAACGTTCCAGATAGAGGTTAAAACGTAGTTAAACTAAACAACATTTAAACATGTTTAACCGTTGGTGTGAATGGGGCATTAGTCTTCCAAAAACGTGTGCTTTGAGATGCAAGCCAAGCAGGTTTTTTTACAGAAGTTATTGGAAGTTATAAACGACCAGAGATAGGGTAAAGGTTGTGTAAAATTATATTTTCCAACAGGCATGGTCTCTTGCTATTTCCTATCACAAGTATGAAAGAAATTTGCACAGATAACTCGTGGAATATACTGTGGAATAACATATTTCTATTCCGCGGAATATAATATTCCTAATCCGCTGAATCGGAAAGGTATATTCCAGTGTCTGTATTCCAGACTCCATGTTGTGAATTCCACATTCCAGTGGCCGATTCCAGATTCCACGATTCCAGATTCCGCGCATTGGAATCCAGATTTCAGCAGCTGGATTCGACATTCCTCCCTGCGAATATCAATTGCAGATGAATGGCAGATTCCTGCAGTGACTTGATTCCGAATTCATGTCCATCGATTACGGATTCCAAACGTTTCTTTACCGGATTCTGGATTTCAAAGCCCAAGCTGTATCTGAGACCTGGCTCAAACCCAGGATACAAAGGCGGAAGTTTGTTGGATTCCGGATAACCTTTAAAGAGGCGATCTATGAATAATCGAGAATTGAAATTTGATATGTCGAGCATCATTGTATTATCATTTATATCCTTAGCATTCAGCAGCCGAGAACGAGGTATCTGTGAGCTGAGCATCACTATAATTGTTTATTGATAGAATGTCCGCCATGACAGGTTTTCTTGGCTCCCGGGGTATATCGATGGGTACCAGCAGATCTTCATAAGGCGTATTCCACGACTGCTGCTTGCCGCTTCCTAGCAGTAGAAACGTTGCCCAGCCGAGAACGTACATTCCGGCAGTTATGTAAAATACTTTTTGCCACTGAAGTCTTGTCGGCTGTTGAAGGAGAACGAAAATACAGTCAACCTGTCTAAAGGCCCGTTTACACATGCGATTTTTGATGCGATTTTTGTCGCGCTCTCCAATGCAACTTTTGTCGCAAGTGTAAACTAGCGGCGATTTCCTGTGCGATTTGGCTGCGACATTTGCTTTGATTTGCTGCGATTTCCCAAAAATCGCCGCCAAGTTGCATCAGGTTTCGAACATGTTGGAAACCTCTGCGATATCGCGCGACAAATCGCGCCCAAATCGCACTGAAATCGCCGTCCGTTTACACATGCGATTTAAAGATGCAACTTGCGCGCGACAAAAATTGCATCGACAAGTGCGACAAAAATTGCACAAAAATCGCCTGTGTAAACGGGCCTTAATAATCAGTAAACCGCATCACACCGTGATTTTTTATTTATTTGTTTTTTTACTTTATTGTACATGCTTGAAATACTTGTTTTTTCCTTGTCAAACTTATTAATAATTCGTCAAATTTGAACAACGAAAGCGTGATAATGGTTTCGAAACCCGATTTCCTACGTTTTCTCTGTATTTAACCCTTTTTAAAAGCCCTAATATCAAAATTTAAATTCTCATTTCTTGTCCCTATACATTTCTTATAGAAGTAGTGGGGAGAAATTGTTTAGATATCAAGAGAATTCATCTTGTGTGATCATGTCCTTAATTCGCATGACCTTTTTGATTGATAAGGCATTGATATTACAAGGACAAATTTGATGCTGATCACTCAAGCTACATCGCACACTCGACAGAGTGTTTCATTAGGTATTCAAACACCTCAAAGTCGGTTAAAAAAACCTCTGCTGTGCCTCCTTTTTTCAACCAACTTCTCGGTGTTTGGAAATCCTGAAGAACCACTCTTCCTCGTGTTTGATATATTACATGAAGACCAGCGACATCAACCCAGCAACTTGTCTCAATTGCTGCGGTCAGCTGTCATGGCTTCCCAGGTTGCTGGGTTGATGTCGCTGGTCTTCCTCGTGTTTGATATATTACATGAAGACCAGCGACATCAACCCAGCAACCTGGGAAGCCATGACAGCTGACCGCAGCAATTGGAGACAGGCCGTCAAAGCAGGCGTGAAGAGGAGCGACCAGAAGAGAGAGAGCAGGCGACAGCACCTCCGCAGCCGGACTTGTTATTCACTTGCAGCAACTGTACCAAGGCCTGCCGCTCCTGGATCGGACTGCACTTTCACAACAAACTGAATCATGACGTGCAAACTCCATTGTTTTTTAGAGACAAACGGACGCCAACAACGACAACAATGTATTTTATTGTGAGTTCAAATGCACCGTAAAGAGAATAAATAAGAGATGACAATACGTTATCCAGTAGAGAGTGATATCGACCTTTGAAGCAATATCGGTGCCTGAAGCTTTCATTTGAATTTTTGTTTAGACCCTAAAACCCAAAAACGTATTTATAATTTCTAACATTTTATTTTCATTCACTTCCTTACTTTAGAAAGGTTCTCAATCGAATGTCGAAAGTAATTTCGAAATTGCTTTCGTTTTGCATCGCTACGCTTTGTGATTGGCTAAAAAATCTCGCGCCACTTTCTTAACCAATCAGAAGTAAAACCAAAACCAATCGTGACTTGCTCGCACGTGTTTTCCCGCGCTTGGCGCCGCTACATGCACCTGGCGGCTGCTTCGAGTTCTTTGGAAAATCTGCCTTTGTTATGAATGGCCAGAGTGATTACTTGGACTTGGTTTTACGACACGCTATTGAAAACAAACTGCTTTGTTACAATTACTTCAACAACATACCTGGTTGTCTGTCAACAGTCCCACTACATAAGGTCCAATTATCCCAGGGATTGTACCCGCTGCGTTGGTGATTCCCATTAGTACCCCCGCAAATCTAGGCGCGATATCCAAGTGATTGACAGTGTATGAACATGCGTTAAGATTAGAGGCGCCCAGAGCCAGTGAGAACAAAACAACAGCCAGGCTGGTGGAGTTGCAACCAACATAGCTTGTGGATATCATCAGGCAAGCGGGTATGAGGTAACCTACGACACACAAATATAGGATAATAATTACTCCAACAATATACCTGGTTGTCTGTCAATATTCCTACTACATACGGTCCAATTATCCCAGGGATTGTAGCAGCTGCGCTGGTGATCCCCATCAGTACCCCCCCCCCCCCCCCCCCCAAATCTACGCGCAATATCCAAGTGATTGACAGTATATGAAGCTCCATTAAAACTAGAAGCCCCCAGAGCCAATAAGAATAAAACAACAGCCAGGCTGGTGGAGTTACACCCGGCATAGCTTGTTGATACCATCAAACAAACAAGCGGGTATGAGTAAACCTCCGACAAAGAAATACAGTCTTGGTTTCTTGACATAACTATAATATTATGATTTTTTTTTTCCTTGTTTCCCGCTCGTGACATAATGAACAAAGAGAAACAAGGTGTTGTTTTAACCCCGGTCAAACGAGAGAAATTTGCAAAAGTTAAGCAAAGTACTTTTAAGTACTTTTAACTTTTAAAAAAGTTAAGGTTGTCATTTTCACTGTTTAAAGTTTACTATATTGCCAATACACTGTCAATTTACCAAACGTTTTGAAAGTTTACCAAAAAAGTTCTAAGCGTTTAAAAACTGTGAATTGCAGAATTTTCGGCGCCATCTGCCAACATAATTTCGATCAGGCGCAAAGAGCTTTGGTCAGTTTTCAACGGAAAAAAAGCTCATCATTTTGAGAAAAATAAAAAAAGATAGTAACGTCGACTAATTTTTTATACATCCATTTTTCCATTTTTCCATATTTCCATTTCATATTTATTAAAATCCCACTAAAAAAAAACGAAAAACGCCTCGGACGTTTGACCGCGGTGGAGGTGTTTTTACTTGAATTCATTGTTTATTCGTGACTACGCGAAGCTTTTAACAAGTTATAGCATAAAAGGAAAATACGCAAATTTTCACTCGGTCGATTGGCTGTAATGGTTACCTGCTTTACTCATAGGGACGGTGATGGAGGGGGTGGGGTGGGGATGGGGTGGGGTGAGTGTGGGGAATTGGACGCAGGGGATAAGGGGTCGGTAGCAGATGGGATGGGAGGGTCCGAAGGTTTCGAAGGTTGTTTCGTATTCACGAGTTGGTTCCTATGAGGACGGTGTTGGGAGCGGGGGGGGGGGGGGGGGGGGGGGGGGGGGGGGGGGGGGGGAATTGGAAGCAGGGGATAAGGGGTCGGTATCAGATGAGAGGGTCCGAAGGTTTCGAAGGTTGTTTCGTATTCCCGAGTTGTTTCCTATTCGCCGTTTCGAGGTTGCGCGGGAGATTGGGTCAAGTTACGTGTCGCAAAGCATCATAGGGCTGTTTAGGGGGACGTAGCCTGCATAACAGGCGTTATTGGGGGCGCTCAAGCGGGTTTTGGGGCGCGAGCGCGTAGCGCGAGACACGAGGGCGTTATTTTTTCAGTTTCCCTCCCCGTGCGTGTCTCGCGCTTCACGCTCGAGTCTCGCGCTGCGCGCTCGCGACCTAAAACCCGCTTGAGCGCCCCAATAACGCCTGTTATGCAGGCTAAGGGGGACGCCATTTGCTTGAATTTCTCGTAGCTTTGTGTTTTAGTTGTTGTAAAATGGGTAAATTTAACTGTTATGTGCCATGATGCACAAATAACTGGAGGAACTCGCCAGATATAAAGTGTCGCACGTTGCCGAGTGATGCTAAAGCGAGGCGTTTGTATAAAAAAACTCACACGCAACGAAAATTTGAAGGTGGATGCACAAAACACTAGGATTTGTGGAGATCGCTTCCCTGGGGGAGAAAGAATGTGCAGAACTCAACTTTCTTCGATATTTCCTTGGACTGTAACTCCTCAAAAGCGACGAGTTATGGAGAAGCGTCACGACACGTAACTTAACCCAATCTCCCGCGCAACCTCGGAACGGCGAATGAGCCAATGATTCTTCCCGGTGATACAATTTGTTCAAGAATAAATAAATAAATAAATAAATAAATAAATAATACAGCGTGTTAACGTTAAGACCAGAAAAATAAAATAAAAATAAATAAATTTTCTTTATTTAACAAACCTGTGGCCCTCGGATTCCGGATCGAATTGGAATTTGGAAGTGTTGGTTTTTGAGGAGAGGGGAAAACCGGAGTACCCCGAGAAAAACTTCTCGGAGCAAGGAGAGAACCGACAACAACAAACAACAAACAACAACAACAAACTTAACCCACATATGACGCCACATATGATATCTGATATGACCCCGGACCGGGAATCGAACCCGGGCCACATTGGTGGGAGCGAGAACACTCAACATGGCGCCAACCCTGCTCTCCAAAGACATGTCTTTATTGTAAAATGGTTTATCTGATGGGCACTCACCTCCTGTAGCAAAAACCTTCCTGACCTCCCCAGTGGGTAATATATTGTTTTCACGCAGCCAGTCTGCAAGTTGTCCTCCACAAATTCCAATTATATACATCAACACGAAAGGAATGGCAGACACAATACCATTCTAGAAATAAATATACGAGATATTCCGCTTGTTTAAATTAAATATAAAATATAAATCTGCTATAAAACGATCATGAACAGGTGTTTAAAAACCATTTATATAAAACCGATTTCTAGCTTACTTTAATTAGGCAAAAATATTGGTGGATGAAGTGACATACAAGAACTCGACAACAAGACATTATGCAGCTTTCAAGATAATTTTGTAACTTAATTTGAAACCGTTTTCTGATCATTTCATTTTGCTGCAAGTTTTATTTTATCATTCTACAGAATAGTTCTTAGTCTATGCCCAGAAAGAGTATTAAGGTCTCGGGTCTGGCAATTATATGCCACAAGTGAGAATTGTTTCTGTTCGGGATGTTGTTGTTGTTGTTGTTGCTGTTGATGTTGTTGTTGCTGTTCGGGTTGCTCGTATGTTACTCGTATGTTACTCGTATGTTACTCGTATGTTACTCATATGTTACTCATATGTTTACTCGTATGTACTCGTATGTTACTCGTATGTTACTCGTATGTACTCGTATGTTACTCGTATGTTACTCGTATGTACTCGTATGTACTCGTATGTACTCGTATGTTACTCGTATGTTACTCTTATGTACTTGTATGTTACTCGTATGTTACTCGTATGTTACTCGTATGTACTCGTATGTACTCGTACGTACTCGTATGTACTCGTATGTTACTAATATGTTACTCGTATGCACTCGTATGTTACTCGTATGTACTCGTTTGTTACTCGTATGTTCTCGTTTGTTACTCGTATGTTCTCGTAGGTCACCCGTGTGGTGTTCTAGTCACGATCGTTCTTAAGGATACCCAACGAATTGTTTCGCCAAATAGCTATTCTGGATGCTTATGCCGCCCGCAGATTTTCGGATTATAATTAGATAAAAAAGGTTGTCAAGTCGGAAATGTGAACGCCTTATCGAAAAGATGAAAAATGCAATTATGTTTTAATTTTTTTCATAAATGTGTCTGTAAAAGGTGTCAAACTTGGCAGGAGTTACAGACAAATGTATAGAAAAGTGAAAACGCGATTGCCCGCTTTTATCCCAGTTACAACTTTCTTTAACCTACAATGGGCGTCAAAATTAGTTGATATGCTATGTCCAAAACGACTTTTCCTACCTTTTCTTAAACTAATACCATAAGGTTATCTCAAATAAGTGATCTCCATCCCCCGTCTTTGTTTGGGGGAGGGGGGGGGGGGGGGGGAGGGGGGGGGGGGGGGACATAGGGGGTTCGGGTTTGTTATTTCCTCAAAACGAACCCCTTAAAGAGCATATGACACGAAATTTTTTTCTTCGGTTTCTTGTAGTTCAATATGTATAAAAAACGATTTCACGCTTTTACAGTGCTTGAATTTTTTTAAATCTTGCATAGGGGGTTCGGGTTTGTTATTTCCTCAAAACGAACCCCTTAAACGACAGTGTCTCAACAATTTTGTCGCCCATTGTAGTATCTCAAGTTTGCCATTCAAAACCGTTTCAGATAACAAATTTCACTGAAATTAGTTGATATTGGATTCCGGTTTTTCCCAGAAAAAAAAAACACTATTTGCCTCATTTTCAAAATTGTGTAATCCATGGTTAATACAGCATATCAAAATAATAAGTTATCTTGTTATATAGCTGGAGTTTTTCTCAATACAACGCGCGCGTTGATTGGTTGATTCATGGTCACATGACATCTAACAATCAAACTGTTTCTCGCCAATTGTCCGAAGCGGGCAACACTTGCGAAAGCGGGCAACAATTTTGACGTCAGAGGGTAACAGTGCACTATTGCCCGCTAGCGCACGTGATCAGACCGTGACAAAAGGTGGCATGATTATGATGCGATTTATGTTTACCTCGAGTGCTGGGCGCGTTTTTCAAACTGTGTTGTGTTGTGTTTTTTGTGTTGCTATATAACAAATCACTTAATGACTGATCCCTCGGGAAACAGTGAATTTTGAAGCATCGAGTATCTCGGGAAACAAAATTCACTGTTTCCCTCGGAACCAGTCATTAAGTGTGTATTAAGTAGTATTTAAAATCAGTATGGTTTATAATAAATTTCTGAGCTTACCTGAGAAATTGAAAAGTTGAGAACTTCTTTAAAATATGATGGTAAGCAAGTTAAGAAAGTGTAAAACCCCCAGTTATTGCAGAAGTGCGCTACGATGATCGCCCAAACGGCTGGTGATGTCCAAATAGCTAGCCATGGGGTATCGTATGTCTAAAAACATAATAAAGAGCTGTTTTCAATAGGCCATTTCCGAGTTGCCTTTAGCCTCTCTATCATAGCAAGGCTAGGTGCGAACCCTTTCATATGAAAATGAGTTTTCATTCACATGGAAATAAAACTTATTTGCATGTGAATGAAAACTCATTTTCATATGAAAGGTTTCGCACCAAGCCTCGCTTTGATAGAAAGGCTAAAGGCAACTCGGAAATGGCCTATTGAGTGTCTAAAGAAATGTTGTAATTGCTTTGGTTTGCATTGCTACGCTTTGTGATTGGCTTAAAAATCTCGCGGCACTTTACCGAAAAATCAAAAGTATAACCGAAACCAATCGTGTTTTACTGAGTTGAACGCGTTTTCCCGCGCTTGGCGCTGGCTACATGCATTTGCTTCAAGTTCTGATTGGTCAGTTCTGATTGGTCATTGTCTGCGTCGGTTGTGATTGGCCAGAGTCATTTCTTCGTTTTTGTTTTACTGCACTCAATTAAAAACTGTTTTAAATGTAATTAGTAAAAACACTCAGCATCCAAGAGGCTAAGTGCGTAATGATCAAAATGTTAAGCACACTTTGACTCAATAAAGACGAATTGCTTATGGCAAAGTAGTTTTTTTTTTTTTAACTTAACCCGGCCACTACAAAACCATTCTCAGGCCACTATGCATCCGCGTGACCACTTCAGCCGAATGCTTGTCCTTGCAAGGAAGTGTTCAGCCAACAAAACATATGCAATATGTATATTTCTCGTTCTTGAAGCCCGATAAGGTGAAGCGAGAGAAATGAGTGACTGCGTATCTGCGTATCCAGTTTTTTTTTTTTTTCAGGGAAATAG
>JAJLRJ010000011.1:23673711-23726211 GCA_024195265.1 Dendrophyllia cribrosa | reverse complement strand
GTCGTGTCAGCTGAGTACCCTGGCCTTTGAGTGAAAGTGAGGCTGTAGTTGACTTTGTTTTGATAGAAACCTTCCTGCTTTTCGTATACAGTATATATGCAAATCATTTTGAACAAAAACTACTAACAGTAGTTAGCGTAAAAACAACATGAATTACATGAAAAGCAGAAAAGTTTGCATCAAAACAAGGTCAACTTCAGTCTAGCCTACTGTACATGTATGTAGCAGGCGCCAGTTAGCCGGATTATAGGGAGAAATACTTTCACAGTGTGGACACTTACCAAAAATATAAAACACAGAAGGCCAACCTCCCCAAAGGTCTGATGCACACAGGACACCTGATAATGGCATTCCTAGGATGGTGCCAAGTTGAAGGCCTTACAAAATGTAATTTAAAAAAAAAGAAAGCAAAGTGAGTAATTATTTTTAAAAGTCTGTACCAAACCTTCTAGTCTGTAACAAGTGACATGACTGTTGGTTTGAAATACACTGTAATTTAATATTACAGTGAAATCTTATCTCTCAGGACAACCTCTACATGTACATGTGTGTAGCTGGTCACCTTAACATGACATAGAGGGTTTTAGTTACAGATGAACAAGTGAAATTTGGCTGGAACCAGCCAATACAGCTGTAATTGACTTCCATCTTAGAGAGGTGTTCACCTAACAGGGGTGTATGTCTTAAGAGAGTTTACTTTAAACAGTTTGTGGGGGAGGCTGGGGAAACTCGGTTTTTAATACTCTCCCAGCCAGAAGGTGCATAAGGCCGTCACACTGTCCGACCCTCCCTCCCTTTTCTGTGCTGCTGCTTTTGGCTACATTCCTGCTTGTCCAACCTTCCTTGTTCCACTCCTAATCTCTACAACCATTCTCCATGTTGTCTTCGACCTCCCTCTACCCATTCGGTGTCCATCCCAGAGCTGTCATACAGTCATTCTCGCACTCTCCCCTGAGGATGTGTTCTAACCAGTACTGGGGCAGGTGCAGTTTATACTCCAAAAGTCCCCATTGGCCAAAATGAAGCTCCCACAAAGGAATGACCACAAAAATATTTACCTGTATAAGACAAGGTGACCAATTTGCTCCTCTCTAAAGGTGGGGCCCAGCTACTCCACATTGCATGCATGGCTGGAAATGTGACTCCCTACAAGTGACAAGAAGACATTACTTGTATATATGTAATTTCAAAAAGGACATAGTAGAGACAGTACACTGCATTGCATCATCAAACATACTGTAATATAGTTAAAATGTAATCCTTAATGGCATCAATGTAAAATGTATGTTAGAATTGCCCCACCCCCTCCCCCCAACAGATATAATAAAAAATAGTAATAACACTTACTATAATTTAAATTTTAATTAATGTATGGTATACTGTTAGTGTGCATCGGCTAAGTGTCAATCAAGTATCAACTGACAATCCCCCAAAATGTCGGTTACTGCACCTTTCAATAACATGCGGATTTCCACCAACGTTTTACACTGCTGTCAATCATCTTAGCTTACCTCTCAGGAAACAGATCTCCACTTCAATAAGTTCAAAAGGTCATGTTCGTGCATTATGATTGGTAGATTTCGATCCATTTTGTTTGTTTCTTTTTTACATGGTCCGTTGGCTTTCGTATTAATTATGATTGACGGCAGGGAATAACGCAACCGTTGGTGGAGATTTGAATTTGAAAATTCCACATGTTATTGAAAGGCGCAGTAAAAGATCAACTACACTAAGGCTGCCCATTAGAAATTACACATACATTGTGTATGAATTGACTTTGTTTAACTAGGGTGTCGCACATGCATAATAGTCATATGACTAACAAACCTGTGGGCCTTGGAAACAGATCAAATTGGAATTTAGAACTGTTGGTGTTTGAAGGAGGAAAAATCGGAGTACATTTACAGCTGTACATGTACCTGAAGAAAAATCTCTTTCTTGGAGCAACAACGAGAACCAACAACAAAAACCTGGGCCACATTAATAATGGTGGGAAGTGAGTGCTCTCACCACTACACCATCCATTCTCCACTACAAACATGTATGATCTGGAATACTGTAATAAGGATGTACAGCGACAGTACCTCTCCCAATCCCTCCAGTATTCTCACGAGAATCAACATCTCAACACTGTGACGTGCCGCAAGGGGTGTAAACATTGTTAACACAGAGGTACAAAGCACACCAAAGCCAAACAAGTACTTTCCGCCAAACCTTGCTCCTAACCAGCCGCCTGGTAGCTGAGTGATAATATAACCATAGAAAAATGAACCCAGGATAAGACCTGTGGAGTAAAACATACACTGTAACAGTTGCTGTAAGTGTCTCAGTGGGTTTATACCAGGCGTTCCACTCCCTGCAGAGTCAGTTATGTGGAGACATGTAGGGTACTTAATATATAACTTTTGAGTCGGTGGACAAAATCCTTTGGTGTGACCATTCAAATGAAACCTCTTCAGTAGTACATGTACATGTACTTTTGCATGGTACCATTTGTTTTTCAATATTTTACAAAACGAGATTTGGGATTTTTCATGAATTTTGATATTTTGGCACTCTTGGTCGTTCAAGGGTCAATCAAATGATTACCACTAAATTGAAATGATCAAATTCAGATGACAATGTACCACCCAACACAGGCATCCTTTGGTCTTATCATAATAATAAATGTTTGCTCAACATACAATCATTAACAGAATTGATAATTGTCATGTTTTCAAACGGTGCACAAATTATTTGCGTTCAACTAGCACAATTGCTAGCTTTATAATGGATTGGTGGCACAGGCTGTTAATCTATTTATTCAGTCTAGTAGTGTTGTACAATGTATTTATATCCCAGACCTGGAGTACTGTACACTGTACATTACTTTTCTTTTGGTGATGGTGTGCCGCTGTAACTCTGAAACCCTCCTAAGACCATGTTCAACTGTATTGTGCAATTCTTGGATTTCACTTACGTCATATCAAAATTCAGAAGCATTAAACAACATATTTTGATTCCAAAATGTTTTTGGAATTCTAGAGAGTTTGAAACTACACATCTGGGCCAAATTTTGAAGTGCAAAAGCATTTCGTTCAAGAGTTAAACGCGAACAAGTACACCTGTATTACACATTTTTAGTAAGTTGAAATGTATGGAGCGGCCACCTTGGTGTCCCATGAGGGACACCAACATGGCGGCCAAAAATTCAAAGTCTTAATAACACCAAAAATCAAATCACAGAATATGGTATTCACTATAAGTGCCATTAAATCGGCTTACAGGTATAAGCATGCATCTATAATTTAAAAATAACTTTCAACTGGTTCAATTTTGTTTATTTTCACGGCTTATCTGAAATAGCATGACGAATTGCGTGACACATTTAAAACCTTTATAACCTTTAGATTATAACACTGGTATCCACATACCATGTTAGAAACAGCTTTGTACGGCGTATACTTTAGATTTTTGAATTTTTATGACGTCACGTGAGAACCAAGAATTACCCTTAGATGCCTATTCTACACTAGACACCACCCTATCCCAGACTACATGTAGTTTACGTAAGGCTTTTTCATGCGACTCTCAATTTTTTTAATAAGTAAACTAAATTCTTCAAACCACTGATAAGTTTCTCACTAAATTATACTCGATAGACCTTTTTCATAAACAGTGCATGGCCAATAATTTATTCATTCTTTTAAATTTGTACATTGTATGTTAATTAGCACCTGTCCAGTGACTGGCCACATTTTGGAGTAAAAATCATTTTGAATTTTGCCCGTGCTAAGTTCAAGGCAAAGACTCTGTAAAATTGTACTTTACCTTGGGTCTCTTGATCCCAATTAAACTCTCCATCCTACATAAAAACAATTTAAGTACTGTTAACTGCAGGGTTGAACAGTAGGATTCGGATATTTAGTGTTGCAGTTGATTATTTATACCACCTTAATTATACATAAATTACTTCATCTGGACTGGACTGATCAATGCTAATAACAAATACATCTTCAACCCTTAGTGTCTACCACTTAAAATTAGTTATCTTGCTGACTAAACTATTAACAAAGCAATTTAAGTGACAGAGCTGGAGAAACAGTCTTACATTTTTAATTAGAAATATGAGGAACTACAGTGTAGATGGGGCTTACTGTCATAGTTTTAAATAATGATCATCACATTTTTACTTTTACAACTGTACAAAGTGTACATTATTAAAGCCCATGATTTTTATGTTAACCGTCATGCATAACTATAAGAAATTAAAATTAAGTGTTACTGACAGTGTGCGTATAAGTGTAGCTGACATGAAGATACTGTTCTTATTAATGCATCTATCAGTGTTATAAGCCTACTTTGGGGGGGGGGGGGGGGGGGTAGGCTTAAATAATGGTGGTGGTTTTTGGCATGTAGACATTCAATTATTAGACATGTTATTCAACACTTTTATACGCAATCATATGACAAATTCATTCACGAGTTGTTTACACACGCATTCGCTAGCATCTCTGAGATTCTGAGAAATCTTTCATGTGCTCAAATTCAGAACTGAGCGAAAACATTACTCTGAACCGGACAAAAATAATTCTGCACAGAAAGAAAACAATAATTCACAACAAATCGACGAAACTATTTAACCGAGCGATATGAGATAAACAGCTGATTGGAATGGAAGGAAGCCAGCTGATTTTGAGTCGCTCAATCGCTGCTTTTCACTTCTCAAATTTCAAGCGATGCAAAATTGATAATTACATGCATGTAAATTTCAGGTTGAAGCATCTTAATTGTGTCGCTTAAAAAAAGAACACAAAAAAACAAGCTGAATAACAAAGGTGCTGGCTAATGTGTTAGCAAACGTGTTAACAAAACAGAACCAATGCGTTGACTCTTCTTTGGTCAATGCATGGCCAACACGTTTGATGGTTCACTTATCTCTGAGCGGTACTGTATTACTAGTCCAAGCAAAGCAAAGGATGACCAAAATTTACAGAAAATTTCAACGGATTACACCGACAAAGTCAATACTCAATAAAACCTTTGACCCAAAGAAATTATTAAATGCTCTGGTGGCTTTTATGGCGCACATGGGTATGTATAATCATCCATTCAATCAGCTGACCCCAACATTTTCATGAGCAAATTTCAAGCCAGAGTTACATGTATCTACCCGCTTCAGATTGGTCTAAACAATTCAATTAAATGGGTTACGTCAGTAGCTTGCACAGGTGCCGAACCGTGAAACCCTCCCTTTTATGTTAATCAGAACTGCACCAAAAAATGTACAATTTGTACTCCCCTAAGATGATTTTGACACCCCTCTGGATGAGTGGGCGAGTGCTAATTTCTATCCTTGGCATTAGGTTGTTCCTCCCTTGTAAGGATTCATGAAGTCCAGTCCATAATCTCTTTTTAGTTCATATTGTTTTTGTTTTTTAATTGCACCTTTCAATAATACGCGAGCTACGGTTAGTTCTATTCAGCCTGTGTACAGCTGCCCCATCCTTTCAGGAAAAATCATAAAAGGGGCATCTGTGATATGCCCCTTCTCCAATTTTTCTTGAGGAGAGGGGGCGGCTATATAAGCCAGTTCAGTTTTGAACTTCACGGCTTGCATGCATGTTATTGAAAAGCACAGTAATACATTCCTCTCCGAAGAAGAGGCAAAACGCTTATAAGAATTAATTTGGAAATTAATTAAAACAAACGGAAGCCATTGTATTCAATTGTCTCGGGTCTCGAACGGATAACATTTGAAAGCAACAACAACAACAATTTATTCAGGTATTCCCATTTCTATACATGGTGTTAACCAGATAATAAAAAAAATTACAAAAGAGAAGTTCATTGTACATTACTGTATTAGGGTTAATTATAAATAATATAAATAGAGGAAATAACAGTATTGTGTATATAATATGGAATTATTTCTTATGTGTAATTTTAAAATGTATCTTCATTTCTCTTATTTATTGCATTAAATATAAAAGCAGCCGTTGATCTACAAATAAAAGGATCCACACTGTTAAACAGAAACATACTTTTGCAAAGCAATTCTCTATTTTCGAATTGCCCATATTACACTTTGTTTGCCCCCCAAATTTTGCATAAACCATTGTTTGTAAATGCTCTTGGGAGTACTGCATATTCCCAAGAGCATTTCAAAACAATAGTTTATGCAAAATTTGGGGGGCAAACAAAGTGTATTATGGGCAATTCAAAAATAGAGAACGGCAAATGATTTTGTGATCAAATTATGACGTTACGAGAATCATGTTACAAATCTTGGACCAAAGGTGCGTGTTACAACACACGATCCAGGAAATTTCACCTCTGTAGAGTTTGCCTAATAGACTTTTTACCCGTTAAATCGAAATTCGAAAGGGAAATGTTCGAATCACTCCTCGAACCACCAAACTAAATTTCCTGGATCGTACATGTACATGCAAACCTAGCAAATCCCGACCCGTATTCATTTGATACATTGTAAGCAAGCGATATTTTGCATCAAATACCGTTTACTAACTCTCAGCATTCTTACCTTTTCCTTGGAAGTTGAAGAAGAATTTCTTTGACATTCCGGGTTGTTGGCAGAAGACTTTTCGTTCGCATAAGTTGAATTAACCATGGCTACTAAAGCCACGCTCAAGTTCACTCGGAGAAGATAAACAACACAAAAACCCGAGCAGGACAAAGCTGCTAAAACGTACCGACATGGCACAGAACATCCTGATTCCTGGCGAGATTTAGAGCCGGATTTATGCAGCAGAGACACGCTTTCCTCCATTGTAAAACGCACAGGAAGAAAAGACGAAATCAAAAAGAAAATCAAAGTGAATGCATGCAGGTCACGAGAATGTTTCGAAATCCGCGGCATTGCCTGGAAACTAGTTGTAGGGACGAAAGCTCTGGGAACGATTTTTTATACAGGGAAACCAGGCGGCACAGGCCTCCAGGCTCAGTTTTTTGGTATGCATTTGAAAATCTTTCGCACCGTCTCCAGGCGCCGAGAAACACAAGCTCAAAACGAAAGAATTAAAAAAATAATATTTTTAAAACAACTATTCACCGAAGTGGAGGTGGCTGGATTGCGTAAGGTACTGGCCAGGCCGGGGGGTTGGTGTTCGAGTGTGCCACTTGCTTTTTTCGTATTTTTGGTGGATATTTACCGAGCCGCGAAACTGCGAGGTACAGTGTAAATGTCCACCACTGGCCACCGATACAGAGGTGAATAGGTTGTTTTAGTTTGTACTAAAACAGAAAGATAAAACAGCACGAAAATGATGAATTTTAACTCATTTCTGTCAACGATTACAATTTTTGCACCCAAATTGCTTGGAGGTGAATGACACTTGTTAGTATATACTGAAACAGTGGATAGCATTGTTGGCGCGCTCTGATTGGCTACTGGAACTCGGAATAGTTGTTAACTATCGAGAGTTTCAGTAGACAATCAGAGTGCTCCAACAACGCTATCCATTCAGTTGTAGTATATAATAAATATATTATCCCCACGCGCAACACGCCTCGACTAAACGCCTTTGGGACGAGGCAGGAAAATCTCTGTAGCGTGACACTTTAAATTTCGTTCGTGTACGGACGCCACCATACGAAAACCCAGGAGCCAATGCAAAGGTCTAACTGATAAAAAAAATTTCCCGTTGGTCTTATTATTTTTTTTGGAAAGATAAGGAAGAGGAAGAGGGGGTCGCCCTACCAATCCCCCACCCCCCACCGCCCCCCCCCCCCCCCCCCCCCCCCTCAAGTCCACCCTATGCCCGGCCTCTATATTCGTCACTGAAACTGCAGAGAAGATATCGTGAAAATCTAGCTACAGTAAGACAATTACGTCTACTTGTTTGAAGAATCACGGTATAACCAGTTGCTTTAACTGAGTTAGCTATTGCGAGGAAATGTTTGTTTTTTTGGGTGAACATTATGCTGAAATCCTATTAAACACCAAGGGGATAAGATTTCAAAAAACAGTTTTTGCCAAATATTCTAAGACCCAAGGGAATAACTAATGTTAATTTTAATCCTATTTCATCCGTAGCTAAAGACACTTATATATTTATATTTTAAGTGCAAAATAACAGTTGAATTTTGTAACGAAACTGAACCACTATTTTTAGATTTTCATTGAATGAAAACTGTCTTCTGACAATCTGACTTGCAACAAAGCACCTTTTTACTAGTGCTGTTTGGAATAAAGTGTTAAAAGATTAAAACTGCGCAAATACAACAAGTGCAAGTTCTTAGTGTGATTAATCCGCAATCAGGTTTCCCGCCCTAAATACCACATAATCTCGTTTATAAGCTCTGGGCTTATATACATCTGTAAGATTTTGGTGGGGTTTGCTATTTGGTAATATTTGCCACTGTAACTTTGTTTGGTTAGGCCCCAACACCTTGACCCCCTAGGTAAAATTTCAGCTACCAATCGAAGTTCTCTTAGCGGACAATCTGGTAAGCGGACAGCTCTACTTACGACCCCCTTCACAAAACCATGTTTGAATTTTCTTCTTTCGAGAATCACTACCGTAAGCGGCCGGACACTCAGAAGGACACTTTTTCTGCGGACACTTATGTCCAGAAATGCAGGTAACTCGGACCTTGGGTACTTCATATTACACACAATTTTTTGTCATTTGCATATGACTTCATGTTTGACAGAATTGCTTGCGTTTAGGTGAGAATTATGGTTAGGGGACACTTCATGATGTCTATCATAAAGTGCATGAATCTCATTAGCCTGCATTTCTGGACATATCTCGCGGTTGCGCGTCAGCACATACGCGCACTGTTAACAAGTACGCGCGGATTTTGAAGCCTTGGGTGCTGTTGTGCAGCCTATTTTCAGCGATCTCACTTAAGCGTATATAAGGAGAATAATAAATAAATAAATAAATGCTTTATTTATCCTGAAAAACCGATCAGCGAATTTAAAATAAAAACGCTGGTATAAACCGCTGGTATAAAACGCTGGTATACATTCGCTCTCCTTTCTCGCACGTCCGTGTCCTGTACGTTTATATGGCTCACGCTCCATAAATCGCAGTTCAAGTTCAACGACCTCGGCAAGAACAAGAAGCCGTCGTTGCAGCCCAAGTTGTACTTTACCAGCCCCAACAGCTTCCCTCAAGCCCAAGCTGTCCTTCCCAACGTATTACCACCAGCTCCACCTCCACCTCAAAACGACGCTGTTTTACACCCTGAACCAGCAGCACAAGGCACAGCACAAGGCGCAGCACAAGGCGCTGCTCTAGCTTATGAAATCTCTCTTGAGGTTTGCCAAGTTTATTTATATCTGTTTCCCTTCCCTCCTGTTTCGTCCTCGTTTACTTGTATTCAATACATTGTTAAACCGGGCTGCCTTTTATTCTTATGTTTATAAATTTGATATTTGTTCGCCCTGCTCTGAACGCTTCGCCCTTTCATTGAACGTTTTGCGGGCTGTTTTATAAATTTGATATTTGTTCACCCTGCTTTGAACGGCTTCGCCCTTTGGGCGTTTTGCGGGCAGTTTATAAGTCTTGTATTTGTTCGCCCTGCCTTTACCGATTGCCCTTTGGGCGTTTGCGGGCTGTTTATAAATTTAATATTTGTTCGCCCTGCTTTGAACGTTTCGCCATTTTGGCGTCTTGCGGGCTGTTTAAAAATCTTGTATTTGTTCGCCCTGCTTTCAACGATTATCCTTTTGGGCGTTTGCGAGCTGTTTATAAATTTGATATTTATTCGCCCTGCTTTGAACGATTGCCCTTTGGGCTTTTGCGGGCTCTTTATAAATTTGATATTTGTCGCCCTGGTTTGAACATTTCGCCCTTTGGGCTTTATATTCGCTAACTTTTGCCCTTCCGTCCTGCTATTACGCGCTGTTTGTATTATATGTGTTACCTCTGCTTTTACATTTGGTCCTCTTGGATTTTGTGATATTTTAATTTGCATATCAAATTCATATTTTTGCGTGTTTGTTTGTTGTTCACCCCGCTTTTAAAGTTTTGTCCTCGTACATGTAGGCTTCACGGGCTGTCATTTGTCTACTATTTACAGCGCTTATATTTCGCAAGTCCTTGCTAGCACGCCCCTTGCTCTTTCACAAGTCTCTGCATTGTCCCAGGGGTCTTCCCTTTGTCATATTGCCCTCGCATTTTACTCCCTTGTATGGGCCTTGAGGGGTCACAACGTCCCTCTCGGATTACCGGGCGCCAGGGCCGCCATTCCCCGGGTTTACTCTTAGTTTTAGAGGTTTTGTTAAAGTTTACGATCCCTTTCCTTCTCGGGATTATTTACTCCGTTTTCCCTTTATCCCCACACCCGGGGAATGGCGCCCCGTAGTATGGCGCCCCGTAGTTTCTGTCTTTGTTTCAGTTTTGGCCACGCTTTGTTTTGTGATTTAACAGTTAAGTCCCACATGATTTAATTTTTTTGCCGGTTAACAGTTATGCCCCGCTTTGTCCTGTGGGTTAACAGTTTAGTCCCACATCATTTAATTTTGCGGGTTAACAGTTTTGGCCCCCCGCTTTGTTCTGTGGGTTAACAGTTTAGTCCCACTCGTGTTAATACTCGCGGGTTAGAGTTTGGGCCACTTTGTTTTTGTAGCTTAACAGTTTAGTCCCACATCATTTAATATTTGCGGCTTAATAGTTTTGCCCCCGCTTGTTTGTGGACTAATACTTTAGTCCCACATGTGTTACCATTTGCGCGTTGACAGTTTTACCCCCTTTAGAGCTTTATTTGCGCTTTTCCCTCTACGCCTTCAGGCGTAAAGCGTTCTTGTTCCCCTCTTTTTCACGGGTTTCAGTTTGGGTGTTGGATGTTATTTTGGGTTGAGTCTGGGGTTGAGTATGGGGCGTCTGTCGGTTCTGTCCCTGTGATCTTGGTACCCCGCTGCTAAGACTGCTAAGGACGCCAGGTCTCCCATTCTCATTATATAAGTGCAAGTGAGACCGGTGAAAATAGTTTACTTTTTGTATCCTTTTGAACAGCCCTCGCGTGTCTCGCGCGCGCTTCGCGCTCGATTCCCCAAAACCCACTTGAGCTCCCAAAAAGCGCCTGTTGTTAAAGGGATAGTATCACGAGGTTCCACGCGCGGCACTGTTCACTATTCTTGCACCGGAATTTTGGACATATCACTGTTAAAAGTGACTTTTTCTTTCTTTTGGCTATCAAAACCGATTTTTTGATTCAACAAATACCTCCACTTCTCGACGGCCTTTTTGAATTTGCGGAATCAAACTTGAAAAGTGGGCCGACGTTTTCAAGTTTCGACCTCGTGATACTATCCCTTTAAGGTTATCTCTTTTGCGCAAGCATGTTTCCCATGGCGGCCCGAATTACAGTCTGTCTGTGGCCTACGTTTTTGGCCTAAGTTTCGTACGGGGATGCTTCTCCTGAGGTCCAAACCATTACCCTTTTATATACCGTTTTGATAGATTAAGGTGATCCTTTCATATACCTTGCATATCAAATAGTACCCCTTTCATATACCAACAGAAGAAACACTGCATCTCTTTACTATACGAATTTAATAGACGAATTAGCCGTTACGTTCGTCTGTTTGTCCCTTTAAAGTATCTAAATGGCAGTTTTCTCTACCCAAGTTTCTAGACTTTCTATACTTCAACTGGTGAAATCCCTACCTTTTATATTCCTTTAGCCAAAAAAAGGCACCCGTTTCGGGCGGAGCATCCCAGTATAACCCATTATAGGAAGTACCCCCCCCCCCCCCCCCCCCTCCCCCAACTCCCGGGGCTATACACGGCTTCTGTGTCAAAAGCATCATGTCAAAAGCGAAATGACGGGGGGCGACAGAAGGACAGTCAAATCCATCGTTTGAACTAAAACAAAATGGGTGAGTGTTAAATATTTTTGGATATATATTTGTTTCTTAATGTAGACTACATAAGGTGCGCAATAATACGATGATCACGCAGTCATCCAGTAAAGATTGCAGACGTCTGCAATGATCAGTTTCCTTTTGTATTTTTATTTCCGCGGTCCGTTTCGTTCAACAGCATACGTCTTAAAGTATCCTTTTGTTTTAGTTTAACATACGTCGTGGCAGTTTTTCTTATGTGCCCAACAATTTTTAACATCGTTAACAATAGCTATCTTCATTGCTATAACAATAAGTCAGAGGTACGTTCTAAAAAGTGGAAGCCACTGATTTGTTTAAAGGGGGGGGGGGGGGGGGGGGGGTGGAGGGTGTTGCTGCAAGCACCCTATCCACTTGTACCACGGTTGGGGTATAAGTTTGCGTGTCCCTATGCAAATCAATGGTTTTCAATTCAAACCAGGCTTGTGGTAATTTCGTTTTCTCTGTATAACGTTTAGTGTTTCATGACGGGCGCGCTTTGATGCGTTTTAGACGTTTTAGATTACGCCTTCCGTCTACTGAAACCGTTAAATGTTGATTACACGGCCGGAGGTTGTTGAAACAAACTGTACCAGGTTTAAGTGTGCTGACTAGAGAGACCAGAAACTGTCAATTTTGGTTTCGCTGACAGACTCTCAAGTTAAAACCAAATGAGATGCAATTTATCCACAAGAAATTATATTGCTCAATTTAGTTTTCATTTCAATTGATGACACTTGACATTTTCATCCAGAGCGTCAAAAGTTAGAACCACCTTTGACAGCACAAGATGGTCACAATCTAGGGTTTTATTTTTAGACTCAAAAGCCACTTCCTTCAACCGTATAAACACTATCGAAGGAAAGTTCTGCTCAAAGGCTCCCATTCGAATTGGGCCACCTTTTAGGATTTCATATACAGACTTCAAGCTAAGGTCGACTTTGGACGTCAACGTGGTAATCGGATTTCTTACCCCACCAGCTTGAAAAATAAGTGGGGCGGGGACATTTAATCGACATGCACCCTGTGATGACCTGTGAATTCCGATAACCACAATTGTTGCTTCTAGAGTGTATGACATAGAAGCTTTTATTGGTCAATATTTTCCAACACAAACTACAACAACAAACAACATAGAAACATTTCATATACATCAATTAAAAACCTTATGTGTTTTACTACAAGGAAAACTACGTGAATCGAATAGCGATTGGTGGTCCGATTATCTCAGGTCTGCGATATCGCATTGAAACAGGACACTCTTGCTAATCGCCAGCTCATTTCCAACCAATAAGATTTGAGAATTGCGTTAGTGATATGTTAACTGCGGCCACACAGTCTCGATGATACGAATTGCTATCTCTACAAGAATAGTTATTTAAGCGACAGCTGGTGCATTAGTACTTTCCAGAGACGCTACCGGCGATAAAGCTTGAATCTGCGGTGTTAACTTGCAGAAATCTTTGCATTTCCGTAAGTGGAATTAACTACTGCAAAACATACCCGCACTCAAGTTCCAAGGTCCTATTCAGAAGATTTTGAAGAAAGTGGACAAAACCGCGGCGAAATAATCAGCAACGCTTATTAACAAGGCAGATATCATTCAGGCTCTCGGAAAGATTTAGCACTGTTTTAACCCGTAAAAGGTAAGCATAACTCTTGTCAAAATTGAATGAGTTTAACGAATGTCGTGCCCGGACCAGATTCTAGCACTTGTTTACAGATTTATACCGTCACGAGCGTTTCTTTTGTATCGATATCCGCGGTAAGCATGGGAACGAACCAAGAGCCGCGGTAAACTAGATTTCAGGACGAAGTGGCAGCGAAAGCTTGAGCAAAAAGCGAACAAATCGATAAGTAGCGAGACTAATTTTTGGTTGCGCGCTTAAAACTGCCACGCAGGCTAATCGAGTGAATATTTTGGGAGGATTATACTACGCCCGGGTACTACGAAAATGAAATGCATGGACACGTCCAGAAAGATGTATATCAGTGGAATTTGTCTTGGAGTGATATCTCGATAAGCGTGAAGTTATTGGACAAGTACTTGGATTAAATACGAAAAGAGAACATTGGTACTTTAAATAATCATTTTTTTTAATCATTGATTGAGGTCATTAGAAAATCACTAAAACAATTAGACCCCTCTCTCCTAAAGGGAAATTAAATACAGAGTTTCCGGGATTTTTAGCTCCATTGTAAAATAAATTCTTTGCTAACCACAAAGTGCTTGACACAGATGTAATCACAGTACAATACAGTTATAAATAATTATTCATTGTTTTGAACTTGACACGTAAGGCAGTTGATATTAAGAAAGGACGACTTGTTCCATCACAAAATACGGCCTTTTCTTGGTGCTCTCTCTTGTGCCATATAAATTTCGTAGGATACAAATTAACGCAATTATGTTGTCACGTGATCATGCGCTGCAACGTTCTGGAGGTGGAAAGGGTTGATCCGACTTATATAAGCTGTATTGTTGCAGGGAAAAGCCAAGAAAACGTTTTATCGGGTTTTACCTAACGGATACAAAGGCCACATCCGCTCTCCATAGAGAGAACATCGCAAAAGGTTTATTGAGCCGTACAATGGGTAGGTTGTGCACGTGTGATGTACGTGTTGGTGAATTTCTTATCATGTCCTCTACAATACGATTTGGATATAAAATGAAAATGACATCCCCCCTTCCCCCGTCCGCCCTGTCCTGCTTCCCCACCATAGCAAGCTCTGCTTTGCATTTCGTGATCTGCGTGAGCAAAGTGTTCACTTATAATCCCTTAACTCAGCAATAAACTGCTTATTGCATTGACACGTGAGCTATTTAAACTCTATTTGAGGTAATCACCTAAAAAAAAAACAATTCTGACGATGAAGTGTTTCTGACAACGTGAATCATATCGTCATCATTCACAAGACGTAGTGTCACCTTCACGTAAAGCTTGTGGTTTTATATACTGCATTATACGGCTCCTGGCAAGAGAGTTATATATTGCCCGCTTTAATTGACATCATCGCGAGGGACCATCCGTAGTAAGTATACACGCGCAAATGTTTATTTTGCCTCGTAGCTGGATTAGCGAGCACATTTACGTATAAATTATTATTATGCTGGAAGAAAACTCCAACTCTCGTCTGTGCCTTATCTTTTTATCGTCATTTCTCGTTTTAAATTATCTCTGCTTGTTTATTTAACCGAACGTGTTTCGAGTCAAGCCGAACATCCTTTAAGTGGTAGCTTGGTGTTTTTAAAACCTTTCGCTCTCCCAGATTCAATATTTAAGCCAATTAACCCTCTCACGTCTAGAGTCAATTATGGAGACATCATGTATTGTACTTCTAACTGGTGTGACCATTCAAATGAAACATCTTTGGCAGTATTTTTGCATGGTACCATTTTTTTGTTCAATATTTCACAAAACGAAATTTAGGATTTTTCCTGAATTTCTTGTGAGTGAAAAGGGTAGACGACGTTCCTATGGATGACATCCTTTAAAGGCTATAGAGTAACGGTTCAAATCAAATCTTATTAGCAGTTATTTTAGAAGGAGTTAAGGTGTTTCCTTTTAGCTTTCAAACTTTGACAAGTGCATTAACGTTTTATATATAATTTTGTCGTATATTTGTTACTCGTAATGAGGTAAAGAGGTTTAAAAAAAATCTTCAGGAACACACAGCACTAGCAACCCTTAGCTTTTAAGCTTGCTTAATCTTGATATAATGGTAAAAAAAATCTCATGATTTCTTCTTGGTATACAAGCGCACTTATCGAGTGACTATGCAGATCATATTCCTTTTAAAGGATATCGCTGAGTGGCCGCCAAAGAAATGAGTGCTTGAAAATTTGAAGGCCTATAACAGCAGATCACTGGTTTTCCACTTTTCAACTAAAAATATTCGTGTTGCACTTGACATCATAGGTCATGTGACAGTTTATCAATGCATCGAATTTATTTACGTTAATGCGGAAATCGCGCAAAACAATTTATTTTGCCAATTAGTATCAACACATACTGGTCGAAACACCCGAAAATATCATATCTGGGGCACTTGGGCGATAGTGCTGAGCACATTTTTTCTATGAGAAGTTATTTCCCTTTTGACTGTGTGCACTGCGTCGATCTTTTTTCTAAGGGCCAGTTTTTGATCTGGGAGGAATCCAGATACCTTTAATCAGGCTTTAGCAAAAAACTTATCTAAGTGTAAATGAAGAATGGTAAAATACAAAAGAAAACATTGAACTTTGTTTATCTGCAAAGGATTAAAAGAACCAACAAAGATTTCACTCAAATCACACGCGAGCTTTAGAAGTCTCAATTCGTTTCACATAAAAATTTGCCTTTTCTTTCATTTGTGTCAAATTTGCTCGGCTAAGGTTACTTTTCGAGAAAACCAACAGTTATAGCCTTGAACGACGTTTCGACGAGATGAGTCCACACAGGAACGCACACAGTAGGCGTTGTTTTACACTGTTTACCTTTAACATTAGTTGGGATAATCTATTTTACTCCCAAAGTACTACAAACGGCTCGAGTCATGTTAGGCCGTGTGGTTTAAACTTCTATCGACTTCTAAGTCTGCGGATGGACTCAATCAGCTAAAGTGTGACCATTGAACTGAAAGCTATTGGGCAGTACTTTACTGTGCGTCTGTTTCTGATTATGCTGTACAATGTAGTTCACACTTTGAGTCTGTAGACAAAATTATGAAGTGTGACCATTCTAATGAAAGCTACTAAGCAGTACTTTCCTGTGGTGCTGTTTATAATGCTGTACAAGGTGGTGCAAGCTTTCGAGTCTGTGAATGAAATCCTAAAGTGTGTGATCATTCACATGAAAGCTACTGAGCAGTACTTTTCTGTGGTACTGTTTATCATGCTGTACAAGGTGGTTCTAACTTTTGAGTCTGTGAATAAATTCCTAAACTGTGGCCATTCAAATGAAAGCTATTGAGCAGTAGTTTCCTGTGGTACTGTATATTATGCTGTACAAGGTGGTTCAAACCTTCGAGTCTGCGGATGGACTCAGCGCTTATGTGATCATTCAAATGAAAGCGACTGAGCAGTACTTTTCTGTGGTACGGTTTATTATGCAGTACAAGACGGTTCAAACTTTTGCCGACTGTGAATGAAATCCCAAATTGTGTGACTATTCAAGTGAAAGCTCGTCAGTAGTTATTCTTCTAACTGTCGACTGTTTTTCAGTATTTTAATAAATGGAGTTTCAGATCTGTCTTCAATTTTGATATGAGCTTTTAAGAGTTTAAGGGGAAAAATATGCTGTTGCAGGTACACGGAAGGATAAGGACAAATGTGAGTTTTGTGAAATTGACCTATGACCGTTATTTTGTCATAGATAAAAATCAATTATTGTTATGTTGTTGATGCATGTATTTAGGAGGAGACATAAACACAAAATTCAAACAAAATTCAATTAAAAAAGGAAGCCGAAACCCAACTTGGCAAGTTTAAGCTGCACCTTGCGTCAATGATAACATCACCTGAGTATTTAGCTTGACAGATGTAATTAATGTGTTGCAAAAGGAAATTTGCTAACAAAAAGTTGTAAAGGAATGCAGACTTTCTGGCAGATTTAGTCAGTTTGAGAACTTTTTTGCTTGCCATATAAAAAAGAAGAAGAATACAAGAATACCAAGCCCAACTTTGTCTCGCGGATGCCACCTCTATAGCAAATACTCACGCCGACTCATTAAACTGACAGTTTAACCTCCATTAATGGGACACCAAGTGTCCCCTTTTTAATAAAGGTGATTAAATCCAGTTTAACGTCCATTGAGGGGACAACATCAGGACAGGAGAAGTGCTCTCTTATTAAAAGAGGTAAAAAAGGTGATATATAATTACAAAGGTTATTAATAGGAGCGTTTTGCCGACCGAGAGAAGCCTTCTCTTCTCTTCCGTTACTTACCTTATAAAAGGAAGTGTCCCCTTAACGGTAGTGTCCCAAAGTAGATGCTCCACTGAAGTTAGTATAGCATATTCCTTAATTAACCCTTTCACTCCCAAGAGTGCCAAACTTCAAAATTCAAGAAATATTATTCCAAAATTCATTTTGTAAAATATTAAAAAACAAATGGTACCATGCCAAAGTACTGCTGAAGAGGTTTCATTTGAATGGTCACACCATAGGATTTCATCCACTGACTCAAAAGTTAGAACTACTCTTCATGTCTCCATAATTGACTCTAGGAGTGAAAGTGTTAAAACATAAAAAGTATATAGTGTAATTTATTGCCACTTTTTTCACTGTACTGTTGATGTATTCTGGATTTTGATGGATATGTGCCAAATTAGTAGACTTTGGGTCCGCTGGAAGACTAGACACAGAAAGAAGATTGTTTATGGTTTATTTATCATTATCACAATAGTATTGATTGAAAAAATAACATTACTGGAGCGTCGCACAAAAGGAACAACTAGCATTGAATACCAAACAACTAATTACCTGAGAGAGTAATGACTTTAAAAGACGTGAGAGGGGTTGTCTCTTTGTCAACCAGAAACTGCAAATAAGGTACATTCGAAGTTGATTTAGAATTTAACGTTATAAGGAAGAATGGTATCTGATAATAGCCAGAAAATTATTTTTTTCTCTAGGTCAAACGATCGCCGGCTGTAATTTTACGGCGATCGATTATTGCATTAAAAACTTATGGCGATATGTGGCGTGATGAAGGGATTTTTTTTTTTTTACAAACCCGTTATAATTAGGATGTCTGGCGTCTTCTCATTTCTTCCAGCACAACTTTGAAACAATATCTTAAATTTCCCGGCACAGAATTAGAAAGTTGCGGAAACAAAAGCAGTGGATGACACTTTAATTACCTCATCAACCTTTGAATTCCCACCATGGTCGTTCCCAATACTTGTGATGCAACATTTTGCTTGAATGTGCTTATTGGTCACTGAGCTCGTGAAAGAAATATGATGTACGCATTAATCCCATTATATGAATACTACGTATTGAAGCGCCTGCATTTTTGATCGATATACTTTACTTTTCGTGATAGCTAAAAGGACAATGAAAAAAATAATAATTTAATGCATATTTTATGTCAGAAGCACACTACCTCAAACTCGTCACTCGAGTCCATTTTCTCGAGATCATAGATTTTAGTAATGGGTACTACACTCTTTATGATTACAACGTCGACTTTTTTCTTGAGGCTGAGCTTAGAATGAACGTTCTTCTTCTTTTTTTTTGCGATTTGAGCCTGAAAATGTTCTGCAAATTATGTTCTTAACCGTTTAACTCTCAAGAGTGCGAAACATTAAAATTCAAGAAAAATCCCGAACTACATTTTGTCAAGTATTGAAAAACAAATGTTACCATGTTACCATTTGAAAAACAAATGTTACCTGATTGAAAGGTGATATTTGAATGGTCTCATATAGGATTTCGTCCACGGACTCAAAAGTTAGAGCTGCACGACATGTCTACATCTGGAAAGAAGGGGTTAGCTGGAACGATTGTTCACGAGAGACAGCTCTCGGCGTTGGAGCCGCGAATTTTAGTTGCCAAGTCGTCGTATTTATGAAATCAACCACCCCCAAACAAACGCTAGAAATCGAATGCAAATGGTTAGCGACATACATGTATATATTTCGGCTGTTTCGGTTGGAATGCTGATTTTACAGAAACTCCAACGGTCAAACCAACTTTGTTATTGCAAATGTATGGTCAACACCCCTACCAGCGGTAAGAAAACGACGACGTTCTCGTAGCAAATGGATGAATATTTGTTGTAGCCTGAGAAAACAGACGTCTTTTCGCGGTGGCACCACTACATTTT
This sequence comes from Dendrophyllia cribrosa, assembly GCA_024195265.1. Taxonomy (NCBI): domain Eukaryota; kingdom Metazoa; phylum Cnidaria; class Anthozoa; order Scleractinia; family Dendrophylliidae; genus Dendrophyllia; species Dendrophyllia cribrosa. The sequence goes on along the minus strand of JAJLRJ010000011.1, from coordinate 23,706,563 downwards.
CCACCGCGAAACTGGACGTCTGAGAAACGAACGCAAGATACCGCACTGAAGATATAACGCTACCCAGATCAGGGAAGTTCCTTCTGATTGGTTGAAACAATCTCTCTTCAACCAATCAGAAGGGCTACCCTGATCTGGGTAGTGTTACATCATCAGTACTGTATTTTTGCGCTCGTTTCTCAGACGTCTTTTCGCAGAGGGAATCGTAGTGGCGCCACCGCGAAAAGTCGTCTGTTTTCTCAGGCTATATTTGTTTATAATTTTTGTCTTATTTGCTAATCGAGCTACAGAAAGCTCAACTCTGAATATTGAAAGGGCATATCGAAATTGATTTTATCTGGAGATTTGAGCCAGATATCGGCTAGATACTCTTTGCATAATGCTGTCTTCAATGCTCAAAATTTAACAAAGCATGTATGGCTCATCAGAGCTAATTTGCCACCTGGCAATTTTACAGTTTTGGATAGCTGGTATTTCCTTACACATCACCTGCAAAGAGCTAAAATTTGAGTAGGATTACTAAGTTTAACACGATCTTTCAACTTATGAAGTCAATTCGTATTTAGCACGATGTCTTCCCTACGCAAATGCTTACGCCAATGAGACAAAATTTTACTGACAATGACGTCAGCAGATATTCCTCTATACGCTGGAAGTCCTTTATGTTTGTGCTTGAAATTTAATGGCAAGTGAAGGAAATTACTAATACTGAATTGTACGAAGTGTAGCACGTAGTCAATATACCTTAGTATACCGATTCTCAAATACTTTCAATTGCATTCCTGCTTTTGAGACGTCAGTATATAGAGGTTATTCAGTGAATAGTTGCGTAATACGGCTGATTAAGGGCTCGAAAAGAAATAAAAAAAAAAAAAATCGGAAGAGTGTAAAAAAATGCCCAGCTGTTCTTCGCAACTTTTCTAAGACTAAAATCCTCATTTTAAATCCGTAAGTTTTTTCTTTTAGCGAACGATCAGTATTATAAAGTGTAATAAAGAATGAAACGGAATGCCGTATAATCAAATGCAGTACAGCCGTACAGTTTATAACATTGTTGTCAAAAAGGCCAAAAATGCATTATATAATTATTGTCCTATCTTTTGGTACTGTTTGGTCATTTTGCGCAACCTGATCGCGAACTCGAAAACGCACTGTAACGAAAATTGGTGGCTGGTCTTCAACAAATTGATAGCAAACAACACTTCTTGATCGACGTGACGTAAACGTGACGTAGAGTGACGTGTTAAAATGTTTACATGTCAGTAACGGTTGCATTTGCCGAACCATTTAAAAACACGAGTTTCACTTTAAACAAAGTTCAAAAAAGGGAGGTCTGACAACGACACGGCGGTCGCATCGTCATGGAGGCGTAGACCGTCTAGGAGCCACTTCGAAAGCGATGCCGATTCAAATGAAACCCGTCCTTATCAACTCAAGAAAATGCATGCGCTCTGATTGGTTTATAGCTATTGACTATCATATCGGCAAACCACATACAAAATGTAGTTATTATATAAAAGCAATTGGATACGCATTGCTATGGTTTGTGGTGCCGGAAATGACACTCGAAAAGCTTGTAAATCACCTGCCTTCGGCTCGTGACTTAATATAATCTCTTCTCGTGCATGTACATGTGACACATGTACGTTCTACTGTTTCAACATCCCGCGTGGTTTATTGAGCGGAAAAACCATAAAAATGTGTGCGTATTGCTTGATAAAAAAAAACTGGCTGCGAGCCGTGGTCGTTGAAAATGTCACAGTTATTTGAAAACACTGTCAATATAATTAATGAAATCGCCCGAGTTAAGGCGCTGACAAGTCTACAGACCATTGTGAAGAGCAATATTTTACATACTTTTATGGTTTTAACCACTTGGAATGTTAAAAGGATACTTGAAAAGCTTTTAAATCCCTCTCTTCAGTTTGGCTCGGTTTATGATCAGTTAATTTAATTCTGAACTTATTAAATGTGCATTCTCGAGCTCCCCTAATATTATTCTGCTCTCCAAGAATTCAGCACTGTGAGTGTATTCTGTTTATTAGTATTCCATTTAACTGCACAGTTTGATAATGGGATTATATATTCTTATTCCAATAGATTGGGTAGCATATCGTTAACTAAACCAGGACCCATTCGTCAACAACATCAATCAATTACAAATACTGTGTAGCGATCAAAGACCGTAACTTGACCAGCTTGGAACATGAAGTCCTATGCTCTATTCTTCGTAATGCTCATTGCATTTGGTTGTTTTGGCCTTGGCACGTTTGGGTAAGACAGTTCCTTAGTTGAGCTTTACAATAAATGGAATCAGAGGTTTCGCTATTTCTGCGATTGGTGAAACAGGAGATAGAGTATGTTCAGTTGAAAATGTATTCCTCCCCAGTCCAGGGATGTAAATATCAATCTGGTTAAGCATACCGTTACGTTTTGCCGTTCAGTATTATTAAATCACAGCTTTTTATCAATGGTGCTTCGGTGCAGTTTTTTAACAATACATTCTATAAAGTTCCACATTCATTTTAATATCCAGCCCCGCAATGGATGAAATGCGATGAAAATGTGAACTGGTTTTGAACTTATAATTCAGTAAGCACTTGCGATATTTTAAGGGGGCAAACAATGCGGTCAGCCATTCAAGGGTTATTTATGGTTTAGCAAACACATCCCTGACATCTGATCTATGTATGCTTACGAATGTTTACGCTATGTTTACATAAAATAGTTACTGTTTTAGTGTTTCATATCGGAATAAAAAAATACAAGATTAAACTTTTCTTTCAATTCGAAGCGAATGTCAATAATCATTTTAAGATGACAAAAAAAGGAAAAGAAATTAAAATCAAAGAGTTTAAAGGGAAGGGAAGATGGGTTCGATAGATTACAATGGATTATAATTAGGAACAACGACAATGGAAGGTTTTCGTTCAAGACACTTGCTAGATCTTTTAAATTGAAGCAGGTTAACTCATGTATTTGTGTGTTTCTTTTTGTGTGTGTCCACAGAGCCCAAAGTGATGTGGATAACAATATTCTTGAGCAAAAGGTATGTAACACCAATTTGCAAATTATGGATTAAAAATATTCTAGTTACTCTAATAATTCGATTTTTTAAGGCTTAGTCAATTTCCACGCCTACCGATAAACTACGTTAATCTCAGATATCCGGTCATATTTCTTGTGTTTCCAGTTTTTTCTATATAAAAAAGAATTAAAATGGTATAATATTATTCATGTCACAATAACGATATCGGCTATGTTCCACGGGAAAAAGCAGAGGATATGTTTAACGACGGAAGAATGATTTAACCAGCGGTGATCGCCATTCTTTTTTTATTGCGGGTATTTTTAGAAGGTCATTACACCTTAACCGATTTTCACTTGGGATAATTTAATTATATAAAAATGTGGTTAACAGATTTTCAGGAAAATGTCCGGCTTAGTAACCAATCACTTTCCTTTACTTTACAGTGCCACAGAATCTTAATTAATAATAAATAATAATAATAATAATAATTACTGCCCAGCAGCAGAAGCTTACTGTTCATTCGACATACATTCAAAAGTTTGTACAACATAATAAACAGTACCAAAACATCTTATTATTCAATAACTTAAATTTGAATGGTCAGTCTGTAGGATTTCATCCAGACTCAAAAGTTATGATCACCTTGTACAGCATAACAAACAGTACCACAGGAATGTACTACTCAAGGGCTTTCATTCGAGTGCCGGGTCACACTGTAAAATTTCATCCACATATTCCAAAGTTGAGATCACTCCTGCATAATGGTCACACCGGAAGAGCACAACGTCTTACCCTAAAAAGATTTTGCTCTAATCTAAAACGCTATCTGTCGGCAACTCATATTTCAAAAGATTCGTGTCTCCCGCCCAAACGACATGAAAAAATAAATAAACTGTATTAATGGTTAGACCGTTCCTGAAAATATAGCCGTTTTCAGTTCCGACCCTATCCTGAAACGTGAAGAAATTTTAAATCGTTGTCCTTTTAGGGGGCTATTGTACCCTATCGGTCTTCAAACAAACGCCCTGAGCGGTACCAGTCTACAAATGTAGGGACTAAAAATAACGACGAGCACCTCCGTCAGTTTTTATATGGGAGTTCCCCCTCCCCTCCCTCCCCCGGGTGAAAAAAAACATTCGTTTTTTTTCCTTTTTATTTAAAGTTGTCTTGAGCTTCGGCTGATTCAGGTTTCGCCACTTTTTTGGGGCGGACTCATGGGAAAATAGGAGTGTTCTGAAGTCAGTTGCCGTTATTGGCGGTAATTAAACATTTTATTGCGCGGTTGTCGTAGTTCTCGTGTGTTCATGTATCTTGACAACTAAATGCTGCTCCAAAAACTGGCAAATGAGCTCAAACGTCGCTTCACAACTTGAACGTTTTATTTTCACCAGTGTTCCGGCGTTCTCGGTCATTCAGTGCTGCTGGAACCACATTTGACGGGTCTTGAAATTGAAGTACCTAAACACCTCTGGACGTTCGTGCAATATTTTGCCCACACTCAAGTATTGAAAGCTATTAATGGCGTTAAGAAAGCGCTACGGAGTCTTTGTCTTCTAAATTAAAGACAGTAGCTACCTCTCTGTAATTCTCTATTTCAATCTGTGTTTTGCGCTTAACTTGTCATACGCGAAAATATACCTAGGGAATTTATTTTATGTGTGAGATGAAATATGTCGGAAAAGTAAACCCCGAGGTGATTTCACCAACGTGTTATTTACCTCGGCAATCCCATTTATTATGGTATGGTAACTCGGTGATCGATCAGAATTAATTTGACGTTGATCTGAGTTTAGTTTGATCCCATTATCTACTTAAATCGGATTATGAAAAAAGAATTTGCCAGTTCCGCAGTCTCCCTTATAAAAATGGCGGAGTGCTCGTCGGAAATTTTCTACAAACACCCTAAAATGGACTAGAATCTCATTTAATGGGCGTGGCTCAAATGGACCTACCCCCTTTAGTAGTGGGCATGCTAGCCTGACATATACGTTTCGTCTCTGCCATGCACTCTTCAGAGACCATCTCTTGCTTCGCAAAAGCCACTAATTAAAGTTATTCTGAAGTTATTATCAACACTTCCATTGTCATTATGATTTAATTCACGATTTAGTGCGGTCGGGAATCCTTATGCGATATAAGACGAGATTGCTATCATCATTCCGGTTGCGAACGGGACTTTGCGCGTGATGCTCAACGAGTTTACGAAACAAGAGAGGTCTCTGAAGAGTCCCGTGGCAGGAACGAAACGTATACTTCAGGCTATCCACTAATCAAAGTTATTCTGAAGTTATTCTCAACACTTCCATTGTTAGAGCAGTTTTCAATTGAGTGTTGTAAAACCAAAACCAAAGTAATTACTCTCACCAATCACAGCAGTTGTAAACAATCCAATAAACCAATCAGAGCTCGAAGAAATTACATGTCGGCGGTGCCAAGCGCGGGAAAATGCGTGCGAGCAAGTCGCGATTGGTTTTACTTCTGATTGGTCGAGAAAGTGGCGCCACATTTTTTAGTCAATCACAAAGCGTAGCAATGCAAAACCAAAGCAATTGTGTAATTACTTTTCACACTCAAACGAAAACTGCTCTATTATGAAAAACCAGTTCACTCTCAGTTATTTCCTGTCGAATTTTTTTTTTCGGCGCAAAATCACAATAGGTACCTCGATCATTTAAGATTTTGCACCCTGTGTGGTACAAATGTTCACACCTAAAATATCCGACGAATACACCTTATTCCAAAATGGCGGCCAATTTATTATTCTTTTATATGCATTTTAATTAGCCCTCATGGCCTCGTCAGCATGTGCAAAATACAAAGGAATTTTTAAGCGAAAATGAAGCCAAGAGGGCTAATTAACATGCATATAAAAGAATAATAAATTAACCGCCATTTTGGAATAAGGTGTATACCCCAGTCAGTTTGTATGTAGGAGTCCCTCCCACCGGACATATTACTGGCAAATGGGGAAAACATCTCTCGCGCGAAAACCAGAATAATGCCTGGAGGTAAATAGCAAATACTATCCATGTCAGACTCGAGCAAAACACTATCCACTGAATTGTTATATCCTAAAACAAAATTGATGTCAATATGGTTTTTAGCCCTCATGTTTAACTGTATCATATTTTTCAACTCTGGTAAAAATTATTTGCAATTTTCGTATTTTTCCGATTTTTTTTTGTTAAATCCAAGATGGGGGCCATCTTGGCTGCCATTTTGGATGGCGTCACGGACCCCAGCAGTGCCATAACCCATAATATTTACCTTATCTTGTAAAGCACATCAAAGGCTATATATTAGATTTATAATAATTTCGGTATATTGTAATACCGCAAAATACCAAGGGAGGGGTTGCAACCACCCAACAACAACCCCCCCCCCCCCCCCCCCCCCCCAAAACTACCCACCCTTGTACCACGGTGGGAGTATACGTTTGCGTGTACGTCTGAGAGTTATTCGTAAGATACTATAAAAATTAAACTTTCTGTTTTGCAGGCCTATCCATTACTATGGAGCATCGTAAGGGCTGGGGGCCACCGTGGATTGGCGGAATGTCAGAAACAGTTCAAGAACGAGATTTGGAACTGTACGCTGGATCAGAACAAACACGTGTATAGAGAGCTCCCCATTTTTGTTAAAACAACGTTACCTTATGGTAAGTTTGTCAACTTGCTCCTATAATTGCGAAACATCGCAAACATCGTTTGCACAGAATTACTTGCCAACTTTTTTCTTTATAACTTAATTTTTGTTAAAAATGTAATGTTCATTACTTAGTAGCCTGACCTATTGCTTGGTAGTCTGGCTTATTGAATTCTATCTTCTTATTAACAAATGTAGAAAAAACCCTGGGAACGAGGTTGACGAACACTGGAGCTAGCGAACGAGCCGAGGAGGAACTGGGGGAGAGGCCTCTTCCCCAGGGCCCCTTCGGCTCGCTTTACTTCGATCGGTCGGTCGATCGCCGATCGATTTGCTCCAGAGAGGGACTGCTAACAGTCTAAACAAATGCATGACCATGATTATATGACAGTCCCACAGTGTGATAAGCCAGTAGCTCTGAGTATTTTAATAGCTCACTCTGAGTCACAGGGTACTGAAGAAGCAGCTCATTTACTTTTGTCTGTTTTGTGTGTTTGTTACAGCCACTCGAGAGTCTGCATTTATTCACGCCATTAGCACTGCCGCCATCATTCACGAGATCATACTTCAATGCAGACTAAACAGAATACCCGGATGTGGTTGTGCTGAAATTAAGAAACAACGAGAAGGAAATGGAGACTGGCAGTGGGGCGGGTGCAGTGACAATATCGTGTTTGGCGAGAAAGAAACGAGACGCTTTATCAACAAACTGGAAGTAGGCAACAACGCTAGGACGGCCTTTAACTTACACAACAATGAAGTCGGAAGAAAGGTATAAAAACAGTTTTCAACTAAGTGTCGAAAGCAGTTTCGTTATTGCGTTGGTTTTGCATTGCAGCTATGCTCTGATCTGTGATTGTCTAAAAAATATCGCGTCACTTTTTTTCTACCAATCAGAAGTGAAACCAAAACCAATCGTGACTTACTCGCACGCGTTTTCCCGCGCTTGGCGCCGGCTACATGTATTTGCTTTGAGTTCTGATTGGTTCATTGGATTGTCTGCGTCTGTTGTGATTGGTCAGAGTGATTATTTTGGGTTTGGTTTTACGACATTCGTGTAAAAATCGCTGTAATGAAATAACGTATTATACGAAAACACCGCAATGAATACTTAAAGAGGCTATGTCACCATATTTTAGCATCACCTCAAAAAGCCAAAAGGCATATTTGAATCAAACGACATCTAAAAATAATAGTGTAGTTTTGTTTAAAAAAAAAACATTATATTAGTTCACTGATACTTTTCGTTTCAGTTTTACAAGCTTTGCCAGAAGTATCGATTGTTTGTCTGTTTGTCTTCATGCTGCAATAAAAAAAAATATGAAAAAAAAAAACTACGAGGGGGTCTATATACCTTTTTATGATAAAATTGAAATTTGTTTGTAAAGAGTGTTGAATAACTGTTACAAATATAGTCAAACGTTTCGGGGATTACCCTTCGTGCTCACCTTCTATGCCTCGTCAGCATGTTCAAAACACAAAACAATTTTCAAGTGCAAATGAGGCAAAGATATTAAAGAATTCAATGTGTTGAATACAAATGGCCTGATTCTCCATCGTAGTAACAAAGAGGAATATATTAAATGTTGATGTTTTTCATTTTGTTTCTTCTTTATTTAACAGGTTGTTCGATTGAGTCTAAAAAGAGAATGTAAGTGTCATGGCGTTACCGGAAGCTGCAATTTGAAAACTTGCTGGAGACAAATGACGCCTCTTGACGTCATCGGCTCAAAACTGAAGCTCAAATATCGTAATGCATTGCGAGTGGTATTCGTTGACAACAAGCTTCAAGAGCAGGTTAAGAACAAATTGGAAACAGCACGAATGGACAAAAAGCTCGTTTTTCTTGAACCCTCCCCCGACTACTGCAAACAAAATGATCTCACGGGCTCACCAGGAATGCTGGGAAGGACATGCAGTAGCGAAGACGTCACAACGAATAGATGTAGATCTCTCTGTCACTCTTGTAAAATGAAACCTGTTACCATGGAACATTACAAGCATATTAAGTGCAGATGCCAGTTCGTGTGGTGCTGTAGTGTTAAATGCGACTTATGCACGAGAAAGTATTCTGAAACGACTTGTACGTTAAGTAAGAAAAAACGCAAACGAATTACTAAAAACCTCTAAGGTACAGATGGGACTGAAGATACAAGAGGACTGCGTTCAACCTCCCTGTAACGGCCATCCTCCGACAGACTTACAATGGTCGTTATTAGCTATCAATAAGTTATCATTATCAGTGATAAATAGGTGGACTTTGTACATACGGGAGGGGGAGGGCGGGAGGGGAGTGGGGATTGAAGAAAGTACCTGTGTTCACCGTGAATGGCATGGCATTCAAGACAAGCAATCATGGCCCTTTTATAGAGAGGTAGCCGTTAAGGCCGTTAAGACTGAAGGACTAAATGTGAAACCGATACTTGAATTGTGCTCACTAAAAAGATAACAAGAGTAGGTCAGTTTACATTGTCACAGCTCAGAAATGGTGCATGATGCATTTTTATACACGTGACATTTTAATCTATTTAGTTCTGCTTATTTTGTTCTGCTAATATTCATTGACAAAGCTGTAAAGTTGGTACCCATTTTTGTCATGAGAATCGACCAGGTGAAACGCGAAACTCACTTAACTGGCTGACCATATTCCAATAATGTGATGTAAGCAAAATGTAAGCAATCGACTTTAAAGTAACTGATTAAATGTTTAGTTCCCACCAGTTCCCACTAACGTTGGAATTATAATCATAAGCGCCCGGGGCGAGGGGGGGGGGGGGGGGGGGGGGGGGGGGGGGGGGGGGGCACTCCCGACAATTTAGGATAGGTCAGTGTGTGCCGCCAAGGTTCTCAAACCCTGACCCTATTTCAGGGTAGAAAATCGAGATTTGATACCTTTTTTACGGCTCAATTCAGGCGTGTAGTACAGTTTTAACAGACCATATCTTTTTCGTTTTGCGCGTTGGGGTGGATACTGCAATTTAGTGACCCTATCTAAGGAATATCTAAGATTCACAATACCAAAAAGGATACTCTATTTAAGGACTGAGCACCTCAAAAACCCTACCTTAATCTAGGGTAATCTAACCCTGATCTGCTTATATGATGACCTTTTTTTACCAGGCTAGCTGACAACCCTTACTGTGACTCATGCAATTCAACTTTTCAGTCCCAAACAATCTAACTTGTGTATGATATATAAAAATGTGTGCGCAAGCCTATTATGTGGGGGGGGGGGGGGGGACAAGACTATTGTTTTTAACTTCATTAATGTATCATATTATCAGTAGTATGCACACATTAAAACACCGCCTTTTGTTTTTTCTATTTGATGTTGTCTATCGTGGCATGCATGAGCTTAACTTTTAGGAGTTTCTAGGCCATGTCCTCTGTTCTAATGGCCCAATACGTTTATAGACACATACTTTTCGCCCACCACCCCCTCCTCCTGGGGGTATGCTATGAATACAGTACAGAAAAGAGTATATAACAAACATTACCTTCGTGCAATGAAAAATACGATACGTCCGAAACATCCTGAGTGCGAGACTCAACCTACTGTGAATCTGACAAATTCCCATAGGCGTACGGGGAGGAGAGGCTGGCCCCAGTCGTAAAAAATATAGTATTATTCGAGCAAAACTGGTCGACCATTTGGGCACCACAGACACAGTAAAATTACTGAATTATTTTGTGATTCAATGTCTTAATTTATTTGTTTTTATCCCACATTTTAACTCACATCACTCACTCACTTAACTTTCTAACCGAGCTCTATACTACATCGTATCGATCATGTTATTTATGTGATAGCTCCATTAGATGCTAACCGCGTAAGAAGGTATGAAACTGACAAATTTGCATTGTGGTTTGCTAAGGGACTGGGAATGATTATGCAGACTGCCCAGGGACTAAAACTAAGTGTAACATTTGGCGACCATCATGCTCATCAGGACAGTATGTGTGGTTGGTATATACAGCTGTTTCGAGAAAGGTTGTCGGAAAAAAGCGTAAAAGTGCACGCGACAATCCCGAAAGATATTGTGGGTAGTCATCAACGCTTTATCCTAAAAACTCCTTTATCCATATGGCCAACCATCTAAGATCGTCGCTGTACGGACGAGGCATCGCGGATTTGATGTATTTATTTGACTTATTAACATTCAGTGATCATATCCCAAATTAATTTTCGGGATTATCGCGTGCACTTTTGACCTTTTTTCCGACAACCTTTCTCGAAACAGCTGTACAGTGTGTTGCCCAGTTTCCGGCCAGTACCAGTTTCCGGCCAAAAAACAATTACGTCGGTTATGTTCGTCGGAGTTTTAAATTTTCGTCCACCGAAGCGTTCCGAAAGAAAGACGAACATTTCCGCTACACATTGGTGGTTTTGGCGTTCTTTTTGAACAAGGAACGGCTGAGGAAGGAAATGTTTTGTCCAGGTGATTGAACGTTTAGCGATTAATTTTGGCTCGTTTCACTGCACATCAAAACTACCGTAGATAAACAAATAGCTCGTTTCACAGGAAATATCTCAAGGAGCTTCATAATTTTTGGACAAATATTAGATTAAAGATGAAAGTGATTAGGGAATCTATCATCGTCAGCTGGAATAGGGCTGTTCCTGAAATTTTAGCAGTCAACTCTCAGCGAAGATTTCGACCTAGTGTGCCAGTTTCCGGCCACTAAAAGACACATTGCTCAAAACCTATTTCTTATTAAGTGAAAGAACCGAATATTAAAATTTCCTGGTCGAGAAATTAAAGATACATGTGTTAGTGTAACAAAGATTACGAATTAACAACAGCTTATGCATGTATAGCGTGACTAAAAGTACGTAAGTCATGATTTGTTTTTGTAGTAGTCTGTCAACAAACTGCGGAAGTCACGCTTCCGGGTCACTAAGGTCATACGTATTTTGAATAGTAAAACAGTAGGCGACAAAGCTTAATATTGAAACTTACCTGATATTTATAACTAGGCGACCACTATTATCAAGGGACTTACAAGTCGGTTTACGTCGAGCGGTTTCAAGGAAAATTTACTTTAAGTCGGTGGCCGGAAACTGGGCTAGCTGGCCGGAAACTGGGCAACTTACTAGTTTTGCGAAAAATGGTATAATTTCTTTAATACTTGGGGAAGGTCGCCAACCATTTAACGTTTTAAAGGTAAGTAAATGAACTGTCTTTGAAAGGAAATTGAGAAATTTTCCGTGCAAAACAAAGGAGTTATAGCGATTACAAACTAAAGTGGCCGGAAACTGGGCAACATACTGTATATCTGTTCGATTGAAGTATGTCTTCCCGGGAAGTCTCGTAAAATACCTTATCAACCGTCAGCCGTCAAACGGCCTAAAATTTAGCCGTCAACCGTCAAAAAAGGGTAATTTTTACCGTCAATCGTCAAAAAATGTTTACCGTCAAAACGTTTCAAGCTCTTTCAGATCTCACTCTTTCAGCTGCTCATCACGGACTTCTGGCTCTCAAAGAGCCTTTAAACTGGTAAACCAGTTTCCATGTTCCCAAATATACTCACTTTATGTTCTTTTCCACTATAATTTGCGCCTAAACCGACATCACAACAGGCTTCTATCTGGAAATACTTCCGGTTTCAAACTATTAATGATTTACTACATTGATAACTTGTTTCTGACCACGCCAAGCTGCGCCATTCCTGATCATGTCGAGGGTCCTGAAAGCCGTGGTAAGTTTTTTATCGTAAAGCAGAAGAGAAACCAATCGAGAGATATAAGACGTGAATTTCCATTGGTGAGGACCGAAAAAGCATTGGTAGTTTTAAACAACATTTGATCGATTTCCTCGGTATAAAAGATTTGGCAAACAAATTTGGTCTCGGCTCAATTGAGCTCAAGCTGTACCGATTGGCAAAATTAAATGGAAAAACTGAAATTACTGTATAGCAACACATCAACAACTTTACCTGGAGCTGCCACTCCTCTTTACCGGCGACGGAGAGAGCGAGTTAATGTTACTGTTCCTATAAATTGATAAACCCAATGATTTAATCTAAACCTTAAATTAAAATAATGACCACAAGACACATATGGCGTAATAGGGGGACAGTGTTTAGCGATTGGTGCGACAGACGACTTCCATTGCATACAGACCATTTTAAAGCCTCACTTCTCCTGGCACTACGAGCTAAAACCTAATGCCAGCAACGCGCCAAGCCGAGAAGAGTAAGAGTATCTAGAAAAACTAGGGCGCTGCAAGCTGCAAGCTGCAACCCAGAAACAGCGCTACAGCTACAGCACTAAGAGCTGAAACCTAAGGCCAGCAATGCGCCAACTTTAGTAACTTAATGACCTATCGAGCCTCCCCTATCTCCCCAGGGGTACTGGATCGGATCGGAATATTGGCAGTTCGATAATGCGAAAACGATTAAAAGACTAGTGCACTACGCTTGGGAAAGCTGCGCAGACTTAACCGTCACAGATACGCGCGAAGCGGGTATCCCCTAACACAACAAGAAACCTTTAACAGGTAACATTGCGGGATTAGAAACACCAGCCATCCTAGGAGTTGCGGACATTAGAACCTGTTGTGGAATACTTATATATAATTGGTAACAATCTGAAGACCATCTACCCAATACTTTAATTATATTAACCAGTCTGGCAAGCCTGCAGCAGCCGCTGTAGAGGCCGCGCCGATGCAAAAGCTATGTCCTTTTAGGCTGCGATAGGGGATCCCGACGTCACGAGCGGAGTCACGAAAAAGGCAGATAACTGCTAACCTGCTGACTGTGAATGCGGGCTAGCCAGACAGGGGTGAAAATACACACATTCCCTACCCCGGTCAAAACGAGAACGAAAATTGCGAACTCCTTGGTAAGTAAATTCACTACAGCGAAGGAACCCATAAAAGGCGAGCGTAAAGGCGGCCCACACCATGGAGAAATCTTTGGGACCCAACCAGGCTCACAGGAAGGGGTGGATAGAAAGTAAAACCCCTGGGGTAACCGGTTGACGGAGGACCCGACTCTGCCCCTGGTAACGGAGAATACCCCGTAGGACTTTCTTCAGAAACAGTTTTCTCACGAAAGGGTCGCTGTGCCTACAGGAGTGGAGATTACGCACAGCAGCGAAATACAATTTCATTGTACTGTGACGGACTGACCTTGCTAAGTAGGAAGCAAAGTAAATTAAAGTTCCTTCGGAAGCTGGGAGAATATAGCAACACAGCAACAACTTGACCTGGAGCTGCCACTCCTCGTTACCGGCGACGGAGAGAGCGAGTAAAACGGCAAGGCATTATTTCCATAAACAAGTGTGACTTATCCGTTCAGATGATTGACTTCCTTACTCATCAAGTACCATCTTTTGTGGAAAAGGGAACGTTTGATTTCTATGTAGATAACAGAATCTCAAAGACGCCCCTCTCATAAGAGCCTAACAGAGCAGTGCGGAAGTCTCCATTATCAGAGGTTGCTAGAGTTGAACACATTGTAAGGCCTGTATACGTAATTACACTAGGTAATATTTACACTTCATAGTATAAATTAAATATTTTCAAAATAATTATCTATTGTTAGAGGTCTTAGAGCCTGGCAAAATTTCACTTCATTTCACAAGTAAAAGACCAAACGACCTCAAAACACAATAGTTAATATTAAAAAATACAAAAGTTAATATTAACTTGAATTCATAGAAGGAAAGCCCTAAAATTTAACCGTCAACCGTCAAAATCGGAAAAATTTAACCGTCAACCGTCAAAGTTACACCCCCATTGAGACCCTCTGTGAAGAGCGAAGAATGCGAGAACGAATTTGACTCGGACCATGTAGAAGCTCATTCTCGGATCGTTCAAAGCGGTTGAAAAGTAAATTGTTAGCGAGTGCCAGAATCATCCTCATGACGAATAAACATGACGTCACGAGTTTCATTCGGGCAAGCTACGTTCACCCCCTCCCCCCTCCCCACCACCACCACCCGACAAAATTCCTGAAATTTTATGAAGGCCTATACACATTTTTTTTTTGCTTTTGCTGGAAGGAAACCCTGTTTTTTTTAATATTATGAGAGTTTTGACTGTATTATTTTTCCATCTACAAACTAGTCAATGACGGGCCTAAAGTCGAATGAAAAGAGAAGTGGTCATAACAAGTATACTCGATAAGGACCCACATTTCCACATTGTGCGGAGGGGTATCTGATGAGTGTAATGTAAAAAAAATGTTTTGGCTTAAAAATTGGACATGAGACTTAAATATTCTGTGTGTATGAAGCTAACATTGCTCAGTAGTAAATAAAACGGCACAGGAAGATTTGAATCATTCTCTCAGTTTCTACTTCTGATAGAATGGGGGCTATACCAACAAGACACAATCTTTTTAGGTGAGAGGGAGGTACATAAGGAGACCCACCAGTCTTTTTGTACTGAAAATGGTGGGTCCTGTCTGAGTACAACCGATTTTGACCATTTCCCTAATATCAGTTACCGTGTTGTTCACAGATAATTTGGGAAAGGCATATAACGGGTTTTGAAAACCTGTTAAAAGGGGGTTTTCCCTTCTTTCAGAATACTGAAAGTCTGAAAAGAAAAAAACACCCTTACCATTAGCCGGATCCAAGCGACAGAACGTCATGTTACAAACGAAAAGTAATACTACCTCAGCATTAAAAATACTTATATTGTAATATTATAAACCCCTTATTCAGATTAAGCTCACATTTCGCGGGCTACAAATTATAAAGTTCTATTACAGACAGATATATTTTCATATCAAGCCAAAACAGATCATTCCAAGCAAGGCACTAATGGAACATACACTATACAATCTTGGTTGCCAAGTATGGGATGGAGCGGAAGTAAATGAAACTCGAAAGTTTCAAAGGAAAAAAAAAGGAAAAACTCTTTTAATGGGTTTTGAAACCCTGTAAAAAGGGTTTTTTTCCTTCTTTCAGACTTTCAATGGATGCAAAACTGAAAGTCTGAAAAGGGAAAAACCCCTTACCATTGATAGCCGTCCTTAATCTTATTTGCCAAACTGATCGCAGTGTGATCGTATTCAAGCGACAGAACATCACGTTACAAACAAAAACTACAACTTTCTCAGCATTTCAAAGACAAACTATAATAGAATAGAAGCCGATAAGATCAAGAGAAAGAACATCAAATTTCAAACGGAAACTATTAGTATATGTAATAGGACTACATGCTGTCCAATTTGGAAATAATTGGATGAAAAAAATTCCGAGGACAGCCAAAATTGGACGAGGCCGTAGGCCGAGTCCAATTTGGCTGTCAGAGGAATTTTTTGAATCCAATTATTTCCAAATTGGACAAGCATGTAGTCCTATTACTTATTAATTATATAGCTAGTGAGGAAATGCAGCTTCGCAAGGAAAACTATGGGAACTGTCTCTGATAAAAAACAGACTGAAATCTTAATAATTTTTTTATTTTAATTCATTTTTAAATACATGCTGTAGTCCAAATAGAAATGAATTTCATTATCACAATTGAATTTAATAAATATAATAAATATAACAATACTGTAAAACTTTAAGGTCAAAAAATTTAGAACTTCATTATTTTGAAACTATCCAGTTTTCAATATCAAGAAATAAAAGTGCGTAAAGAAATAACACACACACAATAAAGATGGAAAAGATTAAGAAAAGAATGCAATTAACAAAGTGCAAAAAAAAAAATTAATTATTTTAGTCTGTACAAAACACGCACAAATTAAAAAAGTGCAAAACTACAATGAATACAATGTTTACCGAGCTGACCTGACTGCCAGAGGAATTCTTCGTCTTCTTCATTCAAAGCGTGAGATGCATTTTTTCGCTTTCCGTAACCCTTCACTCTCAATTCTCTTGCTTTCGCCTCAAGTTGTTGCCTTGACTTTTCAAATTCGTGGTCTCGCAAGATGCTGTGTTTTTTGCCAGCGTTTTTTATATGGCGGTCCAACGCGCTCTGCATCACTGCCAGACTTTCTGGTTCATATTCGCCGCCGTCTTTTTTTCGAATTTCGGCAAAGAAGCGGCAGAGAATTGCATCTAGCTCTTCTGGAGGGATATCTTCAAAACGTCTCGCTTCGTTATTACGCTGGAGTTTCCACTCGTTGAAAACGTTCAGCCACGTTTTTGTGCTCTTGGCGGTGTTTGAGTTTTCGTTTCTGCTTCTAAGAGTATTAATTTCCTCTTCCTGCAACCATGGAAATCTCTCATTTGTGTTAGAACTGCTAAAGATGGAAAAATTTGGCAAATTTTCTTCACTGAATTCCTCCATGTTGTCAACAACAATGGCGACCTGTCCTGCTTTCAGTGCTGACGTTTGCTCACTGCTGATTGGTTGGTTTCACAATCCATTGTTTTTTCTCGGATTTCATTGGCTGTAACAAACTGTCCTATTTTTTCCCAAATAGGACAGTTTCTGCATTTTTACTCAAACTCCATATTGAAAACTGTCCAAATTAAATCCCAAATTGGACAGTTCTGAGAAATTAAAGGATAATAGCCGTGCTGACAATACTGGATTAACTGACTGCTATATAATTATAAATCATAATTAACAAATGGACACAAACAAACACTCATGCATCCATTCGAAACTGAAAGTATTGTGAAATAGGCCGGGAAAACCCCTTATTTATATTATTAATCCCTCATTTTCCCCCTAATATCAGTTACCGTGTTGTTCACAGATGATTCGTGAAAGGCATATTTCAGGTTTTGAAAACCTGTTTAAAGGGGGTTTTCCCTTCTTTCAGAATTCAATGGATGCGAAACTGAAAGTCTGAAAAGAAATAAAAAACCCTTACCATCGATAGCCGTGCTTAATCTTATCGGATCCAAGCGACAGACCGTCATGTTGCAAACCAAAAGTAATACTACCTCAGCATTCAAAATACATATATTATAATATTATAAACCCCCTTTTTTATTAAGCTCGCATTTCGCGGGCTACAAATTAACAAGTTCTATTGCAGACGGACATATTTTTATATCAAGCCAAAACACATCATTCCAAGCAAGGCACTAATGGAACATACCAGGACATACACTGTACAATCTTGGTTGCCAAGTATAGGATCGAGCTGAAGTAAATCAAACTCGAAAGTTTCAAAGTAAAAAAAAGGAAAAAACTCTTTTAACGGGTTTTGAAACCTTGTAGAAAGGGTTTTTTCCCTCTTTCAGACTTTCAATGGATGCGAAACTGAAAGTCTGAAAAGGGAAAAAACCCTTACCATTGATAGCCGTCTTTAATCTTATTTGCCAAACTGATCGCAGTGTGATCGTATTCAAGCGACAGAACACCATGTTACGAACAAAAACTACAACTTTCTGAGCTTTTTAAAGACAAACTATAATAAAATAGAAGCCGATATGATCAAGTGAAAGAAAATCAAATTTTAAACGAAAACTATTAAAACATTATAATTAACAAATGGACACAAACAATGAAAGCATCCATTCGAAACTGAAAGTAATGTGATAATAGGCCGGGAAAACCCCCTTATTTTATTAAATTCACATTTCTCTAACAACCAATAGAATTCTAGTACAGACGGGTATATTTTCATATTAATAGCCATAAAATATCATTCCAAGCAAGGCACTTGCTACATACACTTTACAATCTTGGTTGCCAAGTATGGGATCGAACGGGAGTAAATCAAATTCCAAACGAAAACCTGAAACTTCCTCAGGATTTTTTGGAAGACGGCGGCATACACAGGTAGGAACATATACAGGTTATTAAAGGGACACGATAACGTCTTTGCTTATGTCGATCTCGGCGATCTTGAGGATTTTACGGGTACGGAACACATACAGGTTATTAAGGGGACACAATAGCGTCCTTGCTAATCGGTTTCAGATCCTGATCATTTTACGGATATCTCAGAATTGAGTCCTTAACAAAGAAAACGAAGTCATAACAATATTTGTCCCACTGTTTGAAAAAGGAAACTGTCTACCAATATAGTGTATGGAGACAGTGGAAGAGGCTTGAAAACATACTCTCAAACTACAGTGTGAACGCGATCAATGAAATACATTAATGTTCAACGAGGCACGTACGTCAGCTAAAATGCAACTGAACTACTTTAATCGGCAATGCAAGAACTAAGGCAAGAAACCGCTCAACTACATCAGTAAAATAAGTATGCTTTTACCGCGAATAGTGAAAATAATGATTTGACATCAAAATTCACGTTGAAACATCTTTCCAGTTTTAGAAAAAATCGCTCTCACTGATAACGCATATATCTGTAACTGGAGATGTATAAACCGCTGTGTCAAACAAACCCTATTTCTTGATCCAACAAGAAATATAACAAAACAATTTTATGCTTATATTTTCAATCAATTACAAACTTACAAATAAATTATTCGATGACCACCTATAAAAGTCAAATGAATATAAATATCAGTTAAAGTGTTCGGTTCTGGAGATGCAGGCTTACGGGAGGTTAGACTAAATTTGAAAATATTTCAAAGGGAAAACGCCCATTTAGCTTTAACGGGTTTTGAAAGCTGGTAAAAAGGATCTTTTCCTTCTTTCAGACTTTCAATGGATGCAAAACTGAAATTCTGAAAAGGGAAAACCCTCACCATTGATAGCAGTGCTTAATTTTATTTGCCAAACTGATCGTATCCAAGCGACGGAACATCATGTTACAAACCGAAAACTACAACTTCCTCAGCATTTTAAAGACATAAACTACACTGTATAATAGAATAGAAGCTGATAGGATCAAGTGAAAGATAATCAAATTTTAAATGAAAACTATTATAAATTATAATTAGGAAAGGGACACAAACAATCAATGCACCATTCGAAACTGAAAGTAGCGTGAAATAAGCCGGGAAAATCCCCTATTTTATTAAGTTCACATTTCCCCGGCAACCAATGGAATTCTAGTACAGACGGGTATATTGTCATATCAATAGCCATAAGATATCATTCCAAGCAAGGCATTTGTTACATAGCTGTACAATCTTGGTGCCAAGTATAGGATCGAACGGAAGTATTATAAAATCAAATTCCAAACGAAAACCTGGAACCTCTTTAGGATTTTTTGGAAGAGGGCGGCATACACAGGTAGGAACATACAGGTTATTAAAGGGACACGATGTCTTTGCTTATATATGTCGATCTCAGCGATCTTAAGAAATTTACGGGTAAAGTAAAGGCCAGTAAAAACCCGTGTGTAAGAACTTGCATTTTTTGAAGTCTGGCAAAATAGGTTCTTGTATTTTGGGGTAGTTTTGTGCAATTTAGGCTTAGTAGGTTATTAATTAGCTTCTTAATTACAATGCCGGTTTAATTTCTATGAAGGAGATATACAGTAGTTGTACTGAGATTACCAGAAAAAATAAATAAGGTTTTGCAAGGTCCATGAGGACATACAGTACGTACTTTCTATAAACCTGTTTTTGGTTGTAGGAATTACATACTTTTACTTGTAATTGCAGTTTGGTATTTTCTTCTAATATAAATTTGCAATCTCAAAGTCACAACCTGAAACTCCTTGTATAGTTTAAAAAACGAGCAGTAGTGTATTATCAGGTTTAAAAACTCGAGGCGAAGCCGAGAGTTTTTACACCTGATAATACACGTGCTGCGAATATTTTTGAACGGCTTCAAAAACATTCTTTCAAAAGCGTGTCCCTTCGGAATTAAAACAATTGCGCTTTTGTGCAAAGAGGAAATTAGCATACGAGAAAAACAAGTAGACTAGACTGATTAGCATACAACACATGTGCCACGTCTTCGACGAAGTGACCATTGCTTCCCGGCTCCTGTCGAAAGTTTTGGGATTTTATAGTTCTGAGGGAAAACATCTACTGAAAAATGCTATACTAAAACGGCTGACAATTTTTTTTCAGAGGTAGAGAACGAGTAGAAATAGGCAGCTTGCATCTGCGAACCAGTCGCTTACCTGGCAATTTACACGAGGGCGCTGGTGTCATTCAAATAACGGCTCACTTGTTAAACTGTTGGTTGCTTATTTTGTTGAGAAGATTCGAAATAGAATGGCGAAAGACCAGATTTCGTAAAACAGTACTGCACAAAAATATTAAAGTCACCATTTGTTGCACTAAGAATCCTGAACAATTACTACCCATATCAGTAATCTTTATATAAAGATTACGTGTGATCTTAATATAAATATCACGGTCATTTTGAAATCATTCTCATTAAAAATTCAGCGATAATTGCATTGTTTGCCCATTCAGCCCCGAACTCCCCTGTGACTGAAATCAAAGCCGCCACCAGGCTTTTCATAATGACCGTAGATTACCAGGTATAAAGGCTCATACACGTGATCGATTTGCGTCGTGTGATTGGCTGATATGCTCATGAATTATTAATGAGTTTTTGAAAGCTTGGTTAAAATGTTTTATCATAATTTAACTGTAACCCACATATAAGAACCTGCTTGATCTTGCTTGGCTAAACAGGTTCTTATATTTTCGGGAACTAAAATGACAAATTTCTACCAGCAGGCTCTTACACCACTAGGTTCTTACACGCGAGTTTTTAACTGTATCTGAGATATAAAAGTCTTTAACATAAAAAACGAAATCATAAAGATATTTCCCCACTGTTTGAAAACCAAAACTACCTACCAAAATAGTGGAGGCAGTGGAAGACGCTTGGAAACATACTCTCAAATTGAAAGTTAAAAAGTTATTTGTGCATTATAAATGCTTGCAAGCCGATTTAATGGAACTTATAGCGAATACAATATATTTCGATTTGATTTTTGGTGTTATTAAGACTTTGAATTTTTGGCCGCCATGTTGGTGCCCGTGACTGGAGCACCAAGATGGCCGCTCCATACATTTCTTACTAAAAATGTCTAATACTCGTTCGCCTATAACTCTTGAACGAAATGCTCTTGCGCTTGATAATTTGCCCCAGATGTGTAGTTTAACACTCTCTACAATTCCATAAACATTTTGAAATCGAAAACTGTTGTTTAATGCTTCTGAATTTTGATATGACGTAAGTGAAAACCCCCAATAGATGATTCTTCACTGAAAAAAATCATATCGGGAGGACGTTTTACATAAAGCTTAATGTTATTTATGCAAATCAGTATGACATGCGCGCGAATTAAAATAAACGTATGGGAATATTCCCTCAACCAAAGGTCGGTTTACTTGACTCCTGTCGCAGCTTGTTTTATCTGTGTTTTAGCAGTCCTCGCTACACGTAGATAGGCAAGACTTTTGTTTTTTTTTCTGACGAGTTTACTGATAGATATCACGAAAAAGCTGTCACAAAGCAAAGAATTTCTAGGGGCCGATTACCTGGTGAATTTCAGCCCGGGCTAAAATTTCATCCCGGTAAGCGGGCTGGCATTTTGTTGCGATTACATGTCGAATTTCAGCCCGGGCTGACATCCAACGCCGCCATCTTGTTTCATTGAAAACAAATCATTACGTATGCCCAAGTGCACTTTTCAACCCAGGTGACCTCGCTTTTCAGCCCGGGCTGAAATTTCATTCTGATTACATGAGATTTTTCAGCCCGTCAGCCCGGGCTGAAACTTTCTTCATGTAATCGCAAACGTCGTTTTAAGAAGATTTGTTCAAGAAATCGGGCTGAAATCTCAGCCCTCCTAACCCGGCTGAAATTTCAGCCCGAATGAAATTCGCCATGTAATCGGCCCCTAAGTATAGAATCTCCGCACATTACGTCATCCACCGACTACTCTTATTACAAACAGTGCGTATCCTGTCACGCTACGACATGTATTTTTAGTTATCGCTTTAAAATTGGTTTATTGTAAAATGGTAGTCTGAGAAAAAAATCAAAGGGGCTCTAATCCATCTCGTGAATACGAAACAACTTAAGGTCAATGTTAGTTTTTCTTGACGTTTACAAATAAACGTATTAAATTTACAAATAAGCAAAAATCTTAGCGTGACATAAGTGTGCATTGTCTGAAACGAGACATAACGTATTAAATTCGCTAACAGATACGCGCGAAAATCCACGCTTTCCGCGCTTCATGCCTTTGCCAGCAGCGGACAGCGATTTGAGCGAATAAACCTAAAACAAAGAGCAAAAAGAAAAAAAAAAAGCAGTAAAACTAAAATTTTAACTTGCTATTTTAATTCCATTTGCAGTTTGAAAATAAACGTATTCGGTTTACAAATAAGAAAACATCTTAGCGTGACATTGTCTGAAACAATGAAGGACATCGCGTGAGAAATTTGCATATCTGTACCCGTATACTATGTCTCTTTAAACAGGCTTCGCGTATTCACGAGATAATAAACGCTTCAAATGCGTCATGCGAGAGAAGCATAATAAGCCCGAGGTTAATGTTTGCAAAACTCGGTCTAAACATTTTGTTGTTTCACAGAGCAGTCAAAGAATTGATGAGTAAACAAATTTAACACTTTGCTTCATCCAGCTTCTCTTATTTCAAACAATGCTTATTTATGTCACGCTAAGGTATGTTTTTTGTTTTAATTCGAAACAAAAAAAAAATGGTTTATTTGAACTTTTACACATTGCAGCGAAGTCTTGAGAAATTCCTTTGAAGTCCGAACATCGATTTTAATTTTCCAGGGCTTGAATCCCAAGGCTTTTTATTCCTGAAAGTTATTTGGACAGTACAAAGGCAAGTAATTTTTTCCCATCGTACAAAGGCAATGTAAGTTTTTCCCATCGTGCAATGCAAATGCCCGAATATTGGTTTTGATGTTGCATTTGGGCATTTAGGTCAAATGGGGTAAATTCTGAATTGATGTTGCAATTAGGCAAATAGGGTAAATCAACCGAGGTCACATTTTTAACTTAAAGGGACACTGTCCCGACAGAAATGTCGTGCCTGTTTTCATGACTATGGCCAGGAGCTTGCTTTAGCTTGCCTTATCATCTGAAAATAGGAAGAAAAATTCGCCAAAAGTGATGAACGCAGAGAAATACCGAATCGAAACTTGTTTGAATATTTCTTGACCGCCTGTCACGAAATCAAAATTGATGAATCGTTATCAACTTCCATTCTTCTAATCCCGCACTTTTTCTCCAAACTACTGTTTCTGTTTTTCTCTTTAGAATCTTTTTATTCATTTTTGTTGTATATTTGGTGGCATTTGGCGATATAACATGGAAATTAATAAACACGTTATTTCCGTGCAGAATTGTATTATTGTAAACAAAACTTAATTGTATTAAAACATGTACAAGCTTACGACGATTCTTTCAGCAACAATGTTATTGCTTACCTCAAACTCTCTTTTCCCTTTCTTTAGAACGTAATGCTACAAATATTACCAAACGTCCCAAAGCAACCAGTTCATTTTTACAACATTAATTATTAAAACACATCGTAAAGGAATATTAGCCAAGCGCGCTTCCAGTGTGCCAAATATCTGAAATATGGTATGAACTTTATCCCGCATATTTCTTCAGCCTGATAACGCTGATCAAATTATCACTGAATTAAAATAGTTAAAATAGTGATTGCTTGAACTGTTGCTAAATTCTCCTTACTGGTCCCCATACATTTCGTATAACACAAATTGGGAGAAATTGTTAAAGAATCAAGAGAACTGATAATAATAATAATAATAATAATAATAATATCTCTGATCCTCTTTTCTGAGTTTAGAGCAACCGTTGTCTTGGCAAGTGGGCGCTACACAGATTGTTGTCAGCGTATTATGTCATGGCATGGCACGAGCGACACAAATAATATGTAGATGTTTGCCAAATGGCCAAGCGCGTGACCTTGAGCAACAAGCAAAGAATTTCAAATATCATGCCCTTGTCGCGATAAGGAAAGCGGGGATGGACATAAACCATCCGTTCCCGAACACATTAACCAACACCATGATAAAAAATAAATTGCTCCCTCTTGTAACGTTGTCTAAAGTCTTAGTTACCAAATCAAGCTATAAATATATCGCTTCATCACGCCACAAACGCGCGCTCACTAAACCGCTTTAAAAAAAAATATGCGTACTCGACTCTTGTGTTCTATTGATAGTATCTAACAATATTGCGAAAAATTCTGATAACAAAAATCCGAAAAAGGCAACAAGAATGTTCCCACAGATTCACTAAAAAGTATATTAACAGTGTCTAACACGCAACGATCGACAAAGAAGGCATGTTAGACCCCCTGTAAGTTAAACATTAACTTACAGGAGATAAAAAGTATTCGATGCGTACTGGTCACGTGATTGTGAAATAAAATAAGTACGGTATGGTGAGTGTAAATACTACAGCATATGGTGTAGCATCCTCATTAATTTAAAATTAAGAGTTATTTGACATTGGAAATTATTATAGTGTAAAGCGTTCTTGTTATTATATATATTATTTAATCATTCTTTCTTTTTTGTAGGGATGTGTAAGAATCCCTGTACGTGAAATCAATGGTCGCGCTATTGGAAAAGAGATTCTAAAGCGATGCAGAAACGAAGGACAACATCCCTATCTTGACGAAGTTCGCAGAACAACTTTGAAGTTTTTGAGGGCTGCTAACTCATTCATCCCAGATGCTGAAGACGATGGAGCCGATTTGGAAAATGCTGCCTTTATTCTTCGACAACCAGGAAGGGAGTTTGTCATCATAGCAGGGGATGGAGACTGGGAATATGATTTCTGCGAAGATGCCGATGGCGATATTTATGGTCGATGTGTACGCAAGCCGCTTTTGCGCTTTGCTTGGGATAAAGCCAAGTCGGCGGTTGTCCGCATATTTTCATCTGTGGCTTCATGGGCGGCAGGATTTCTGCCAGGTGGGTCTGCGAGGGCTTTGACATATTATTAAGATGTTATGCGCAAACAAGAACGTTGTATTAGTCTGCTCTTTCCTACTTTGCTGAGATGTTATTGGAGTGTTCAAAGGGGCAATGTCACGAGGATTTTGCTCTTTTTGGTCAAACTTCTACTAAACACGTGACTAAGTACCTTTGATCTACACAAAATGCTCTTGGAGTATCGAGAGAGAAATACCAAGTCATTCCTTAAAAAAGAAGAAAAACCGTAATCAGATTTAAGCGTTTTTTTTAAGATAGGCGGAGAGAACTTGAAAAAAATGTGGCCAATTTGTTCAAGTTGCAATCCATTTCCATCCAGGCCCTCTGCAGCCAAAGACAGTAGAGTGTTTGTTAACAAAACTGGACCATTATTTTTAGGCTTTCATTCATGCAAATATGATTTTTTTTTTTGGTTTTCAAAATGATTCTAAAAATGGTGACATTGCCCCTTTAATTATTAATTAATTGATTATTTGCCTAGGAATGAGAACAAGTAGATTTGATCCATCTTCTATTTTTCGTTAAACGGATGTTATGGTAAATAAATGCTATAATTATTAATTACGGTATCAGGGTACCCTAAAACACGGAGATGAAGAAGGTAAACACCGCGCCGTGAACCAGACACGTTCACGGTCTAGAAAATGGTGTCGGAGAATTTTGATAACTTTTACATGTCTGCTTTATTTTCTACACGCCGTTTAGAAAGTTACAAATCGGAGACATGGTACTTTTTTAGACAACGTGTTAGATTCTTGGCAAGATGTTCACCTCCTTCTTTAGATCATTTTCGACTGGAAATGAAGGTTGTACTTTCTGAAATCACTCAAGATAAAATGACATATCCTAAGTTACAAAACTAAATATCTAAAAATATCTAAAAAAAAAGTGCGCAAAATACATTAAGTCTAATAAAATCACCAGAAATTATAAATAATCGTAATAATAATAATAATAATAATAATAATAATAGTGCTATTAAACTATTCATCAACATGTTAACTAGCTGAGTCACAGGTTTTATAAAAATGGAAAGTCAGTCTGACTCATTTAGTCTCACTTTGAAAACCCCAAAAATGTTTTATAACATACCTAAAGCTAGGAAAGCGCGCGCTCTGACTGTTTGATACGCCCCATCCGTTTACCGGTGGGTAGCGCGATCACGTCACGCAGCTTAATGATTCGCTGGACATTACAGAATCGCGCCAAATGAAAACCGTCGGCCGAAAAATGTGGGGTACCCATGATGTTTTGCGCGCTGACAAAAGATAACCATATTGAGCCTGGGCTTTTTTGAGTTCCTGAGCCTGAGGGAGGGGGTGGGGGGCACCATGTCCACCCCCCTCGTACCTTCAAGAACATTAAGGCTATGACAATGAAACCTAGAGGATACAAAGTACGTCCAAAGTCCAAAACTGTCTCCTTTGCGGTCCGCACAATGGAATGATGTCGTCATATGACGTAGTTATTAGGTAATTAGTTATACGGCCGCCATCTTGGATCCGCCATCTTAGATTTCTGAATTTTTAAAAAAAAAAAAACCTCTTAAAAACCGTCCAAATTGACTCAAAATGAATCAAAACCAATAAATAAACGCTAAATGACGTAAAAATACAACAGTTGTACCAATTAACATTGTTTGTCAAGTTAGCGCGGACACTTTGTGCCCTCTCCCCCCCCCCCCCCCCCCCCCCCCCCCCCCCAGGCTGAATAGGGTTAAGTTAAAGAACAAATGGTAAAGGTCGCGACAGTGAGTACATCGAGTTATTGAATTCAGGGTTCGTACTCTTTCCAGATTTTTAAATTCCATGACTTTCCATGACCTTTTCCATGACCTTTTCAAATTTTTCATGACCAAGAGTTCAACAGTTGTTTTCAAAATTTTATCAAAACGATCATTTTTTAAATTTTTCATCTTGCCTTATTATTCCCACAACGTATGCTGCCTTTGTGATTTTGGACCATGAACATAATTTTCCATGACTTTCCATGACCCACTCTTAAATTCCATGACTTTCCATGACCCACTCTTAAATTCCATGACTTTCCAGGTTTTTCCATGACCGTACGAACCCTGTTGATACACTTTGGAGGTTTGCTAAGCACTTAAAACGCTATCGCCTCAAGCGACTCTTACGCTTCTTTCTTGCTTATCAACCTCCTGCGTATATCCATAAATCGATGTGCGCACGCGCTGCACATTTGCCATTTCTTAATTTGCATCACTGGAAACCTAAAAATGGAGGGCGGATAGACAGTAAGATTGCAACTTGAAATATTGGCCAGTTTTGTTTAAGGTCTTCTCATGTGCTTTGGACAAAATCTGCTAAAAGCTGTTTATGGTTTGTATTTCCTTCAAGCAATCACTTGGTATTTTTGTCTCCAAGTTCTAAGATCAATTTCATGTGTAAGCAAAAGGACTGGTACTTAGTTCAATTCTAATTTTATGAAAACAAAAAAAAACCCTGTGCCATTGCCCTTTTAAAAATCAGTATTCAGTTTTCGTTTTATGCGAAAAATTCGATCGCTAATTTAATTGTACAACGCTAAGAGCCGTGCTACGTTGACCTTGCAAGTCTGTTGATACATCGCCAGTACGTGTGCTTTAAAAGTCGCTTGCTGACTCGCAGTTCAGGTTTGCAAGTTGATTGTTTTAGAACCGTAATTAATTAAGACCCAGTTTTGCCCAATATAAATTGCACGCGGCGAGTATCGACGGCCGTTTTCTTGATGTTGAAAAATCCGGTAGGTCTTGTCCGTTTGCGTCTGCCATGTCAGTCGTTGCTCTTAGCCGTTTATTTCAGAACCTTTTTTTATCAAACAACACTTCAGAACGTATTTTAATATTACAAGTTTGAAAAGAACAGAAGCACGAAACGATATACTTCCTTTTTAATGCGATTAAATGTTTGCCGAGAAAAGAAAAACTCCGGAAAACAATTATAGAAGCCAAGCTCCCGTGCAAACCAAAACAATAATAGGAGCGCGCGAAGCACAATGGACAATACTGGGTCTTTAACTTTCGATTAACGCAAATATAATTTAAGTTTACACATCTATTGTACTTGATCGTTAATATATGTTAAATGCTTGTACAAATTAATCAAAGACATATAAGAAGCTACAATCTGGTATTGTTGATTCGATTATATCTTCAATTGCACCTTCTACATGTATTACTGAGAAAGAAAAATAAACGCCGTTAGAACAAAATCAATGTTCCTGATTGTGTACTGCTGGTTATCAGTTCATGGTACAATTACGCACTATTTCCAGAGAGTGACGGTTCTTTCCTTCTCGCTAGTTGCCAGTTGTCTTGTAGTGTTTCGCCAGAACAAGCGCAGAGTCCCTTAAAGCGTTTCGTTGTTCGAAGTGGAAAACGTTCCGTCACACGCACCGCATTATCATGAGTTTCAATGGAGGGTCTCGGATGAGATCTAAATGACAGTTAAGAATCGCGATGAAACTTTCTACTGTCAGAAAGTCTACTTTCATTTTTAGGTGATAGCTGATATAAAAAGTAACTATTAGCTGACATAAAAAAAAAAATAACCGATAGTTGAGACGAATGGCCGAGAGTTTAATCCAGACCACCCTCTATATCTCTTTTACATTCTTTGCACTTGTATCATTTTCAGCTAGCTTAAAGGGAAGTTTGTCATCAGGTTCTTGTGATTAGGAATATAATTTATGTCAAGACAAGCTGTTGTAGTTTTAAGACCCATGCTTACCCAAGCGGTACGCCTGGGTTAATGTGGCCTGCGACTCCTCTAGCGGCCGGGAAGGAGGGTCTCGGCTGCATTCGCAGGCTACGGGTAATACAGCTTTGCATTTTAAGACCAACCCGTGGCAGTTATGTATCCTCACCTTGTGGTCAATAACAAGTAAGCTTTTTCCTTGCGACAACTGAACATGCGTGGTGATCATATCGTGTCTTTTATGACTTATTTTACCGAGGGAAGAGATGTTGGATCGACAGTTTGTCCCTATGTAAAACTATATATTCGGCCTTGGCAGATTTGGTATAATTATATGAGCTCTTGTTTGTCGACCTTGGGAAAGAATGTATGCAAAACTAATTTTAATACGAGCACCATAACTACTTAGATGGGCAGTTTGGACAGATAAATTAGTACCCAGTTGATCAAAGATCACTTGTCGCACAATTAACACGTGCTCTTAAAACAAATTCCTTGCAAAGCATTCATACAGGTGCACAAACGGCGACTTCAAATATGATAAAGCATAATAGCGGAGCCCGCGGGCCGAAGGCCCGGCGGAGCACCATACTCATAAAACCTATGCTCATCATTTTTCATGGTCATGGCTAGCGGAATGTTTCGCGGGCGCGTTGTGTGCCCGCCACCGTACGCCCGCCGTATGCGTTGGGCTAGCTCGCCGGGGCGTATGACGTCGCAAAACATGCGCGTTTGACGCCACACAACATCCGGGATCTTTGAGGCTTTGTTTTTCGCGCGGCTATACAGCCGTCAGCTTGCATGGTAAACACTTTCAGTTGCAGTTTTTTTGCTGTTTTTAGCGAATAATTAAAGTCGTTATTACCCAACATTTTTTTGCGGTTTGCTACTCAAGACAGGGATACTAATTAAGGGATTCTCAGAAGTCGCTTTAGTGGAAAAAGAAGAGCTTTCAGGGATAAAATCTTGCTTCGAGGAACTTCATACGTTAGCAATGCGGGGAGATGTTCGTTTTACGGATTTCAAAACCTAGCGGAGATTTACAGAATTTCCAAGTACAGAAGTCGCCGGACGGACTTAAAGGTAAAATAAATTACATTTTTCGATGGGGATTTATGTTGATATCAATCTGTGATTGACTTTTTGTTTTGTGTTCTCGTTAATTTTGGAGAATTGTTCATAAAACGTGTAGATTAAATTCAGTTGTATTAATTTCTTGAATTTCATCGAAGACACGGCTCGGTCTCGATGCGCGTTTTGCTTTTAAACATAAACTAATGGAGATTTGAATAAAATTTTTCGAAAGAAGATTGTGTTGTCCATTTTTATGTGCTTGTTCATTCATTACATAGACTGAAAAGCGATTTTATGTAAACAAAACAAATTTTATAGTTCTATCTTCACTCGCGTCGCCTTATGCAAATATGTTTGTGTATTTTTGCAATTTTGATTTCCAAATCAGTTTCTCGGGCATTTTTTGACAAGCAACAACTTTATTTTATTCGGAAAGTGGTCGTAATAGTTATTCTAGACGGAGAAAAAGTTGTTTTTGTGAACTTTTTACGGTCTAAATGTACTGTGAAGACGGTGGGGTAATACTGTTTTTGATAATTGCTAAAATTGAAAATTAAAATTTAAAATTTAAATTTAAAATAATTTAAATTAAATTAAAATTAAAATTCTTGTGCTTCCGACCTTTCACCTAAGTTAAGTTTCACCTTAGTTAAGCTTGTTCAGAGGGCGACGCTGTTAGGCTAAGCCTATATTATATATAATATAGCCTATTATATATATATATATATATATATATATATATATATACATTATATATACACTGATTTTCAAAAACATAGCTACTTGAGAAATATATATCTATATATATATACCTTTTGTATTCCCATCAAATAGGTGACGTTTTTGATAGGAATACAAAAGGTATATATATATAGATATATATTTCTCAAGTAGCTATGTTTTTGAAAATCAGTGTATATATACATTATATATATATATATATACATTATATATATATATATATATATACATTATATATATATATATATATATTACTGAGAACTAAAAGAAAAGACATATTATATGTAAAGACGGCGGAAATGTAGAACGGACATTCGGCTAAACCCAAGCAAGTAGGTGAGATATGGCTATTTTGTATTGAAATTATTATAATTATTATATAATTAGCAACAAAATATTATGAAACCACTTTTTAAAGTGGTTTCATAAATAGTGGTTTCTCTTTCGAATTTTACCCCCCCCCCCCCCCCCCCCCCCCCCCCCCCTAAAAAAAAAAAAAAATGGGGTCGATTTGGTAAATTACATTACTATTTACCGGGGCTTTTTTTAGCCCTTTAGAATGTAGATAAACAGTTATAGTGAAGAAAAAAAATTACTGAGAAGAAATGGTCCTATAGAGAATTAAAATAATATATACAGCTATGTCAATTAACGTTGTTGGATGAAC
The DNA here is from genome assembly GCA_024195265.1 of Dendrophyllia cribrosa. Classification (NCBI taxonomy): domain Eukaryota; kingdom Metazoa; phylum Cnidaria; class Anthozoa; order Scleractinia; family Dendrophylliidae; genus Dendrophyllia; species Dendrophyllia cribrosa. The sequence continues at coordinate 23,674,944 of JAJLRJ010000011.1, read as the reverse complement.
AAGCTCAAAGCCAAGACCGCAAGGTAGTATGGAATTTTTATGCAATGGCCATTTACAACTATCCATACTACCTTGCGGTCTTGGCTTTGAGCTTACATCCGACAACGTTAATTGAAATAGCTCTATATAAATCAGCTTGTTAAAATGAACCCAACACTAGATAAAGTATCATGCATTTACAAGACGGGCGCTTATCAGTCAAAACCGGAGGGTTGCATTTCAATGTACGATGTAAAGTAACTTACGGGTCTTGTGATCACACATTAATCCTTTCATTTGAAGAGCAACCAAAATCAAAATTTAAAAAAAAATGGAAACAAACATTTTTTTTAAACATTTCCCTTGGAAGGTACTGGAAACTAACTATCGATTGACTGGTCACAGTTAATATAAGATTTCCTCCACAAACTCAAAAGTTAGAACTAGTACCTTGCACATCATAATAAACAGCACCACAGGAAAGTACTGCTCCGTTAGCTTTCATTTGAATGGTCGCACTGTACGATTATATCAGTCCAAGGAATTGAAAGTCAGAACCATATAACATGTCACTTTACAGCAATACCCCTATGCTAGCTTTCCCTCTTGTATTACAGTAAAATTGAATGCGAAGTCAACAAAGGCCTTGGGATATAGAACAAAGGAATTTCATTGAAATTAAATCTAATGTTTATAGCACTGTACTAACAGTGCTCACTGGTAAAAAGAAAGGTTACACAAGGCTTCGTTAGAAAATATGAATTAAACCGAAAGTTGCATAATACACAAAAAGAAATAATTTTAAGAAACACAACATTCACCTTATCTCATCACAGACTATCTATTATAGGTGAAATATTTCCGATATATTGTAACACCGCAAAAACCCAGTGGAGGGTAGTAGCGCTACCTCTTGTACCACGATGGGGCTATAAGTTTGCGTATACGTCCGAGGGTTAACTTGCCTTTATATGGATTCGATAATTAGCAGTCAAGTTACCTGGGAATATGTAAATAGAAACGCGGGGGTGGGGGAACTTCCATATAAAAATGACGAGGGTGCTTGTCGTAACTTTTAGGGGGGCAATTATGTAAACTGGTACCGCTTAGGGTGCTAAAATCTAAAATGACCACCGTTAGAATTATCGCTGTAGGGTATTGAGTCGAAGAAAAGGATATGACATTTTGTGTTGTTTTAAAATTGGTACCTCTTAAAAGGGGTAAAAATTCACTTGAGCCCAGCCCGTCATACGT
>JAJLRJ010000011.1:23161211-23671211 GCA_024195265.1 Dendrophyllia cribrosa | reverse complement strand
GTGCATGGTTTGCGCCCGGCTGATGCACAAAAAGAACACCAGCAAAGACTGTAATAAAAGAGACAATAATAATAATAATAATGATGAACTTTATTTAAACAGGGTTACACATGTCAGTGAATATAATTACACTGATAAACTTGTGGCCCTAATAAAAACTACCTAAAATCAATAATATAATATGTACCAGCAAATGAATCATTTTCTTAGCAACGGGAAGATTTATTAACTTCACGAATCACTTTTATTTTTTACGATCAAATGATTTTAAAATGTGAATTCATGATTCACTTGTAAGAGGTACGCTTCATCTGTTTTTCGACTGTAAGGGCCCCATACATAAAGATACTTTGAATGCTAACTTACCAGCGATTCGATGACCTCCTATTTCCTCGGGAGATCATCATTTCTACGCATGATGTTTATAGCCATCTGAAAAACTTACGGTATCGCAGTAGACTTATTACCTAGTTCTCAATAAGACTTAAAATAATCAGCAGACATTTGTTAGTTATATCATAACAGTAGTTCTTAAGTGATAAACGGTATAGTGGTTAGATGAAGATACGAGTGGCAATATATTTCCCGCCATCTGGTAATAATATGCTCTCTTTCTTCTTAGCAGCTGAGTACACAATTCTAATAAGAAGGCAAATTTAAACGATCATGGCTGTGTTCTTTATTTTTGAGCAGTTCTGTTGTTAATACAAGGAATTCTGAGAAACTTTTTATATACCCTTAGCCCACCTTGACGTTTTAATCTTTCATAACCTAATGGTCGCGAAATTGTTGCTTGTTCTCCATTTGTCTCGAACCAATAAAGCGTTCGCACCTGTGTGGGAAATTTTGACGTCTTGGAACGCCCTTAATTGTTTGTTTTCAGCTCGTGTTCCTCCCAGTTATGTGGTTTAGTTTTTAACAAACAAACGTCCATAAGCGTGCGTTGGAGCAATAATCAAAGGCTCCTTGCGAGCCAAGTCGTGAATATGAAACAAACATCGGACCTTTTCCTACCCTACACAAAATAGGTCCTCTTAGATTGTACATATTATGACTACTTCCCTTATGTTGAGGATCCACGTAACAATATCTTTTACCAAACAGAAGAAGGACCTCTAAAACCTTCGTGTGTATACGTAGCTGAGGGAGTCCTGGATTATTCTCCAGAGCGTATAGCAAACACGTGGCAAGTAAAATCCACTGTGATTTTTATCAACAATGCTTTAAAGGTGAATTACAGTCCGTACTGCACAATCTCAGCTCGGCAATGTTTGTCAGCCTCACACGAAGGAATGTGTTTACTAGCGAAAATGAAAATTACGGGACAAACTTACCTTTTCCTTCATTATTAATGTCAGATATCCTTGCCAAACAATAATAACAAGTAAAGTAACCCCAACGTTTTCCCAAACCGACGTTTCATCTCATCGAACATTCGTAAACACAACGATCGTAATGGCGGACGTGGTTTACTCTCATGTACTCCATGTATGCTATTACCGAAGTGTAACATATCAACAATTTAATATAAATTTAATATAAAGTTTACGATGAGCGAGTGACTTTTTTCCAGTAACCGCGATAAGTCGTATTCACGACTTAAACGAGCGGATCCGTACGGATAGTTCGCAGTTGTTTCTCAGAAAGTAGTGCTATTTTGTCTTCGCTGTAACTGTTGTTGAGTTGAGAAATCGGGAGCTAACTGCAGTGGACATCACAGTGGATTTTTGTTTATTACATGTAATAAACAGAAACAATCTCAAATTCATCTTTTCTGTTCGCCAGACTGCGTGTCGCCAGATGTTTATATAAAAGAAGACAAAGAATAAGCATTTGGCGGCACGCAGACTGGCAATTTAATTGGGGGATTGTCAGACCAAAAAGTAGTTGAATGTTTCGACAAACACATCAAAACGAAAATTCTTTGCCTTCAATTGCAGCAAGGTCCACAAAGAAATTTTCCTTTATCTCTTTTATCACACGTCGGAATGTCTCATCATATCTTGTATCCACAGTCACGTACTACAGTGTTACAGTAATCAGCCAACAATTCCCTGCTTTGTTGCCGTATAAATTTTTACCAAAGCAGTCCTCGAAGAAATAGCGAGGCAATAATCATGTTTGCTTTCCAACAAGGCGGATAAATAATATTCTGTCGTGACAGTTTGAAAGTTCTTTACCGAAGAAACAGCGCCAAACTGTGAGAAAACTTCTCAAAAACCTGCCTCGAACGTACACCACTTCACGCTCAAAAAAAAGTTTACGCATACACCGGAACTTTACGCATACGGCGGAAGTGACGATGATAGCTTGTTCAAGTAAGCTAAAATATTGTGTCCAACAGACAACAATACAAAGACACGTTGGGCTCAAGATATACTATTTCGCTTACATGAACAGCCGACCGCTCTCTCGAGTGCCCTCTAAACTTCGTAGTTGCTATAGCAACTACGAACTAAAAAGGACAGGACAATAATCACAATTCATTGAAAACAAAACTGCACTCTGCGATAAAAAACTCAAGTTAAGTAAATTTGTTCACAAGGAGATCTGACAAAATTTTGGATAAGCTTGGTCCTCCTTGACGGTTCAATCCTTCATTACCTCGTGGTCGTGGCATGTCGCTTGTCCTCCATTATCTTAAACTAATTAAAGCACTTGTTTGAAAGGAGATCTGACAAAATTTTGGATAAGCTTGGACCTCCTTGACGGTTCAATCCTTCATTAACTCATGGTCATGGCATGTTGCTTGTCCTGCATTATCTCAAAATAATAATTAAAAGCATTTGCACCTATGTTGGTGGATTTCATGTCGGCTCCTGGAACGCCCATAATTGTTTGTTCTTAGATCGTGCTCCTCCCCAATCTGTGATTTAATTTTTAATAAACAAATTCAATGATTCGAAGAACGTGATTCAAGAACCTAATTTCTTCGAAAGAAAGTAAAACTTGAAACAACCAAACCCTCCAGCACCTATATATGCACGCTCGTAGAACAACCGTTAAATTTGTCTGGGGAGATTTTCAAGTTATAATCTCTCCTGAAGAAAAGAAGGTTCTTGATCACGTACAAATCACTGAATTTGTTTATTAAAAATCCAACCACAGAACAAAACAGGGAGGAGCACGGGCTGACAAGAAAATTAAACAATTATGGGCGTTCCGAAACACCAACTCCACCAAAATAGGTGGGATCCCTCTATTGGTTTAAAAATAATAGAAAACCAGCAATATTCCACGACCATGAGATAAAAAGGGACTAAAACCTCAACGAGGACCAAGAGTGAGCAAACGTTATTCAGATTTCCTTTTGTCTACAACAGAACTGTTCAAAAATGAAGAACACAACCATGATCGCTTGCCTTCTTATTGGAATTGTGTACGCAGCTGGCATGAAGAAAGAAAGTAGGTTATTACCACATGTACACTTCATATGTTTTCCCTCAGTCCGAAATTTGTTGCCGTTTGAAGTCGGTTAAATCTTAAACAAATACATAACGTACTCAGCTTGCAAACTAGCCTTGAAAATAATGGTTGAGATTATAGCATGTTTTAACGCTATTATCAACGCAAAATATAGAACTAACGCAAACTTTAATATAAAAATCGACACGAAACGGAATAAAGTGGTTAACGCAGCATGTAACCAATAATTATCTGTGATTAATGCATATATAATTGGCATGTACTTTTATTTTCAGATGGCTCAAGCGAAAGAGCAAATGATCTGCCGGATTCGTTCGGTGGTCATCCCATCGCTGGTAAGTTAGCTTACGTTGAAGAAAAGTTAATAGAAGCCGGCGTTTAACGCCATATTTGGTACCAAGAATATTAGTACTATACCGCTAGGATTTTATCAGGTTACCCTAAAAAATGCAAAAGAAACCATCACTATCCACTGTTAGCGCTTCGAATTCTTATACTTATTCTCCAACGTTCTCTTTGCTTAAGGTCTCTAGTGCCCTAAACAAAGACGGTAGTTATCCTCAGGGCCTGATATCGAGAAGTCTTTATAAACAGCATAACCCTGGCTACCGCCACTCTCTCTGAGATCGATTCGCAACTTTACAGAGGTTTTTGTGAGACGCGACAGAATATTGTTTCCAAGCCAGAAGGACGAACTCAGATTACCAAAGCCTGCTTCATATTCTGCCCAGTTCTTAGAGAATAAAGTTGTGAAAGGACTCGTGTGTCTCTGAAGCACGGTCCATCCCCCACCGTCGGTAGTTTGGTCGCAATACACAGTTATTGCATACCTGGTGGCAAAGATGGCGTCCATTTTAGACCGTGGATTAGTACATTACCTATCCACCTCTGGTAAGCAATTTAAATGGAACTACTCTCTTGACGGCCTACTAACTTTGCTACAAGATGAACTCCCCTTCTCGAAATGGTCACTAACCAAAGAGGACGACAAAATAGCAGTCATCAAAGCAGCAAATGTCACAGTCAACTGGTACAAATCGACAAAGACGATTCAAATCCAGGGCGCCAATGAACAGTCGGTCAAGAAACACCTCAATTGCATTATTTCTAGCTTGGACGATCGACAAGTCGATAAGCCTGATAAACATTACAATCTTGATGCTAGCGCTAGCGACTTACAAGGTGGCGAGGATAGCTGTGTTACGGTTACCGACGAAAGTATTACGCTCGCTAATCCTTCCCCGTCGACTAGTGACACTCCAACTGGCTTACGGATTCCCGATTCCTTTGTCGAAAATGAAGAAACCGATGCTCATTTCATCCCTGATAGCCAATCGGATCTTACTGATGTGCCAGAAAGTCCTGCCAATGGCCAAGATAACCCGAGAATGAATGATATATATTCCTTTATCGAGACCAAGGTAAAAGAGGTTTGTCGTCTTGAAATCGAAAAACTTAAGCAACAGGCAAGCACATCATATTCAAATGAAACTATAACATCTCTTCGGGAGGAGAATAATCTACTTAACATCAGGCTTCAAGAGCTACAAACCCGCAACGACAGTTTAAGAGAGGAAGCCAGAACTCTCAATGACGAAAATAAAAGTTTATTGACAGTAATTAGACTTCTAAATAATCAGGCTGCAACGAAAGAGGATGAGAAATTTCTTTCAAGTAATGCTAACAATGGCAGTTCAGTTGATCCTAAGGTGTCAGATACAAAGGCATCGGAGACAATAGCGGGCACAAAGCAAAACAATGGATCTAAATCTCAATTATCCAGTTCTAATCAAAACGAGTGGCAAACTGTTGGCGCGAAAAAGAAAAGGAAGGAAAACAAAACACAGAAAAAGAAGACCGACGAAGCCAGCGGTAAAACAACTACCTTGTTGATCGGTGATTCTATGCTTAAAAACATCCAAGGGACTCAATTGGGAAAAATCATTGGCCACCGAGTGGTTGTTAAATCGTTCCCCGGTGCCACAACCAAAGCCATGAAAGATTACCTTAAACCTAACCTAGAACTGTCACCTGAGCAAATAATCCTACACGTAGGAACGAACGATCTAAAGCATAAAGAACCGCAAGCAGTTGTCGGCTCGATTGTAGATCTGGCCAGACAGATCGAGAATTCATCCGATGCCTCCACATTATTTATTTCAGAGCTTGTGACAAGAAGTGACGGTTTTGATCAAGCCGTGAAAACAGTAAACAAACAATTGGGTTTTTACTGCAGGCAGAATGGATGGAAATTGATCCGACACCAAAACATCTCTGAGAAGGAACTTAACAGGGGTGGATTGCATCTAAATTTTAAAGGTAATCAGCAATTTTTTAAGAACTTTCAAATGAGTTTAAGTTGAAATGACGCGCTATCCACCAATGCCGTGCCTGATAAACGTACGGAACGCAATACTGCAGAATCTCACAAGTATAACTCAATGTTACCATCTTTACGTGGCTTTAAATTAGCCTTTTTAAATATTAATAAATTAATCACTCATATAGATGAGCTTAGAATTCTTCTAGTGCATAACGACATAGATATTTTGTCGGTTAACGAAACTAAGCTTAATGAAACTATTAGTGACAATGAGGTGAATATTATTGGTTATGATATTATTCGACGTGACAGAATTCCAAATGGTGGAGGAGGAGTATGTTTCTATGTGAGAAATTCAATAAATTTTACAATACGAAATGATTTAAACATGGATACTCTTGAAAATTTATGCTTGGAAATTCAAAAACCAAGATCTAAACCGTTTGTTGTTGCCACGTGGTACAGACCACCTGATTCCCCTATTGGTATTTTCTCTCCCTTCGAAACCTTAATTGGGAAACTCGATTCCGAAAATATTGAATACTTTCTAATGGGAGACCTCAACTGCGATATGATTGCTACTCGATATGACAATAATACATGCAGACTAAAGAATATTACTGATATATATGGATTGCAGCAACTTGTAACTGAGCCAACTAGAATAACTCCTACGTCTAAAACTTTAATTGATGTAATCTATACTAATTGTCCCGATAACGTTGTATGCTCGGGAGTCCGTCATATTAGTATTAGCGATCATAGCATAGTCTTTGCCTATCGAAAATTATCCACAATTGGAATATCTAACGGGCATAATGCTATTACCTACAGAAATTTTCGAAAATTCGATCGAACAAATTTTCGGGACGACATTATGTCTCAATGTTGGGACCAAGTATACAATTCAACTGATCCAAATGAAATGTGGCTAAATTGGAAATGTTTGTTTTTATCTATTGTTGACAAACATGCTCCCTTGAGAACTATACGTGTTCGCACTCGTAGCTCTCCATGGATTACTCATGAACTTAAGAAGCGAATGCATGATCGAGATGTTCTGAAAATAAAAGCATGTAATTCCAATGATTCAAATGATTGGGCGCTTTTTAAAAAGCAGCGTAATTTAGTAAATAACGAAATTAGACTAGCTAAGCAAGCCTATTATCAAAATAGTTTTAACGAGTATGTAGGCGATTCTAAAAAGACCTGGCAGACTATTAACGAACTTACGTCGCGGAAATCTGGGAAAAAATCGGTAACATCCCTGAAAGTAAATGGAGTATCAATAACAAATCCAACTGTGCTGTCGGACCATTTTAATAATCATTTTGCTACTATCGGTCCAACCCTTGCCAGCAATATTGATTCCTCAGATAGTGATGGCTTTCAGAGATATCTTACAGGCACAGATAAACGGTTCCAGCTATGTCCAACTAGTATCGAAAAAGTTCTTTCACTTTTAAATCAACTAAATAAGTCAAAGGCAGCTGGCCTTGACAAGATATCTGCTAGGCTCATTCGTGAATGTGCTGATCTCATTTGTATACCTATCCGTGATATTTTTAACCAATCAATAAGTCAAGGTATATTTCCAGATGATTGGAAATGCGCAAAGGTTACCCCACTTTTTAAACAGGGCGATCGGGACGATCTAAACAATTATCGTCCAATTTCGGTTATCTCAGTTGTTGCCAAAGTCTTTGAAAGAATCGTCTATGATCAATTATATGCCTATCTAGATGAAAACGAAATCATCTGTAAATATCAATCAGGTTTTCGTACTATTCACTCAACTGTCACGGCTCTCCTTGAAGCCACTGACGCTTGGGCGTATAATATCGATCGTGGTAATGTCAATGCCGTTGTTTTCTTAGATCTAAAAAAGGCTTTTGACACAGTTGACCACGGGCTACTTTTATCAAAATTAAGCAATTATGGCATATATGGTAATGCACATCGATGGTTTAAGTCATATTTAGAGAATCGTACCCAAATGTGCTCTATTAACGGATCGCTCTCAAAAAGTTGTCTTTTAAGTTGTGGTGTTCCCCAGGGGACGATCCTAGGACCACTACTATTTCTATTATATATTAACGATCTTCCAAATTGTCTCTTAAACTGCGAGCCGAGGATGTATGCTGACGATACCCACCTTACTTACGCAAGTAATAATGCAGACGACATTCAATTATATCTAAACCAAGATTTAGAAAACGTTTACAATTGGCTGAAAGCAAACAAACTCACTCTAAATATGACTAAAACTGAATTTATGCTTATCGGATCTAGACAGAGGCTAAGTACTCTCACGGATTCCCCAGCACTTGCAATTAAAGATCTTCAAGTTAACCGGGTCACTACCACAAAATCACTTGGGGTGACCATTGATGACAAACTTGGCTGGAGTGACCACATCGAGAAAGTCACAAAGAAAGTCGCTTCTGGTATTGGGGCCATGAAACGAATTAGGCACCTCGTTCCTCAAGCGACCTTATACTTAATTTATCAAGCATTGATACAGCCACACTTCGACTACTGCAACATTGTTTGGGGAAACTGTGGGATAACTCTGCAGAATAAACTACAAAAGCTACAAAACAGAGCAGCCCGTGTTTTGACCTATTCAGACTATGACGTAGATGCTGGTAATCTATTAGAACTCCTAGGATGGAAAAATCTTGCTTGCCAGCAACAAATTCAAAGAGCTACGATGGTTTATAGGTCTCTACACGGGTTGGCTCCAAACTATCTAAGTTCTAAATTTGAGAAGCGAGAAATTAGTTACAACCTAAGGGACTCTGAGGATAAACTTAATGTTCCATTGCCGCGCACAAACTATTATAAAAATAGTTTCAGTTATAGTGGCGCCATGCTCTGGAACAGCCTTTCTCATAATGTAAGGAAAGCTGAGTCCCTTGGGCAATTTAAACGACTTCTCAAAGAGGAACTATAAGGCACGGCATTCGTGGAAAGCAGCTTTTTATTATTTATTAAATTCTTCATATATAGATATTTTTTATTGCTTTGTGTTAGTATTATAATGATTTTTAGCTGACGAATTTTTACCGTGTTTAAATAAAGATTATCTATCTATCTACACAAAACAGAGCAATCCCCCCTCCCCCCCCCCCCCCCCCCACCCCCCCCCCCCCCCCCCCCCCCCCTTGGATTTACTTTAGCTACCAGTTGTCGCCAAACTTTACCAAAATGTGTCTTAATGAAAAACAAACAGTTACTGAAGACGGCATGTGCTTATCAGAAATAGTCTTGAAAATATCGGAGAAAAACCTTTAGGGGGTGTGGCATTCACCCACTCGTAGCACTTCTTAAGGTTAAGATGCAGTAACGTATTAATAATATTGATTTATTCTGATTCAGTTCTTTCTCTATTATTCCATTTCTTTGTTGTATTTCTCTTTTCAGAATGCGGAACAGAATTAGAGAGAGAAATGTATTGTTTCAATGGTGGTACTTGTTATATTTTCACTGAACAGACAACCGGTCCCCTCAGCGGTCCTCAATGCATTTGCGGCAGTAACTACAGTGGTAATCGATGCGACTTAAGAAAACTTGATTTGAAGTAAATGGGAAGCTAAGTTAAGTAAACTCATGTAATAAAAGAAACTGCAATAAAAGTGCATTACAGTTCCTGTTTCGTTCACTTTTTTTTTTGTTTTGATCTAGTAACCAGTAAGCCTTTTCGAAACAGTGAGCAAGACGCAACCGGTTGTTGCCAAGCTTTACCAAAATGTGTCTCAAGGGTAAACGAACAGCTACTGAAGACGGCATGTGCTAATCGTAAATGGTCTTGAAAATATCGGAGGAAAACCATAAGGGAGGGGGGGGGGGGGATCCCCCACCTTGTACGTCCCAGGGTTAACATTTCGATAATACTTATTCTTGTCTATAATGAACTTTGTCCTCGATTTCCAATTGTCCAATTTTTGTGCTGAGTGAAATCATATTCCTTTCCATGAAAATGCCACACTTTTAATGCAGAAATCGTAAACTCTTTGATCTCACGTTCAGACCAAAATGTTGCAGGAAATCCTGCTGCATCCGGTTTTGAGGTGCTTTCAAGCCTTTAGCTATTAGGACAACTGCTGTTCAATCAATGCTACGATTATTTGACATCCACAAAATAACAATATTGTAGACACCTTCTGATTGACCTGAAGTCAATGGATTTTTTTTAACGCTTGACATTCTTGTTTTCTAAGGAGGTGGGGTGGGGTGTTTGTATGGCTGGTTTACTTTGTGAGTAAATTTCTGTCCTCACTCGCCTCAGAGGAAGCGAAAAAGAAAGAGTCTGGGAAAGAGGTCATGTGACACGTCAATATCAGTCTACTCCAATTCAAAATCCCTGAAAGCTACGATGTTTTGAAACTAAGGCAACATTCGACAGCGCACCATCAGGCCTATTTTGGGTACAGTTTGTGATATGCAAACGCATTCCCAGACTATTCGAATCGTCCTGATGGGACCCGGGGTTCCAAACAAAAATTTACGAGGACGAGTGACGGTATGGTACCCCCGTGAGGCTTAGTTTGTAGACGAGGCAGGGTTACCATTTATTTTTGCACTTTGCACTGGAATTTGCTAGATGTCCTTATAGGATTTTGCAAATAAATTATGTAGATGAAGATGTAGGTTTTCAACGGTCGTGTGTCGCGGTGAATTTGTAGTTGGCTTTCGCCATCTTCTTCCTTGGATATTTGAAAACAAACTGCCGCTTGGCGTTGGTTGTAGGGACCGGATTGCGTTGCTAGTGAACTGAAAAGGAAACAAGGACAATTTTGCTTGGATTCGGCATTGGACTTGTGGCCACTGTAACATTTTAAGCTAACTCAAGTAGTTTAAGGCCTGGGTCAAAGGCTTTAATCAGGAAAAAACAGTTTATTCGGGATAAATTTAACACAGGGCATGGAACTGAATCGAAATTTGGCTCATGGAAAGTTCTCATCGTCCTTAATTTTTTTAAGTATAATAAGCTTTCCCATAAGTCACGTGACATGTCACGTGACCATTTTTTTTAAAACAGCAAATATTTGACGAATTGGTGACGGGTTTAAGAGAAAATATAAAATAAAAACGCTTTTCACGGGGGTGACAACTCTAACAAACGCTGTTTGAGCAATACTGTGTGTAACTGAAAGCTGTCCCGAAAATTTGGAATATCTTCCCGATTTTTTCGGAGACATTCTCGCAAAAATTTCAAACTTCCCGAAATTGCTTTTCTGATGCAGATTAAATATTTCCAGCCCTTCACGTTTGGAATGATCGTCCATTGTTCTCTAAAAAGAAATTGTGAGGACAAAGGTCATTTCTAAGTCCAAAATTCAACCTTTGATTATCTATAACTGTAATTTTAAAACTGGATGACAATCATTCCAAACGTAGAAGGTTAGATATGTTAAACCTCCATCAGTAAAGCCAATCTATTCAACTATACAAATAGAAGTGTCTGACCTCGAACTTCAGAAAATGCGAGGACAACAATAACAAAAGTTGAACTGAAAGAAAGGAATGCAAGTTCTACAAAGAACTGGCCGAGGTCTATGTCTATCGGTTAAACGTTAGACCGCTCGTTACGTTCAGTAGTGCCGGCGGCAAAACAGAAAGAGAAGTTGAAGCAGGGGCGCCAAACACCACAGAACAAGAAATTAATTTCTTTTTTTCTTGATGAGTTGGATTTAATGATTAACTGCTCGAACCAAGCCCTCGCAACTTAGTTTTCTTCCCATTTCGGTATAGGCGTTTTTTAAATCCAACGATCGGAATTATTCTGAACATTCTGTACCAACCATTCTCATTCCAGAATTGTGACAAAAAAAACGCCTCCTAAGGTTTTTCGCTTATCGCATCGAGCATTCCGAACTGGACTGTGAGGCTTTGTCCTTTCTCTTAGAGTGGAAAACCTATGTAGCTAAAACTCGCTAAAATCGCCTCAAATCAGCAAGAAGGGCACAGACAGCAAGTAATAGACCATGGAAGCACGTTAACCCTATTCGGCCTGGGGGGGTGGGGGAGGGGGGGGGTGGGGGTGGGGGGGTGGGGGGGGCACAAAGTGCTCGCGCTAACTTTCAACATTCATAACTTCTTTAATATGTATTCAAACAATCAATTAATTAATCAATCAATTAACTTTATTTAAACACGGTAAAACGGCTCAGTAAAACTGGTTTTCAGGCATGCCGTGCACTTAAATATAATCTAATCTAAATGAAAACAAAAATATATAATATATATATATACATAGTGGCAAAACTGTTACACTATACTGGTTTAAATAATACTAATAAGATTAATAATAATAAAAAACACTATCTTACATCATAATATCCTCTATAAACACAAAAAAATTACAATCATAGATGTCATAGAACCAGATTCTATTTTTGTTCGAGAGCTCTTTTGTAAGCGGTTAGACTACTGAGTTCTCGTATTTCATTGGGAAGCTCATTCCAGGCAATGGCACCACGATAGGAAAAAGATCGTTTCATGAAATTAGTTTTAGGCTTAGGTAGTTGCAGGTCAAATTTACTGCCTCTAAGATTGTAGTTATGTACCTCCGAGGTCAGTTTAAATAAATTTTGTAAATAGTCTGGTGCTATCTTATGAAAGACTTTGAACATCATAATCTGCAATTGTAACAGTTGTCTTTCATTTAGATTTGACCAGTTTAGTTTCTCAAGGAGGTCATGAGATCTGGCCGAGTAATCTGCTCTAGTTATTATTCGAGCTGCTCTGTTCTGAAGTTTTTGCAATCGATCTGTGCGTGTTTTAGAACAATTTCCCCAAACAATACCGCAGTAGTCAAAGTACGGCTGTATCAGTGAGTTATAGACAGATTTTAAGATGGCTATATCATTAGTCAAGTTTCTTGTTTTATATAACATACGCAAGCCATTAGATGCTTTTGAAGTTACATGTTTGATATGATCATCCCAATGCATGGATTCATCAATGTATACCCCTAGAAGTTTAGTGCATTCTTTTTGCTCTATTGCTTCGTTGTTCATGAGTAAGTCCATACTATTTGCTTCTGCAAGGTTTTGTCTGGATCCTATTGTCATATAACTGTTTTTTTTAGAATTACAGCTTAGTTTATTTGTTCTCAACCAGTTATTTACAGCAGCTAAGTCTTCATTTAAAATTTCCTCGACATCCTGGATGTCTCTGCTTGCCGCTGTTATATATGTATCATCAGCAAACATCCCAGGTATCGAGTGATTCAAACATCTTGGAAAATCATTAATATAGATTATGAACAACAAGGGACCTGTAGTATTGACCCTTGGGGTATACCACAGGTAACTTGTTCTTCGTTAGATAAAACGCCGTTCACATAAGTCTTCTGGCTCCTGTTATTTAGGTATGATGTAAATAAACGCAAAGCTCCACCCACCTTTCCTAAAATTTATCTGGTAACAATTTCATATCACAATTTTTTGATCACGTGACATGACGTTTCCATGGCAACAAGATTTTGACAGCCATGTTTTTGGAAATTTGCATATTTGTACCTTTGAATGAAGAAAAACAATGTTTATTGGTATAACTTTTGTATTTTTACGTCATTTAGCGCTTATTTATTGATTTTGATTAATTTTGCGTCAATGTGGACGGTTTTTAAGAGTTTTTAAAAAATTTCAGAAATCCAAGATGGCGGATCCAAGATGGCGGCCGTATAACTAATTACCCAATAACTACGTCATATGACGTCATCGTTCCATTGTGCGGACCGCAAAGGAGACAGTTTTGGACGTACTATGTACCCTCTAGGTTTCATTGTCATAGCCTTTATGTTCTTGAAGTTACGTAGGGGGGTGGGGGGGGGGGGGGCACAATGTGCCCCCCCCCCCCCCCCCAGGCTCAGGAACTCAAAAAATGCCCAGGCCGAATAGGGTTAAGGTATTTTTATTAAGAATTTTATGGTATTTACGTTTTATAAAACATATCGTAAATACCCCATACAAACTCTAATATTTTCGCCATAACCGCATCGTTTCTTCCTCTGCTTTCTGCCTTCAGATCCTTCTCCTTGATCAGCAGCTTTAATTTCGTTTCTGAGTTTCGCCTAGTTTATCCAATGCCTTTGGCCAGCGCCTTTCCTTTCTCTTCTGAATTTGTTTCCTGGTCATTGCTTTGAATAGACGAAGCCGCCTCCTCTTCTAAGGCTAAAATTTCTTGCAAAAGGACGTCTAGCTCTGTGTTTTCTAGGTTGATGCCTAAAGCTCGTTCTTCATTTCTGAACTTCAATTTGTACTTTTCGGCCAGCAAGTTGAACCTTTCTCTGACCAACCCTTTGGTGACTTTGAACTCTGGCTTATCCAATTTGTTAACTAAAGGCTTTCTGCAATTAAATTCCATGTCCGGCCTCTTTCTGGACTGCCTTTTTGGCTTTTAAGGGCTACATCAACGGGACTTCGATCTTTGCAAAATATGACATCGTGTTCTGATGTCCAATCCATAGGTCCCCTATATTGAGCATAAAATAGGATGAGATGCCCGGTTTATAAAACTAGAAGTAATCACATATTAAAGTGCGTCTTCTTAGGTACCTCGTTGTGACATAACATTCGCGTTTCAGGCATGTTTCTGGTTCTTTCTTAATTTAGGGCCGGCTTGTTCTAAGGGCGATGAAGAAAACCTAGGGTTAGATACTATTGTGATACTATTGGATACTATTGTGACGTTTCAAGATGGCGCAGATTTGGTACCGACACTTTTCTCGATTCCTTCCGCCTAGCCGATAAGATTAGAAAGCGTCTCCTTCATCGACGCAATAATTTTAGTTCGGAGATCATTGTTCCATTGTGCGGACCGCAAAGGAGACAGGTTTGGACGCGGGGGGGGGGGGGGGGGGGGGGCACAATGCCCCCTCCCCCAGGCTCAGGAACTAAAAAAAAGCCCAGGGAAAATAGGGTTAAAAGCTGAGTTCGATCAAGTTCCGGAAACGAGTTTATGCACTTGAAAATCACTGCAGTTCCTATTTCATTTTATCATCTGTATGTCATTAAGATGATTTTCCCCTGTGAGTAAACGGGAAAATCAGATGTGACGCCATACATGATTCTTTTGTCAGTCGACAGACTGACCATTCTGACCTATTTTTTTGACAAGGATGCTGTTTGAAAGGATCATTTATCATTTGTTTGTCATTAAGATGATTTTCCCCTGTAGGTAAAAATTCCGGCCATTGAATCATTTTGTCGGAAAAATCAGTTTGTTGACACCGGCCCACATGATTCAGTTTTCAGTCGACACAGATCGACAGAGCGGAGTCAGAATTATTGTATTGTGACCTTTTGTTAAAAAGGATGCTGTTATGCAAAGAACGGATGCGTTTCTTTATTTCACATTTCCGGATATCAGGTCCCAGATGTTAAACACTTTCACTCCTAGAGTCAATTATGGAGACATGCAGTGCAGTTCTAAATTCTATGGTGTTACCATTCAAATGAGACCTCTTCTGCAGTACTTTTGCATGGTTCACTTGTTTCTCGATATTTTACAAAATGAAATTTGGGGTCTTTCTTGAATTTTGATTTTTGGCACTCTTGGGGGTCAAAGGGTTAAAGCACGATTATAATCAGTTTACTTGATGATTAATGTAGGGACAATGTCACGATTACTTGTATTATGTTTAGGTAAACTGTACTAAATATGTATTTGCATTTATCCTTGCAAGAAATGGTCTTGAAGACCGAGATAATAGAACTTAAAGAACTTAAAAAAAATTAGGCAAATATATATCTAGCTCGATCATTGAAAACCATGCAGCTCTGATAAAGTGCCTGGGAGTGTGTTTTTTGGTCGGTTTTTTGTCGTTTAAAAACAATGTCTAAAGTCCACAATATGAAAACGAAAGAGTATTGCTAGTCTTTTTTTTTTTCTCTCACTTTCGCTCCCTTTCCCTTTTCTGCTCTCTTTTCTGTGGTTTTCGGACTGATCGGGGTGATCGCGGGCTCAGGCACCGGAAATGACATAACCTATGACATGTCAATCAAATAGGGACCTGCCAATCATTTGACGTCATCCCACGTGATCTGTCAATCATATGACGTCATCACAATGCTGCCTCCTGATTGGCTACTTCCTATACCGGGGCCTCTTACTACTACATTTGAGCGTAGTTGTAGTGAAATTGCTGTAATTTTCTCCAAAAATTGTAACCACGTTTTCAGCTACCGGTATATTATACATAGACTGCTAAACAGTCGTGTTATTCCGTTGGTCATACGAATGCCCCCCCGGGGAGGGGGGGGGGGGGGTACTCCCGACAATTTAGGATAGGTGTGTGCCGCCAAGGTTCTCAAATCCTGAGAGGGCTAGAAAATCGAGATTTGATACTTTTTTAAGGGCCAGTTTTAACACACCATATCTTTTTCGTTTTGCGCGTTGGAGTGAATACTGCAATTTAGTGACCCTATCTAGGAAATACACCTAAAAAACCCTACCCTATCGGGCGGCACATACCTATATAGCGTATATAAAGGAGTACCCCCCCCCCCCCCCCCACCCCCCCCGGGATGAATGCGCGCCGTCTTTGAACGAAAGGTCTGGAGCGAGTGTGAAAACGGAGAGTGGGACTGGCAAGAGACGCTTTCGCCGCTTTCGGTGCTTCGTGCCTTTGCGAGTAAGCCACTCCAGTCTATCAGCCTTGCATTTTCCTTAGTAAAGTTTGTTTGAAAAAATTGTCCCTTCTCCCTTCCCGACACCGCCCTTTTAACCCAATATCCCGAAAACGGAGCCTGTTCACAGGGTAATGTAAAAGAACGTTTTGAGACTTCCTTGGTAGACTAACTGGTTTCTTTGCATTCAGTAAATAAGCTTGTTTTCTCTTGTTGACTGCTTTATTTCTCAACAGTGTTCTCAGGTTTTTCAGTTAAAATGTACATCGAAACATATTACAGAATGTTGAAACTACGCTGTCGGTGTCAAGGTTTTTCATCAACAGCGATTTGCTAGAACATTCCATAAATTAAGTCCAGTAATTCTACGTGAGTGTTTACAAATTTCAGAGTTTTTAAATAAGTAATGGTCCCAGTAAGAAGTAGGCAACCTAACGGCATGGAATGCAGAAAGGTGTTAATGGTGATATTGTTGAAACCGTCCGCCTCATTGGCTAAAACGTGAAAATCAACCATAACTTAACCAGGTTAGTTTACTAATTGATTCCCTTTTAGTGAAAACTATTTTGAGTTTTAATGCAACCGAAATTCTGTGGGAAACATTGTTACTTAAGGACAAATGTATAAATCTACGTAGTACGTGTTTATAAGTTTAGAGTTTTTAATAAAAGTGCAAATGTGCGGTTTTCTAGAGGGAAGATGTCTGAATTGACTATCCACTTGATAAAACAAAAAAATATTGTAAATGGTATGATTTTGATAAGACACACGAAGGTTTTAAATTAAAAATGGATAAAACATAAGAATAGGTATTTTTCAGGAACAGTTGTCGTAAAAGGTCAGTTTGAAGAAAGAACTAATTAAAAATAACCGTATTGGTCTTACAAAAAAAAACATCGCCGCTATTACAAAAAAGAAACAAAAAATAAAACAATTGAAAAATATTTGTCCGAGGATTAGTTTCATTGAAAAAGCCTAGATCGAGCGATAATTATAGCAAAACATATGTTCTGTACCACAATCATACCAGGAGAAAATATCATTTAATCACTATGGAAAATATCGACAAGAGTACGAGTAAAGAGCCAGGGAGTCAACAATCTTTTTAAATGTCCCATGATTATTGAGTCTTATTGCATCTTATTTCCAACACCAAAAACGAAGTTCCCTTTTCGGTAAAACCATAACGAAATAAATGTGCACGAAAATACTTTTTTATCGCTTGTATTGTTGTTTAACATACATGTAACGCAATGAAAATCATTAAAAAGCAAAACAAAATAAGTTTATCGACATATTGGAATTCGTAAAATGGAAATCAAGTTACATGAAAATTATGTAAATAGAAACTTTAATTGGTCAGATTGAGTTAGCAAAAACTTTTCTTTCTTTTTCCATGTCATGTTCACTGTTCGCGCGACTTCAGTGCACAAGTTGTTATGTAAGACATTTTTCTACATTTCTCACACTTCACATAGCAACACCAATGAAACTTACACTTACATTTAACCTCCTCGTACTTATGCTCTACCGTTTGATATCCCATATTACAAGCGTTACACCTATCGATAAATGATTTGCATTCAGTTGCTTGGACGTCAAAACTCTTGCATGTCATTCCCAGCATTCCACGGTAGCCCAAGGTGTTGTTTTGCACGCAGTAGCCTGGGGAAGGATCGAGATAAACAAGCCTGCTGTCTTCGCTGGAGATGGCTCTGAACTGATCTTCAATTCGCTCTTGAAGCTTGTTTTCCACGAACCACACTCGTGTGGCGTTGTTGTACTTTTGCATCAGCTTTGCTCCGACGTCTTTAAATGGTGCTAGTTGCATCCAGCAAGTTTTATAACTGCAACGTGAGTAAAAGGTAGCATGGCATTTACACACCTCCTTGGAAAGTGCTCGAACAGCCTGGCAACAAAAAAGTGAATAAATCAGCTTAAGGAATGAAATGTTAAGAGGTTTAAAGAAGGGATAGAAGAAAGAAAATGATTTTTGGAACACCGACAGACAGTTGATACCCACGGAAGAGCACCCCAGGTTGCTAGTGGACTAACTTGGTTACAACTTGGGTTAAAGTGACAGGGGAGACTAAACTTCTCACTTCCCGGGTCTGCTTACTTCCGGGTCCCCGCAGGTTTCTGCGTTTTAAAACCATTTTTAGCGTTCAATTAGGAGGAAAAACACATTTTTTTAAAATCCCCAATATAAGAGCCTGTATATAACAATGCACGAGAAAACAGTCCGTAACAAGTATTAGGTGGAGCTAGGTGGGGGGGTTCGTAAAACGGTGTTCAACTGCAATCAAACTTACCTCTCTTCCAACTTTATTGTTGTGCAGATTCATAGCCTTTAATCGAGAAGAGTCGTTTCCTTTATCCAGTTGGTCAAAGGAAAGCTTAGCTTTGCGCTGTCCATATTCGATGTCATCTCCACAACCGGCGAAAACATGTGCATTTTCACTTTTTTTAGATGACTCCGTGAAGCACTTGCATCCGGGTAGTTTGTTTTGTGTGCACTGATGCGTGAATTCGTGTGCAACTGCTGCAGAACTAATGGCGCGCAAAAACGCCGCCTCTCGAGTGGCTGCAAGAAAACGGTGAAGTTGTTGTTGATTAAGAGGGACACCCGGCTATCAATTGTATTAGCGAAGTATATGTTCGAAACTGATGTAGATTTAGCCTTTGTCATGTGAAAAAAAAATTACGTTGTCAAAATGGGGGTGGGGGTGGGGGGGGGGGGTTGGGGTGGAGGGGGTGGGGCTGGAGGGGGCGGAGGAGGCAGAGGGGGCGGGGGGGGGGGGGGGGGGGAGTGTGTATATTTTTTTCCCTTGTCTTCCACTGGGTGATAAATTAGAGGGTGTTGTCCCTCCTTTTTTGGAAGGGAAAAGCAAGCGCTGGGAACGAGGTACGGTCTTGTCCTACACAAATACATTTTTCGTTCTCAACTGGGTCAGGGTTTCAAAACCTGAGGACACTTCGTATACACAAACTTGGGCCAAATACACCCCAACGATAAGTACTTCACAACTGACAGCAAATCGACGGAGGGCTTAAGCTTATACTCCATAGTAGACTGCTGCTAGTAAGGCTGATTACTTTTAATTAACAAATATCCTACCGAAGGGCAAGTCCTTCTGCAAGTATTCTTTTCCCACTGAACAGTTCCATATCTCGTCTTTAAATTGTCTTTTGCATTCCTTTAGCCCACGTCTGTTTGCATTTTTCATGATACTCGAAACTGGAAAATACCCCTGAATTGAAAAAAAAAATTAAAGTGCAATTAGAAATGAATGGCTGTGGCGGTTGGCCGTTTTCTAGGGATTATACATTCACGAGAATTCATTGTTAGGCCTTTGAAAAGGGAGGATATATAATACTCTATTCAACAGATCAAGTGGCTATGTCGCCTAATTTTGGTATCACTTTCGAGGGCACGTTTGCATCAATGAAAACCTAGAGACAAAGGCCCAGTTTTGTTAGCAACTACTCTACTAGTGCACTGCAATTATTGTCAGATGCTTTTGGCTACAGAAGGTCAGTGTAGAAAAGGGTTGTAATTTGAAAAACAAAGCAAAATTGTCACTGAGTTTATTTTGAAAGATACTGGGGCAATCACGATCAAATAGGCAGTTGCAAAATGTGAGATACAACCTCTAGTAATTTAACAAGTGTACCCAATGAGTTGTTTCGGTTTAAAAGCTGTTCTGAAGGCCAGTTTTCCTTACTAAAATCCCCACTCAAACTTTTGTAACATCTGAAAATTAAACGCTCTTTGTTTTCGGAACAGGTTCTGTGGGATAAAAATGTCGTTTTGGGTAAAAAATAAGGTCAGCTAGGATTTTCGGAAAGGAGAACTGAAGCAGCTGGTAAATTCGGAAAATACGATTCCTTTCCCCCAAAAAATTTTTTTTTGCTGTTGAAATATTCAGCTAAAAGAACCGAAAAACTGAAATTGTATTTATTTAGCTTTTATATAGTCTTCTTTAAGGGAAACTGTCACCTATTTTTAGTATCACTTTGAAAAGCCAAAAAACATATTTGTTTCAATGGAAACCTTAAAATAATGGTCCAGTTTTGTTAACAAATACTCTACCTGTGCACAGAAACTAGTATTTGTTATCTTTGGTTGCGGATGGCCAGGATGGAAATGGATTGCAACTTGAAAAAATTGGCCAATTTTTTCAAGTTCCTCACCCAAGAACCATGAAAAAATCGAAGAAAAACTTATTATGGTTTGTTCTTCCATGAAGAAATCACTTGATATTATCTTCTTGGTGTTCTAAAAGCAATTTTATAATTGAGCAAAGGTACTTTGTCATATATTTAGTCAGGAGCTCCTGATTTAGTGTATTTTGACCAAAACACAGCGAACTCTGCGTGACAATGCCCCTTTTAAAGACACTAAACTGAATATATGGGAAAACAGTATACATGAAACGTCATTGCCGAGGCTCGTTCAACGGCAGTATCACATACCTTTATTGAATGAAGCTGTTCAACATCACTTCTGGTGGTCCCATTGGTTCTATGTACAAAAAACGAATTTTCAGAAAAAAAAAATGACAAGTGCAGGACAACTGATGAAACTTGTCTGGAGAAGCTATTTAACTTTTAAGACGGAACTCCGATTTTTGAGACGTACACGTCTATAAGTCATTTACAAATTGTCCCATAAGAAGTTCTTAGTATATACGTTTTTGTATCTAAAGATACCCCGTTCAAGACTAGGATCAGGCTGCGGTTACTTCTGGTGGAAGCGATAGACCGCTGCTTCAAACCCGTACATATTTTCAGACAAAAATAAGCGGAAAGAAATTACCCCTCTCTCACTTGCCTATTCGTTTTCGCGCCAAAAAAAGGTAAATTTTGAGACCAAAGCTTTCACTTATATAACATATATTTAGCAAAACATCTTTATCCAATCACCACCTACCAAGGGAAATGATAGAACAATTCATTGCAAAAACGTACCTTTTACTTCTGTTGAACGGCTCGATGGTCGGAGTGAAATCGTATGGCCCACACGAGTCTACCAGCAACACGGACATTAAGCTGGCAAGAATGACTGAAAGAACCATAAATAACTTCATGTTTCGTGCAATGCTGATACTTACAACAAAGCTATTAATGCTGGAGAACTTTGAGGTCACAGCTTACTGGTGGAGGGTTCGGCCAGAATGACTTTGTAGGCGATAAGCATAACTTTATCAAGAAGAGATATTTGAAATTGTGCCAAAAAGCATGCATGGTCAGTTGATATCGTAGTTGACTGATGCGAGTATCACTTTCCTAGTTTCTTGAAGAGATCGTTGTTCTCTCCTTCAGTTTCCTTTCATCAGCTGAGGACAATAGAACGATTTTCTGTGGCTCCAACATCGGTCACATTTATGGGAACGGTGTCCGCTTTCTTCACTTGCTTTCTCCTTCAATGTTGTTGTTCAAGATACCAGAGTGATGAAAACATGCGAATGCATCATTGGGGAGAGAGGAGCAACATTAGGGGGTGATGAGATGGTCCGTACGTGCTCTACGTTTCTTAATTATAACTGACAAATCTGGACTTTTCATGAAGTGTTACTACTAATTGTGTCTGAGATTATCGATAAGATTGTTTCAAGATGCTCTTCAAACAACTTCCGGTCGCCAAAAAATGCACGGCATCTCTGAAAAGCAGGACCGTTGTTTTTGGTAGGGACTTTTAATGGCTTGTGGTCAAACTTTAGTTCATAGCACCTTTTTCTTGTAATTTTATTTAATTTGAGTGGCACCAAAAGAACTTTAATATAAAGGTACCTCCTCGGGGCTGATTGATTGATTGATTGATTGATTGATTGACTGATTCACTGATTGACTGACTGACTTATTGATTGCTTGGTTTGATTGATTGATTGATTGATTGATTAATTGATTGATTGACTGATTGACAACTTTATTTATACACGTTTCTCGCTCGCCTGAGTGCCACTGTAGCATGCTTTGCAGGCGCTAGAAAGGAGAATGTGGGGACTGCTTTGGGTGCACGAAACACATGAAGAAAGAGCGGCGCCACCTCCCTTCTTCAGTCCTCTCCCTTTGTGCTGTGCGCTCTTTCCACTCGCTTCGTACACACACAAAATCCTTCCTTTTCTCCTCTTTCTAGCCCCTTCCAAACATCCTGTAGATTAGCATTATTCAGTTTTCAGCAAAATTCTGACAGTTTTTCATTTACCTGTCATATAAAGACATCAAATTTAATAGGGATGATCTCCCCTGGCAGTTGAAATTTCCGGTGCCATTATTAAGTTATATGATTCGGTTTTCAGCAAAATTCTGGCAGTTTTTCATTTACCTGCCATATAAAGATACAGAGCACAGTCCCCTTATGCGTTATATATTTTACCTACAAGCTTCGAAATCAACACTGTCTGTCCAGATTAGAGATTACATTTAAACCCGGGAGTCAAACCTGTATGTATTTAAGTGGGCACTCTCGGGACCCTTGTAAGTGTCGGCTTAATACAGGGTGTCCGCTTGATATGTGCTCGATACAGTTTTGATACATTACACAAATAAAACAGTTATTTTTGTGAAATTTTGTTTGCCGAAGCCAAGAAAGTGTTACTCAACATTATATTGATTAGAAAAAAAAACCCTAATTTGCATATACTTTCAACACACATTTACATATGCGACTACACAAAACTAGTTTCGTCAAAAGACCTCGTCAGTTGGTAGCCATATTTGGCTACCAACTGACGAGGTCTTCAGTTGACGAAACTGGTTTTGTGTAGTCGCATATGTAAATGTGTGTTGAAAGTATATGCAAATTAGAGTTTTTTTTTTCTAATCAATATGATATAAAACAGTTAATTATTGACCTTCTTACATCACACATTTATTTTACCTACACGTACTGATTTCATTGCATTTTAATTCACAAACTTAATTCGCAACTGTCTATATCGCGTTGATCTACTTTTTTACCGAAAATGAAACGCGCTTTAAGAAAGACTGAAATCCTACAATCTAATAAAAATACGTTTTAAAAACACTTGAAATGTCCGCTTAATACAGGTTTTGTGTAACAAAATGGCCTAATGTTAGTGTCCGCGTTCGCTTAATACAGGGTCCGCTGAATATAGGTTCGATTTACAATAAATATGGAAAAAAAAAATATTCCGGACCCAAACTGGGTGTCTGCATGATACAGGTTACACTGTATGCAGTTTGCAGCAAATTTCTGGCAGGTTTTCATTTACCTGTCATATAAAGACGATGATCTCCCCTGGCAGTTGAAATTTCCGGCAATCCAGTTTTCATCAAAATTCTGGCAGTTTTTCATTTACCTGTCAAAAAAGAAGACAGGTTTAATGGGGATGATCTCCCCCAGCAGTTGAAATTTCCGGCAATTATTTGATTGTTTGATTCAGTTTTCAGCAAAATTCTGGCAGTTTTTCATTTACCTGTCATATATAGACGTCAGGTTTAATGGCGATGATTTCTCCTGGCAGTTGAAATTTCCGGCCATTCAACGTGTCAGAGAATTCCGTTTGATCTTAAGACACGATTCATTTGTCAGTCCACAAACTTCTTATTTTAATTGCACAGTCCTACATTTTCTAAAAGTGAGTAAGGACAAAGGATCGCGAACAAAAATGCTGCTGGTGACGTAGGATCTAGAGAAGATCTAATCAGCCAAAAATATGTTTTCTACATTGCCTCAGTAATGCTACGAATGCTAACCTGTTTTGTTTAATACTTCACTGATCTCTGCAACAGCCTGTCTGATCTGAGAAGAAGAGCTGAGATACCAGGAGCTCATCGGACTCCTGGAGATTGTAAAGATAACGACTCGTTAGGGATGGACCATTTTATTTTTGAGAGAGGGTGGAGGGATTGAGCAATTCCTGCACAGCAAAAGTAGAGAAAAAAATCGTGCACAGAGAGCCAAAGAAAAGAAACAAATTCTTGCACAGCCTCAAGACGGAAAAAAAATCATGCTCAGAGAAAATTGCCCAACCCCCCTCCCTCCCTCAAAAATAAAATGGCCCATCCCTTATATGCAACAAATGATGTATGATCTGTCAGTCGGCCAATTATATTTAGTGTAGCAAGATGTTTTTACAGTGCATGTAGGCATTTCATTTCTCTTGTTTCTGTTCTGATGATCCTTTTATGCTGGCTGATAATAGGAACACCGGGACAAAGCTGTAACTTAAAATATAATTTCTAGCATCAATGATTTGCCATTAAATGGAGACTTCAATTACACAATCTTTCATTCTATTGCCCTTCTTTTAATCTTAAAATTATTGTGTACTATTTTAGCGGCGAACCTTAGATTTTGAAACTGAAAAATATCCTGCAAGCCAATCCTGTACAGGCCTATTCTGTTGGAGAAAAAAAAGCCTGCAATTGCGAGTCCGATTTTAAGCTTTGTTTTCTTTTTATATAGCGAATAACTTTCTGCAACAACATGGCTAAAGGAAAACAATTAGAGCACAGACTAGTTCATCTACCTCTCCAGAAGAATAGCATGCGAGCAAGCTATCTTTGGGCTTAGGTCTTAGTTTCCTGAGCCTTAGTTCTCGTGACAACCGGCGACGGCGAGATATCATGAAAGCTACTATTAAGGCGGGACTTAACCTGAACGGCCAATTAACCTGGCCTAGCTCTGAATGGAAATATCTCGATCATGTTTCAAGCAATCTAAAAACCCTAAGCTCATCTCATGAATCTGAAAATGGGGTGTTTCGTAACTTCCTTGTAAAGATTTGTAAAGTTGAGAAATAAGAAATATTGAACATTTAATGAAGTTTTTAAATTAGAATTTTATTTGAAGGTACATGTAATATATAATTAATAGATGGACACAAAAATAGTCCAATAGCAACCTGGGGTGCTCTTGCATGGGTATCAACTGTCTGTTGGTGTTCCAAAAATCATTTTCTTTCTTCTTTCTCTTCTTTAAACCTCTTAAAATTTCATTCAAATTAAGGTTAAGTCCCGCCTTAACCAATGAATACCCAAGATCAAATGTAAATTCTCCTTTGTTGTCCCCATATGTTTCTTACAGAAGTAGTGGGGAGAAGCTGTTAAAATATCAAGAGAATTAATCATGGGTGATCATGTCGTTCATTCTCATCACCTCTTGGATTGATTAGTATTGAACACTACAAAAAGAAAATAGGTACTGATCATTGTCTCAAATATTTGGTTATGTTTCAGCCATTTGATTTCTCAGATGCTGCGAATTTGTCTGTTGTCATTCATATCCTTATCGGGCCAGTTGGATAATCTGTACTTGACTCTGGACTGGACTGGACTGGACTGGACTGGACTGGACTGGACTGGACTGGAAACCGGTCGCACCTCCTCGAAAAGGCCATCTCCGTCCCTAAGGGCCTTCGTACTTACCTCGCTGAGCTACTGCGATAACAGGGTCTCCATATGCTATGGATGCAATCAAAAGCTTCGAGACTCTGCAGCTGTTCCACAGCCGCCTCTGGACCTGGTGATTGTCGGTAAAATGAGAAGGGAGTACATTCAAGGCGGAGAAAAACGGCTAAGCAAAGAATCGAATGTTTATTTTCATGCCGCCACGGAGTGTGTTAGGAAGCGAGCACCAGTTTTCATTCCGGCCCTTCTAACATTTCATCCCGCAGACATAAAAGAGAAAGTTTTCGTGCAGGTTCACAAAGATTTCATCACCGATAAACTATGTCTCTAAATTACAATGTACAAGAGGAGCAAAACTTGACACAAGCTCTAAACAGAGTAAGTTCCCTCTACTCCTCTAAGCGGAATAGCCCCTTGCTCCTCTATTTTTGAGCAAAAAGCGAGTCACGCGACCAAGACCTACAAATATGTACTGTTATGTACAAAATGTTGTCATGTTAAAATCAAGACCCTTACTGTGACCTGTGTTTTGTAAAAATCGCATATCACAAACATTTGTTTAATTTTAGATCCAGTTCAGGGATAAAAGCGAGTTTTGTGCCACGCTGATCGATAAAAACGAAGTCATCTTTCCATCCACAGTCGCGTTAACATTTACGCCTTTTAAGTTTCAACTTTCAAGTGAGTAAACCAGTAAACCAGTCAGGGTTTGAACAACCAAACGGCACTTCCTTTCCCAATCTTGAAAAACCCTAATACGAACACCTAAGGAACAGACCAAGTATCCGTCCTATAGAGGTTTCTGCGGTATATAATCCCGGGATATATAATCCCGGGTATATAATATAATATAATCCCGGGTATATAATCCCGGGGGGAGGGGGTACTCCCGACAATGTAGGATAGGTGTGTGCCGCCAAGGTTCTCAAATCCTGACCCTATTTAAGGGTAGAAAATCGAGACTTCATACCCTTTTTAAGGCCCAGTTTTAACAGACCATTTCTTTTTCGTTTTGCGCGTTGGGGTGGATACTGCAATTTAGTGACCCTATCTAAGGAATATCTAAGGACCACAATACCAAAAATACCAAAAAGGATACCCTATTTAAGGACTGAGCACCATAAAAACCCGGGCGGCACATACCTATATAGCGTATATAAGGGAGTACCCCCCCACCCCCGGTATATAATATTGAGGTTGAGATTGCATAAATTGTCAGCTAGTTTCGTGACAAAGAATATTGTCCGCAGGGGTTATCGTGGATCAATTATCATCGTCCCCTTCCATTGTTATTTGAAAATTCGAAGTTTGAGGCCCAGACATGATTGCGTTGTTGGCATCTGGTATAATTTCCGATCATTAATACTGAGTTGTCATGAAGGATTATTCACTGATTCACCTTTCACTTTAATAGCCTCTACAAGCGAAGTTATTTTCTGTCAATCAAACTAGCAAGGTCCAAGTCTGATCCCGAGCGATGAAGGCAGGGGCAAGCTATGTAGTTATGCTCTGCTGTGTGTATACTTTGGTACGTAATGCCGCCCACGTTAGAGGGCAGTATCAAGTGGATTTGGTGTCATTTCGAAAACCAAAAAAATGTCTTTGTATCAACAGAAATCAAAATACAGTTTTGTGATAAATTACCACCCTATTATATTGTACTATCGATGAGTGCCTCTGGTCATAGACGGCCCAAGTCACAAATGAATTGCAACTTGACAAAAACGTTAGCATTACTTTTTCAACGTCTCAGATTTACATTTTGAATTTGAACTAGAACAGACCATGATGTGTTCGATCCTCTTTCAAGAATTGGTTGATTTCTTTCTCTCATTGTTTTAGTGTTATTTTCAATTGTAGATTAGTTAAGGCTTCATAGCGCGGTTTTGACCAAAAAGGTGAAAATCTCCCGCCTCTTTAATTGGATCTTGTTAACAAGTCCCGAACTTAAGAACCGTGCGAAAAGAAACGACCACCCCGAAAATAACAGACCAACTGATTATCGCTAGGAAAATAATCGTATTTCTTGACAGGGCGACATGGCAATGTTATTCGCATTTCCCCTTTGGGAATTCTAGCTAGTTATATTGGTCGTTTCCACGAGGTTCACCCGTTGACGACACCAGTTACAATCTCACTTTCACTCGCCCCCGCTCGCTAATATTCAATCAACCAATCAACCAATCAATCAATCAATCAATCAATGCCTTTATGTAGCTCTTCCTTAATCTCCATCCAGGGAAGTTATTTGACTAACACGCACTTGGTTTGAAGAACATGTTTCCGGGCATCGTCCGGTTTTTCGTATCCGGCTTGTAGTCGCATTGTTTTTTTTTTAATTGAATTGTCGAATTTTTTACGACGTTTAAATTCGAACGTCCGAATCAGTTTTAAAACGCTACAACTCAAAGGAAATTTGTTCGATTTTCCTCAAATTTGGACAGAAGCTAGGCTAACATATAATCAACAAAACTGTTTCGGCGAATTTCTTATTTCTGAAACCTTTTTCGTCAAGAGCCATTTCCGTGCTATCACTCCAATTTTTTTTCTCCCTTTTTCGAAAATATTCTGTAATTTTCACTGCAATTGAATATGGGAAATCGCCGACACATTTTTTTAGCGCTTCGTGTCCGGAAACCCGAGTACAAATCAAATTAGCAAAATACAATAATCGCTTTGAGTTATAGCGTTTTAAAGCTGATTCGGACGTTCGAATTTAGCGGTCGTAAAAAATTCGACAATTCATTTTATTACCAAACGGTTTCCATATTTAGATAGCCAGCTCTATAAGCTTTAATTTGATATATGGGTTATGTATATTAAGCGTAATCTTAAGACGCTAGAGCTGTTATACTGGAGACACCCCCGAAGGTACACGGTAACCTTAATGATACTTACTGTAAAATAAAAAGTATTTTGAATCGCATGAAATCAAATAAAGCTTGTACGGCTTTTCGGCTTCTGCCAAAACAGATGTATTAATTTAGCATAAGGGACTGTGCAATAATTACCTGGAGGGGGCAATAAAATGGGTGCAATATGGCCCTAAAACTAAGTCATACCCCCCCTCTCATTAAGCAAAAATTAATTTCAACCCCCCCCACCCCCCCCCCCCTCACATAATGATAGCATTAAGGATGCCCCCCCCCCCCCCCCCCCCCCCCCCACTCCCCCTTCCCCCTTTTGAAAAAAGTCTCCTCCCATTGATTCCCTCATACCTAGTTAACTTGTTCGATTTCTTCCTCCGGTACAACTGATTGAGGACCTTGAAACTGCATCAAATAAATACAAGGCCACCTATTCTATTGGTTCCACAACCAATGTATCAAAATCCAGGAGAAAGAAGGAAGACAAAAGGAAAGCCAGAAAAAGGAGTTCTTTGGCTGTGGAAAATCGAAAGAGTAGAGCTTCTGGTATTTTTCTTTCACTGGGGGGACACCAGTTGATGGTGAATATGAGCCAGAGAAGTATGGAGTGCCACAGATCGATAATGTCGATCTAGATATTCTTACTTTGTTTACGTCTCACACCATAGTTAATAGAACAAACTATGCTCATACTGATAAAGCTTGTTTAGGAGACCTGTTAAACTCTAAATCAAGTTTATGGGAGAAGCTGAAGAGTTAGTTGAAGAGTTTTTATCATCAAACTCTTAAACACCAACAAAAACATGTATCACTTTCATTGATTATCTTGTCAAGTTAATTTCAGTCTTGTTACCTGCATTTCCAGTTTATTAATTACGTCCAGTGGTGAATCTAGAGGGGTGTCCTGAGGTTCATGTGATACTTACTTTGGGCTTAAAATATTTGTACATTTAATGTCAATCGGCATTTGTTGTTGGTTTGCTGGGGCATGCCCCCACAGAAAATTTTGAAAAATTTAAGTAGCTAAGACGCGTTTTCCTTTATTTTGAGCGGAAATGTGACTCTTTAAAAGTGACTATCCGCCATTGTCAAAATCAGTCCCAGAAAGTAATGAGTATCATTTTTAGTGATGTGACCAGATTGGTGAACTGTTCATGGCTCTGTTACTATAATTAAATAACTGTTAGTTCTGTTTTATTTTTGAATGCCATAGAAGTATTATATAAATCAGTCCGGAAAGTAATGAGTATAATTTTAAGTGAAATATCTTTGGTATTTGAGTCTTAAAGTCAGTTTTTTCGCTGGTCTCCAAGCGGTTCGAGATAACGGGACACCTGACTTTAGACTTCGTGGAGTCGGTAGCGGGGGTTTAGCAAGGGGAGAGGGAGGGGGAGGATGCCTGAAAGCTTGCCTGCAGACTAGACTCCACTGTAGTAAAGAAGACCTTATTCAGAAGAAAAACTAGCATAATTTGCCCGAATCTGCTGAAAGTGAATCCAAGGCGAATATGAAGATAGTCGAAAGGGTCTAGAGTGACTGAGAATCCCCAACGGGAAACTGCGAATAGCCTGATTTGTGGCACCTCTCCTAGCGCAGGATCCATACGTGCCCACTAATCTTGCGTGGGACAGGCGCTTCCGTTCTAATACTTCACACTTTCCCCCTGCGAGGTTTAGAGGGAATGACCTCCGGTTTTTCAGCTTAAATCGCATGTTAGGGTATGTAAGGGGTACTTTTTGATATTGTGATCCTTGCTTCGGGTTCCTTCATGATTGTACTGCTAAATTACAGGTACCTAAAACACCAAGCTTATCGAAAACGATATGGCTATAATAGCGTATTAATGAAATTAAACTCAGTCTAGTATTCTATGCATGATGTTGAACTTCCCATATGTACAGAAAGAAATAGAAAAGAACTGTTCACACAGTTCTGAGTTATCATAGTTTCTCTTAAATAGGGTGTAAATTTTCAATTTTCTAGGGTCAGGGTGAACCTTCGTTGTACACATCTGTCCTAAATTGACATGAGTACCCTCCCCCCCTCCCCCCTCCCGTCTCTCCCCTCCCCCGGGAGTTATCACAACGATCAATGATAAAATGAAACTTCATTTCAACACGAATAATTCAGAGGTTGTAAGTTTTACCTTTTTATTTTTTGAAAACCTCAAATATGAAAGTAAACTGTTAACACCCGATCTAAAACAATTTAAGATGACTAGAAATTCTTAAATTATTTGTAAACACACGAAAAATCCGCGGATTTCCTCAGCATGAAATGCCCGTTTCCAAGTGATCCTTATTCTGTAGTGAACAAAAGTAGAAAAATACAAAATCGATGATTATGAGACACCTAAACAAAATAGACAGCACAACAGGCGATTTTGCCGGTGCTAAAGCGGATTTTGGGGCTCGAGCAACGAGCGCGGAACGCGAGATACGTTTCCCTCTCATCGTGCTGATCATCGTGCTTCGCGCTCGCGTTCGTGCCCCAAAATAGGAGTAGAATATAAAGATAATTTTCTCTTCTATTTGACATTTTGTCCGTGGATGTAGGAAAGTAGTACAGTATTCAACAATGTTAAAATGTCCAGCACCCCATGTCAGATAAAGTTTGACCAACATTTTGTGTTGGATGAAATCAAATGTTTTGTTTTCAATCAATCATTTTGTGCCCAACATTTTGTTGGGTGCAACAATGTTTCAACGTTTAGTCAGTTCCAACACAACAGCGCTAGCAATAGCCAATTTTGTTTCAGCCAGGCACAAAACAAATGTTTACCACGGTATCCAGCAATGCCATCTAACAATTGTTGGACAACAATGCCCGAGGGAGGGGGGGATCCCATATAAAAATGACGGGGGTGCTCGTCGTACCTTTTAGGGGTCAAAATTTGCTGTTTGGTACCGCTTAGGGTACGAAAATCTAAAATGACCACCGTTAGAATTATCGCGGTACCTTCTAGGGTATTGAGCCAAAAAAAATATGACAGAATATGACGCGTGTTGTTTTGAATTGGTACCTCTTAGGGGTAAACCTTCTTTTGAGCCACACCCCTCAAACGAGATTCTGGTACCCGTTAGGGTGTTTTTCAAAAATTTCCGACGAGCACCCCCATCATTTTTATATGGGAGCTTTCCTTTGAAACAATAGAACAACAACCATACCTTCAGCTTTTTCTTTTTCCTGCAAAATAGCCCTGCATCCAGATTCTGTGCAATATGCCGTTTGCGGACAGTTTCCATATCTTTCGCATGCTTCTTTGTTTGCATCGCGAGTTTTATTATCAGTACACCAGCGGTTGACTCTCACTCTTCCGCTTTTGAACACGTGCATAGTGACCTCGCATATTGGTTCTTTCTGCATGCACTCTTGATCCGTGATTGTTTTGTCACAAGCAGCCAACACTTCATCTTTATCGTATCCGAATGCACTACAAGAGGGGCACTTGAACGCTGAAAACCAACAACAAGATGCCTACTTCAGAGTAAATTAAGCATTTTAGGCTGGAAATAGTAGTTATAATTCACCTTTACTGTATGCTCCCAGGACGCAATGCTTTATGGCTCACTAAATTGCAAAGCATTGCACACTCAACGCGCGTGGGTTCAAGTTTCGATAAAGCCCAAAGCCACTATTTTAAAAGGTTTACAGTTGACTTGAGTTCTTAGTATCCTGGCCTCTGAGACTGAGTTGACCTTTCGATTCACTGAATCTTCTTCATTTTTATATGCAAGTTATGTTGATTTTATACGAACATATTTTATACCGCATATGAAAAGCAGGTAGGTTTGTCTCAAAACAAGGGGTCATTTCAGCCTCACTTTCACTCATAGGCCAGGATACTAAGCAAACAACTGTAAAATGGTATATTTGCGATCATTGCGCTAATAATCACTGAGAGAATCATTTCTTTATCGCAACCTTCGTAGCAGGCGACGGTGGACGCTGGACCATGAATCAACATTATAACGAAACCGGTTTATATAAACATTTTAAACACAAATCCAGCAAAATCTATGGTACTGCCAAACAACCCCTTGCGATAGCTTGTTTTTACCATTGTCCCGCCGAAATTACAAAGATTCTCCAACGTCTTATTACCATTTTATACCGCCAAATATCAACAAATGTGCAACTTAAAAATTGTATAAAGGATTATATGGAGCACAGGATGAAAGCAGTAGTTTGGAGATAAAGTGCAGTATTGCAGGGATGGAAGTTCATCATTTTTTGACAAGTGCAGGCGGTTAAGAAATCAGAATTTCCATTCTTGTGGAATTTTGACTTTTTTGGCCATTATCTTGTTTCTTTAATTAATATGTGTTTTTTTTTTTTGCTTTCATCGCCTTTCGTCACAAGATAGCAAAGCAAGCTCCTGGCCATAATCATGAAAACATGATATATCTGCCTGGACACTGTTCCTTTAAATATATAAATATGTCTAAATATATATCCTGAGCTAAATTTTTGAAAACGTGATCAACGAAAATTTACGCAATTTCACTACAACTAGCCCAAACAAGGGTTTTTATGACCCCGATCAGCCCGGAAAGAAGAGAGAGAAGAGGGAAAGGGAGCGAGAGCGAGAAAAAAAAAAGACTAGCAACAGTCTTTAGTTTTTTTATATTGTGGGGTTTAGAGATAGTTTTTGAACGACAAAAAAAAAACGAGGTAAAGCACACTCACAAACGCTCACTTAGGGCAATATCGTTTTCAAAAATCCAAGTTGATATTCAATCCTAACAACTGTTGGTAAATCACTATTTTTTAGTACATTACCTTGAGCGTGCATCAGGTGAAATGAAATACACGAAAGTACAAAAATGCCCAAATACATTTTGTAAGTCACTTTCAGTTAATAGTTATACCTGTAATTAAAAAAGATGCATAAAATCAACGTTATTTTTGTATGTTTTATGTGATTTACTCTGAAAAGTCATATCACAGACCTTAGTGCCCGCTTCAGACAATAAACTCTTCCAGAAAACTTGCATCATACCGAATTCAAGCATCGGCTGTCCGAAAGTTAGCCCTCGAAACTAGAATGAACACAGCATGTCAGTGAGGGGGTTAGTGCAAAATTGATCTTATGCTATCTGCCTTCGTGCTCCGCACTTACTCAACGCGCTTCGCCCGAGCCAAATTCTCCCCTTCCACTTTCTTAAGTTTTCTAGCTGCGAAGAAATCGTAGCTAGCTATCGAACTGAAATAGTGCTCCACAGTTAGTGTGAAATCGATCTTATGCCAAACGCCCTTCTGTTTGATATTGAAAACAAAATATCCTGAATAAGCTGTTGGACATCGAAAATAAATCCCGCGGGAAAAGACGTTTGAACAAACGCAAATCAGTTCCAGGCAACCCTATTTGCACCATTATACAACTAAACGATGAAAATAAAGCAAACTAATTTAAATTCTGGCCTGTCCATCCTCACCAAGCCTGCCCTACCCAGTAAAACCAATTTTTGGCCTCCTTTTCTGCGCGTACGAATTCAGAAATACACATTGAAGCCTTGTTTGGATCATTTCGCACAAGACAATCTCAAGAACCAATCGCCGGATAGAGCAATAATTAATTCTCTCACACAAAGGGGTCGTTCATGCAGTAAAATCCACCCATCCCACGGAAAACAGTCTTACACGATATTTGGGAGAAACACAGGGTAGTTGGGTATTAATTCGAGAGGTGGGTTATTCTAAAAGACAGAAATTAAAACATGATATTCAGTTACATATGATAAGCATACTACTCATTAGTTGCCTCGGATAGAAGTAAAGATTTGTTACTCTTTTATGTATGAGAATTGTTTTTTTGTTCATCTTAAATAATTACATCTGGTCTCCTTAATTTTAAATAACAGTGAATTTTCTTGGATCACCCTAGTCTTATCTGCCCGCTCGCATGTAAACACGACGTGACGTTTTTGTTTTCAACAGTCCATTGCAACGGAACTATCTTTTCCGAAAACCATTGATAATATACTTTCATGATTTTTTGTTTATGTTACTGGTACTTATTGAAAGTAGGATTGAATGGAATGCTTTTTCTTTATTTCGAAAACTTCCAAAAGAAAAGAATAAAGCTAGGTGACTTACCGGTATAAGGAATACCTTAAAAAGGACGCGTCGTTTTGGCAAAAGCCGTATTGTTTCTTAATTCATCGGCTAAAGGATTTGGCATTTATTTTGATCTTGAAGCTTCTTAGTTCTTTATGCAGCTGCACGTACAGCCCAGAACACTATGACTATAAACATTTTCTCTGAGATTAAAGAATATAACTTCACTTAAGCTTCGAGGAATTTATTTTTCTGTGGCGATTATTTGACATGTCCCGTTCTTTGTTTAATAACTTGCATTTCTTTGGATAGCCGGCTTTTCTTCTACGCCACAATTCTGTTGTTGTCAAAGTATGGCCAGAGCCTACATTTTTACATTTTCAATCGAAAAGAAAAAACGAAGCTAAATGACGAAACTAAGGCGCGTAAGGTGTATAGATACTAAAAAGAACTTATAATCTATTGTTTACAAGCAGAGTAAGTTAGGCAGTGTGATTCACTACAAATTGCCGTTCAATACTTGAGGTGTGCATTAATTTTTGGCGCGCATTTTAGCACGATCAAAGCCAATATTTTATCATTTTCTATCGAATAGGAAAAACGAAGTTGAACGACAAAACAAAGCTGCGTCAGATAAGATAAATAGTAAAAAATAATTAAAATCTACAAGCAAGAGTAAGTTAGGCAGAGTGATTCTGTCACTACTAATTGGCGTCAAATGCCTGTGCCTCGAGGTGTGCATTGATTACCGCGCACAATTTATTCTTCGCCCGCAAACTTGATAGTTCAAAGAGAAATTCGACGTAACTTTAACTTTCTTACTTAGAACTTACTGCACGAAAACTAACGGTTTATGTTACACATTGTATTCTTATCTCACTCACCAGGACTTCTCACACGCTCGGCTGTTTCCAAACTGTGGTCTTGTTTGAAAATGCATCAGTTGTCTTGGACGCCGATATTTCTGAAGAAATGTTCAGACACATTAATCAGGCACACTCGCAATTTATCCAACGACAGTTTTGGAGTTTAATCACGTGAGAAACATTTTAACATGTCTAATGATGAAAGTGGGCGGTCCTAAAAAGGTTTGGAGGTCCGTTGGGAAATGGGATGACTTATCACAAGAAAGGTCTGAATGGAAAGCACTAAATAGATATTGTCTTTCTAATCTCGAATACTTCTTCGACGAATGCTTGATCATTTTTTTTTTTGCTCAATCTCAGTGACCGGTCCAATGGG
The DNA here is from genome assembly GCA_024195265.1 of Dendrophyllia cribrosa. Classification (NCBI taxonomy): domain Eukaryota; kingdom Metazoa; phylum Cnidaria; class Anthozoa; order Scleractinia; family Dendrophylliidae; genus Dendrophyllia; species Dendrophyllia cribrosa. Next base: position 23,635,275 of record JAJLRJ010000011.1, on the reverse strand, counting down.
CGCAGCAATCTAGACTCGCAAAATCCATTTATCGCCGCTTCTGTCATTAAACAGTTGCCATCAAATTAAGCTGCACTGTTTGACAATGTCGTGCAATAAAAGCCGAAATAGAATACAACCATAAGACATTTGAGTTATTATTTTCTGTTTTGTCCTCCGACACAAACCAAATTAGAATTCGTTTTACGCACTTTCAGAAGTGCCATCGGAGCCGCGAAAATAGCGGCAAAACTGCGGCGCCTCTGACTCGCCTCCACTCCCTTCCTTTTGCGTCACTCATACTAAGAACAATAAATTATTCAAAGAAACAGATCTATGAAAACAGTAGAGGAAGTCCAAGTCGCCTTCGCCGTTCCTCTTTTTTGCATTATATTTTTTATTTACGAGAACAATAAACCGTAGTTAGCTGTAGTTAAAAGAAGCGAAGCGGATTGATCAGGTAGGCCGGACTAATAGCATCGGAGCCGCGAAAATAGCGGTGAAGCTGCGATGCCGAATCTCAAGTCGCCTCCACCCTCTTCTCTTCTGCATTCTCCTTTTCATTTACGAGGAAAATAAACTATTCAAAAGAAGCAAAGCTGTTAAAATAGCGGCTCAAGTACTTATTGATGATAAAAATTGACCAATCAGCATGCGAGAATAACTTCAGTTATTGGAAAAAATATGTTTTCAATTTGTTGAAAAAAAACCTGCATGATTTCGATAGAACTCGTTGAGACAAATTGAAAAGTGAAAAAGTTAGTTCAAATGAAAGCTATAATATGTTGATCGGTACTGTCAGGGGAGTATCTGCCTTTACGGGAACCACGCAAGTGCGTAGGAGAATATCCCAGCCGATTTTTTTTTTACATTCTAGAAGAAAAGCAATTAAAGGCCTAAAGTTGTGTTAGTTTTCTATACGTTATGATGTTTTTCTGTCGTGCTCACGGAAGAATGCGCTGGTCATATTCTCTATTTTCGAATTGCCCATAATACACTTTGTTTGCCCCGGCCCCAAATTTTGCATAAACTATTGTTTTGAAATGCTCTTGGGAATATGCAGTCCTCCCATGTTTATTGGCATAACTTTTACATTGTTACGTCATTTAGCGTTTATTTATTGGTTTTGATTAATTTTGACTCAATTTGGATGGTTTTTAAGAGGTTTTGAAAATTTCAGAAATCCAAGATGGCGGATCCAAGATGGCCGCCGTATAACTAATTATCTAATAACTACGTAATATGACGTCATCGTTCAATTGTGCGGACCGCAAATGAGACAGTTTTGGACGTACTATGTACCCTCTAGGCTTTATTGTCATAGCCTTAATATTCTTGAAGTTGCGAGGGGGGCACAATGTGCTGAGAAAACAACAACAAACAACACAACAATTGACCCTAGCCTTAAAAACAATAGAGCTGCGTGATACCCAGGTCCAATGAAATTAGAGGTTGTAAAGAGCTGCGTGGTATCTGGAACCAAACGCTATCTTATAACACTCAACTAATTAAAGATAAATAAGTTCTACGGTCGGATAGAGTAGGCTATCTGAGCAGTTGACATCGATCTTCACACGACATATCCCCTTTACGTTGATTAAGAGCCAGTCTTGACGTTCTTCTCCGATACGCTCTCTGATTGATGAATGGCATTGGCGCGATAAGGGCACCAGACAGGTACCGCGTATTCCAAGATTGGTCGTACAAGAGATTTATACATCATAGAAAAGACATTTGCATTAGCAGTGCCAACAGAGCGTTTAATAGACCCTATTGCTAAAATTAAAAACAAAAAAAGATTAAAATGTTGTTGGTACCGCACATGTAGACCGCGCACCGTACCGCCAACGTTCACCCCGTTTAAGGCTTCCAGAGAAGACACCCTGTTCAAGACGCGAAATAGTGAAATTGTATACCCTTGTTTACCCCGTGAGCATCGGCAGCAACATGGTTTGGGAGTCAAATGTTGCTGCCTATGGCCCAACCCCCAAGAATACTCTATTTTGTTCGAAAGCCAGCATCTTTAGCAGTGTCGTTTGTGCCATAATGGTTCGCACGATATGATTGGCCTATCATGCCACATTACGTCATAGAAAAACCTTTTAATGCAGAGGTCCACACGATGTAGAAATAAACTTGCTGGTAGTTGCCGGATCTTCCTTGTGAAAGATCTCGTGCCAGGCGTCACTTGAATGTGAAAATACAAAACTGAATGCAAGGCTGGCACTACGGCAAAGGGCAGATTTATTAATGGCCAAAACCTTTTGTCCAACTCCCAGACACATCGACTGGGTTTAAAGTGCTACTGCGATCAAATTTTTGATTTTCATATTTTTACATCTTCGTGTACAATTAGACTTTCTTACTTATCTTGCCAAATTTCAATCCATTACGAACATCAGAAGTCATTTTATTTAAACATTTATGTCCGAGAATTTACGGCCGCCATTAATCAACCTTGTTCCAAGGCCTGGTTGCGAATAGGATAAAATGACGTCAAAGGCTCAAACATACCTCACGGGTTTAAATTATAATAACAATGAGCATAGAAAATTGCACGAAGAACAAGTCCAATGTTTTTGTTGCGTTTTCGCGTGATTTTCAATACTTATTGTTATTATAATTTCAACCCGTGAGGTATGTTTGAGCCTTTGACGTCACTTTATCCCTTTCGCAACCAAGCATGGAACACGGTTGATTAATGGCGGCCGTAAATTCTCGAACATAAATGTTAAAATAAAATGACTTCTGATGTTCGTAATGGATTGAAATTTGGCAAGACGAGTACGAAAGTATAATTGTACACGAAGATGTAAAAAAAGGAAATCAAAAATTTGATCGCAGTAGCACTTTAAGTTAAAGCTGACATTTATCACTGATTTCTCTAGACGTTTGTATTGAAAGAGTACTTCTACAGCGAAGACAGGACATGTGAATTAACACCTAATCCCTTCTGCCTTAAAAGTACTTGGTGTCCTCCATCAAACCGTGATCCAATTCTCGACATCTATATCGATACCCTAGAAAGTGACCATGAACGCCAAACCCACACGTGTCCATGAGTACAACTTAATCCGCAGAGCCGGAGCGAATCGCCCTAAAAAAAAACTACAACAACGGACAGACATCATCATTAAACCTGCAGACAAAGGATCTGGTACTGTGGTGATGAACAGACAAGACTATCTAAACGAATGCTACAGACAATTAAACAACCAACAGTTCTATAAGAAGGTCAATGCAGATCCCACCGAAAGCATTAACAAAAGAGTCCGTTTCTACCTAAAAAGGCTTTCATCTGAGGGCATTATAGACAAGGAAATCCACCACTATTTATCCCCTCAAGATCCAAAAGCTGGTCGCTTTTATATCCTGCCTAAAATTCACAAAGCTGGAAACCCAGGTCGACCTTTTGTCTCAGCAAATGGACATCCTACTGAAAAAATATCAGAGTTCGTTAATTTTCATCTTAATCCTCTGGTGCAGACACTCCCATCTTATGTAAAGAACACCACCCACCTGCTGAACAAACTTAAAGAAATCAATGTCCTCCCTAACAATGCCATGCTTGTCACCCTTGACGTCTCTTCTCTATACACGAACATCCCTTCAAACGAAGGAATCGACGCATGTAGAATAGCTCGTAGCCTGAACGAACTGACAAAACCGTCCCCCTGAATCTATCTGTGATCTTCTAAGAATGATTCTGACTATGAACAACTTTGTTTTCAATGACGAACATTTTATACAACAACATGGTACCGCGACTTACGCTAACCTTTTTATGGGGGGAATTCGAAAGGAAAGCACTGAAAGATTACGCTGACCAACCCTACAACCCTACAGCCTCGCCCTCCGTTTACGCCGGATTTGTTCCAAAGACGAATTCTTCGAGAGTCGGTCAGCAGAATTACTTTCATATTTAATAAAAAGAGGTTATAAAGACCGTTTTGTAAGAGAGCAAATCTCAAGAGCCAAACAAATACCCAGAAGTGAGACAATACTGGAACATAATCGGGATAAAGATAAATCCCCAGTCCCGTTCACCGTCACCTATAACCCAGCACTACCTAATATTCAAGAAATACTTCACAAGAAACAACCTATTGTCCATTCCACAAATCACCTGCAAAAAATATTCAGATGTTCCTTTCATAGCTTACCATCGTTCACCAAACCTTCGCGACCTCTTGGTTAGAGCTAAACTAAAAAACACTAACACGACACCAAAGCCCACCTCTGGCACTTTCCGCTGCAACTCCACTCATGGATGTCTCACCTGCCCTTACATTGACAATGGTAGAATTTCGTATACTTTTAGCAACACCGGGGAAATTAGACTGAAAATAAAACAACATTTAACCTGTAATTCTAGTAACCTCACATATATATTAGAATGTAAAAAATGTAAAAAACAGTATATAGGGAAAACCAAACGCACGATTTGTGAACGCTTCACAGAACGCAGACAAGGGACAAACAACCACATCACGCCAACTCCACAGCAGCGGTCCCTACACATTTCAACTTACCAGGCCACTCTTCCGCGAGACTCATCCCGCTTGAACTGCAGCCTACCATCAATGCTTCCCGTCGAAAAGCACGCGAGGCCTTTTTAATTCATAGAGGGAACACTTTGTCACCAGAAGGCATTAACCGAAGGAACGAACGCTGAACTCAGTTTTGTATCATACACTATATATGTCAGATATTATAGTTTTATCTTATGTTATGTTTACAAGGTCTTACAAGTGCGCTGTCTACATGTCATGTCATGTAATTTCCAAATTTTATAAGCCGTTACAATATTTTCTTTCAGTATAGTCAGTATAGCCCTGGCCCTGAGGAAGACTAATACTATTAGTGGAAATATTGGCCATTAAAAATCTGCCCTTTGCCGTAGTGCCAGCCTTGCATTCAGTTTTGCGTCATAGTTGACGCATTCTCGTCCCCAGAGCCGCTAAACCCTCTTAATAATAGACGCTGGAGACTGAACACGAGGACCAAGAAGCCGACCGTGACGCGCTTGTAACGTAGCCGCCACACGGCAGAACAAAACACATAACTTTTTGCAAAAAGATCTTCTTTTTGTCAAAAATATCTGTCTCATGCAGTTCGCTATTGTGGTAACGCGGAGTTGATATTTTATATCCGTCTTGCTACTAATTAAATTTTCGCTTTCTTTTGTTTACCATTGTTCCGTGATCCTTTGTTCGACTCGGTTATTTATTGACAGCTTGGCTCAACGAAGCGGGAAGAACGTTGCCGAACTGTGTACTTATTTGAATTTTGAAAGCGGCTTTGAATTGTTTTCTTTGAATGTTAATTTCTTCACTCGAATGCACAGGATCAAACTATGGTATCATCGGCATCGGCGTGAAATTCTGTTTCAAGTTGTATTACTTTAATTGGTTTGTGGGAATATAAACATCGTTCGCTCGATCATGGATTTATTTAGTGGTTTCATCGTATCCTTGATGTTGGAGCAACCGTTGGCGACATTATTTGCGTCTGTTGCGTGAAGAAAAAGTAAATGGCTTTGCATCGCAAGTTGTCGGGTTCACCAGTTGAGGTATGGAAATTTGTTAGCTTAGCCAAAATGATTCGAATGATTTCAAAAGAGGACATTTTATGATCATATTTTTATGATCATACCCTGTATTATGATCATGGCAGTCTCCTAGCTTGTCTATGTTTCAAATATTTGCTAGCCAAAACTGGATACGTTTATACATACGGACACATACGAATTCAAACTATTGCGTTAGCCCGGTTCAGCTGTTTATAGTGTTGTTAAGTTGCCACAGACTGATCAATTATTTATCCCGGCGTTTGTTAACAGAGGCTAGGTTTCATCAGCTGGTTTTTTAGTAAGCTTATTTATCAGTTAACGTCAATTTCTTGTTTTTGCAAATAGAGTATTTTGATACAAAAGAAAAGCGGAGAAACATCCTTTTTTTCTAAAAGACTGATCAATCGAGCCACTTAACATTCAAAATAATTTTCACAGTGAAAATACATAGATCTACACGTTTATATACGGTTTCCAATACTGGAAAAATTACTGCATCTTCAGTAGCTATAAAATATGAATAACATGTATGTTGGAATATTAAATAAAGGTAAGCTTAAATCAGTAAATAATTAATGTCACTTAATTTTAAAATCTGTCTCATATATGCTAAAACTAATCCATAATCAAACAATATGAACTACAGATTAGGACTGTTATATCAGACTAACTAATGCATTAAAAGATAATGTCTCCTATTTAAACTTGCTTTTTTCCTTTTATCATGGATTGACAAGTTAACTTAATTGAACGCAGATCAACTGATAAGATATAAAAGAAAAATTCATAATTTGAAGGCTGTACCCTTAAGGCCAAAAATAATCATATGGAGTCCAAAAGAACCTGACTTTAAACATAAGCGTGCCCTGTCAGTGTTTTAAGTATAAAGTTTGTCTTGTCACCCAAAGAAAAAAAGTTAGTTGCCTTGATTTGGTCTACCTGGGTCTACCAAGCACTGCCAGAGCATGTATAGCAACAGATGTAAACTGCTAGACAGGCTCGCCTGCATGGTAGCCTATTCCAGGCATCCAGATAATAGGAGGGCATAAAGAAGTGGCATGAAGGAGAATGCCGATGTGAGTGCAGGAAAAAAAGGAGCTACAATGTATCTGAACACCTGGAACAGGCTCCTTCGTGCCTCAAGTGGCACGTAAGACCGCTACAGAGCGCCTCGGTCTATCTTTCCCTGTCAGCCACAGTCTGCACCTGTATCATTCCAAGATTGCCAGCCTTCCTTTTTTTCTCTCCTTAGATCCTCTTCTTTTTTTTTAACTCTTGTGCCCAAGTCATTGCTACATGTACGTGTATACACCTACCAAATTTTTATGAGTGAATGGCATGAGAATGTTTTCATGGGAGTGTCAGGATTTCTGAAGGTGACCCAACCAAATCCGAAGACAACCCGATCTATTCCGAAGATGTCCGAAGATGTTCCGAAGAATTCGGAAGTTTCCTGATCATTTGACCTCAAACCTCCGTTTAATAACATCCAGCTGTAAACGATAAAAACCTACAAAAAGGTGCCAAATTTCCATGAACCTAACTTAATATTTTTTAATTGGATCATGCGATCAGTTAAGGCTGATAGCTCAAACCTGTATGTCAGGTGTGAGAAATTGCTCCATAGGTGCGAGTTGGTGTGAGATCGGAGTTTTGAACTCGCAGGCATGAGACTTGGCAGGTATACAATCATGCATGTTGCAGTCATTGTTGTGATCCTGCTGTAGTACAGCTGTACATGTATGTCGTCAATCAGCTTCCATCTTTTCCACTTCCAGGGCTGTGCTCTAATAAGTAGCGCCCAGGGGCCTCAGGCTACTAACGTTTGTCTTTGGACAACTAGACAAACTTACTTTTTCATAAAGCTTATTAATAAAGTGCCGGTCACCCCAGATCTCATAGTTGGGAGCATTTGGGCTCCCCGTGGTTCTTCTAAGAATGCAGCTTGACTTCACTTTCTCACTCAGCAGTTGATGACTTAGCTTGCTGGAGGATTCTTGAGGCTGGCCTTATTTCTTATAATATACTCCCCCAGGCAAGGTTGAGCCTATTACTATACATGTAGACCAAATCCCAGCCGGCTCAGTATTTGGGATTTTTATGATAGGTTAGCTTTACCTCGGAGAAATAAAAAAAGTGAGACTGATTCAATGTTAAGGAACCAAACTCAATGAAATTTACTCAGTGATCTTGGCAAGGTTCTCTTGCACAGTGTTTATTTACTTGGTATTGTGAATTCTTACTTGCAGGTGTATAAAGCCTGGGTCAATTGCTGTTTAGCCGAGCGTGATGACAAAATAAGGGTCAATGATCTGGCTGTGGATTTAAAGGACGGGATTGGGTTATGCCAGTTGATCAAGGCAACTACAGGACATGAGATTGATCAATCTCAACTGGTATGTAATAGTTTCATAAATATTATATAGAGCGGTTTTCAATTGAGTGTTAAAAAATAAATTTCTGTTATTGCTGCACTTTGTGAGTGGCTTAATTAGAACTCGCCATACTTTCTCGACCAATCAGAAGTAAATCCAATTTAACCAATCATGACTTACAATTAATGCTTGGGGATACACAAATCTCTCCATGGAGTATTTAGCAAAACTAAATTTAAAAATTAATTTAGCACAAATCTCTCCTTAGAGTATTTAGCCTCCAACCTCAAAAGGAAACAAGTGGAAATGGAAACCATCTTCAAGTTGGGCACCATGCAACCGCATGGGCTCAACACGGTTTTCCATTTCCTCTGAACTGTGCGCGCTCATACACTATTTTCTTAGTGCACGCCATCATAATTTTTCAAATAAAACAAGTCGAGTTCAAAACAACGGTCATCAACCTGATTAAGGACCAAGCCCAAAACGTCATTGAAGAAATTTACTTGACACTTTCTCAAAACATTTTTTTTATTTTTCCAATATGTTTATTTCTATTTCAAATTCTTAATTATAAGCCTCCCACCCACTACCATTGACATGGGACATGGACCTGAGGGTTAACTAACAAACAACTGACTGGTGCAACTTTCTTTGCCTCCTCCAGGTCAAAGATGTACAACAGGGCCACCAGTTAGTGCACCTTGTTATTGATTACATGAAGGGAAAAGGAATTGATGTCTCCTGTCAAGTTGAAGGTAATGGTAAATGCTGTATTTTGTGTTGCCTGTTATCATATGGTATTAAGTCAGCATCATGTCCTTGTTACTAAATTCTGTACAAGGAATGCAAATCTATAAATAAATTGCTGACTTTGCAGGTTGCAGTTATTATACCACTCCAGAAACTTCAATTCTGTGCACCAGCTTTCTGCACTACGCTTTCTGGGATCGTTTGAGCAACCAGCATTAGTTATGATTGGTTGATGGTTTCCAAAGGCAACCATTAACCAATCATAGTTCATATTGGTTACCCAAACGATCCCAGACATCTTAGCGCCAAAAGCTGGTGCTCACTCACTGTCTCCCCAAAGTTTCTGGAGAGGCAAATTAATGCTCCGATGGAACCCCCCACCCCCACCTAAAAGGGATAAGTGCACAATGGATTTTTAAATAAGAGGCCGACCATTTATTAACTTTGGAGCACTTGCATGTATTATGAACTGTGGGATACATGTAAATGATTTATTTTCTACTTCAAACTGAATTTCGGCAGAAAGTTTATGGAGTTCTCTATAGAGTTATTACCTACTAGGCTAATAATAATTTATTCTTAAAATCTCTGTTCTGTTCTGTCAGTTTCTTTTAATTTAGCTTAATTTACCCTAATTAATTTCCTCATTTTCTATCTCCAGACATCACAAATGGGAAGCTGAAATTTATTTTGGATATCCTATGGCTTATTATCTTGCATTTTGAAATTCATAGTGCAAGTAGGTATTTTTTTTTTCTTTCTTTGTAATGAAATTACTGTAAAAGTTAGAAGTAGAGGTCCGAAAGTAGCAGCCCCTGTTACTTTCAGTATTTGCAGGCCTTTAGAGGTCACAACTTTCAGGGTGGCTGTTACTTTTGGTCAATGCCCGTTACTTTCAGGCAGCTGAAATACGCGAGCAATTGAAGCTGATCTGCATGGCACTTCAGGGTCGAAACACAGTTTCTCTTTCATTGATATCTTTAACTCTGTCAGTTCTTCTTGCACAAAGACAGGGAATATCTACTCTTAGTTGTCACTATGGTGTATTTGAATGGACCAATATTTTCAGGGTGCCCGACGTTACTTTGGGGGGGGGGGGGGGGGGGGGGGGGGGGAGGAGGAGGGTGTTACTTTCGGGAGGGCTGTTACTTTTGTGAATTACTTGAAAGGCACAAAAAAATGTTACTTTTGCGGAGGGGGTGGCTCGTGACTGGGGTGCAGTTAGAGAAGGCCGTTGGGGTGGTTTACCTCCCCACGCTGGGCTTTTTGTTGCCTCAGACCAGTGGGTTGGGGGGGGGGGGGGGGGGGGGAGGGGGGAGGGGTCTTGGACACCCAACCTCCACTTGCAACTTAAGTTGTTAATATCACAATGTACATAAAGTATATTTATTTTTACCTAGTAAGTGTGCTTTCTTATGTCAGTGATAAGTGTCATGGTTGCTAATTCAACAGATCGTGCTGCATATCAGAGGACTGTAAACTTGGGCAAGAGGTTTCTTTTAGAATGGTGCTGCATGGAAAGTCCCAACACTGCAATTGACCCAAGAGGACCTTTCCTGGACTTGTGAGTTGAGAATATTTTTAATCACTGAGTATTATAGTTAAGTACTACTGTTAACTAGATTTAGCTGAAGGGGTACTGCATAGGTCTTTAAGCAAGTGTTGTGTTGTTCACTATTGTTCCAAAGGTCTGATATCAATGGTGCTTTGAGACCAGGCCTCCACAATTGTGTAAAGGTTGGCAAACAGTCTCATGCTCACAGTAAAACAATATAGTCTCGCAAAGCTCAAATTTACCAGTCAACACTGTTTTTAACTTTTTAGACACAAACATTAATTGTACTCCACATCAAGTACATAATATTTATTTTTTCTGCATCTCCCCACCCTGGTATATCAATGGGTACATACAAACAAATTGTTTTGGGGTGGCAAGCATCCCACCCATTAAAAGTGAGAAGAGTTGCTTTATGCTACAGAAACCGAAGACAAGCAAAGGGGCCTGATGCGCCATGTGAACCTGGGTATCAGTCTAATATAAAAAAATCCTATGTAAACTTTTATGTATATTGCTCCTAAAAATGACTAGAAAAGTTTACCTAGAATTTTTTATATTATTAAATAAATTTAGTTTGCCTTAAAGGTCTTCAAACATGTACCTTGGGTTCACTAGCGTAAGCATGTATAAAAAGGGACTATACTGGTAGAATGATTTTTTTTTGTTTTAGTCTTCAGGATGGTGTTCTGCTTACCAAGCTTATTGCAAAATATTGTCCAGTTGATGGAATCAACCCAAGTGACTTACAGGTAAATATATGAAAACTAATGATTTTTTTTTCTAATTTATTGTTGTTAACATTATTAATAATAATATTGTACCTTTGTTAATGGCCTTTTCAATACTGTTTTTCTTAATTTTTTAACTCAGTGCTTCTTGAAAGAAAGATGGTTTATGTAATCTCAGTAATGAACTGAGGATGTGATGTTCATATAAAGACTTAGTATATGGTCAGTGTTTAACTCACCGTAAGTCTTTTGTAGCTCAGTGGTTAGAACATCCGACCGGTGTACTGAATGTCATTAATTTTGTTTGAATTCTGTCTGGGACTTAGATTTTTCCTTTATTCCAGGCTTGTTGCATGATGAAGATCATGTGCCTCAGTCTTTCTCAGTGCTTCTAATGCAGAACATGTATGTTTAATGTACAAATGAATGAAATACAATAAGCCTAGGATACATGTATAAAGAAATATTTGTATTGAATTATTACTGAATATTTTTTTCAAGGTAATAGAAAAGAGCTCCCTTCTCAAAGTTTTGAGAGCTGCTGAAGACCAACTTGGAATTCCAAGTGCAATACTCAGGTACCACATATTAGATGGTGTACATGATGTAAATCCTATATTAACGGGGTTCAGCTGTAGGAGTATTAAAGATGAATTATCAGAAATGTATTCTGCTTTCTTGATTTTAATCAAGAAGGCAGAATACAACTCAGTAATGCTTATATACATGAAGATATTTTGCCTAATGCAGGTAAAATCCAGTCTCAGGTTAGATCAGTATTCAATCTTGGTTAAATGTGTACCAATGATATTCCATAAAACGATTCAACACAATAGAAAAAATTAACGTAACAATGGATAAAAAGAACGAGGTATTGTTGTATTACATTTCGTTGTTGATATATGGAGAAGTTACCAAATACTTGGTACACATTTAGTATTTAATGTAGGTAAGCTAACCCTAACCCTAGCACAAAGGTAACTCTAACACAAAGTTTTTTTTAACCCTAGCTAAGTTTCTAGAACACAAAGCTAACCTATATATAAATATATATAATATGTGGTTTCTGTTCCCACTTGGGACCATTTATTAATTTTTTTCTTTCTTTCATGAGATGTGTGTTGAAAGTCGTGTATTTATGTGTATACTGTACGCATCACTGAGTATTGTGTAAGACTTTCTGGGCTTTGAAAAAATTTACTTATATCAGCTCGTCAAACATTTTTTTATAGTTCGTCAGGAATTTTGGATGATGACACATTTGACGAGTATGCAGTAATTATATATATGGCCGTGCTTAGAAGGAAGGTAAGCAATAACAAATGAATTTGGGAAACTGTGCAAGTGTGGTGCTGTGTCGATGGGTGCGGGGGGGGGGGAGGTGGGTGGTAGTACATGTAAAACACGATAATTTTGTATCAACTGGGATGATAACTGAAAAGTAAATTGTAACTAGTTTGAACCCAAGAGTATCACTAGTCTGTCGGGTGTGATCATCCGGGTTAGTGTAGTTCTGAAAAGAACTGTTGTTGTTGAATACATGCAGGACCTGTTTCCAAGGAGTTAAGCGGTTGTTTCTGTGTGTACCGGAGGACAGATGACGTAAAACAAAAGGAACAAAGAACGACAATAATACAAATGCAAAACAAGCCCAAAAATACAATACCTCACAAACAATAGAAGACAATGAGTACCGGTACACGCAGAAAGACCCAGTTAAGCGGCCTTCACACGACAGACTATTAAAAGTTGACAGACTCGTGTTGGCAAACTCAAGTCACGTCAAATACGAGTTTGCCAACACGAAAAAGTTGGTGAAAAACTTGGCGAGAATATAGACTGAGACAAGTTCAATGTATTTGTCGCCAACAGTTTGACAACATGTTTGCCTGAACTGTTGTAGTATTGTTGTGTCTTTTAACCACATGCCAACTTGAGTTTGCTAATACGAGTTTACCAAGTTTTTTAGTTTGGCGTGTGAAGGCCGCTTTAGAGTAATTTTAAAACATTGGCCCAAGTTTACAAGCAGTTTTTTTTTTTCACTGGCAAGGAGAACTCGCCTACCCGGAGCATCTAGATCTAGAAAATAAAACTCGCAACGGAAAACTATTTTAGCGCTCAAACCATTTTTCTTCTCTATCAGTTCAGTTCTGTAGGAGAAACAAATCTAACAGCATTTTAGTTCGAGATTTAAAGCGGCCTACACACGACAAACTAAAGTACAACCTGCTCGTGTTGGCAAACCGGCTCCAACTTTGTGTGAAGCCGGGCTACTTGAGCAACCTACAAGGGCTGAAGAGCGATTTCACATCTTTGGTTTTGCGAATAAGAAAGAGAGTTGTCTCGGGCAGGATATGAAGCTTCTTTGATTTGTTTTTGCTTAGATTTGTGCAATGAAAGGTGAAGAACCTACCAAGGGAGGAATCAAACCAGAACAGTCGCCTTCCAAACCGAGAAACCAGGCGAATGCAGACACGTCGCAAAATTATTCTCCCAGCAAATTTCCACACAACAAGACTTCGCTCGCCAACTCACCTTGTAAGTAAAGTTGTTTCTTTGCCCTTTTATTTGTAGTGATTGCTTGTGCTTTGAAGTGTAACAACTATAAGGCTTCCATCTTCATAAAAGCAGTTCCTGTATTTTTTTTTTTTTCTCAGCGCTACGGTGTTGCCAAGTTGACTCGAAATAGCAGTGTAATTTCGTGCAACACTCCTTGGCCAATCACAAGAAAGTATCTGTTTATTTGGCCAATTAGAATAAGCCACACACGCCGGGTGCATGTACGATTTTCCCGCCTTTCTTAGCCTGCGCGCAGACGTCTTCCGTGGCGCGTGAAGCAAAGGAAATTAAGGATACCTCTGCGCGCAGGCTAGCTTTTATTTACTGAAAGTTTGTTTTCTTGAGCCACGGGGAGATTTCCGACCGATCCAACCGAAAAATCTGTGGCACCTCCAGAGATATACACACCAACCGAAATTCGAAGCAAAAACATACACCTAGACACGAGTTTCCCGCGTTTTAAATTCGCTGTGTTAGTGTACATATTTCACATTTTCTTTTTGTTCCTTTTTTTCTCGATTTATAGTGTCGCCTAAATCATTGAGGAATCTTGTTGACCAACACACCAAGTCTCATGCAGCGATACAAGTAAGTTTCTCGCTCTAGAAAGGAGGGGGGGGGGGGGGGGGGTGGGGGGAGTTAATTATGAACAATGTCTTCTGTTCTACAGTATATATAAAGAAGCATTTTTTTTATAACTTTTTTAATGTGTTAAGGAGAGCATAGCCGAAGATGGGAGCTATCTACTACCGTATTGGTACTTATTTTTGCGAGACTTACGAAGGTAACCGCGAAAATCAACGAGGCGAAATTTAATACCCTGTTACAAAACCCTGTATGCACGAGGGATGCGTTGTGAATTTATGACGTGTCACTGCATTATAACATATCTTTTTAACGTGGCTTAACTGTCTGTTGGTGTTCCAAACATCATTTTCATTTTTCTATCCCTTCTGTAAACGTCTTCAAATTTCATTCAAATTCATGTGTACCCCTGTATCATCCTTCAGGTGGAATCTATACCAACGCAAATAAATAAATAACAATAATAGAAAAAGATATCGGAAACGGAAAACAACGGGACTGAGCACGAAATAACAAAACCGTTCGTTCTAGTTTTGTTCGCTATATCCTGCGTTAATTCATCCGTTAGTTCGTCATTCGTTATTCGTTCGTTCGTTCATTCTGTTTTCGTCATTCGTTGGGAATGACGAAACGACGTTTGGACGTCATTTTGTTTCAATTAGTTTTTACTTATTTTTTACAGTGTCATCACTTTTTTGTAAAGACCCACATATGCGTCTTTGTTCTTAAAAAAAAAAAAACTACAATCAAACGAAGGACAAAAGAAAATAAAGGACTTAAAGCTTTCAGTATTGGCCTTACTGGAATACTTACCACGCGATTTTGTAAAGAAGGCGGACAATGAACGACAGGGCTCAGTTAAATTCCATTTATCGGAAGTCTAAATCGAATAGTAATACTGGTGTTATAACCCCGGTATAACAACTGATATTTAATTGTTGTTATTTTTTTAATATAGTAATTACAGGCCGCGTCCCTTCAAGGCCCAGTTAAATTATTGTTTCACTTATTATTTAAATATAATACAAATGTATTATGGTTTCAAAGAAGACTTACACGCCGCGATAGACGAACGCTATTGTTTAGTTAAATGACGCACGGTTTGTTCTTTCATACAGTACAGTACACTTGATGTCAAGTCATGCATTAGCACTGAACTGATCAATAGCCCATGTACCACTTCAGATCTCTCATATTCTTTTCACAAGAATGAAATAAAGCCCGGTTCGGTTCATACTAACGACAACGGCAAGGTCACGCAAATGCAAAGTACACAACTTATATCCGTTCGATATTTTATGTCACCAGAGTGTGAACAATAAATATGACATAAACATATCGACATGGGAATAAAACTGACGTTTTCTTTATGTCGCCATGTCCATGTTCTTATGTCATAATGTCGTGTGTGTGAACTAGGCTTAACAGCCTAGATGACGTAATTCAGGGCACCAGTATTTTAAATTGTTAGCCGATATACATGAAAATGACTTCTCTCGCCGAACAAACGTGAAGAATATGACAGCGGAAATCGTTTGTCACGAAAATCGTGAGAGACAAGCATGTCCATTTGTTTCGTGATTACATCAGTGCCCACACTTTCATTACGATCTCCAGGACATATTAGAGACCTTAAGATCGAGGTTTTTCGGCATTTCCCGCGAACCGCGAACGTCAAAAAGTCACGTGACCAGTGCCTTGCCGTCAGGTTTGCGGTTTGAGGTTCACGTTTGTACGGCTAGACCACGCTCTAGAGGTAAGTGATTTACCGCAAGGTTTTTTGCACCCTTAAACATCACAATCCCACGTTTGAGAGGAAATGCTACTTTTTAGAACTCTTTCGCTAATTTTTTATTGAATTCTTTTTCATAGAAACGTAATTTTGAAGACGATTTCTCAGCTAAAATAGAAGTGAACAAATGAATGAAAACAAACATGGCAGCCGGCTATTTGTTGTTGGAACTGTTTTGTCAGTCGGATTACTTTGTGGTTTAAAAACTACGATAAATAAAGTAAAACAAAAGCCAGTTCCTGGTGATATGTGAATGCATGAATGTATACTTTGTTTCCTAGATGGTTTCGGTAATAGGCATAGGTAAAAAGTAACCCTCAATCTTAAGCCCAGATTATGTTCATACGGTGAACTCCGAACTGTAAACTGCTGGCCGACGTTTGTGGTTTGCGGTTTAAGAGGAAACCCTCAATCTTAAAGTCTCTATTGTTTTGATGCACTATCAAATTTTCGGAAGTACCGGGGCTTTTGAAGTGGGGTGGAGGGTGGTACCGGAGGGGTGAACTTTCTTTACTTTTCACCCTTAAAGGGGCTATGTCACCAGCGTTACTTTAAAAAGCCAAAATACATCTTTATATCAGTGAAATCCCAAAAATAAGAATCCAGTTTTGTTTAAAGTTATTCTACTAGTGCTCTAAACGTAAAAATAAGTGTGTTGGGCTGCAGATGGCCGGGATGGAAATGGATTGTATCTTGGAAACATTGGGCCAATTTTTTCAAGTTTATCGCTTGTGTCTTAGAAAATTCGTTAAAACTCCGATTATGGTTTATTTTCTCTGCTAAAATTCACTTGATATCTTCCTGTTAGTGTTCTTTAAGCATTTCGTGTACGACAAAGGTACTTAATTTTAATTTGGGACGATTTTGACCCGAAAACCTCAAATCACCATGACATAGCTCCTTTAACAAAGGCATTTTTCCCCCGGATAGCCTGCCCCATCCCTACCCCCACCCCCATCTCAGTTAACATTGGAACTGAAATAATCATGACAATGGGAGACTAAGGAATAACTGTTTTCATAAGTGGTTGATCGTGTTTTCCATGATCCTGTGGCGAGCAGATTTAGCTCTCACCGCACGCCTCGCCACAGGAAACCCACGTTCACACTGTGTTTATCAATGGATATCTATGTATGAGTGTGCTTGTATAAGTATCCAATAACTACAGATTGAGAATCAAAAACACGGAATGGAGTTAAGAAGAAAACATCAAATAATTGCTGGGATTATATTAACCTTTTAGTCCGAAAAAAATCCAAGTTCATAACTTCACTAAAAGGTTACCGGGATCATCCTCTGCAGCATGATGAACAGATCCCCAAGTAGTCTCCTACGCAGCCGTTATTAGGGCTCGTCACGCAACGCTCCTCCCCCACTAGTGGGGGAGGAGCGTTGCCCTAAGACTAATCCCCAAGCAACGTTCGCTGACACTTTCGGATTTCACCAACAGACTCGCTTGAAAAAAAGCATAATAATCAGTACCACGGGAACGTACGTACTGCTCAGTAGCTTTCATTTGAATGGTCACAATTTGGGATTTTATTACCTGACTGAAACGTTTAATAGAACGCCCTAATGTACAGCATAATAAACACCAATTACTGCTCAGAAGCTTTCATTTGAATGGTAACACTTTAGGATAATGGCGATTTAATTTTTATCCACAGACTCAAACGTTAGAACCACCTTGTACAGCATAATAGACAGCGCCACAAGAAAGTACTTTCATTTGACACAAATGGCCACACTTAAAGATTTCATTAATAGGACCACCTTTTAACACCACCACAGGAAAGTACTGCTCAGAAGCTTTCATTTGAATGGTAACACTTTGGGATTTCATCCACAAACTCAAAAGCTATATATAACTGCCTTGTACAGCATAATAAACAGCACCACAGGAAAGTACTGCTCAGAAGATTTCATTCACAAACTTAAATGTCAGAACCACCTTATGTTACATACTAAATACTGCCGCAGACAAATATTGCTCAAGAGATTTTTATCTATCCACGGACTCTAAAGCTAGAACTTTCTGAATTATAAAAGTACCACAGTAAAGTACCGCTAATTATAGGTTTCCTTGTAGTTAATAATCGTCACACGTTTGGCCTTAACGTCCGATATCAAAATCCAAATTCTCCTTTCGTGTTTCTATACGTTTCTCATAGATGTAGTGGGGAGAAGTTGTAAAAATATCAATAGAATTCTTGGGTGATCATGTCCTTAGTTTTCTTGGCCTCTCTGATTGATTACGCATTGATATTAGAAGGAGAAATTTGGAGATGATCACTACAAAGTTACTGAAAAACCGCTTTGTACAGCAGGGAAGATGTTTTATTTCTATTTTTTTTTCTATTTCTGATCTTTGCAAGTTTGTATTCGTTAAATGTCTATACAAACCTTTAATGCTATTGTGGCTCACAGAACGAGCTTGGCTGTCCAGTGGCTTCTCGGCTGTAGATGAAAAAAGCCTAAAAACCCCACAGGCTAAAGTTCTCTCTAGAAGTCATATGCAAAGCACAAGATCTGTTTCTAGCATGCTTGTGTTTCTCTGTCTAAATTGTTCTTGTTTGAAATATTTTCATTTCCTTAGTTTAATACTAAACTATGTTCGGTGACAAATTCATTTGAAGAACTGGTTTTTGCTTGCGAAACTCGAGTCGAGTTTTGCGATGGTAAATTTTGGTTCTATTAATGAAATCCTAAAGGGGCTACGTTCGTTTAGTTTTGGGGGTATAATATTTACCGATTCGTAGACAACTTTGAATCTGGTAACCCTTGGAAGCAATGCATAATATGTGCTCTGAATCATATTTTTGGCTTGCATTAACATTCTATTTCCCTTCATTTAATTCCAAAGAATAAATATTTCCTTTGTTTCGCCTCCGAAACGGTCCATTGCAAACTTTTTGTGATTTCAATAAATTTCGACCACACATTCTTCGCGTTGTTGTGTTTCGGCCTTCTTTACGAACGGCCTGTTACTTTTTGGAAAGTGATTTTGCGAGCTGTTGAAAGTTAGAGGCACTTTTTTTTATCACAATCTGACAGATGGTGTTTTTTAGAGGTAGGCGGTAAATATTGCCTAACTTTTCACTAATGCGAGAGAACATTCCCGAAAAATCGCAGATCCTAAAATGTATTTATTAATAATCCTTTCACTTTTAGAGTCAAAACCTTTATTGAATCGTGCAAATGTAGTTCTGTCTTTTTGTTGTTGACACCATTGCGTATGGGCATTCACTGTGAAGGTAACCGTAAGCATTGATTACCAATTGGAATTGTTTACTTTGTTGTACAGTGCAGCGTTTCTATATCTACCTGTGTGACTTCGAATGGAATTGTTAAGTGCAACCGTTCAAACGAAAGCTGCTGGGAAGTACTTTCCTTTGGTACTGTTTATAAAGCTGTACAAAGTGGTTCTAACTTTTAAATCTGTGCATGAAATCCTAAAGTATAACCATTTAAATGAAAGCTACTGAGCAGAACTTTCCTGTGGTACTGTTTATTATGCTGTACAAGGTGACACTGTTGATAAAATCCTAAAGCGTGACCATTTACGTAAAAAGCTCTTAAGCAGTTCATTCATGTGGTACTGTTTATTATGCTGTTCTACGTGGTTCTAACTTTCGAGTCTGTGGATGAAATCTTCATGAGTATCCATTTAAGTGAAAGCTATTGAAATGTACTTTCCTGTGCGGTACTCCTTATGATACTTTACATGGAGGTTCTACTTCAACTGACTTTCAAGTCTGTGGATGGAATCTGTAAGTGTGACCATTCGAATGAAAGCTTTATCATAACATTGAACTTGAAAGCAGGATAGAGATCATCAATACTTTAAAGTATCCTTATTCTAAACAGTTTATAGGTTTAGCAAGTTTTCAGTTTGGAAATTTTGCCGCGAAAGCTCTAACTTATTTATACACTGAGATGATAATTTGCCGGATATTTCGCATGTGTTACATTCTGAACTCTAATTAGGCGAGTTGGTCAAAACCTTTCGAGATATTTGCTTTTAATTCAATATCATAAATGTGTTAATCACGCGATTCAAGTGTTCTCGGTATAAACAAAAAGCGTTTTATTCAACGCAACATATTATGTTTTACATTTGCAAAAAGAAGTCTCTTGAAAATAACGGAATCGTTCTGCAAGTGCACTGCAAGTGTATCGTTGAATTTGACTTGTGAAATTTGAAAAGTACGCAAAGTTAATGACGTAAAGACGTCGAAACACAATATCAGATAGATTTGTGTTTTATTCAAGACGGTGGTGGTGGTGGGGGGGGGGGGGGGGGGGGGGGGGCTTGGTTATCAATATAACTTCATTTACGTGTTCAGTATTTTATCTGTACCCAAGGATTGTGTTTTCTCGATCCGATTATATCTCTTTCCTTCTCAAAGGCTTTGCAAGAACGCATACAAGGAGTGACAAATCAGGCGACAACGCCACGACTACAAAAGGTAACGTTTAATATTTCTAGTTTAGCCAGATGCTTTTAAAATCTTTCTCAAGAGTAAGTGCCAAACTTAAATAATCAATTTAGTCCCTTATACCGCGGCCTGACAGTGTCAAAGTACAGCTTTGGTTTTTTTTTTTCCGTGGGAAAAAAGAAAACAAATTAACCTAGCCGCAGGAGATTTCAACTAAACAGCTATCACTTGAATGATTTCAGTGTTGAATTCGTCAAATCCGCACACACTTAAAAAAGTTCGACCACATTAACCGATTGATGACGTTTCATGTAAAAAAAGGGAAATGTTAAATTACGTTTAAATGGGCAGCCATTGAGAAGTACTTTCTCATACTTAAAAATCCAGCTACAATATCGAGTTTCACGTTATTCAATTTACCATATAACTTTCTTCAAGTTGTTCACAGTTTTTTTTTTTAGCTCCCATGTTGTTTTGATCATGAATTTGTTTGCATCCGAGAGTTAGAAAATGTGGACGTGCTCAACTTTCGAGAGGATCGAAGGATTTGGCCGCCCTTCTTTGATTATCAATTCAAATGTGCTCTAATGGAGTTGGCTCTATTCCAAAATTAAACTTTAAGAAAAATCCCATATAATATTTCGCAAAATTTTGAACAACAAGCATCATCACCACATAAAACTCCTTGACAGCTTTTATTTGAATGTTAATATTTGATTCAAAGCCTCAAAAGTTAGAACTACCAAGTTCAGCATAATAGATATTACCACAGGAAAGAATTGATTAATAACTGTAAAGTCAATACAAAATTACACCACTGTCTTTGACTTCAAGAGAGAAAGGGTTCAGTAAAGCTGTCGGACGTATCAACTGGCCATTACAAAAGTTCAACGTTTTCCCACAACAGCACGTCACATGGACGCTGTTAAACCCGTCAACAACCAAACGTGCCAAAAATCGAAATTCAAGAAAAATGTCAAATTTCATTTTCTAAAATATTGAAAAACAAATGGCACCATGCAAAAGAACTGCCCAAGAGGTTTCATTTGAATGGTCACACTATAGCATTTTGTCGACAGACTCGAAATTTAGAACTAAATAGTACATTGCGTGTCTCCATATTTGAATCTGGGAGTGAAAGGGTTATATTTAATAACCTCCGTGCCCATTGAAGCTTAACACAGCCCGTGAGAAAATATTTCCTTCCTTAGTTGCTTCCGCTCTTCATAATGTTTCTTTTAACTTTACACGAGAAGGTTCTTTGACTGGTGAAATGAATTGAACGGCAAAATCCAGAATGTTGCAATCGTGACCCTTGGTTATTTTATAATTTTTTATAATTTGGGAAACGTGGAGGAATGCGTTTTTATTACATGGTTGCTTTTTGTTGTGAATTCAGCACAATTTCGGTTTTCCGTGGGGAAGGAAGAAGTGATTTGCAAGCTTTTCGAGTGTTATTCCAACATCGTAATTGGTTTATTGCACCGATAAGCCATATAAATGTGTGGTATATTGCTTTTATCTATAATAACTACATTTTCATTGTGGTTTACTGGTATAATAGACAATAGCTATGAACCAATCATTTTCTACAGTGATTGAAAATTACAACTTTGACACTACAAAGTAAACGTTATTCCTGAAATTGATGTCGCCGGATACATCGAAACGTCGATCAACTTGAATTCTTATATTTCTGGTTAAATGCTTTAACAAGCCATTGATTAATTGACCGGAAGTAACATTGTTTTTTTTATTAATATTTTCAGAAACTTCCGCAAAACCTGTTAATTGAGGATATGGCCCCGGCCCCCACCGAGGGTATGTCATCAACTTCATCTACGACTCACGAAGGTGTCGCCAACAAGACGACTGAAGACTTTCCAATTGCTGTTGTCCCAACTGATCAAAATGACAACTACCTAGCCGTTAATACTGAAGAACGTTTTATTCTCCCGCCAGTCGATGGTAATACGACCGAAGGTCTTTACACGAGTGTCGACCAGCAATTTCTGGAGCTGATGTTGGATGCGGTACAGAAGGGATTCATGCCTCCAGAACTAGCAGCAGCGAAGACATGGTTGAATAGCGATTCTACAGAAGTGGACTTGAACGGTTCAGTGCAGTTATCAAACGTCGAGTTGCCTACCGAGGTGGAAAACTATAAAGAAATGGAAAAAATGGCAGCAGACGACCAACTGTCACCATCGTTGACCGGCACTGAACCATTGTCCGTTGCCGAAAGGCCGTCATTGCCCAGCGTTGGCACATTGCTTGTTGCAGGGGGACCATCATCACCCAGCGCTGAACCACCGTCTGTTGAAAATGGACAATTACCGGTCAACACTGAAGCAATCTCTGTGGCAGATGGCTCATCATTGATTAGTGTTGAATCAACATTGCCAATGCATGTTCTAGAAAACGAAGGCGAACTTGTGTCTGACACAATGGAATCGGCAGCCTCGACACCAAACAAAAAAGTTCAATTTCTTGGGCTTGACACTGTATTTGGCGAAAAGTCAAACGTTGTAGAAGAGCCCTTGGATATTTCCATCTCTCCTAGCCATGCAGCACATGATGCTTCCGGCACCGAGCCCAGTGACAGCGGACAGATATTTCAATCTTCCCCGAAGACGACTGTAACTTGGGCGACGTTAGATTCGCCAGTTCGGACGCCAAGACCTACGCCAAGTGGCAACGCTAAGAACTTGTCTAGTCCAGCGGATGGGCTCTACAGGTTTGAAACTGCGCTTTATGGCACAACCTCAGATGATAAATCAGAAGGCGATTTGGACGATCCATTTATGATGTACTTGAACTCGATCGAGCAAACAGCTTTGAAGTTCAAGTTACAGGTCGAGCAGGCTAAAGTGGATACTTTGGAAACGCTGAAAGAGAAGTTAGAACGCGCTTATGAAGGGACACCCTTGGAAGAAATCCCGCTAAAATTCCAGGAGAAGTTACAAGAGACGATCGCCCAAATAGCGTCTGACGAAGTGTTGAAAAAATATCAGGCGCTTGTATCTCAGGACGATGAAATGACCGAAGAGGAAAATGCCATTTTAGAGTGCATGCGAAACGAGCTCGACTCAGTAGCCAGCGAAAACTTTGAACTACATCAACAACTTGCGTTGCTGAAAGATTACGAGAACCGGTATTTTGACCTTAAAGAAAAGTTCGACAACCTCAGCGATGGAATGGCCACGATTAGGAACGAATACGAAAAGAAAAATGGAGAAAGCGAATTTCTCGCGGAACGTGTCGAGTCTCTTGAGAAAAGCATCGTGAACTTGCGAGTTGAGTACGATAACGAAATTAGAGATTTGCAAAACGAGAATCTTCAGCTGCAGAAGTCATGTTTTGAATTAGAAAACAGGAATAAGATTTTGGAAGAAGAAATTTCTGCTAATTCTGAAGGATCTATCGACGGCCAAATGGAGGAAAATTCGCATGAACACGAAAGACGCTCGAAACATAAATTTGTTGCCGATCAGGAATTTGAAATGTTGGAACTGCGTCTTGAAGAATCTGAGAGACAAAATAATGCTCTCAGAGCGGCGTCACAAGCGGAACAAGCCATGATTCGGTGCGTCGAAGACAAGAAAGAAGAGCTGGAGAAATCACTTGTTAAAGCACAGGATGATCACAGTAAAGTGCTTCTAGAGCTTCACGAAGCTCAAAGACAGATCTCTTCTGACAGAGTAAAGCTTTCCAGTTATCAGGAAGAGGTGGATGCGCTGCGACGCGAAAACAAGCTGTTGAAATCCAGTTTGGAGATCGCCCAAAACGAGCTTGAGTACCAGATGGAGAAGAAAGGCGAAAAGAACGAGCCATGGAAGAGTAACAAGCGAATGATTTGGCGAGAAATCCGAGAGCTGGAGAAGATTCTTAAAGATGTGCACCACGAAAAGAGAAACTTAGAGAAGAAATACGTGACTTTTAAACAACAGAATGACCAATTAAATTCGTCGCTCTCGTTGCACAGTTATTCATCTGCAGAGAATTCTCCGGAGCGTGAAGCTGTTAGAGATGAAAAAGCAGGGCTGAAAAGTAAATCATGGCATAGTACAACGGAGGTGGAAAACAACAAAGCGACTGGTAATAACTCCATCGGTGATGATGATAGCTTTACATCGCCGCCCCGCAAAGTCAAAAACTGGCTGGAAGGTCTTCACACTCCGAATAGCCAGGCGAAGAAGGAAGAGTCCTTTGACGTTGACATGAAGGAGAAGACGCCAATTTTATCCGAAAGGTTAGATATAATGTGTCATTACTTAAACATTTTTTTGCTTTTTCATCCTTGCTTGCCAGCTGTAAAAAAGAGAAAGCAGACTTCTATTTACGGATTGCAAGTTTGGTGGAATTTTGGGCTTAAGATTTAGATCAGAACATTTCAGAGAAGACTTGCTTTTGCGAGAGTTTCTGTCCTAATTTGTGGTTGTAACTTCCTTAAGGCGATTTTTTGTACAATTTTTGTCGCACTTTCCGGTGCAATTTTTGTCGCGTACAAGTTGCATCTTCGAATCACGTGTGTAAACTAGCGGCGATTTCAGTGCGATTTGGGCACGATTTGTCGCGCGACGTCGCAACTGATGCGATTTGTCGCGCGATGTCGCAACTGATGCAGCTTGGCGGCGATTTTTGTGAAATCACAGCAAATGTCGCACAGGAAATCGCCGCTATAGTTTACACTTGCGACAAAAGTTGTACTGGAGAGCGCGACAAAAATCGCATCAAAAATCGCATGTGTAAACGGACCTTTAGAGATTTCTCGACAAACTTAACAACGACTCTGGATATAACTATAAACAATGGTAATAGAAGATCATACATGTAAGAGAGCCAATTTCATACCAGACATGCATATGGCAGCGGTTCTTAAAAAGGCAAATTAACAAATGCTGCAATAGTTTGGACACATTAATAATTGTGAAGCGGTCATGTAAGTTTTAATACTCGGACAGGAAGGGCAGACCATCATGCATTGAAGACGCTACGTCACAGGCTACGCGGCTTACCGGCCTTTTTTTAATTTTCCTCTCTTTGATTTCAGGCCTCCCTCTGCAACGAGCGATCCAAGTCCTCGAAAGGAGGAGAATGGATTTCGTAACGAGGTAAGAAACCAACTTTCCTTATCATATATCTATGAGGTCTAGTGTGAAAGTGAGGCTGTGACGTCGTAGCTCCCGTAAGCGGTAGCCTGCGTAGCAGGCGTCGGGGAGAGGGGAACTGGGGAGAGAGGGAAAGGACACCTGCAATAAAGACCCCCATTTGTTCATTTCTGCGGACGCTGGCGGCCGCAAATTCTGATTGGCTAATTCGCGCTGGGCGGTGAACAAAGTAAATTTACGCGTGAAGTCATCCATGCGTAAAAGCGCGTGCCAGTTTCTGATTGGTGAACGTATTGACAGTTGACGTAATTCGATTACAAGGAAATCGATGAGCGTAATGTGAATCGCCCGGTTCTTATAGCAGGCGTTCCTTCCCTTCTCCCCCTTTCCTTTTTCGCGCGGACCCCTCTATTAAGCTCAGGGGTTCCAAGGGTGCCGCTTAATACAGGTTTCACTTTATTTTCATCTCTCTTTTTGTTTTCTTTCAGCTCGAAGAACTACGTCACCATGTAGGAAGCTTGGAGGCCGAAAAAGCCGCGATTGTAAAAGAACTCAGTTCACTTCGGTTCAGTCGAATCACCAGATAGCGCACCGAAATATCCTTGTTTCCATGGAAACGTCCTTGTCAGCTTCGGGCTTCGTTACGGCAGTCGAACTGATCTGTATAGAAGGTTCCTGTGGCTTCGACTATGAAGAAAGTTTGTGATCATAGCAGGGCAGTGTTTATCTTGGGAATGATAGTCTTCTACACAGCCGTTATTTGTTAGCGTTGCGTGACGACACGAATAACGGCTGCATAGGACACTATGGGAATGACGACTATAAACCGATCAGAATTTTTTAAAGGGTCTAACCTCCTCTGCAGGCTACTGTAGGGTGTGGAGCAAAAGAACAAAAATAGGAGGGGAGGGGGTGAGGAGCCGAGGCGAGTGAGTTGACTTTTTTTTTCCTTCCGCCCCCTCCCTAGTCAGTCGAATATTTGTCATTTTACCAGTCTCTCGTCTTCTTACCTTTTACTTGGTGTAAGGGTTGCCTGCATTGAAGGCTGTAAATTATCATTAGGTAGCTTAACTCGCATAAAAGCATCTTTAGAAAGATGTGAAGTCAATTCTTAACCCTTTCACGCCCAGAATCAATTATGGAGACATGTAGTGCAGTTCTAACTTTTAACTCTGTCAATAAAATCCTATCGTGTGACCATTGAAATGAAACCTCTTTCGCAGCACTTTTGCATGGTACCATTTGTTTTTCAATATTATGCAAAATGAAATTAGGTTTTTTATTTTGATTTTTGGCGTTCTTGGGAGTGAAAGGCCTTGAAGGGAAGAAATACACTGCCATTTTCTAGAGATTTTTCAAAGTCAGGGGGAATTTTTCTAGTCATCCGCTGACAAGGACCCTTGTTAACAGTCAGTGAACTAAAATAGTAACTGATGGCAAAACTGAGCCGTTGTTTTTAGGTTATGTCTCTTAACATTTGTGACATAGTCCATCCACTGCTCGAATGAAGCATTTTGACGAAATAATTGAAGTTGGATGCATATTTCAACAATCAAATTCTAAGCTCCGGAATAGTTATGAGCGAATAACCAACCAAGAACAGCCGAGTTGGCCTATAAATCGCAGTCGATTGTACTGTTTCAGCCATCTGCAAACACTGATATATTTTAGTTTTTTTTTTACCAAAAGTCAAAACGAATTTACTTTTCAAGGACAAAGCGCGCGATTGTCGTCTATCAGCGGACATGTATTAACGATTGAACCAATCGTATTTGCAAGATGTTACTGCAAAAGTTCACTGGTTAACAAGATCTCCTTCCTAGCTCTTCCCAAATTAAAGAGGCTATGTCATGGAGATTTTGACCAGGGTTGCCACGGTCAGGGAAAAGTCAAGGAAAAACAGGTTTTTTTCAAGGTCAGGGAAGTTTGCAATAAGTCGTGGAAATTCTAAATTCCTTGTCAAAGTCAGGGAAATTTATTATCAGCCTGCCGCAATGTCTGATAACCGCTGTTTTCTTTTGGGCGAGGCAATTTCATTTCAGAAATAATGTTAATAATCTAATTTTTGCGATTTTACTCATGGGTGGTCAGTGGAAATTGTTTTGTAGTCAGTGAAAAGTCAGGGAATGTTTTTCATCCAAATGGGTGGCAACCTTGTTGACGTTCTTGGGTCAGAACTGCCCCACATGAAAACGTAATACCTTTGTCAGACACGGAATGCATATAGAACACTAAAAGGAACATGTGAACTGTCGAAGAGAGAATGAATCATAATCAGACACAAGTCGATAAACTGGAAAAAATTAGCCCATTTTTGTCAAGTTGAAGTAATATATCAAACACGAGGAACAGTGTTTCATCAGATTTCCAAACACCGCGAAGTGGGTGAGAAAAACGAGGCGCAGCCGAGTTTTTTTCACCCACTTCAAGGTGTTTGGAAATCTGATGAAACACTGATTCGAGTGTTTGATATAGCTTCTCAAACTGATCGTTAAATGCGGAGAAAACGAAGGAATAAAATCGCCAAAATCTATGCAAATTAAGAAACGATTTCAAAACCTCCTTCACGGTAGTGATTTCCTTTGTGTTGTCGTCATGAATTATTAATGAGTTTGAGAAATCCATTTCCATCCTGACTTATCCACAGCCCAAGACACTTGTGTTTACTCTTGGAGCACTATTATTTTTGGGTTCCCACTGTTTTATAAATGTGGCCTAAAATGGTGACACCCCCTTTAAGGCAAATTTCTTTGCTCATTTCGTTTCTATTTAATTGATAGCAATTGGTGTGGAGTTTTTGTCCAGACCACTGTACGCTTTTTACTGCTTTGTACTTAAATTAAGTTATTTATTAATTAAACGGTGTGAGTCTGCTCTCAAGCGAATGGGGAGGATATAACCCCGTTAGCTACACAGACTAGTGCAACATAACAATTACTGTGCATAGCATAGGGCTGTTGTGCTGCCAGCGTAAATTGCGATACCTACGTTTTCGTAATTCAATTTTCAAGGTTTTTAGCTCTGTTACTGTGATTCATATTCAATAACTGGACCTTTTGCGCGCCGATCAATTCGTATTCAGTATCCAAGAGTGAATCGCGTTTAAAATGTACATTTTTGTGAATTGTGATTGTGGAGTTACTCTTTAACAAACCTTTAAACCCCTCCACAGCAACGACGTGTATTGCGTCCGACATGAAAAAACATATTTTAAACTTCACACTATCGGTTCAAGTTCCCCACCTCCGGGCACGAAAAATTGTCAGGATGTTGAATCGAATTGATCGCTGCATTTCGTAAACTCGAAGAACCTTGCGTTTCTTGGTGGTTCATATTTTAACGTATGGCGGTGTTTGTGCGCCCCCTTTTTTAAGTTAAAATTTTAATTAATTTCTAGTGTACAATAAATAGTCTATCCAGTGTAAATAGGCATAGGAGTTAACATTTAATAGTAAAAAGCTTGAAAGTATGCCTCACTTTCCTAATTTCTGGCAAACTGGACAATGGGAGGGTTAAATAGAACCACTGATTTGTAAGAAAATTGCTGTGTTTTGTTTGTTTGGTTTTTCCTTCCGATGGATAATACAGTAAATGGCAATAATACTCAAATTCGTCCCCAGGGCCTTACTCCGCTTTCAAAATGGTGGGCCGGTTGTGGAAACCCTTGGACGGTCAACGTTCGATAACATCCACTGAGACCAGATTGGACACCTTATTGAGTGTTATATAACGGATTAACTGATTAGCCCTCTGTTAATGTTGGGGTCAGCATTTTATACAGTTAAATTTAGGATTAAGCAACCCGAGAAGCTAGGTGGTACAGTGGTACGGTAGGCTATGTAAGCCTAAGGCTAGCTGAGGTCACAGGTTCAATCCTGAGTGGGGATTTTACACTTAAACATTTATTGAAAATAAAATTCCAAGTGTCGACATTACGTTGTATAATTCTCAATAAGGTGTCCGACTTACTTCACCCCGTGTTACCTTATGCTGACCCCATTGGACGGGGCTGGCAAAATACTCCAAGAATTGTGGAGAATGTTCTCATGTGACACACAGTGAAATGGCGTTTTCGGAGGTTATCATTTTACAGCGATATGAAACCGTGTGTGTTTTCTGATAATCTGAATCCGTTGTTCAAACGAAACGTAGACATTTCATTTTTAAGTCGTGAATACGACTTATCGCGGTAACTGGAGAAAAGTCACTCGCTCATCGTAAACTTTATATTAAATTGTTCATATGTTACACTTCGGTAATAGCATACATGGAGTAAATAAGGTAGCTGATGAGAGTAAACCAAGTCCGCCATTACGGTCGTTGTGTTTACGAATGTTCGACGAAATGAAATGTCGGTTTGGGAAAACGTTGGGGTTCTTTTGTTATTGTTGTTTGGCAAGGATATCTGACATTAATAATGAAGGAAAAGGTAAGTTTGTCCCGTAATTTTCATTTTCGCTGGTAAACACATTCCTTCGTGTGAGGCTGACAAACATTGCCGAGCGGAGATTGCACAGTACGTAAAAAAGTACGGACTGCAATTCATCTTTAAAGCATTGTTGATAAAAATCACAGTGGATTTTACCTGCCACGTGTTTATTATACGCTCTGGAGAATAACCCAGGACTCCCTCAGCTACACATTAAGGTTTTAGAGTTCCTTCTTTAGTAAAAGATATTGGTACGTGGATCTGCAACACAAGGGAAGTAGTCATAACATGTACATGTACAATCTAACAGGACCCACCTTGTGTAGGGTAGGAAAAGGTCCGATGGTTGTTTCATATTCACGACTTGGCTCGCAAGGAGCCTTTGATTACCCTACAAAATACTCCTAGATCTTTGCGGTATTTTGGCAGGTTTCTTGGCCCGCCATTTTGAATGCGGAGGGGACGAGGTTGAAGAACCCAAACACTCTTCAAAAAGAGTAATGGATGACATGTAGAACCTGGACTGCCGGAAGCAGTCGTTTCCTTTCCAAGAGCGCGAGAGGCGCTTGAATTGGGGGTTTGCACATGACGTCATAAAAATTCAAAAATCTAAAGTATACATAATACAAAGCTATTTCTAACATGGTATGTAGCCTGTTCCAGGCGTTCAGATAGTGGGGAAAGCGCGAATAGTTGCGGAAGGCGCGAAGAAAAGCGAGCAAAAAAAGTGCGGGGAGACGAAATATTGCAACATCGCAAAAACCGAAGGGGGGGGGGGGGGGGGGGTTACCCCTCTCCCTCCCTTGTACCACGGTGGGGGTATAAGTTTGCGTGTACGTCCGAGGGTTAATGTAAAACTACAAATTGTTTTATGCTGTTTTCGCTGCCGCCGCCATCGTGGTTGCTTACAGCTGAGCCGCTACTTTCACAGCTCCGTTTTTTTTAATAGTTTATTGATCGTAGTATATCGTAGTATCAAAAACAGTATGGAATTCTTTCCTCGCAGCTTCTCAAACTTATTACTTATGAAAAGGTTATTAGCCAATCGGAGTATTCCACTTCTGTCTGGTGCATGTATCTTGATACCCAGTGAAAATACAGATCAAGACATCTTCGATTTTATAGTTTAAAAACTGATCAAGACGCTTGAATTTTAATTAGCAACCTGAAAATTTTCACTCTAAAGCACATCGAAAGATCCCAAACCTAATGAATCAAACAAAAAGGGCATGTTACTTTAATAATAATTTAAAATGTTCCCGAAAGAAATAATACCAAACAAGCAAACAAAACTTTGTTTAATTTCCGATACCTTTTATCCTGAGCATCAAGTGGATTCAATGCCTCGACGCCATTTTTGTCTTCCAAATGACGCTTCAGACCACGTACTATCCCGTACACAGTTCTGAGTGGATACCTTTCACTCGACTCTTCAACTACTTCCATGACAAACTTCACGAGCCAGTCGTTCAGAGATGCTGCGGCAAAAACGAATCGCTCCGCCATCCTTGATCTCTGCCATCATGCATCAACTACAATGAATAACCGCTAACAAGAGGCAAACAACTTTCAAACTCTACAAATGTATGCAGGAAGAGAGTTTTGAAAAATGCAAAAGAATGCACTCTCTGTTTCTCATTAAAACAAACGGTGCTAATGACACAGAGGATACATTTTCTTTATTGCATTGTATTTTTATGCACGTTTGAGATATCAAAAAATATCAAAAACGCGTGCTTCGTTTTTCATCAAGGGTTCTAAACACCTCGAAACAATAAAAGCACTCCGCCTTCGGCGTCATGCTTTCATCTCTTTCTCGGTGTTTGGAACTCCTGATGAAAAACTCACACTCGTTTTTGAACTATTACTTCACCGCAATTTTCGCGTCTCCGATGCTCAAAGTGCCAACGTGGTGCCCCCCTTGCGGAGCTTTTTGCGAAAATTCAACGGAATTACTGAGTTCTGAACGTACGTGAAACGAATACTAAGTAAACTTAGTTTGTGTCAGAGCAGTACTAGCCAAAATTAATCTTGAATGTGTTTGTTGTAATCTATTTCGGGTCTATTTTAGTCATGGAGGCTTTTACTCAGTCTTTATTGCATCAGTGCATTGTTGAACATTGCGGTTTAATTTGATGGCAATTGTATGGTTGCTCCCTGGAGGCTAAACAACATAATACAGCGCCACTTGTTATACCTTATACCAGGAGCTGGCTCATTTGGCTCGTTTGATAAATAATTGCCTTGCCCTGCCAAACGAGCCCAACGAGCCATCAAATACATAGACCTTCAAACGTGGCCCTGTATTCTGTAATTGGAGCGGAATTGATGCGCCATATAGTTAGCTGCTACACTGCTAACTGGGATTGAGCACAAAATGCTCAAGGATTCGTATTCAAATATTCGAGATCCGAAGGACATTATCTATTCAGTGCTTTTCATTAGGTGCTTTGTTGTGACACAAGTAATCCCGTCTCCCAACGGACCTCTGGTCTTTTCAAGACGGCCAGAATACTGGCATCATTACAAAGTTTAAAATGTTTATCACGTGATTAAACAGCTAACTCCAGGACTGTCATTGGATAAATTGCAAATATAACTGACATTCATACTTTACACATCTCTGCGTCCAAGACAACTGACGCATTTTCAAGCAAGTCCACAGTTGGGAAACACCGTGTGTGAGAAGTCAAGGTAAGTAAGATAAGAAAACCAGGTGTAACGTAAACCGTTAGGTTTCAAGCAGTACGTTCTAAGTAAAAAAGTTAAAGTTACGACGAATTTATCTTTGAACTATCAAATTTTGCGTGCGAAGAACAAAATGCCTAATCATTACACACGTTGAAGAAAGAATTGGACGCCAATTAAATTAACAGTGAATCACTCTGCCTAACCTACTCTGCTTGTTATAAACGGTAGATTATACGTGTTTTTCCAGTATGTGAACAACTTACACAACTTTGTTTCCTCGTTCAACTTCGTGTTCCCTTTTCGATATAAAATGTGAAATAAAAGGACGCTTACCACGGGCTTATAACTGGCTGTCCAGACCGGTCAGTTCGTTAACAAAATAGACCTTCAAGAGCTGTTCCTACAAGTCAATCAAAATGTTGCATGCTATCTACGAATTGATCGATGAGGGATGATCAGTTCCATATATTTACCAATTAATTGACGGGACCCGGCCGGCCAGTTCATAGACTACGAGTAGTCCCTCCTTTTTTCTCAGGGATAGTAGAGAGAGCGAAATGCGAGCGCGCGTGAAAATCACCCCTTTCTCCCTGAGGAAAAAAGAGGGACCACTCGTAGTCAAGCCAGTTCATGGTAAGAAAACAAGGCTTTGGTCATGCCAAATTAAATGCGCGCCAAAATCCATGCACATCTCGAAGCACAAGCATTGAACACCAATTAGTAGTGAATCACTCAGCCCAGCCAAACTTACTCTGCTTGTAAACGGTAGATTTTAACTTTTATTAATGTGTAAACATTACGCAACTTTGTTTTCGGTGAGGGTAAAACCTGCAAAAAGAGGAATGAGTTTGTGGAATGGCATGTAGCATGACTTGCCGAATGGCATAATTATGCGGAATGTAATTTTTGCGGAATGACCGTTAAGAACTAAATTAACTGAAAAGCGCGCCCGTATTTTAGTAAATAGGACTTAATTAAATCAATTAAATCATATTCAAGTCCAAACGGTCGCGAATCGGACGGGTTCATCGGTGGTAATCTGTTACTTATTGTATTGTTCTTGCTAAATTTACCCTTTAGATTCACCTTGATCGTTTTGCCGTTTATTTCATCGTTGGCAATGAAGTCAGTCGTCTGCTTCCTGGTATTTTCTCTTCTGATCGTTTCTGCAGTGTCACGTTTTTATAACCGAAAAGGTAGGTAAAATGATTTAAATTAAACGCTCACTGTCATAGAAAGCTAGTACCAAGAATGTCTTACCGCCAGCATACCAACTATACCCCTAGTTAAAATGATCATACAATGGTTAAATTGAAACTGCAGCTTGCAATGAAAACATGCACGAGAGAAATTCATGTAACAAGTAATGTCCCGTTCAAGCCTGAATTTTTTTCAGGTTGCTTTTTCAACTGCTTAAATTGAGAGCACACTGCGAGGATCACAAAGCTCACTCAAGTAATGTTCTCTCCACTAAAATTGTATTTGTCAGTTACTTAGCAAGTTTAATTTCCAGTTTTGCTACTGGAGGCATTTGTGGTTTCATTACGCACAACTGTTGTAGATTTACATTGCATAAGCGGGCTCTCTTTTTCAAAATACATAACCGCTAAATACGTATGAACCGTTCTCTACTGACTAGACAACTACAAGGTTTGAGGTTTCTTCAATATAACAATAAGCATAGTGCTATAATAAACGTGTGGTCTACAGCGCAAAAAAACTCTTGTTTTCTGCTGGGTCAATCTTTAAGTCCTGACATGGTTGTAACGCTGACGATTTAAATAAAAACTACTGATCATGAGGCAGTTTGTTTGCTGAAATGAAGTAAAAGTCAGGGCATGGTTAACCTAAAAAGGGGGGGTGGGGGGGAGGGGTGGTCTTGTTCTATAACTAGTAGTTTCCACTTAAGCATCTCCACAGTTATTCCTTATCTCTTAAATTATTTAGCCAGTTATTTGTGATGTAGGATTTCTGCTACTACAGTTATTTTCATGTTACATCGTTAAATGCCATCAAATATACAACTTAATTGGATAAAAAGATTCATTTGAGCAAAAGAAAAGACAGTAGTTTAGGGATTAAGAGCAGGATTGCAAGGATAGAAGTGGATTACAATTAATCAAATTTGATTTTGTGAGAGGCGGTCAAGAAATCAACTAAACTGTCATTCTTCCTATTCCAAGATAATAAATAAAACAAGCTTAACGCCAGTATATTTTACAATACAAGTTAGCGTGACCGTGAGTTATTACCGGTATTCCGACAAACAAGAAAATTTCAGAAGACCTGAAAGTTATAGAAACAAAGCCCTCCTTGGTCAACCAACGATGCTTTGTTTATGAATTTTAAATATAATTCGTGCGATGCGAATTAGTAGGCTATGAACATAAATACTCTGCGATCGGGAAACACCTGAAAGAGTAACAATCAAAACCAGACCAGTTTGAGCCTTGCTTACAAGATGCTCCTGATAAAGAAAAAGAGACCGACTTTGGACACTCAAACAGACTCCATTCCAGTGTTCTGTCCTGGTGTCGGCGGTACAGAAGGACAAAAACAAAAGACTAAACAATACACTACACAGACATAATAGTGGCTGCGGTCACATCTGGGCTACTAACTATAGTTAAGACGGGGATAACTATAGTTAGCTATTTCGGTAGTGTGACCGCTCCTCTGTTCGCTCTAACTATAGTTAGAAAATTGACGCCTCAGTGATCCAAAACAATACAGACTAACTATAGTTATACCCAAGCAGGGTTCATGGATTAGTCTTAAGTTTACAAACAAACAACCAATCAGAATGTAGCAATTCTTTTCGCACGTGCGAGATGAGCATATATAAATATGCAAAATAAAAACCAAGCGTGAAGCGAGGGGGAATCCAAAAACAACAAACAAAAAATTTACATACAACAAGGTAGCAACACGTGTACCCGGCGTCGAGCATCCGTTAAAATTCTCAGCTTATTTCTAATTTTTCTCCGACGGTTTGCCGCACGAAAAAAATAAATAAGAAGAAAAACTAGACACACTTTACGTCGGTCAACCATGTTGACATTGCACGGATCAACAATAAGGGCCGTCACGAACCTCTTTTAATTCTGACGTCATCCATAGGCTAATTAGAACTAACTGTAGTTAACTGCGTGGTGCGACTGCAAAGTCGACCGAAAGCACTAACTACAGTTAGGTATGACGTCACGTAACTTGAGACTAACTTAAGTTAAACTTTAGTTACGTCGTAGATGTGACCGCAGCCAGTCTCTATAAACAAAAGGCCAGTGATACAATGTGAAATCCCTTGTGAACCGGTACCGACGAGGACAAAGCCCATTCCAGCGAAACCTTTTACTTGATTATGCGCATTTCTTTGTTTTCACACCTAGTTATTTCAAGAACGTATTTTCACACATTCCTCCTTATATATATCGCCACCTATCTTGCAATAATTATCATTGATAATGACGACAAGTTGTCGTCAAAACGTTATGTTTTTATATTTAATATCGCTAATTTTTATTCTAAAATGTATCACAAAATCTTCCGTTAACGCTAGCTCCTAGCCATAATCCTGAAAACACAATTTATCAGCCCGGACATTGTCCCACTGTCTAGTGCACTTAGGAGTGACTGGGCCTGGACTGGGTTAAATATGTGCTATATTTTTTTTTTTATCTACAGCAATGGCCCCACTGGATACGATTTTTGATGACCAAGTTCAAGACGATGCTTGTTGCGATGATGATGACGAAGTTTGCAACGGTTGTCTAGGGAATTGCAATCTGTTTGGCAATGACGATTGCTCCCATTGCTGCAGTGGAACAGCAAAGAGAGAGCTATCGATGGCTCAAGACGATGCTTGTTGCGATGATGATGACGAAGTTTGCAACGGTTGTCTAGGGAATTGCAATCTGTTTGGAAATGACGATTGCTCCCATTGCTGTAGTGGAACAGCAAAGAGAGAGCTATCGATGGCTCAAGACGATGCTTGTTGCGATGATGATGACGAAGTTTGTAACGGTTGTCTAGGGAATTGCAATCTGTTTGGAAATGACGATTGCTCCCATTGCTGCAGTGGAACAGCTAAGAGAAAGCTATCGATGGCTCAAGACGATGCTTGTTGCGATGATGATGACGAAGTTTGTAACGGTTGTCTAGGGAATTGCAACATGTTTGGAAATGACGACTGTTCACATTGCTGCAGCGAGTGAAGTGATCTTTCAACCAGTGAAACGAAGTGTAAGGTGCGTATGACGGAGAAAGTTGGACGGAGCTTAGCCCGATTATGCCTGGGCTTTTTTGAGTTCCTGGGCGGGAGGGGGGGGGGGGCAAGAATATTAATGAAACCTAGAGGGTACATAGTACGTCCAAAACTGTCTTCTTTGCGGTCCGCACAATGGAACGATGACGTCATTTGACGTAGTTATTAGGTAATTAGTTATACGGCGCCATCTTGGGTTTCTGAAATTTTTTAAAACCTCTAAAAAAAAAACGTCCAAATTGACTCAAAATTAATCAAAACCAATAAATAAACGCTAAATGACGTAAAATGTAAAAGTTATACCAATAAACATACATACCTTTATTTAAACACGGTAAAAACATCAGTCACAAAGCAAAATAAAAACTGGTTTACATGTTTGCCGTGTGGGAGTACGAGGTGGACATAAGGCGATTGATTTAATTTGTTATTAAACTTTTTATAAGATCTAATAGCTCTGACATTCTGTGGAAGATTATTCCACAATAGTGCCCCACTATAGCAAAAACTGCGTTTTAAAAAATCTGAACGGGGCTTGGGCAGACTTGTTTTTCTTCATTCAAAGGTAAAAATATGCAAATTACAAAAAACATGGCTGTCAAAATCTTGTTGCTATGAAAACATTAAGTCACGTGATCAATAAATTGTCATATCAAATTGTTGCCAGATAAATTTTAGGAAACGTCAAAGTTTAGAAGTTTGAATGTTGATGTTGAAAGTTAGCTCGGGCACCTTGTAGTGGCATTACGGTTATGATTCGATTTAGCGCCCTGTACCATTATTTACTTTCGGGAGCTCAAGGGAGAGCAGTTACTGGAGAGGGGCGCTTATTTTATATTCTTAAAAAATAACATGTGAGCGTGGAAAAGCGCTTTAATGAACAAAAACAGAAAATGTACAATTCGCATAGACAGAATAACGGTAACCATGGTTCGCAATTTGTCGGAATCTATTTCGCTATTTCAAAAAAAAGGAACTTGACTGGGAGGGTCGAGTTGTACTCTGCATAATACGGAAGCAACTGTCGAAACAATATTTGTAGTTAACTCGGTAATATGGCCTATTAAAGGAAGCTCAATGACAGCGGTTGAACTTGTGATGGCCCCCGGGTGATGGAATGAATGGAGCACTATTATTATTGGAATAAGTGGCTCACCACAAATTATACTCATTGGTGGGGTGGTGGGGGCTTATTGGAAGGAGAATGCGAAATAAATAAATTCAACAAATATTTAAACAGGGTAGCCACTTCAGTTATACAACTGTTATCAGTGTAGGCCCTGTAAAATAAAACTAAAATAAAAAAAATTCAAATCATTACGGTATGTGGAAACACTAGGTTTAGCAGAACGTTTATATTCTTTTTTTTCAGGTGCAGACCTTCCTCCGTTGGAAAGCTCGACCCTCAATGCGTGGACTGCACAATTTGTGTTATTTGTGTGGCACTTTGTAATTTTCAAATAAAAGTCAGGACACTGTCGGTTGTTTAACCCTTTAAGCCCCAAGAGTGATCAGCATCAAATTTCTCCTTGTAATATCAATGCCTTATCAATCAAAAAGGTCATGAGAATTAAGGACATGATCACACAAGATGAATTATCTTGATATCCAAACAATTTCTCCCTACTACTTCTATAGGAAATGTATAGGACTAGAAATGAGAATTTAAATTTTGATATTGGGGCTTAAAGGGTTAAAACTTAATTCGTCAGTTACGTATTTATTTACTGTCCTCTATAGAGGGTTTAAACTTACCCGCCTCATTCCCCGCTCCACTCCCAGCCCCGAAACAGCGTCGTGATTTCAAATATCTGAGTTATAACAATTTGAAGAAATTTCATTGTCCCCAAGAACCATATATTCTGGCATGTAAAATCAAATCTTCTTTTTTCAAACAAAGCTTAGAATTTGGTAAACGTAAAAGTAAAGTGCTCAGTGCTGAAAAAAAGTAATCGACGTATGATTTTAGATTTTTGATTTTCTCCTCCAAAACTATAACTTAAGCTAAGACAAAATTGTAACGTCACATTTTATGACGCCACAAAACTAGGCTTTTGGTGTCAACTATGGTTGGAAAAACTATTATTCTGATTTTTTTCAATTACTCTTGATCTATTCATCTAGGACAATCAATCTGCAAAATGATTAGAAATACTGGCTTCCAAACGGCAACCTAAATTATGATATATTTACCATGGGGGGAGGGGGACACTCTTGTCTGGGCAAAGAATTCTTCAAAATGTCACAATGATCATTTATATTTTTGGTATCGACAAACGGTTTTCAGGTTTTTAACTTCTTCTTTTATCCTTTTTCTAAAACGCTAGTTGGACATTAAAGTTGGAAATTAGAAATGACGCCATCATCTGTGACGTCACTTGATATCTCCTGTCAATTTTAGTGTCAAATAATTTAGCGCCCGACCGCTGTTCACCCGCAGGGTTAGGTAACGAAATCCTCAATAAATTAAAGTTATGCTAAAATGACCAAATTCTGCCACCCCTTTAACGATCCCTTGGAAACGTGGTTTGGCCCCTCCGTGTTGGGGTCTGTCTGTTCACACACTCGTGAATTGTTCCGATCGCGGCTGCCATGTCAATCAAATATAAAAAAACTCTCAAAACCCAAAACTGCTTAGTATTTGTTTCGGTGATTTCGGGAAAGGTAATTAAAAGCATTTTCATTTTACATTTTAATGCGAGGCTATCTAGTAATCCAATCTGGCAGCCGAAAATTTTAGGGACCTTTTTTTTTCGGTTGAAGAAAATAAGCGGGTTTTTCGAAAAATCTAGGGATTGTAATGGCGTCATCGAATGTTCTAGGGCCATGGACATCTCTTTCGAAAATTCTAGGCGTTTAATACCGCAGTAGTTTATTTAAGATTTTTCTTTTTGTTTCCGTTACAAACCAAAAACAGAAAGAATCCCACCCACGTTAGCAATGGAAACGCTCGCTGTTACAGCCTAAATTCTACAAAGAAAGCAAAGAAAGTGCTAGTACGTGTAGAAAATGCTAGGGCTAAACTGGTCATAATTCCAGAAAATTCCAGGATCAAGGTTAAAAATTTCGACTTTCGAAAATCGTAGGAAAGGTAATTAAAAAACCTCCGAAAATCTTAGATGGATGGAAAGGCCACATTAGCCGTTCTCGAGTCACCGAAATTTCTAGGCAACCTATGCCTCCCCCGATGATGAGCTTAAACCAGTTCAGGATTTCGGATCCCCGCTGCTTAGGTAAAAATTTTTTACCTAAATCTCAGTAGGAGTTGTAACAAGAACCACGTAGGCCAAAAACTTAAGACAGAGAAAGGTGTTAAAAGTCGGCTTAATCCGGACACGCTTATAATTATGCGGCTAACTTTTGATCGTCATTAGTGTTGTGAATGATGACAATTTTTTTCCCAATCTTTCTTTTAATTTTCGTACAAGTTTTAATTTGGCTTCTTTCAAGCGTCTTTTTTAACACGCAAAAAAATATTTACTCCGTTTTTTGGACTGAAAGCTTTGCAGTTTTACCAGTTTCTTGTTCATGACACATCAAACATCGCGAATATTTCCTTGCGAAATTTTAACAACCACATTTGCACAATTGTCGTGAATTCCAAACCCCCCGATAAAATAAAAACAAAACATTCATTGAGCATTTACTAGGCAAGTAACAAGTTAAAAATGAGCTTTAGATCAAAAACGCAAAGAAACATGCAATATCGTATCAGCAAACGTTTTGTTTTCAATACGCTCCGTACACAGCAATGAAATTAAATGCGATCTGCAAAAAAAAAATTAGAAATACACAAGTCACTTGCTTTCAAGTAATCCCGCTTAATTCCCAGTTACTGGATACAGCAGTTGAATTTTTTTATTTTTAATGCAGGCAGAAACATTTTGCTTTAACTACAACACCTCTTTTTAGAAAATATACGATTTACAATAGGAAATCCTGGCCAGTTCAAAACTTTG
Source organism: Dendrophyllia cribrosa (assembly GCA_024195265.1). Taxonomy (NCBI): domain Eukaryota; kingdom Metazoa; phylum Cnidaria; class Anthozoa; order Scleractinia; family Dendrophylliidae; genus Dendrophyllia; species Dendrophyllia cribrosa. The sequence continues at coordinate 23,594,481 of JAJLRJ010000011.1, read as the reverse complement.
CGTTCTTTTAACGGTAAATCCCCTATAATTCCTATTGCTTGGGTTAAACACGGGCAAGCTAATGCCCCAGTGTATCTGTTAGGAACTGCCTAAGGTTAAACACAGGCAAACTAATGCCCCAGTGTATCTGTTATAGACTGCCTAGGGTTAAACACAGGCAAACTAATGCCCCAGTGTATCTGTTATAGACTGCCTAGGGTTAAACACAGGCAAATTAATGCCCCAGTGTATCTGTTATAGACTGCCTAGGGTTAAACACAGGCAAACTAATGCCCCAGTGTATCTCAGTGTTAAGGACTGCCTAAAGTTACACACAGGCAAACTAATGCCCCAGTGACTGTGTATCTGTCAAGGATTGCTAAGGTCAAACACAGGCAAGCTAATGCCCCAGTGTATTTGTTAAGGATTGCTAGGGTTAAGCACAGGCAAACTAATGCCCCAGTTTATATGTTAAGGACTGCCTACTAGGGTTAAACACAGGCAAACTAATGCTCCAGTGTATCTGCTAAGGACTGCCTAGGGTTAAACACAGGCAAACTAATGCCCAGTGTATCTGTCAAGGATTGCTAAGGTCAAACACAGGCAAGCGAATGCTCCAGTGTATCTGTTAAGGATTGCTAGGGTTAAACACAGGCAAGCTAATGCCCCAGTGTATGTTAAGGATTGCTTGGGTTAAACACGCGCACGGCAAACTAATGCCCCAGTGTGTTGTTAAGGATTGCTAGGGTTAAGCACAGGCAAACTAATGCCCCAGTTTATATGTTAAGGACTGCCTACTAGGGTTAAACACAGGCAAACTAATGCCCCAGTGTATCTGTTAAGGATTGCTAGGGTTAAACACAGGCAAGCTAATGCCCCAGTGTATCTGTTAAGGATTGCTAGGGTTAAACACAGGCAAGCTAATGCTCCAGTGTATTTGTGAAGGATTGCTAGGGTTAAACACAGGCAAGCTAATGCCCCAGTGTATGTTAAGGATTGCTTGGGTTAAACACGCGCACAGGCAAACTAATGCCCCAGTGTGTTGTTAAGGATTGCTAGGGTTAAGCACAGGCAAACTAATGCCCCAGTTTATATGTTAAGGACTGCCTACTAGGGTTAAACACAGGCAAACTAATGCCCCAGTGTATCTGTTAAGGATTGCTAGGGTTAAACACAGGCAAGCTAATGCCCCAGTGTATCTGTTAAGGATTGCTAGGGTTAAACACAGGCAAGCTAATGCTCCAGTGTATCTGTTAAGGATTGCTAGGGTTAAACACAGGCAAGCTAATGCTCCAGTGTATTTGTTAAGGATTGCTAGGGTTAAACACAGGCAAGCTAATGCCCCAGCGTATCTGTTAAGGATTGCTAGGGTTAAACACAGGCAAGCTAATGCTCCAGTGTATCTGTTAAGGATTGCTAGGGTTAAACACAGGCAAGCTAATGCCCCAGTGTATTTGTTAAGGATTGCTAGGGTTAAGCACAGGCAAGCTAATGCCCCAGTGTATCTGTTAAGGACTGTCTAGAGTTAAACAGGCAAACTAATGTCCTAGTGTAACTGTTAAGGATTGCGTTAGATTTAAAAATAGGCAAAATTTTGCTCCGGGTTATATGTTATAATGACTGCTTAGGAAGATTAATGCCACTGTCAATCTCATAATTGCCTGACATGATGTTTAGTCATGAAGACAACAGCCGGCAGAAACCATTATCTTGATCACAAAATTTGGAAAAACCAAGTACAATTTAAATGTACATGCCAAAAGAAAACAAAATGCTTATGCACAGGGAACATATTGAGCAGTGATGAGCTGTTAAATTTTCTACAAAAAAGGTTTTCCTTTAAATTATTAGATCGATTTTTGTTCGCTTGAAAGGGAATTCAGATGCTAAATTGACAGAAACATTTCCGGCTTTCGAAAGCCTAATTGTGTGCCTGTTGCATATAGCCGTAAAGGCTCGTAAAGGTCACTCAAGGAGTCAAGACTGATTAAAGACGATAAACTATTCATTTCTACATACCTAACTGAAAAGACAACATAAAATCAACAAAAGGCGACTTAATTTATCTAAGGATTATTAGGATTGATGATGGACTGGTGTTGCATGGAGTTATCTGACAGTAAATTGATTACTATAATAAACTGTAACGCATTTTATAAATAGTGCAATGCGCGCCAAAATCCGACAAAATGTATTTGCCCGCATTTCTTGAAAATGACAACAATCCTGAATATCATTTATTCACGAAGGTGTCATCCGCTTTTTAAACACACTACAGATCGAGAAAAGAGTAGCTAGTTCAACTTTTCTTGCCGAGGTTTTCACCATTGCCGCGAAAGCCGATCGAATGGTTTCATTACTTGCTCGCATCCTGCCTGAAATCACAATAAATACCTTTACTTACCGGCTATTTTTCGATAAATCTCACCTCACCCGATAGATAAGTCGACGATAATTCTAACTTAGCTCGCAGGAGCTTTAAACGGAGTCAAGTCGAAAATCGTTCTTTTCTCTCTTATTAAACGTCGCGTCAAAATACCGCGCACGTGGAGGGTAATAGTATCCCGATGTTGATACTTTGTAATATATTAACCTCGTTCAGGATTATAACTCAGTAGGTCTTCAAATACGTTCGTTTCATGAGCTTGACATGCCGCAACACTTTAGTTAATGTGCTTAGTGCCTTTGTTGACAGAATTTGAATCTCTAAGGTAATTATCATGTCACGTTAAAAGAAATCCTGCTGGGAAATCCTGAACCGGGTTAACCTACTCATCGGAACAGATATTTGACAGAAAACCGTCGATGGGTGCCCCTGAACAGTTACTCCTTTCATTCAGTCATCGTTTCTGCAAACCACGTTGTCACTAATGAATGTTTTACCGGAGCTCTCGCGGGCCGAAGACCCGCTCGGGAGCTCCATACTCGTAGAACCTATGCCCGTCATTTTTCATGGTTATGGCTAGCGGAAAGTTTCGCGGGCACGAATTCGCGCAGGGTTAGCTCGCGGGCGCGTCCGTCCATCGTGCAGAGCTAGCTCACGGGCGCGTATGACTTCGCTCAACATGTGCGTTCGACGTCGCGCACATCCGGGATCTTAGCAATTTTGAAACCAAAGAGAGGCTTTGTTTTTCGCGCGCTTCCCGCGGCTATACAACCGATGTACGTCAGCTACAGTTACACTTTTGTTGTGTTTAGCGGAGAAAACGGTTTGCAAAATCGCTTTTCCCTGCATTTTTTTTGCGGTTTGCTACTGAAAACAGGTTTCACATTTCTCAAACATTGGTCAAGACCGCATTTGAGGCTGCGAAACTCTGCAAGTCAAACGTAATTTTTGGAGGAATATAGAGAAAAGTTCTTTTTTAAAACTTGATTTCGTCTTAGGACATTGGTTTTATAGAGCTAAACGCCTTTAACCTTGCTTCGAGGAACTTTAGAACCCGCAAAGAAACGGAGTTTAATGAATTTTCAAGCAGCCGAGGGGCTTAAAGGTAAAATAAATTCCATTTTTCTATGGGAATGTATGTCGATATCAATCTGTGATTGCGTTTTTCTTTGTTTTGTCGTTAGTTTTGGAGAAATGTTTATAAAACGTGCTCATCATTCAGTCGGATCGACATCTTGAATTTCGCCATGTGCTCAGCCAGACAGCTCCTCGATGCGCTAATGGTACGCTTTTTGCTTTTAAACACAAACTAACGGATATTTGAAAGACGTAAAACGACTATTTTTTTTTAATTCAAGTTAGATTCCCCAAATTTGAAAAATGTACGAGAAATTAACAGTAAGGATAATAATAAACAACAATATTGGCCTTTAAAAATACTGTTTTATTCATAAATCACTTGTTTTCTACGTACTAAAATTTATCTGTTCAACAAGTACCTAACCCTGCTATTTTCCTTGTTTCAGTAAGTGCACAGTGAAATTACGTTACCCACAAATTAACGTGTCCTCTATGTCCTTTAGAAATTTGATGACTTCTAGAAAAAAGTTCCTGATTTCCAAGAAAGACTCACCCTTTAACGCTTTTTTTGGCGACTTTCTTATTTAATGTTTTCATCTAACATATATTTATTTCTGGTTATATTTTGTCCCCAACGAGGAATTGCAAAGCGACAACAAACCGCAAAATTTTGCGCAACCAGCACCTTGGTAATCATGTTTGGTTTATTCTACTTTTGGTAGTTTACATTATGTTTTTTTTACTATTAAAATTGTCGGTATTGGCCACTCCGAAAAATACCATAATACTCTTTTATGTGCAGGCTCAACCTCACCGGGGTGTAATTATTCAGGTCTCCTTTGTTAGAATGGCACAATGGAATTCAGAGTACATGTAGGAGGCACCGCGGCAGAACGCACTGCGCATGAGTAGAAAAATGAGCATCCGGTGAATTACGCATTTCCAGGTGACATACTGTAATCCCATGTAAATGTTGTAGTTAATTTTTTTATCTCAGGTAATTTTTATTTTTCCATTGTTCTTGGGTATAGTAATATATGCTAATGAATTTGAAACAAAGGAAAAACAAAAATTACCTGAAATAAAAAATGAACTACAACATAAACAACATAAAACTCCCGTACCGCGAAGTTTGAAAACAAAAAGTAAGAGTTACAAAACAAAGGTAGAGAAAAAGTTTGTTTCGTTGAAAAGTTTTTTCATCGTTCAAGTTTCAAGCGTTTGCACCAAGGGGTTTGGTGTTTGCACCAACAACGAAATATGAACAAATAACTTTTGCATCGCATTTTTTCACAAAAAAACAAGTCTTCACTCCATCTCGAAATGTATTCATGCAAGAACCGATCGTGTACGTACCATAATTTTCTTCGGTTTTGGTCCTTTCATAATTGCATCTAGAAAATCTAGGTCTGTTGGTTCATGCAGAAGTGTTGTTTTATGCTGTTCGCATCGATGTTGACTGGTAGTTTAACAGACCGGAAGTGCTTGAAGTTTACGCATGCGCAAACGTTCTGCCGCGGTGCCCATGTAGGAACGCTAGGATGTAGCATTGTGTGTTCGCATACAAATGTACACCATATGCAAATTGCCACGAAGTTAAAGCATAGCACGTGCAGTTCGTGCTGAAAACAAAAGAAATTGGAAAAATGAGGCTTACATCAAGCACCACCCAAACCTGCACTTTAAAGAGTATTATGATATTTTTAATAGTTTCTGGAGTGGGGAATTTCAACCTCCAGTACTTAGACGGTTAACTTATCCATGGTCCCCAATAACCATTCTTACGCGCTTCTTTCTTTGCCTCCGGATCAGCAGGTTTGTTTCCGGGAGGCACCATGCCTTTCTTGTAATAGCGCACTCTAGCGCGTAACTTCGCCACTACATCCGGGAGCTCCTTACTGAGATCAAAGCTCTCAGTTGGGTCAGCGGTAATGTTGTACAGGGCAAATTCTTTTTTTCCACCAGATTTCTGACGATTGGAGATAAAAAGTGTAATAAATATAAGAACATGAAAAAGTACTTTAACCCTCGGAGGTACTCCTTTAAGATTTTTCTCCTATTTCTTCAATAACGTTTATTGTTAATAGCACATGCCATCAGGCACATTTCGTTAAAGGTTGCAGACAATCGGTTGCTTGGTAACCAGATATGACGCCATAAGTAGCATTATGCAAGAATTTTTATTTAAAAATGCGTGTTTTTGAACTTTTTTCGGTTAAAAAAGGTATTAAACACTACTCTAGCAAAACATTCCTTTATTTAGTTCTTTTAGTTGAAAAAAAAAAAAACAACAACTGATTTTTGTTCTTTTTGATCGATTCCATCTTGCCCACTCTTTGCAGGTTAACAGTCGTAAACAGACTTGAAAGCATGACAAAGAATTAAGAGCAACTTACTTGTACCCTCTGTTTTCTTACTTAATCCCAAATATTGAGTTAAGTGATATAGTTTCATTTTTGAGTCTTTTTGAAATCTCCAAGCTTATGAACATTCAAATGAAAGCTCTTCAGCTGTACTTTCCTGTGGTACTGTTTATTATACTGTACAAGGTGGTTCTAACTTTTGAGTCTGTGGATGAAATCCTAAAGTGTGACCATTCAAATGAAAGCTACTGAGCAGTACTTTCCTGTGGTACTGTTTATTATGCTGTACAAGGTGGTTCTAACTTTTGAGTCTGTGGATGAAATCCTAAAGCGTGACCATTCAAATGAAAGCTACTGAGCAGTACTTTCCCGTAGTGCTGTTTATTATACTGTACAAGGTGGTTCTAACGTTCGAGTCTGTGGATCATGTTATCCATTTAAACGCAGAGTTAGGCTAAGCCATGAACTAAAGCAGAATTTAAAAATAACAAAGAAGGTCAACAATTACCTTTTTTCCTTGTCTAATCCCAGAGTAGGACCTTAGCTCTGGTGGCATGTACCAGCCATGATTGGGTACGTTTATTAACAGCTTCATATCGCCAACACGAATTGCTGCCTTCACGGACTTGCGTTTATTTCTAACATTTAGGTTGTGTAGAATTTCTTTTCTGGGTGATGGGGCGCCTTCAGATATACTCTGCCATATGTTGAAACCGTCCAATGACGGATGAGTAGAATTCGCAGAATTCTCTTCTATACCTTCAACATACAAAAGAAAACAAAGAGTATTGTTTCTTAGTCAGTTCAATTGAAAACCTACAGTTCCCGGCAGGAGATATGGAAAAACATTCTTCTCGCTAGAGACATATTATGCAGAATAAATTGCATTTTCGTAAATAATGGGCCGTAACGCTTAAGATATTCCTAGAGTTTCTTAAGGTACCCAAATAATCATTCTCAAAAACCTTTCGTTTTGTAAAACACTGACAAGTAAACAGCGCCACTGAAAAGAATGCTCGATGGATATTCATTTGAATAATCACACTGTGGTATTTTACACACAAACTAAAAATAATTGAAGCACATACAACTACCAAACAAAGAAACAAGCAACTTCATTTTACCTGCTAGATGGAGGAGGGTTGGGTACCAGTCCGTCACATGAAACAGCTCCTTGCACTTGATTCCAGTCCTTTTCAGCATTTTTCCATGAACAAAGCCCACACCCCTCACCCCGCCCTCCCAGAGGCTGCCTTTTTTGCCACGGAGAGGCCAGTTGTACCCACCGACAGAAGGAGTACCGCCATTATCAGTAGTAACGATCAACAAGGTGTCGTTCCATAGACTAAAGAAAAATGAAAGAAAAGAGTTGCGTGAATGATAATTGCATATACTTTCGTAAGCGATCAGCTACTCTCAGCGACAGACACAAATATCGCTTCAAATTGAATCTTGTTTCCAGTGTTTCTGTGCTTTAATCCGTACAGGCTGACACGCGGTATGAGTTAAGAATTACTCATTGTAGGCGACCAGCCAAAAGTCCTCCGGCGACAGATACAAAAAGTGCTTGACACAATATAGCCTGCGTGGCAGGTGCATGAAAGAGGAAAGGAAGGGAGGGTTTTCCGCGCGAGCAAAAAGTTTGACTAGACACAATACTGAAACGGAACAAACTTATGCCCTCCATACTGTAAAAAGTTTAACATTGTTATGAAACATATTCATCGTGGTTTTAAATGATAGTTTTTTATCGTTTATCTCAAAATATAGTCACTAAATATGTGGATTTTTAATGACTATCTCGTGAGATAAACGATAAACAAACTATCAATTTTGACCTAGTTACCAGTTCTTCTGTATGTAATATAATCCGGACAGGATGACACGCTGTTTGACTAAGAGACCTGGGTGAGAGTCCTGGCTACTTACCCAGCCTGCTTCATAGCTTCGGTAACATTTCCAATTGCTTCATCCACAATATCTACCATGGCGGCATAACGCCTTCTTTTGGTGTCGTTAATACTTTGGTATTTTTTCTCGTACTCCGGAGGAGCTTGCAGCGGACTATGCACATTTTGGAAAGGTAGATATAAAAACAAAGGTGTCGAGGCATTGTGGGATAGAATCACCTTCTGTGCTTGCTACAGAAAATAGGCAAATAACACGTGAATCATTGTTTACAATTATTGCCTCATTGGCATATGCGCCTCATTGGCTAATCAAACTACAAAAAGTATCCTAAAATTGAAAAAGCATAGCTTTCTCTGGACATTTGGGCCGATAAACTAGATACTCTTTGTGCAATACTGTTTGCCCAGGAAGGGGGGAGGGGGCGGGGGCGGGGGCGGGGGGGGGGGGGGGGGGGGGTACTTCAGCTATAACAGTGACTGGTGCGTGTGAATGAGGCCAAATTGTTAGACCCAAAAACACTACTATTAGGCTAAAACCAGACCCAAAAATGGTCAAACGGCCCAGAACGCATTTCCCCAAAAGTTCCTGTTCGTCTCTTCATAAAAATGCTACACTTGTTGCCGACCCTGAAAATGTCCACACCAAAATCTTTCACCCCAGAAAGATCACCACAAAATTTTTAACCCCAAAAATGTCCTCAGATTGCAAATTTCAAACCTCCCTGTCACTATTACACCCGAGCAAAACCTGTGACAGCCAACGCTTCAGTCAATATAATTTCAACTACAACAGTTATTTTCACAACTAAACGAACCTACAAGATGACACAGTGGAAAACCTCTACTTTGCGTTACTTCCATTAAGGGGACACTTATCCTGGTCCCGACCAGCAAAACGTTCATATAATCTTTGTAATTATCACCTCTATCAAAAGGGACACCTCAATTAAGGGAACGCTTATCCTGGTCCCTACCAGCAAAACGCTCATATAATCTTTGTAATTATCGCCCCTATAAAAGGGACACCTCCATTAAGGGGACGCTTATCCTGGTCCCTACCAGCAAAACGCTCATATAATCTTTGTAATTATCACCTCTATAAAAGGGACACCTCCATTAAGGGGACACTTCTCCTGGTCCCTACCAGCAAAACGCTCATATAATCTTTGTAATTATCACCCCCTATAAAAGGGACACCTCCATTAAGGGGGCACTTTTCCTGGTCCCGCCCGAAAAATGCTCATATAATCTTCGTACTTATCATCTCTATTAAAGGGACACCTCTATTAAGGGGACACTTCTCCTGGTCCTGGCCGGCAAATCGCTCGTATTATCTTTGTAATTATCACCTCTATAAAAGGGACACCTCTATTCAGGGGACACTTCTCCTGGTCCCAGTCGGCAAAACGCTCATATAATCTTCGTGCTTATCACCTCTAGAAAAGGGACACTCCCATTAAGGGGACGTTTCCTTAATTGTCTCGACCGGCAAAACACTCATATAATCTTTGTAATTATCAACCCTATAAAAGGACACCTCCATTAAGGGGACACTTTTAACGGTCCCGACCGGCAAAACGCTCATATAATCTTCATACTTAAGTGACACCTCTATTAAGGGGACATTTCTCCTGGTCCAGATATGGTGTTCTCCTGGCCCGACCAGATATGGTTTTCCTTTAATGGAGGATCCACTGTACTAAAACTTGTATCGGATACTTAAGTTATTGACTGCTACTTGTGTTCGATCGTGCGCATAATGTTATCGAAAACAATTTCCCCTGTTTGTGTGGGTTTAATTTACCTCAGCGTACAGCCTCGTTGAATAAACTCCTTCCTTATTTTTTACAGGTGTCCTGTTATCATGTAGATCTAGAACACCTCTTAGTTTGTGACTGAAGTGATTTGCAGCCCCAGAATAAAAGCCATAAAATGAATCAAAACCGCGGTACAGTGGAGTATAGGCCCACTTGAAGAACCCAAGATGCCATTTTCCAACAATATGTGTAGAATATCCTGTCAAGAGACAGTAATGAAGCTCATGAGAATAACAAAAAAGTGATGTTATCAACAATTTAAGCAGTAATTATAATAATAGAGTTTCTTCACCGAAACGAATGCTATTACGATTTGCCACTCTAGAAACGTCAGGGATACTGCGTACCAGCTTTCGACACTAGACTTTCTGGGATCGTTTGGGTAACCAGCGTTAGTTATGATAGGTTGATTGTTTCCAAAGGCAACCATCAACCAATCATTGCTCATATTGGTTACCCAAACGATCCCAGAAATCTCAGTGCCAAAAGCTGGTACTCGGTCCCCCAAAGTAGCCTGAGGCGCGAATTTCTTTCGATTTTCAGCCGGTTTTTCCACGAAACGTCAAAATCAGTAATAACCCCTTCCCCTTTCGGCAGAGCTATCCCTTGTAGCCCATTATAGGAGGCCGATTCCCCTCCCCCCCCCGCCCCCTCCCTCTCGTATTTGAAAACTAAGCTGTATTCTTTGTGGACTTCACAATTTGCTTACACAGTTTATTTCAAAATTTGGTCACATAGTTATACAAAATGTGTCTATTTTTTTTATGAGATCTGCCGTAAATGTGCAAGCCTGTTTATTTCCGCACAGTTTGTTAAAGATAAGAGATTTGACGATGGTAGCACATGTACTTATTTTCACACAACTTCACAATGTACTATTCTGATGTGCCAGCTGTCTCTCGCGGTCTCGCCTTAACCCTCCGTTGGCGGAGGGGAGGTGGATCCAAGGCCAGTTAAGAGGGCTTCCTACACCTTATGGAAAGATTAAATCAAGTAAAAACACTGGACCTTTTCACGTTTCAAGAATAGTTTTTATAATCGAAATGATATTATGTTCACGTAGAATCATGGGTAGATGTTAACGAATGTAATGTACAGTGAAACCCCGATATAACGAAGTACCAAGGGACTGGGAATATGTGTTCATTATAACCAGAAACCCATAAGTGGGTTGAAACGTGCAACTGTCTCTTGTACGCTTCAAAACAAGCTTCCGATTATTCGATTTGCTTAGAAGTTGTCACAGCCATATTTGGAAAATCAAGATAAAATATTAACCAATCAATTCGCTGGAACAACTTGCTTCCAATCACGAGGACCGAGGGGTTTCCAAATATAGTACCGGACAAAAAATGAATATTCGGAAGCTGTGAATGCGCGTTACACGTTTCAACCCACTTATGGGTTTCTGTTATAACGGAGCTTCGTTGTAGCGGGGTTCTTTTCCATAAAAAAATAATAATAATAATAAAAAAAAAAACTAAAACAGCAAGGGACACATTCGAACACAAACCTCGCGGTCTGGCCAGTACCTTACGCATGCGCACAGCCATATCACCCTGGCAGTAGCAGCCATGGACAGCTGTTTGGTCCTTGTTAGGACTCATCAACATGGCATGGCCGTCGGGCAAGGCGGATGCAACGCATCCCGTAAAAAGGCAAGGGACACACTCGAATTAACTGGGCTGAAGAATATCGTTCGTTATACCGGGGTCTTTGTTATATCGGAGTTCGATATTGGGGTTCCACTGTACGTGCCTTTAATTGACGTAAAAACGTGGAATTGGACATAACAACCGATTCTCGACAAAAAAGGTTTTCACAAGCACGTAAAAAGTGTAGACATTCGCGAGTGTATGGTGAAGATTTGGCACGAAAACCAATGCGGCCGCATGCGTTTTTCCGCGTTATTTTTTTTTAAATGTAAGCACTGTGGCATTTTAAAAAAATTTCCATGTGTGAAATGTTTCTTTCGTTTTTTTAACGTTTTTATGGAGATTAGGTAACAGTTATTATCATTTAATCCAATCCTCAATTGTTCTGTACAGGATACTGTAATAAAAGCCTTAACCCTATTCGGCCTGGGGGGAGAGGGGGGGGGGGGGGGGGCACAAAGTGCCCGCGCTAACTTTCAACATTCGTAACTTTTTTAAAATGTATTCAAACGTCATCAAACTTTATGACTTTTCTTAAAATTTATCTGGCAACAATTTTACATGACAATTTTTTGATCACGTGACTTGATGTTTCCATGGCAACAAGATTTTGACAGTCATGTTTTATTTATTGGTTTTGATTAATTTTGCGTCAATTTGGACGGTTTTTAAGTGGTTTTAAAAAATTTCAGAAATCCAAGATGGCGGCCGTAGAACTAATTACCTAATAACTACGTCATATGACGTCATCTTTCCATTGTGCGGACTGCAAAGGAGACAGTTTTGGACGTACTATGTACCCTCTAGGTTTCATTGTCATAGCCTTAATGTTCTTGAAGTTACGAGGGCCCCCCCCCCCCCCCCCCCCCCCAGGCTCAGGAACTCAAAAAAAGCCCAGGCTGAACAGGGTTAATCTTTCACTCATCATGTAAAATATATAGGGGACCCTCGGTTAAGCATCAGCCGAGGAGATAACTGATACTTCAGACTACATGACATACCAGCTTCTTTGAGCTTCTGTGGTAAGGTAGTGATGTTAAGTGGCAGTCCAAATGGCTGAAGAGGACCTATCACTCCGCTTTGTAAGCCTAATAAAAAACATCAATTCATTATTATAACTTTATTACCGGGAACATCGTGCTCTGGAGGAAATGTAACTCTCCCCTATCATAACGATTGCAAGGTGTTTGCTTGGAGGAATGAAGGTCGTTTCATTTCATTTCGTTTATGTATTTCTCCAAACCTTAGCAGGTGATAATACAGAATTGAATATAAGGTGAAAAAAAAATTAAGTAATAAGTATAAAATTTTCAAGGAAAGACGTACAGTACAAAATTACACCACTTAAATTAAAGGGGCAGTATCACGAGGTCGAAACTTGAAAACGTCGGCCCAGTTTTCAAGTTTGATTCCGCAAATTCAAAAAGGCCGTCGAGAAGTTGAGGTATTTGTTGAATCAAAAAATCCGTTTTGATAGCCGGAAGAAAGAAAAATCACTTTTAACAGTGATATGTCCAAAATTCCAGTGTAATAATAGTGAACAGTGCCGTGCGTGGAACCTCGTGATACTGCCCCTTTAAGTCACATTGTATAAAAGAAGGAGAGGAGAGGGGCACGTCTAGATAAACTAATATTGTGCCCCTTAAGTTACGTCAGTATAACAAAAAAAACCTGTATTTTTTAGTAAAAAAATAAAGGAAAACTGATAAAAATGACTAGGTAAATTGTCAAAGAGATGATGTTTCATTAGTATTGAGCAAGGTACCAGCGTAAAAGTGCTTTTCTAAACATCTTTTTAGATGAAGGTCAGACTGAGTAAGAGACCAACTTCTGCCTTTTGGTAGTGTCACATTGACAAAGGTTATATTTGTACAAAGGAAACCTTGTTTCATTGGCAATTACAATACGGTAAGTCACTATATTAGCCCCAGTAGTGATCAGCATCAAATTTCTCCTTAATGTAATCTTATGCTGTGTTCACATAACCAGCACCGAACGAAACATGTTTAGAGTATAACCATGTTTTAACGAAACACGTTTCCTGTAAACATGTTTGCAATAGCTCATTTCCGAGTTGCTCTTCGCCTCCTTTTCAAACCGAAGCAAGTGCAAAACCATTCATATGGATACACAGTCAAACCTGTATTAAGCGGACACCCCCAGGACACTCCCTAGTGTCCGCTTAATACAGGGTGTCCGGCGGTCTAAAGGGGGTTGGCTAGCCACCCAATCCACCCCCCCCCCCCCCCCCCCTGTATCCGCCCCTGGCAATGAATTGTATGATAATAAGGAGACGACATTCGTGCTAACGTGTTTCGTCTGGCTTAAAGGGGCATTGTCACGCAGATTTTGCTGTGTTTTGGTCAAAATACACTAAATATATGACAAAGTACCTTTGCTCAATCATAAAATTGCTTTTAGAACACCAAGAAGATAATATTAAGTGATTTCTTCATGGAAGAACAAACCATAATAAGTTTTTATGCGATTTTTCCACGACACTTGGTAGGAACTTGAAAATATTGGCCATTTTTTTCAAGTTGCAATCCATTTCCATCCTGGCCATCCGCAACCAAAGATAACAAATACTAGTTTCTATGCACTAGTAGAGAATTAGTTAACAAAACTGGACCATTATTTTAAGGTTTCTATTGAAACAAATATGTTTTTTGGTTTTGCAAAGTGATACTTAAAATAGCACAACAAAATTAACGACAGGTATGTTACACGAAACAACTTGAGTAAAATTAGTGTTTTTGCGTTGCAAGTTCTTGAAGCTGATTCAAATACTTCACAACGCAAAAATTGCGAAGAAAGTCGTCCGCGCACCCACGTTGCGCTAAAAATAGTAGTTGCGAATCGTCCCGTGTAACATCACCTTTAGATCGAAACAACCTTTTGAAGTAGTTACAATGTCATGTAATCATGTTCCGATCATGAATCATAACCTCAATGCGTCTCCTGATGTGAACACTTTTCAACGTAAACCATGTTCAGCATGTTTCGGGGGCACCCAACGACGGTTTTTCCCAAAATTCCTTAAAACACCGTTTTAGGCTGTCTAAAGTGCTTTTAAAACTATATAACTGAATTATAAGCTTCCCTAGAAAATCTTTATCTGTTCGGTCGTTCTAGGGGAACTTTGGTCTTCACGAATTTATTAGACATGTTTTACCCATTTCCCGAAAACCTCAGGTCGTTTTTGGAGATTCTTTTGATAGCCGAAAATTTTAGGGAACCTTTTTATAGGATGAAGGAGGTAAGAAAGTTATTCGAAAACCCTAGGGATTTCAAATGTGATATCGAATCTTCTAGGGCGACAGAGAACTCTTTTCATCCTCTCCTCGCTATAAATCCAAAGTCGGTATAGAAAATGTTAAGGGCTTAAATTTTTTAAGAAAATTCTAGAAAACTTCGAAAGAAAAGCCTGATTTTCGAAAAAAGGTCTGTACGAGAAGCCATTAAGAAAATCCGAAAATCTCAGATGAATGGAACTGCCATCTCGAAATTCGTAGGATCCTTCGCGGTTTCGAAATTTCTAGGGAACCTATACCTTTCCGAACAGATATTTAACAGAAAACGATCGTTAAGTGCCCCTGATGTTTCATTCGTCATCAGACTAAACATGTTTTCGCCCTTGTGTGAACAGAGCATTAGTCAATCAGAGAGGTGATGACTGCAGAATGAATATATATGTTGTAGTTCAATTTTATCCTTGGTTCTATTTCATTTCCCTTCGTTTTACATGCATTATCATATATTAACATAAAAAAGAACAATGGGACATAAAATTTGAACCAAGGACAAAATTGAACTACAACATACACATCACGTGCGTGGAGCGAAGGTGAACTCATTGGACCCCGTTGCGTTATCCGCCATATTTTATCACGTACACCGCAGCCAGATAAAAATGGACAGACAACAAATAAAGCATGAAACAGATATAAGACATTTAAATTATTAAATTATTATAAAGTTGCCGTACCTATATGTATAGGGTACATCCCGGAAAGAAGAGCGCCTCTGGTTGGTGAACAAATCGGTTGTACATAATAATTATCCAGGATTACTCCTTCAGATGCAAGCTTATCCATGTTTGGAGTGTTAATTTGTGCGTCATGAAAACCAACATCGCTCCAACCCAAATCGTCGATAACTACCAACAAAATATGCGAAGGAGCAGCGCCAACTTGAAGAGCAAATAACGCAAACTGAACAGCAAGGACTGGAAAATATTCGAAACCCATTTTACGGGCTCCGCTTTGCTCGATCGTAGTTAATAGTTTCGTGATCGTTAGCAAATGAATAGAGGTAGAATCACTGTTAGAGTCACTTATAACCTTATTTATTAATAACAGCTTCTCATCACACTACATGATTACCAAGTCAGCCAAACGGAAACCGTTTAGGGGCGAATCATTAATTAAACATCTGAGGCGGGTGGGTGCTTTTGTCTATGCTTCTACCTTCTTTTATTTAGCTCTGTCGCTGCAGGAATTTATTTCGGTAAAAAAGAAACAAACAAAGCCTCAAGTTGGACTTTCGCAGTTGCAGGATGTTTTTGTTAATTATTATTCTTTTTTTGCCAAGAGAGTTGGCTTGCACGAGATATTTTTTTTAAAGTTCACCCAACCACCCCTCCCCCACCCCCTAAGTTCATTTCGGTGTTATATAGCCTCCAACGCAATGACGTCACGTCTGTGTTGGAGGCCAAGGTTATTTGGCGTATAATCTGTCACGTAATTCTCACAAGCATGCATGGAAATGTCTTCAATTTCTTCGTCGTGCTGCGCTTCATCATATTTTAACAAAGGGCGGAAATAAGAATCACGTCTACTAATCATATGTAAACTAATCATATACTACCCGCGTTCAAATACTTTGGCCACTACAGGGATCACTGATATAGGTCGGTAATGCGTGGGATCATGACGTTTCCCAGAGTTTTGCACAGTGGGGTAATCCTAGCATATTTCCACTCGTCAGGGGGGGGGGGGGGGGGGGGGGGGGGGGGGGGGGGGGGGGGGGGGGGGGGGGGGGGGGGGGGGGAAAGGGAGGGAAATCCCGGGGGTTGCGGGAGGGCATATAAAAATGACTGGGGTGCTCGTCGTGTACTTTTTAGGGGACTAAAATATTAAGGCGGGGGTAAACCTGTATTTTAATGACATTTTAAGAGGTTTTAAGAAGGGATAGGAGAAAGAAAATGATTTTTGGAACACCAACAGACAGTCGATACCCACGCAAGAGCACCAGTGGACTAACTTGGTATCCGTCTATTAATTATTAACTACAAATTATAATTTTTAAAATTCACTAAATCTTCAATTTATATTTCTTATTTCTCTAAATTTTATCAATCTTTTGAGAAAATCTATTTCCTCCCAAACATAACCAAAAATCACCCAAAAATTTACAAAACATCCCATAACATAGTTTTCTGTTATAAGTAGAGGTTTTTGGATTGCTTGAAACGTGAACGAGATATTTCCATTAAAGCCATGTTAAGTGGCGGAAAAATGGCATTCAGGTAGACCCCCGCCTTAAAAGACCACCGTTAGAATTATCACTGTACCTTTTAGGCTATTGAGCCGAAAAAAACATTACACGAGCTTTCTAGGATTTTATACCTCTTAGGATCTCTTAGGGGTAAAATTTCATTTTTGTTACAACCATCAAACGAGATTATGGTACATTTAAGCGAACCGAGCCCCTCGCAACCCCACCCTACTCAAAAGGCAGTCTTACAGGGTAAACTGAGAGGATCCAAGAGCGCGCAAAGTGTGCTGTTAAATATGGAACGTCCCTCTATACAATAGCCTAGCCTGCGAATACAGCCACCTTTCATAGCTCCTAGCGGCCGTGGACGGCGATGCTCGTCTTGGAATTAAACCCCTAAAGGAGACCAATCTGTGCATGAGAATTTAGTTTTATCGACTGAGTCGATAAGGTAAATTGACCACCGTAAAAAGATTCAAATAGCTGACGTTTCGAGCGCTAGCCCTTCGTCGGAGCGAATCAAGGAATTGTGGGTAGTGTGTGGTTTATATAGTAAGCGGTGGAGCTACGCTATTGGTGGAAATTTGGTGACGTGAAAAACAAATGTAGATTAGTTGAATGAAAAGCGTTCGTTGATTCCGTGGGGTTTGAGAGTGCCGATTTGAAAGATGATTTTTTGTTCTAGGTTTTTACGGCTTTCTGTGTTACCCTGGTGTAGGGAAAGGCCGCAGATTGTCATGTGTTGTTTAGAATGGTTAGTAAGATTAAAATGGCGCGCGACTGGTTTGGATGCGTCTTTGTCATTTTTTTCAACGTCTCGGAGATGTTCACGAAAACGGTCGCCCAGTCTCCTCCCTGTTTCGCCAATGTATATCTTTTTGCAAAAAGTACATGTAATGCAGTAGATAACATTTACGGAGGTGCATGTAAAACGATCAGTGATTTTAATAGATCGTTTGGGTCCTGTTATTTTGTCCGCGTTGTGAATGAAAGGACAAGTGTTACATCGTGTGCGTGTGCATTTGAAAGTTCCCGGTACATCGTCAGATTTCAGTGCGCTCGTAACTAGAAAGTTGCCTATGTTTTTGTCACGTTTGAATGAAATTAGTGGGGGTTGTGAAAAAATTCTGCCAGTTTCGGGGTCGTTTTGGAGTAATTTGAAATTTGAACTCCAAAACGACCCCGAAACTGGCAGAATTTTTTCACAACCCCCACTAATTTCATTCAAACGTGACAAAAACATAGGCAACTTTCTAGTTACGAGCGCACTGAAATCTGACGATGTACCGGGAACTTTCAAATGCACACGCACACGATGTAACACTTGTCCTTTCATTCACAACGCGGACAAAATAACAGGACCCAAACGATCTATTAAAATCACTGATCGTTTTACATGCACCTCCGTAAATGTTATCTACTGCATTACATGTACTTTTTGCAAAAAGATATACATTGGCGAAACAGGGAGGAGACTGGGCGACCGTTTTCGTGAACATCTCCGAGACGTTGAAAAAAATGACAAAGACGCATCCAAACCAGTCGCGCGCCATTTTAATCTTACTAACCATTCTAAACAACACATGACAATCTGCGGCCTTTCCCTACACCAGGGTAACACAGAAAGCCGTAAAAACCTAGAACAAAAAATCATCTTTCAAATCGGCACTCTCAAACCCCACGGAATCAACGAACGCTTTTCATTCAACTAATCTACATTTGTTTTTCACGTCACCAAATTTCCACCAATAGCGTAGCTCCACCGCTTACTATATAAACCACACACTACCCACAATTCCTTGATTCGCTCCGACGAAGGGCTAGCGCTCGAAACGTCAGCTATTTGAATCTTTTTACGGTGGTCAATTTACCTTATCGACTCAGTCGATAAAACTAAATTCTCGTGTTTCATCCCCCCACCGACGCAGCACCACAGTTTCTCTAGAAACTAACCTCATTCAATCTGTGCATGGTTCAAACGTTATTTCACCCCTAAAGGATACCATTCTAAAATTGACAGACAAACAAGAGTAACAGTGACTGTAATTTCACTGACGATAAAGACTTTGTCATCGAATGCTATCTTGTATTAATATATTTTAAAAGCATTGTCATAAATCTTTAGTTATTTCTCGCGTGCCACCCTTAATTATATCTTGATGACTAAAAATAACGGCGTTCCTTCCTGGACACCCTAGGTGATACCAAAATACGGGTTATTTACAGCCCTAAACGATTTGACTAAAGTTGTATACTCAACCTATAAAACTATTAGGGAACTAGCTTAAGTAACCACGACGGCGAAGGCAGCTAGAACGATACAAAACAATAGGTTTATAGTTAGAGAAAACAATGCCTCTACACGTGCGTGTTACATTTTGGTACATTTCTGTGCCGTTCTCTGCAAAACAACAACGTCAAATGTTTGAATTATTGGCTTTGTGGAGAACGTGAACACACGACGGTTATTTTTTTCTTTCTCTATTTGAACTTAAAAGCCGTCCCTACAAATTAAGCTCCTGGACAATCCAGTCACATTAGATAAATTAAACAAATTGGAACAACTGCAAAGTAGTTAA
Organism: Dendrophyllia cribrosa; assembly: GCA_024195265.1. Taxonomy (NCBI): domain Eukaryota; kingdom Metazoa; phylum Cnidaria; class Anthozoa; order Scleractinia; family Dendrophylliidae; genus Dendrophyllia; species Dendrophyllia cribrosa. The sequence goes on along the minus strand of JAJLRJ010000011.1, from coordinate 23,575,213 downwards.
AAATGGCGCGAATCCTTTTTTCTAGTGACGTTTTCCTTGGCGTTGTCGCCGTCGTTGCGTAAGGTGGCTCGAAATAGGTTTTTTTATTGCCGCGCGAAGACTGTGTTGGAGTTTACCCGCGTGACAATTGCCGCACTTACGTAATTTTCGATCTTGTCGTGTCAAAATATTAAGAAATTTGAAACTTTCGACGTCCACACTTCCACTTCCGCTTCCACTCGGTAGTTTTTTTTTTATTTATTTTTTTTTTCATGTTTTACGCGATTTTCTAAAAGTCTGTCAACAGAGAAAAAATACCAATAAATTCTAAAAAAAGTGTTTTCTCTTTAAAATTTCTGACAAATTTTATTTTTAGTTGGTACTCAGGTAGAACACAGGGGTCAAAGCCCGTAGGCAAAATTTAAACAGAATTCACCGTGGAATTTTAAAAAAAATTGAAGATATGTCTGTTTTGAGGCCCTACTTCAAAAGTCCCATGATGTTACCATGGCAACGCCAACCTCAGTACATCTATGGAAAATTAATACTGTAATATTATCTTTATTTCAGGGTAAAATGTGATGGCAATCCGCAAAGTAAAACTCTAATTGTTTTGCCTTTAAATGTACTAAAAAGGTAAACCAAAAAAAAACTATTTCAAGCTACCTTAAAGGGACACTCTCCCGGCTGAAATATCGTGCATTCAATTATTATGGCCAAGAGCTTGCTTTAAGCTCGCTTTATTATCTTAAAATAGGATGAAAACATCGGCAAAAGTGATGAATGCAAAAAAATGTGAACTTAAAAGACAAAATAACGACTAAAAAACTCAAAATTCCACCACATTTCTTCATCGCCTGTCGCGAAATCAAAATTGATGAACTGTAATCCACTTCCATCCTTGTAATCCTGCACTTTTTCTCCAAGCTACTGCTTCTGTTTTGCTCTATAGAATCTTTTTATCCAATTTAGTTGTATATTTGGTGGCATTTGGCGATGTAACATGGAAATGAAATAAGCCAAAATTTCATTATTTCGGCGGGACAGTGTCCTGTTACCCTAGATGGCATCGACCGTTAAAAATGGATCCACTGCTAATGAGCACCCAACGAGTCACTTCGGTGGAAAGCCTTTCGGAAGACCTTAGTCATCTTTAAAAAAATGGTAAAATCTAGAGTTTTCTCAAACTCCCGTGGGGGGGTCTCCCATATGAAAGGGGCGGGGATGCTCGTCGTCTCGCTTAGGGGTGTAAATTTCGGATTTTGGTCTCACTTAGGGTGTTCTGGGTTAAACGCCGTTATATTTAGCCTTCAAGGTCTCGTTTAGGGTTGCACGTAAAAAGTCACTGTATTTTTTATTTGTCTGTGTTTTAAAATGGTCTCTTTTAGGGGTCAAAAAAAGCTTGAGCCACGCCCAGATTGGTCTCCTTTAGGGGTTTAATTCAAAATTTCCGACGAGCATCCCCACCCCTTTTATATGAGAGTCCCCCCCCCCTCCCCCCCCCCCCCCCCCCCCCCACCCCGGACTCAAAACTTTCGTAATATCGGAACATTTAACGCCTTTTGTTTGTCGTTTTGGTTACGAAGTAAGGTCAGCTAGGATTTTTGAAAAGGAGAATGCAGCTAGTAAATTAATTTGGGGGAAAAGATTTTTTTGCCACTGAGGGTCAAACGTAACTGTATTAGTTTTCACACAGTTTCCTTTAAAAGCACTAAAATAATATGGAAAGACAGTACAACGCCATTCCATTTCCTCCTTGGGTGTCCTTGACAGCTGAAACGCTTAACTTCTCCATGGGCCCCAGTACCCATTTTCGCGCGCTACTCGCCTTGCATTTCTATCTTTGAGTTCGGTTTTCATAGCAGGTACGAAGTTGGGGCTGTGCTTGTAATGCCACACTCTAGCGAGTAACTTGATCACCACATGTGGCAACTTCTTACTGAGATCTTTCTGTTCTGTTGGGTCATCCGTAATATTGTAAAGCCGAGCAAATTTTATGTCCTGAAAAGAAAAACAAAAGAAAATAAATATATTATAAACTTCAGTGAAATACACGGATTCCCCCCAATGCGGAACATCATGTCTCGACACATATCTTCACTGCGAAGTGTAAAGATATCGATATTTTCATTTTATCTACCATGTTTGCTCCTATTAACCCTCGGACGCACACGCAAACTCATACCCCAACCGTCGTACAAGGGGAGGGAGTGGGTGGTTAGAACCCGTACCCCCCGTTAGGTTTTTGCGGTGTTACAATATTTCGAGGCTGAGATGTGCGAAGTGGCGGGGGGGGGGGGGGGGGGGGGGGGGGAGGGACGGAAGGGCAGTTTCATAGCCATTCTTGGGTTTTGTTATGTTGCAATACTTTATAATAGCCTGTGATGTGATCTACAAGATTAAAATATTATAGGTTATGGCTCTTCTGGGGATCACGCCATTGTATTTAAAATGAATTGACCACATGCTACTTATGACGTCGCTCGGATTTAAACATAGGTAATGGCTTGTTTGACTTGATATTAGATGGCAAAGTTTTCCACAGTTCAGCTGAATCCTCAATGATAAACGGACAACTTCTGAAGACGACATCTGCTAACAATAAATGGGGTGGAGTCGGAAAATCATCGAAAAGTTTAATTTCTGACAACCTTCAGTAAACGGAGAATTTTCGAAAATGTTCGTTAAATCTTTGTCATTAGAGTCGTTCACTCTCACTCGTGAAGTTGCACACTCAATGAGATACTTAATATACCCACGCTTGTATGTGTTATCTTGGGTCAATATGATATAAACTATTGTTGATCATACCGTCTTCAGTAGCTGTTCATTTATCCTTGAGACATACTTTGGTTCAGTTTGACGACAATCGGTTGCTATAGTAACGATATATGACGTCATAAGTAGCATAAATGCAAGCCATTTTTATAGAAATGCGTCTTTTTACCTTTTTTTTCGTGAAAACATATCAGATAAAACGCCACTAAAAGCAGCAAAATGTTTAATTGTATCATATTTTACAACTCTAGCAAAAATATTTGCAATTTCCGCATTTTTCCGATAAATTTAAATTAAATTAGTAAAATCCAATATTGTGGTCATCTTAACGTCCATTTTGGATGACATCACGGACCCCAGCAGCGCCATAACCCATAATAATTATCTCATCTTGTAGAGCACTATCACAGGCTATCTATTATACTTAAAATATTTTCGAAATATTGTAACACCGCTAAAACCCAAGAGGGGGTATATATTTGCGTGTACGTCTGAGGGTTAATAAACTATTTCACGTTTTCTAGTCCGATTACAAATGAACTCTGGAGGCCTATTCTGCTTACTAAAGCATTATTTAAGAATAACAGAGAAGGTTAACATTTACCTTTTTTCTTTGTCTAATCCCAAGTGAGGACTCTACCTCTGGTGGCTTGTACCATGGTCGATTTGGTACGTTTATTAACAGTTTCATGTCGCCAACACGAAGTGCCGCTTGCCCTGCATCAACGTTGTGTAGGATCTCTGTCCTTGGCGATGGGGAACCTTCCGATATACTGTGCCATATGTTAAAGCCGTCCAATGTTTCAGGATTAAAATTCTTTGTAATGCCTATGAGTAGACAAATAATATTCTTTTTTTACCACCCACGAAAAGAAAAGGCGTATCAAGACGGGACCTTAGATGGAATACAGAAAGAGAAATGCCAAACCTAAAGGCCCTGTCACACTATTGCGTATGAGAGAAACGTATGAGTTGCGTATGGAAATTCATAAAATAATTTTCATACGCACAAAAATGCCCTTGAAAATACAGCGTTTGACCAGCGTACTTGACCTATGGGTAACGTACCTCTAGCATAACTCTCGCGTATTCAGCGTATGCCGAGCGTATGCTTAGCGTATAAACCATACGTCCGAATACGCACAAAATTGTTAAGCATGCTTAAATTTTTTTTTCTGCCTCGCCGTATGCCAGCGTATGCCGCCTTATGCGACCGTGCTTGAAATGTATACAACCTATGCCCAACGTACCCCTAGCGTATGTCAGCGTATACGAGCGTATGAGTGATATTTTTCATACGCTGGCATACGCCAGTACGAAACGCAATAGTGTGACAGGGCCATAATATACCGTAAATCCTCTATTAAGCCCCGCCCCTCTCAAATAAGCTCCCCTCTTTGTGGAGCACTGCATTTATTAAGTTCCCCGCTCTTTTCAACCCCCTCCCTCTCCTCATCTCCCTTCAAACAATGAGTGGTGAACTGTGAGCGTTTCGTTAAATTATTATAAGCCCACTGTCTATTAAAACCCTGCTCCTTTTTAAATGCGTGGGAGGGGGGTACGGGTCACTGAAGGCTAGGGATTATCGACGTTGCACTGATGTGTAAGAGGGCCAAAACGGTCGACGCAAGAAACCACAGTCTCGAGTGTAAGATTTACGGGTTTATTTAAAATCAACAGACAGAAAAGGACGGGAACTTAAGTAACACAACGGTTTTTGAAAATTTTGAAAGGATCTGAACTAGACTTGTGCTTGACTTCAAAACTTGCTGTTATCACTCAGAACTAACCAACTAAACCACCTAAATTCACTTAGCAAAGGCAGCCAATTTATAACAAATTCCAGGAAACTAGCTGCAAACACTACTAATAAGGCTAGTGGTTGAATCAGACAGAATTCAAGGAACTAGGTGTATATTACTTTTACACATGCAACAGGATTTACGTACATATACAAGAAGTGTGTGGGAATAATTGAAACAAACATAACAAAACAAGGTGTGAAAGGAAACTAAGGGCGCTTACCATTTGTCAGAACTGGCCGGTCGGACCGCTCAATTCGTTAATATTATTCCATTATTTGCCAGAACTGGTCGGCCAGACTGGTAAATTTGGAAATAGTATGCACCCTTTTGATGGACTTGTGGGAACAAGTCTTCAAAAAGATGCATTCTAGTTACAAACGGACTGGTCTGGCCGGCCAGTTCTGACAAATGGTAAGCGCCCTAAGAAATCAAGAAAACGACTGAATGATGACTAACCAAGAATCCTTGAAATCGTTTGGAATAGTTTTGGATTTTAAACCAAACATGACCTAATATGACTTACGTACATACGCCTAGGAATTAATTAGCTTAATCATCACAGCTTGCAGCATTGACAGGGATCCACAGTTTATAGCCGTAAATTAATCGTATAACTAAAGGTGAAATGATTTATCTGTATTCCGAAGCGTTTTGAGGCCGTTTCTTTGGGCGTTTCTTTGTATGTCTAATGAATTCCTATTGGCCTTTTCTCGTATATTTATTTGTTTATTTTTCTATGACAATGTTATTGCAGTAGACTTAAGGTGTATGTAGAAACAAAGGTTTACCTGCTTGATAGAGGAGGGTTGGGTACCAGTCTGTCACATGAAATAGCTCCTTGCACATGACCCCAGTCTTCTTGAGCATTTTTCCATGAACAAAGCCCACTCCCCTTACCCCTCCCTCCCAGAGGCTGCCTTTTGCGCCACGGAGGGGCCAGTTGTACCCACCCTGTGTAGGAGCGCCACCATTATCAGTAGTAACAATCAACAAGGTGTCGTTCCATAAACTAAGGGGGAAGAAAAGTACAAGACACTCTTGTAAGTGAACAGCGTGAAATTAAAAGAGTTCCATAAATGGTGCTAGGAATTATATTTTAATTGTATTATGTTTACAATGGTCTCGTTTTAGTTCTTAGTTTTTAACAACATTGTAATTTAGGCATTTGTAGATGAAGAGCCACCTAGTGGAAATGCTACAAGAACTGTAGCGGCTAAAAATAAAGCCTTTTTGCGACTACTCAAGGAAGACGATCAGCTCCCTCCTAGCGACAGATACAGTGTGTATTACACAATCGCAAAATAGAACAAACTCATTCCCTCTCTACTGATCGGTGTCCTAATAGTCACTTATTAACCTTCGCACACACACGCAAACTTATACCCCAACCGTGATACAAGGGGAGGAGGGTGTGGTTGCAACCCCAACTCCGCCCCTTCCTCCCCTTCGGTTTAAAAAAAAAATAGGGTTAATATGGATTATGGCGCTGCTGTGGATCCGTGACGTCATCCAAAAAAGCGGCCAAGATGGTTACTACTTATGACATCATATCTCATAACCATAGCAACCGATTGTCTCCAAAGTTTATCAAAATTTGTCTTAAAGACAAATGAACAGCGGCTGAATACGGCATGTGCTAACAATAAATGCTCTTTAAAAAACGGACCGAGGGTTTAGCCCTCGCTTTTTGTAGTGAATAAATGTTACAAAAAGCAGCAAAATGTTCATTAATTATAGCATAAAATAATTTTCGCACCGATTCGATAAATTTGAAAATGAGAAAACTACTTATATATATCAACGCAAAAACCCAGGGGGTTAGTTGCAACCATCCACCCCTCCCCGTTCTACCACGGTGGGGGTATCCGGTGGGGTGGGGGTATTCATCTGAGGGTTAAAAGTACTAAGGTACAGTCTTCAACAGTCGGAGCTTAAGGTGGCTCACTGCAGCTTTCAGAAGAGAAGTATGACCTCCAAGAGTAGTGACCTATTTTGTCACGGAACACACGATTAAATGGCGTTTTCAAAATTATTTTCTGCGATTGGCAGCCGTGTTTGTTTTCTGGGAATCTAAAACCGTTGTTCAAACGAAACGAAGCCCTAGGGACGAGGTTGGTCTCGAACCAATGACCTTCAGAAAGTCCGACGCGCATCCATCAGATCGTACCTGTCCTCTACTTATAGGGGCATTGCTTTGTTTGGGACAATTGCAGAAATATAAGACCCCAAGACCGTGGTCCCAGTCATACCAAAGGTAAGACACACAAATCAAAGCCTGCCAGACTGCGCTTTATTTTGGAAACAGAAACACAGCACCAGCGAACGATGGAGATGAGGAAAACAGAGCTCAGGCAAACAATAAGACCAAAGAAACGGAGAGCTATATAATGCATGGAAGAGAAAATGGGAAAGAATGGGATGTAAGCGTAACTACAGACCCCCAACTAAAGGAGAAATGTGAAAACGCAAGAAGATGAATCGAAGAAGTAGTTATAAAAACGCCATAAGAATTTGAATTAAAAACAAACAAAACAAAACAAAACTAAACAAAAACATACCATGTTTCTGTAAAAAGTAAAAGACACGAACGGCAACTTTTCGGGGCAAAGTTTTCTCAAATAGTTTAAGGCCTGGGTCAAAGGCTTTAACCAGGAAAAACAGTTTTTATTTTATACATACTGAGATTTTCTAATAGAATTTCGCCCATGAAAACCCGTTCGGGAATTTTAGCAGCCAATCAAAATGGCGAAACGACTTTCTCACATGTGAGAAAAGCGTTTCGTCCAATCACAAAGCACCTGTCAAAACGTATCAGTATTTTCAAAGGCGCTTATACTGTCGCTGGCGCTTGAACTTTTAATTCTTTATTCAAAACCAGAAGCTCATAACAGAGAAGTACGTGATAAGCTTCTGTCAAAACTCAAGAGTTGACTGAAAGTTCCTGATTTATGTCCTTGGACAAACAAATTGAAGAATACATTTAAGAGCAGGAAAACAAAAACACTCGAGCGAAAACGCGAAGAGATGTTAATCTACTAACCGTATTCTTAAAAGAGAAGAGCGAAACAAAAACAACAAGAAATTCAACCAGAAGAACTCAACAAGTACGTATGCGAATTTACTAAGTGATAAAAGGAATGACGGCGAAGACTACGAGCCTTCAAGCCTTCGAGGTTTGATTTCGAGTTTCAACCGGCATTTGAAAGAAAGTTAATACCCCGTGAGCATTATTGAAGATAAAACGTTTGAACAAGCAAGAAAATGTCTGGAAGCTCGAAGCAAACAGCTGAAAAAAGAAGGCAAAGGAAACAAATCAAATGCAGCCGAAGCTTTAGGAGACGAGGAGGTGAACATTCTTTATGATTTCCGATCGATTCTGTACAATTTATAATTATTATTGTATTCTCACTACTTGATTGTTTGAGACTCTGCCGGTCAAAGTAATTTATTCCAGAGCTGTTTATTTTCGAGACAAAAATAAATAAAACATATATACCTTGGCATAAAATCTCAGTATGTATAAAATAAACAAATTACAGCATGGGCAGTGCTTTGTACGGCATTTACGCACTCGTTGGTTTGTATCAGAAATCTCACTCGTTCGCTGCGCTCACTCGTTCGATTTCTGATACATTACCAACTCGTGCGTAAATGCCGTACGCGCGCACTTCCCATGAAGTAATCTATATTTTCGTGATAACTTTAACCAATATAATGGAACTGAATCGAAATTTGGAACATGGAAAGGTCTTATCGTTTTTAGCATTTTTAATTATAATAAGCTTTCCTATAAGTCACGTGACATGTCACGTGACCATTTTTTCTTAAAATAGCCAATATTTGACGAATTGGTGACAGGTTTAAGAGAAAACATAAAATAAAAACGCTTCTCTGGTGCAGATTAAATAATTTCAGCCCTTCACGTTTGGAATGATCGTCCATTATTCTCTAAAAAAAAAGTGAGAATAAAGGTCATTTTAAGTCCAAAATTCAACCTTTGATTATCTATAACTGTAATTTTAAAACTCGAGGACAATCATTCCAATGGTAGAATTGAAAGTTAAACATGTTAAACCTCCATCGGAAAATCTAATTTATATAACTATGCAAAGAAAATTCAGTCGCTGGCATATCGCCGATTTGCTTAATTTTTAAATTTTGATCACGTGACCAAACTTATGCGTTAAGGCAGAAGAAGACGTCAAGGTTTACATTCAGGGAAAATTTCAACCTGGTCTATGCAATCTAGCCGAAGGTATTAAGTCTACCATATTTTCGGAACAGACTTTAAACCGGCCAGGCCTTAAACTGCTTGAGGTTTTTTTTTAGTATCACTTTGATAAAAAAAAACAAAAAAAAACAAAACGTATTTGTTACAATAGCTGCGGTCACACTAGCCATTTTACCCTTGCGTAAGAGGCTCTTGCCGCTCTTGCCCCCGGGGAAGCAACTTTCTGTGTGTGACCGATTTCCCCAGAGTGAAATTGCCTTCGAAAAATTTCCATGGATAAGTAAAAAAGAACAAAAGAATTGCCCATGACAGTTCCAGAGGTAAGTCCTATGGGTTAACAAGAACCCAAAGCGGATCAACCAATCACGAAAAAGTGATATGTACCAAACATTAGAAAACACGTGCAGTCCGTGCAGTCGTGCTGCAACATGACTGATTTTCAAGCGTTTCGGTGAGTATTTTTTTTTCGACATTTAAATGCGTATATTTTCCCAGAACGGGCCCAACCCAAGCTATTTCCCCATGGGGAGCTTTGAGGACGGGCTCTAGTGTGACCGCAGCTAATTACTCTATCAGTACACAGAAACTGACTAGCCATAATTGTCTTTGGTTGTACATGGCCAGGAAGGAAATGCTATTTGAAAAAGCGAGTCTCAGTAAAATCGCGAAACAACTAATCGTGGTTTGTGCTTCGAGAAATCACTTGATATTTTCGTTTCGGTATTTTCAATATCGTGTTGGGTAAAGGAAGAAAAGTCGTTAACCACTGTCAACTCACCCAGCCTGCTTCATAGCTTGGGTAACATTCCCAATTGCTTCATCCAGAATATCGACCATGGCAGCATAACGCCTTCTTGGCATATTGCGAATATGTCGGTACTTATTCACATATTCCCGGGGAGCTTGCAATGGTCCATGCACGCTTTGAAATGATAGATACAAAAACAAAGGCGTCGAGGCATTGTGGGATAGAATCACTTTCTGTGCTTGCTGTAGAGAAAATTCAGCAAATTATTACATAAACTTCAGTGAAATACAAGGATTTATTTTACCGCGACACGTGAAGAAATCAATGTTGAAAAGTGAAGATCACGAGTCAATACGTTTAAGTGATGTTACACGAGACGATTTTTAACGCAACATTGTTGCGTTAAAAGTTGACACCGTGTAACAGTGCGCGGACGATTTTTAACGCAATATTTTGTTGCGGCAAAATGTTGCAAGTTTTTGAAGCTGATTCAAAAACTCGCAATGTAAAAATTGCGAAGAAAATTGCGAAGAAAATCGTCCGTCCAACATTGTTGCGCTAAAAATCGTCGTTTCGAATCGTTCCGTGTAACATCACCTTTATTGTTAGCTACCACATTTGCCCATGTCAAATGTCAAACAAGCTAAAGGTGTTGGTCTTCAATGGAAACCCCCGGGGGGGGGGGGGGGGTACTCCCTATAATGGGCTATACGGGAATGCTCCGCCCGAAAGGGGTACCTTTTTGAGGCTGGAGGTATATGAAAGGGTAGAGATTTCACGAGTTGAAGTATATGAAAGGGTAGGGATTTCACGAAGTATAGGAAAACCGTAGGGAAAACACGAGTTGAAGTATAAAAAGGTAGGGAAAACTGCCATTTAAGTATTATAAAAAGTGCCTTTCAAAATATAACAAACAGACGCACATAAAGGCTATATGAAAGGGGTACCATTTTAAGTGAAAGGTATATGAAAGGGGTACCATTTTCAATGAAAGGTATATGAAAGGGGTACCTTTTCTGTCAAAAACGGTATATGAAAGGGTAAGGGTTTCGACCTCGGGGCGGAGCACATCCCCGTACAAAAATTTGCTGAGTACCCACCCCCCCCCCCCCCCCCCCCCCCCCCCCCAGGATGGAAAAATGTCCGGATCTTCCTTGGAAATCTTCTGTCATCTTTGGAAATCATGCCGGAAAGTGTTTTATTCTAACACATGGAGGAAAAACCTGAACAGTAGGAAATACTAAACAAATGAACTAAAAAATTGAATTCCCAAGGATGCGTGACACTTAAAAACAAGAATTTGAAATGGAAATAACATAATAGAAAAATAATTAAAAATGTTTTGCGAAAGTGTCAAGTTAATTTCTTCAACGACGTTTCGGGCTTGGCCCTTCATCAGGTTGATGACCGTTGTTTTGAACGCGACCTGTTTTATTTGAAAAATTATGATAGCGCTCACTAAGAAAATAGTGTATGAGCGCGCGCAGTTCAGAGGAAATGGAAAACCGTGTTGAGCCCATGCGGTTGTATGGTGCCCAACTTGAAGATGGCTTCCATTTCCACTTGCTTCCTTTTGAAGTTGGTTCCGGTAAATAACCTCAGTCCCCTGACGACGATGTCCGACAGTGAGTGGCCAGTAGAGTTGAAATGTTCGGCAACTTGGAAACCGGGAGTGTTTTTTCCCCTGATGTATAAACGGGAGCATCGATGGCAGGAGATACAATATACCACGTTCCCTGAAATACTATCCCATCAGAGCGCGCGAGCGAAAAACACAATCTACTGATTTGGTATATACCAATAATAATTATCGACTACTTCTTGTTTTCGATCATACGTATAACGTTAAGATAGAAACCAGTTTCAGTCATCTGCGGGTACCGCCAATAGCGAGCTTAAGCAACTACAACGACAACGCCAAGGAAAACGTCACTTGAAAAAAATTTTGCGCCATTTTAAACTACTTTGCAGTTGTTCCGTTTAATTTGTTTAATGTGACTGGATTGTCCAGGGCCTGAATTTGTAGGGACGACTTTTAAATTCAAATAGAGAAAGAAAAAGTAACCGTCGTGTGTTCGCGTTTTCCACAAAACCTATAATTTGTTCTTTTGACGTTGTCGTTTTGCAGGGAACGGTTAAGAAATATACCAAAATGTAACGAACGTGCAGAGGCATTGTGTTCGCTAATTAAACCTATTGTTTTGGGTCGTTCTCGCTGCTGTCGCCGTCGTGGTTGCTTAAGTTCCTACCTCAGCATACAGCCTCGTTGAATAAACTCCTGTCTTATTTTTCACAGGTGTTGTGTTATCATGTAGATCAAGAATTCCGTCTGCTTCATGAGTGAAGTGATCTTCAGCCCCGGTGTAAAAGCCATAAAATGAATCGAAACCACGGTACAGTGGGGTGTAATCCCACTTAAAGAACCCAAGATGCCACTTGCCAACAATATGTGTGGAATATCCTGTCATGAGATCATAATAAAGACATATATAAGCAATTATTTCATCACTAGTTTTTACTAATCACAGCCTTAACCTTCGGACGTACAAGGAAGGGGGGAATACCCTCCTCCCCCCCCCCCCCCCCCCCCCTCCCCCTCCTTTAGATTTTTTTCCGATTTTTTTCAAGAGAATTTATAATTCAAATATAATAGCAAATGCACTCTACGGTAGCTGTTCTTTTATTATCGACACATTTTAGTAAACTTCGGGGACAATCAGTTGCTATGGTAACGAGATGTGACGTCATATCTCGAAGTAGCATGCGGTCAAACCATTTTTTAAATAAAAATGCTTGTTTTACACTTTTTTTTCGATGAGAAAAAAAAAACATTTAATCGCTACTGAAAGCAGCAAAATGTTAAGTTATATCATATTTTATAACTATTTTGAATGACGTAACGGACCCCCAGGAGCACCATTACCCATAACATTGACCTTATCTTGTAGAGCACATCACAGGCTATCTATACGAGGTAAAATATTTTTGATATATTATAACACCGCAAAAACCCAAAGAGGGAAGTGGGGAGTGGGGATTGCAACCACCCCCCTCTTGTACCACGGTTGGAGTATAAGTTTGCGTGTACATCCGAGGGTTAATACACCAGGCCAAGCTCCTGACCAGGCCAAATACGACAATAAGAAATGGTGTAAACTGAGTTGTCCAATTAAATTCGACACTTGCAGTAAAGCCGGTTGAAAAGCTGACTTTTCGAGTGTTGGTCTTGATTAGCCCTTGATTTGCTTTGAATGAAAGAAGAGTTAACTTTCGAAGCATCAGCTTTTGAATCTCAACTTATTCAGTGGTGGTGGATCTAAGGAGGGGGAGGGGGGGGGGGGGGGGGGGGGTGGGGCGCAGGGGAAACCCCTAACACCCTCCCCCCACCCCCACTCTTATCTTTCAGATTATAACAGTTCACTCCTCATCTACCTTATCCCCCCTCTCCTTGAGCACTGTAAGTTGATATCGAATTTTCACCACATTTTAGTAGCTACCCTCTAATAGACCGATTTCGATATATTAAAATTCATACTTGGCAACGAGGCTTAGGGGACTAAAACAAAAGAAATAATTATTCATCCCTGAACTTCGATGTGATTTCTTTTGTTTTAGTTCCCTAAGCCTCGGAGCCAAGTATGAATTTTAATATATCGAAATTGGTCTATTAAGTGGGGGTCCACATGAACACCATTTTTCTGCCACTTACAATTGACATGGCTTTAATGGAAATATCTCGTTCACGTTTCAAGCAATCCAAAAACTCTATGCTCATTTCATGAATCTACGTTATGGGGTGTTTTGTAAATGTTTGGGTGATTTTTTGGAGGAAGTAGTTTTTCTCAGAGATTTGTAAAATTAACCCTATCCGGCCTGGGGGGGGGGGGGGGGGGGGCACAAAGTGCCCGCGGTAACTTTCAACATTCATAACTTCTTTAATATGTATTCAAACTCCATCAAACTTTGTGACTTTTCCTAAAATTTATCTGCCAACAATTTGATATGACAATTTATTGATCACGTGACTTGATGTTTCCATGGCAACAAGATTTTGACAGCCATGTTTTACGAAATTTGCATATTTGTACCTTTGAATGAAGAAAAACAATGTTTATTGCTATAACTTTTACATTTTTACGTCATTTAGCCTTTATTTATTGGTTTTGATTAATTTTGAGTCAATTCAGAAATCCAAGATGGCGGATCCAAGATGGCGGCCGTATAACTGATCACCTAATAACTACGTCATATGACGTCATCAATCCATTGTGCGGACCGCAAAGAAGACAGTTTTGGACGTACTATGTACCCTTTAGGTTTCATTGTCATAGCCTTAATGTTCTTGAAGTTACGAGCCCCCCCCCCCCCCCCCCCCCAGGCTCAGGAACTCAAAAAAAGCCCAGGCCGAATAGAAATAGAACACAAACCGCGGTGATAAACATATTGAACTTATTCATTTTTTATAAAACTTGACGTTTCGAATGCTACTACATACATTTTCAAAAGTGACCGTTACAGTGTTGAAAACTATACTTATATAGTATTGAAAAGGGACTGGGACCGAGATTAAGTACAAAACTTAACAGTTGATCTATAAAAAGAAACAGCTAATTAATAAAGCATCAGCTTCTCGCTACTGACGTTTACATTAAAAGCTGGCTTCAGGTTTTGTATAAACAATGTTTCGAATAGGGTTAAGAGAAATAAGAAATATTGAAGATTTAGTGAAGTTTTAAAATAAGAATTTGTAGTTAATAATTAAAAAGCGGACACCAAGTTAGTGCACTAGGAACCTGGAGTGCTCTTGTGTGGGTATAAACTGTCTCTTGGTGTTTGAAAAATCATTTTCTTTCTTCTATCCCTTCTTTAAACCTCTTAAAAATATTCATTCAAATTCATGTGTACCCCCTCTCCCCCCCCCCCCCCCCCACCTTAGCCCAAAACGTAAAGACTACCGTAGGAGATGACTAGCCTCCCTCATTTAATGGCTAATATTTCAACAAGAAAGACCATATTGTATTACCAGGGCTGAACACACCTTAATGAATATCCTAGTTTTTTTTCACAATTTGTTCACACTAATCAGTAATACATTGTTCATGAGATCTTCCGTAATCATTACCTAGTCAAAGGCAGCTGTTCAGTTAAAATTGTAAATGTGAAAATTTTCAATTAAAGAATGCTGATTATACAATAGTAATGCTACAAATTTATGCAGAAGCTCATAACAGTTACGTGATAAGCTTCTGATTATTTTAATACATAGACAAGGTGAAAACAATTTGTCCCCCTAATCCTGGCCGTTATCCTCCTCAGGCAGAGGGGTCTGGGTGTTACTCAGGTATAAATTTACGATCTGATTTTTTTGTGGATTATAAATTTTGTGGTGACATTTTTTGGGATGAAAGACTTTAGTGAGTATTTTTTGGGGGTGGAGGGGGGTGGAGGGGGGTGGAGGGGGGTGGAGGGGATCGGTAAAAAGAGAAACCCTTTTATGCAGAGAGAAAAGAGACTTTTGCGGGGTTACATTCTGGGTCGTTAGACTTTTGTTGGGTCTGGTGTTGACTGAGTGGGAGGGCCGGACGGGAAAATATTTGGCTCGAGGTCATGGCATACGGACCGAGCGCAGCGAGGTCCGTGCGCCATGTCCGAGAGCCAAATATTTTCCCGTCCGGCCCGACCTAACTCAGTCAATAAGTATTTTATAATATGACTAGAAAGTACAAGAATAGTCGTGCAGTGCGAGGTCACTTGAACTCGAGCAGGGCCAGGACGGCTTTTTCCGGACCGGCTCACGTCAACCCGTCCGCCCCCGCTCAGGTCACCTTGCGATTCTATTTTGTGTAGGATTGCGTCAGCGGGGCCGTACGGTCATATTATAATATGACTTATTTGGGGTTTAACAATTTGGCTTCATTCGTACCTTCCTGTCAGTATTACAGCTGAGTACCTCCCCCCCCCCCCCCCCCCCCAAAAAAAAAAAAAATGCCCGGCTAACCCTTCCTAACAAGCAGAATCCGAAGGCGAGGTGACATTTTAACCTACTTGACTTACCCGCTTCTTTGAGTTTCTGCGGTAAGGTAGTGATGGCAAGTGGCAGTCCATATGGATCACTATGACGTATTACTCCTCGCTGCAAACCTAATAACATTATCAATTTAGTTGATTAGTGCAATAAAACCCCGAAGAGCGAAGGGACCACGAAAACTGTCCGTATTAACGGGGTGTCCTTATTGGCGGGTTCTTATGAATGACGTTCTGTTTTTTTAATTTTCTAATATTTTTCAAGCCAAAATGAAACGAATCATTTCAGCGTGAGAGGCATAACATATCAATTTCAGATCAAAACGACTCAGAAACTTACCCTTTATGGCGGTACATATCTCGATATAGCTTATATCGTGGAGAACTGCCACCTACCCCCCCCTCCCCCCCCCCCCCCCCCAACATCATCTAATAATTATTTTAATATTAGGTGTTTCATATCAAAATTCAGAAGCTTTAAAAAAACGATTTCGATTACCAAATGTTTCTGGAATTGTAGAGAGTTTTAACTCTCTACAATTACAAAAACTAGGCATCAGGGAAAAATTTTGAAGCGCAAGAGCATTTTGTTAAAGAGTTATAGGCAAATGAGTATTAGTCATTTTTGGTAAAAATGTATGGGGCGGCATCTTGGTGCCTCACTTAGGGGCACCAACGTGGCGGCCAAAACTTCAAAGTCTTAATTACACCCAAAATCTCATCACAAAATATTGGATTCACTATAATGCTAAAAAATAACTTTTAACTGGTTCAATTTTGTTTATTTTCACGGCTTTTAAATGTTTAAAATTCGGAAGCAAAACATCGTTAAAACCTGAAACATGTTACATGATCCTTCAGTGAAGGGTCATGTAACACTGGCACCCACATACCATGTTAGAAACAGCTTTGTAGGATGTATAGTTTAGATTAATTTATTTTTATGACGGTATGTTCAAACCCCCAATAAAATGTAGGAAAAATATGATATGTAAAAATATGATGTTGATACAACTTATATTGAAAACGTGCATGAAACCGGATGTGAACTCATTTCACCCCGTTGAGTTACCCCTATCTATTTTATCACGTAAATCTAAAATATAGGTAACCCCTGGAGGTAACCTATGCTCCTACAGTGAGACAACAGTGGCGCTTTGCGTAACAGCGTAAATTGTATCAGAATTTAACAAACATATTATTAGTAATAGTATCATGAATGCATTACGGCTTCTCACGCAAAGCGCCGCTGTAATCGATCTCACACTAGGAGTTTGGGTAACCTGTGACCGACCAAACAAGCGAGATTAAGGTCTGCAAACAGTGTTACAAAGTTACCTAAATGTACGGGGTACATCCCAGAAAGAAGAGCGCCTCTGGTGGGTGAACAAATCGGTTGTACATAATAATTATCCAGGATTACTCCTTCAGATGCAAGCTTATCCATGTTTGGAGTATCAAATTGTGCGCCATGAAAACCAACATCGCTCCAACCCAAATCGTCGATAACTACAAACAAAATATGCGAGGGAGCAGCGCCAACTTGAACAGCAAATAACGTAAACAGAACAGCGAAAACTGGAAAATATTTAGATCGCATTTTGCGGGCTTTGTTTTGTTAGTAGTTTCGTTGGCAAATGAAAAGAGCTAGAGTGACAGTATCCTTATATATTAATTGAAGATTTTCATCAAGCGATATCCATATCAAGCCAATATCAAGCCAATCAGAGAAAGGAAAATAATCGATATATTCATCCGATTAGCGTATCTTACTCGACATCACGTCCGACGCGAAAGCTGGATATACAACTACCAGGGTCTGGAAGGGGGGGTCTGGATCCCGAATCACGAGTTATTTTCTCGTAAATTCCCGAATCACGTAGCTTGTTTTTGTATTCCCGAATCACGCACTCAATTTCGGCTAAATCCCGGATCACGCAGAACCCCTTCCAGACCCTGAACTACTAACTAAGTTTGGTATCCTAATGAGCCAAAACATCAATTTGTAATTAAGCTGTATACTCAGCTTCGAAAGCTAAATAAGGCTAACGAACCTAGGACCTAATTTGTATGTTCAGTTAAGAGGCTGAATAAAGAGGGTCTGGATGGAGTCTACTGACAACTGACAACTGACAAATGGCTAAAATTTTAACTGACAACTGACACCCGAGGGTGGGGGGGGGGGGGGGGGGGGGGGGGGGGGGGGGGGGGGGGGGGGGGGGGGGGGGGGGGGGGGGGGGGGGGGGGGGGGGGGGGGGGGGGGGGGGGGGGGGGGGGGGGGGGGGGATTATTAGCGGTGTGGGAGACGGGACGTGACCCTTTGATGAAAGCGGTATTGAGTTACACGGCGGCCGTTTTAAAAATTTGAGTGCTTTATAAGACTTTGTATGGGGAAAAAATAACGTAGATTTCAAACGCTTAATAAAGCGAAATTTAGGCATTAATTCAATAAAGTGACTCTATTGAACTCACCTATGGTGTATTCTTTTGTCCTTTGGGGGTATTTCAAACCGTTTTGGTGATTTCTTTGTTTCCCGTGTTGAGTGGGTTTTTCAAGTTTACGCCATTACGCCATCGCCGTGGAAATCAGGGTGTTACGAAAACTAAGACCCTCGAAAACTAAGACCTAAGACCTAAGACCCATCTTAGTTTTCGTGATCACGAAAACTAAGACCCCTAAAATCCATTCCGTCGAGTTATGAAGTTGAATTTCATATGACCGTTCCAAGTCTAATCCACCAAATTATTTTCCGTCCGATCCGTTTCTTCGAATTTGAAGTTATATTTAGGAGTAATTACGAAAACTAAGACTCTCAAAATCGAAACCGTCGATTTTATATGAAGTCGAATTATGACCCCTCAAAGACTAATCCGTCGCATTATCATCCGTCCGGTCCGTTTCTTCGAATGTAAAGTTATATTTGTAAACGGGTAAATTGAGGGAGTATTAGTTTTCGTAATCACGAAAACTAAGACCCAGGGTCTCAGTTTTCGTGATTACGCGAGGCTTGTTCCATTCGCCTTATTAGGTAAATTAACAGAAGCGAACCATGAAACTCTGAATAAATATTTTGGAAAGCTTAAATATTTTTGCGACTATTAAAAGTTATCACATGGGTTTAGATGAGCATTGGCACATGGGATAAGTCTCTGCAGTTACCATATGCTAATAAGGCAAAATTTTGACCCAATATGGTCTGAACTCTCGTAAGCGACCACCTCCCGTAAGCGACCACCTAGGCTTGACATTTTTGGTGGTCGCTTACGGGAGGTTCGACTGTATTTTAAATTTTTTTTTGGAAAATTTATTTACTACCCTTTCATATGAGATATAGCTTTCCACAAAATTGAAAATACCGTTTGAGAAAATAAATAAAGAATAATGTTGTCCATTTTGACACTTTAGTGCACAGTCCTGCAAGGACGGGCATTTTCAAGAAAATCCTTGATGTAATCGACATCAAGCTAAAAGATGTCAAGAAATCCACGAGTTCAAGACTTCTGCCAGAGTTGTGAATGAAAACAGTCATTTTATGACGTTATAGGACGAAAACAAGCTTTGGTGTCCGTCTATTAATTATTAACTACAAATTCTAATTTTAAAACTTCACTAAATCTTAAATATTTCTTATTTCTCTAAATTTTACAAATCCTTTGAGAAAAGCTATTTCCTCCCAAAAATTACCCAAAAATTTACAAAACATCCCACAACATAGATTCATGATATGAATGAAGGGTTTTTGGATTGCTTGAAACGTGAACGAGATATTTCCATTAAAGCCATGCTAAGTGGCGGAAAAATGGCATTCAGGTAGACCTCCGCCTTAAGAGCCAATGTCTGAAATTTTCGAAAATCGGGCGTCAGTCACAAAATTTCGGATTTCTTTATATTTTGCCCAAATAATCTCTATAGTGAAGTATTTTCAAAAATAACATTAAAAATTGTAACGGCGTTTTATTTTTTTCGAAAACGGTTAAAGTTTGAAAAACGGCAAATCGGCGGCCTTTCAGTTGTGAAACTGGCGAAAAATTATACATTTTCATCTCGCTCATACAGAAAAACGCGCTGCCATACATTAATAAAATGTGGCCACAACATAAACACGCTCTTTTTCTTCACACTAGTGTTATTTACTTTGGATTAGCTGTTGAAATAAGAATATTTCGTCCGTTAGAAGAAACATCATTTCTTCCATTTTAAAAATTAGCAAATTTGAACCAATTTCAACGCCGTGGAAACCCAATTGGTACGTTGAGTTTGAAAACAAAATCAAGACAGTCTTGAAGCACAACTTCTGTTGTTTATTGTGGTAAAATATTTCTGGCGGCATTTTAAAAGTGCCCCGTTGAGAGACCAAAATGTGAATGGTAGTTTGACAGGAAAACTTGTGACACGAACCAGCGCCGACGCTACGAACAAACAAGAAAATGCGCAAAAAGAATAGTTCCTTTGAGATAAAGCCTTTTTCAGAATTGTAAACACTTCAGAAGAACTTTATCTATCCTTTGCTAACTTAAAATTATATCTTTTAAGCAGTTTGTTGGGATACGGAGAAGAGACACGAGCATCATGTTGTGCGACCTTATACAAATACAGTAACAGTGATCAACACATACCGGCTTTCAAAATTAAACTGTCCCGAGCCTTGAATTGCACTTATAATAAAGACAATCCTGCACTCCGATCCATTATATTGCTGTGTTTGGAATATCTGAGCCTTGTAGATGATATCATAGCATTATTTACTCCTAATCTGTTAAAACAACAGACAGTTGGGAAGTTTCCCACAATGTGTTGCAAAGAGATTGCGTGACGCGTAGCACACTGGAATTTGCTGCGTGCTTATGGTAATGTCAAGGGAAAAACATCGCCGTGGAAAAGGTTTCAGGTCAGTGTCATTTATAAAGTGGGCTAGGGGTCCTTTAGTTGTAGAACTTGAGGGGGGTCCGAGTGCATGCCTTCTATATTGATTTTTGACGTCGGGAGGCTCGAAAGTGCTTTTTACATCACAGTCAAAACAAGATATTTTCGGAAAAAAAAGTGAAATTCAAAGATATGTTTTCTTTTTAGCCACTATTTCAGACATTTCAGTCACAGTCACAGGAGTAACGTCCGTTATTGGAAATGTCTTATAAAGTCTGTTTTCTTTCGTTTTGGTACACTTTCAATGTTCAAACCGTCTTTCAGGTATATTTGGTAGATAAATAATACAAGTCATTCATGGAGGAGGAGCGGGGGGGGAGGGGGTGTCACCCTTTCACTACGCCCCTTGCCGGCTCTTTTGCGATAACACACCGCCTTTATACTCTTATAAACTGATTTCGATTTTGAGGCGTCAATACTGCATTATATTAACGGCTAGTTAGGAGAAAATATATTCCGTATTGGGCGGAGTCGCGAAGCGACGGAGCCTAATACGGAATATATTTTCTTCCAACACCGTCAATATAATGCAGTATTGACGCCCGCAAAATCGAAATTATTTTGTATCACGATTAAACATTGTCTAGATTTTTGAGACGTCAATGCGACTTTATATTGACGTCTCAAAAGCAAGCAAAAGTATCTGAGAATTGTGATACTATTACAGATGCGAGCTACAGCTGGCTGTCAGTTTTGTTTTCGGCTGGTGGGTTTAAAGCTGTTCTGTGATATCTCCACCGCAAGTTACAGTCTTAACAGCCACGTCCGATGACAAGGAAAACAGTGCTGAACCACCAACATCCATGCAATGTATTTTCATGCCCACAGGAAGGCTGCATCCCGTTTAGGAAGGGGGGGGGGGGGGGGGGGGGGGGGGTACTCCCCAAAAATACCTGTTCGGGTATGCGTCGCCTAACGGGGTCGTAATTTTGGGACTCCTGATCTAGAACGAACGGGTATCCATTTTAGAGACGTTTCCTAGAACGAGGTATAATATTTCGAACGCACGAAAGCTTCATAAGATGGTGAATCAAGAAATTGTCTATCGTGGCTTTATCTTCTGTTTGAAATCGAAGGAATTATGTTGCTGATTTGAGTAGAAGCAGAATTGTCGTATTTTTATGTATAAGTCGAACAAACAGAGAAATAACATTTCAAAAATGGGCTATTGAAAGTTACGCAATTTCTACGAAATCTGCACAGGGAACGGTCACAGGGAACGGTCAGCGGTCATTCAGTTATAGTAATGGCTTTTACAGATCAAATCGTTAATGTCTTGGTCTCGCATAAGGGAGGATTTAAAGCAGTCAACATAAGAAGCGTTATGAATGTGAGGTGGCAGATGGTTCCACTCTGGGACAGTGCGAGCAAAGAATGATGCTCTGTAACAACTCTTGAGCGCTAGGACATTCCCGGAGGGAGGTGGGGGTGGGAGGTGGGGGTGGGAGGAAGGGGGGGGGGGGGGGGGTACTCAACAAAGTTTTGTACGGGGATGCTCCGCCCCGAGGTTCAAACCCTTACCCTTTCATATTTCGTTTTTGACAGGAAAGGTACCCCTTTCATATACCTTTCATTGAAAATGGTACCCGTTTCATATACCTTTCATTGAAAATGGTACCCCTTTCATATACCTTTCATTGAAAATGGTATCCCTTTCATATACCTTTCATTGAAAATGGCACCCCTTTCATATACCTTTCATTGAAAATGGTACCCCTTTCATATAGCCTTTACGTGCGTCTTTTTGATATATTTTGAAAGGCCCTTTTTATAATACTTGAATGGCAGTTTTCCCTACCTTTTTTATGCTTCAACTCGTCTTTTCGCTACCCTTTCCTATTCTTCGTGAAAACCATGCCCTTTCATATACTTCAACTCGTGAAATCCCGACCCTTTCATATACCTCCAACCTCAAAAAGGTACCCCTTTCGGGCGGAGCATCCCCGTATAGCCCATTATAGGGAGTACCCCCTCCCCCTCCGAGAGGATATTTCAAAAGTGGTGTTGACCTTGGGATTGTCTAGTCTTGACCAGAATCTGACTTTCAACGTTCACAAGGCCAATCAGGGATAGGCGGCTGACAGCCCTGTGCGCTTCAAGGCTCTGCCATCCGAGATCGCATATCATTTTCGTATCATTTTTCTAGAATGGAGTGTTAAAAATTAACCTATTTTTAGAACGGGGTAACATTTTGAGTGCAAATTCTTTCTAAAACGGGGTTTAAATTTGGAGACCCGGACGGTACATACCCAGCCAAAACATATCCGAGTACCCCCCTAGCCTGCGAGCAAGCTCTCGGGTTGGGAACGGGCTCGCGAATTGGGGGGGATGAGGAGGCCTCCCGTACCACTAATGAACCTGGCCAAACAACAGTACGCCACCCTCCTCAGCGAAGGCGTTGCACTTCTCCCTTTCTTTGCAAGTCTCAAGCTCAGTTAGCAGCTCAAACAAAGGCCAAAGCCTCAAGGCGGGCTGGGCGCTAAAGGAAATGTAAAAGCCCTTGCTACCGATTCAACGAAAAGTCGGCCCGGATGTGGTCACAAAAGAAATGCGCCGTGCCCGTGCCCGGCAGTGAAGAGGAAAGCGCCACCGATGGCCCTCCTTGAAGAATTTGAGGATATATATAGTTGCCCTTGTAAAGCTAGAAAATGAAGGGCCAATGTAATGCAAGATTGCTAACCGCTTTTACAGTTTTATTTCTCTTGTAAGAAGATTGAAGAAGCCTTGTGTGATGCATGAATTTTTTTTCCGCCTTGAGGATGTGCAAGAATTTTTTTTCGAGATTATTCCATACTTTTCTTTCGCTCGCTGCGGACAATCTTTTTTTTCTCTACTTTTGCTGTGCAGGAATTTATTTTTTGGTAATTGCCAGAACTTTTCGCCCAGGGAGCAAAGTATTTCTCAAATTTCAGTGCGCTACGCGTCACGCAATCTCTTTGCAACACATTGAGGACTGTCATTTAGCGACTTTCGTTTTAACACATTTGCAGTAAATAACGCTATGATATGATCTACAAGGCTCAGATATTCCAAACACCACAATGGAGTGCAGGATTGCCTTTATCATAAACGCAATTCAAGGCTCGGGTAAGTTTAATTTTCTGATGAACTATTAACGGAAAGCGGGTGAGTGTTTATCGCTGTTATTTTAATATAAGGTCGCACAACATGCTTTTGTCTCTACTTCGTATCCCAACAAACTGTTTAAAATATATCATTTTTAAGTTAGCAAAGGATAGATAAAATTCTTCTGATGTCTTTGCAATTCTGAGAAAGGCTTTATCTCAAAGAAACTATTTTTTTGCGGTAAACACTTTATTCGTAGCGTCGGCGCTGGTTCGTGTCACAAATTTTCCTGTCAAACTATCCTTCACGTTTTGGTCTCTCGACGGGGCACTTTTAAAATGCCGCCAGAAATATTTTACCACAGTAAACAACAGAAGTTGTGCTTCAAGACTGTCTTGATTTTGTTTTCAAACTCAACGTACCAATTGGGTTTCCACAGCGTTGAAATTGGTTCAAATTTGCTAATTTTTAAAATGGAAGAAATAATGTTTCTCCTAACGGACGAAATATTCTTATTTCAACAGCTAATTCAAAGTAAATTACTGTAGTTTAAAGAACAAGAGTGTGTTTATGTTGTGGCCAGATTTTATTGATATATGGCATCGCGTTTTTCTGTACGAGCGAGATGAAAATGTGTAATTTTTCGCCGGTTTCACAACTGAAAGGCCGCCGATTTGCCGTTTTTCAAACTTTGCCCGTTTTCGAAAAAAATAAAACGCCGTTACAATTTTTAATGTTATTTTTGAAAATGCTTCACTATAGAGATTATTTGGGCAAAATATGAAGAAATCCGAAATTTTGCGTCTGTCGCCCAATTTTCGAAAATTTCAGACATTGGCTCTTAAGTGTCCGCTTAATACAGGGTGTCCGCTTAATACAGGTTCTGATACACTGCACAATAATAGTTAATTATTGACCCTCTTATACCTCCTTTTAGTAACATAGGACTGTATTTTTTATATGTAAAATATTGTAAATTTTAAGGTAGAGGGCCACAGGTTTGCGAGTCAGTGAAAACTGTTACGTGTTACCCTCTTTAAATAAATTTGACTCACTCATTCACTCACTCACTCACTCACTCACTCACTCACTCACTCACTCACTCACTCACTCACTCACTCACTCACTCACTCACTCACTCACTCACTCACTCACTCACTTACTTACTTACACGTTTATTATACCCACACGTACTGATTCCATCTTATTCTTATTCAAAATGTCTGTATCGCGTTGAATTACTTCTTACCAGAAAACACGCTTTTAGAAGTAGACGATAATCCATAATAGTAATAAGACTTTATTGATATAACGCCATTGCCATCACTGTCTAATGGCGCTCTACAGATTGTCCGCTGAATACAGGTTCGATTTAGGGGTATATACTCCATGGAGGTTTTTAATTATATGCACACAAAACTATCCGGCATTTATTTAGGGTTAAAAACTCATTTTAAAATGGTTAGCTTTTATTTACTGTTATGGGTAGTGATATCCATAACAGTAAATAAAAGCTAACCATTTCAAAATGAGTTTTTAACCCTAAATAAATGCCGGATAGTTTTGTGTGCATATAATTAAAAACCTCCATGGGGTATATACCAAATATGGGGACCCAAGCTGGTATCCACTTAATAGAGGGTGCAGGTTCCCCGGGGCAGGGTTCGTACTCTTTTCAGGTTTTAAAATTCCATGACTTTCCATGACCTTTTCCATGACCTTTTCAAATTTTCCATGACCTAGAGTTAAGCAGTTGTTTTCGAAATTTTGTCAAAACAATCATTGCTTCAAGGTATTTTCCGACATTGTAACCCAGTTGAACAAAAACAGTAAGCAACGCTTTTAATGAAGTATAAAATGTGTTCTTTTTCTTACAGTAAAGTTAAAAATGCTGAAATGTGTTCAGAGATTAGCACTCTTCTTTGTGAGCTCTCTGAGCTCATCTTCAATTTTTTCCAAGGCACCCTCTTTCTCTTTTGCTGATTTTCTCAATGCATTTGACTTAGAGAGGAGAATTAGCTTGGCTTTTTCTTCAGCTTCTTTTGCTAGAGAGTCTGCATCAAATTGCAGGGCAGAAATGGAACTTGCAAGGCGCTTTTTCTTTTTCTCTAACTCTGCTTTTTCCTCAAGGATTGCTTTCCGCTTGTTGTTCTTCGCTGCTTGCTGCTTCTCTGCTTTCTGCTCTTCAAGATAGGCAAGGTAACGTTGTCTCCCTCCACTAGCTGCTGTGAGAAGTTCCCTGCAAACTACCAACTGATTCAACCCTCCAATGCTGAGAATGTGGTCATGAATTATACGCTGGGCAATAAAAGTCTGTTCTTTCATGTTCTCAATCATGACTTGGCGGTTTACTGAAAAACCTCTTTCCACACTTGCTTGCCCATGGGAAAGAATTAAGAGTTTTCTTATCAGATCCCACAGCTTGGACAGAGAGCTGACAGGAGTAATATGATTCTGAAGAAATACATCCAGTCTGTCTATCTTGAAGCTGAATTCCTCAAAGGCTGACCTCTCAACCTTAATAGCTCGATCAACAAACTCAGAGTACTGCAAAACTAAAGAATCACAATCACGCATGTCCATTCTCTTGCATTCAACCAACTTCTTCAGCACTACTTTAAACTTTGCACAGCATGCTTCTTTGTCTTGCACAATCAAGTTGGGGTCCAGACACATCAGATTTCTTGCCAAAGAGTAGGCTATGGGGGTCTTCTCAAACAGTTTGCTCACAGCTTTGCTTAAGAAGGACTTGAACTCACTTTTGAACTGGTAAATCTGAAAGAAGCAATAAATAATTTAAAAGTTGAGCATAGTTTGTAAATGACAAATCTTTATGAACCAGGTCATACTGATACTATTGCAAACCTAGCTGCAGGCAACTCAATTGAAACTTCTCGAAAGGAAAATGTGAGAGAATAAAGGTTCAGAAAGTCAAGACAATAGGATACAAAAGAAGAAGAAATATTGGGTCAGGCATTGGTAAGAGCAGAGGCCCTTTCCAGCCCAGGGTCTTTCTTCAAGTCTATGAAGTTTTTCAGTCAGGGTTGCCTGTCAGTGTGGAGAAGCCTTTGATGCAATATTACCTTTTATATGGTTGGGTTTCGTCCACTGAGGCTAAATAAGAAGCAATATTTTATCCACCCTTTAACAGTTCAGTGAAATATTTTTTATCAATTTTGTACAATGCACATTTACTACTCTAATAGGGATTAAAAACTATGATCATTTCTTTTCATTACTTGCTTTAGAAAATAGTAGTAAATTGTTAATAATTTAAAAATCCACAGTAATTAAGTGTTTACAACTAAATTAAGAAAAGAAAACAATGTAGTTACCTGGCGATCACTAACTTTTTTGTCTGCCTGCAATTTCTTGAGCTTGTCCACAGCAACAAATCCAGGATCTACCTTGTTAATCTCAAGGTAAATATTCTTATCTGAGAGGTCCACTTTTAGAAGCTTTAAAGCTGAGGTTGCTTTCTGGAGTACATCAGACTTGACAAATCTCTTCATTAACCCTTCAATTATCTTTTGTAGAGTGCTAACCATGAATGGCAGAAGTGGGTTGTCACTTTGGAACAGTGCCAGAAAGGGATGAAGCTGGTTTGCAACTGACTCAAAAGCTGCCATCTTTGCTGGCATGAGTGGATCTTGGACAGCATCTCTTACAATCTTGAAAGATTTTGATGTTGGTTCACAGTATTTTTTGTCAATTTGTACTTTTCGAACATACTGAATGACTTTGTCCCAAATTTCCTGAGCTCGCAACACAACAGGTACGTTCTCAAGCCATCGGTGTTTGCAAAACTTTAAAGGAAACACATCACTTGCTGTTATTTCTGTAAAATCTTGTCTCCGTGCTGGTGAGTCCACAAACAGCCAGTATAAAGATGAAAGGATCTCTTCTATGTTCCATTCGGATGCCTTTGCACCAGTCTTGAAGGCGTTGTGAACTACATGTAGCCCACAAGAACCAACATTGATTGAAGTCGATGCATCTTCCCCAGCCTCACAAATCTGTTCTTGCATTAAATCATGAAACTTCCAATTCACATTTGGCCCATCCATTGATATCTGTAATATCTTGGATTTGTCAATTTTACAACTGTTAAGACATTCTGTCATCTTAACCAGCAAGTCATTGGCAGTTCCATGTCCCATGAACGAGGAGGTCAGGTATCTCGTTTGCACACTTTCACTCTTTTTATCCCAAAATCTGATGTGAACATCCATTTGTTTAGTCTGTGTGACTTTGTTTTGTGATTCATCAAATAACAAAACAAAATCCTCAAGTTTTTTCACCTCATCAAGCAGATGCCGATGGAAAAATGGTGCAATTCCAAAACATGCAAGATATGCACATTTTTTCTCTCCACAACTAAACTTGCTGGCAATAGCGCTATCTGGAAACATTCGTTCAAAGAGTTGGGCAATATCCTCACAACTTTTATAACTATAGTGACTTAATACAACCTTTAATGCCCATAGAACTTCTGCAGCCAGGTGTTCATTTGATGAAAAATGAGATGTTATGTCTTTTGGTTTGGATGGCTGGTCAGGTGTCCTAGCTGCACCTCCTGGTACAGGTTGTTCTTGCACAGGCTCAGCAACTGGCAAGAAGTTCCTCAAACTACTGTTGCCCTTGGCATCTAAATTCAAAATTAATGTTGATTAAAAAATGGATCCGAAAACTGTTGAAAACTACTAATTGCTGGAGAACCATTTGCCTGCAAAAATTAAATCAACTAAAGTTTCAAAGCAACGTTGGGCAAGACTTTTGTGTAAGTTGTGGCTCTTAAAAGAGCCATTGTTTGAAGTAAGCTCAATATTCAGTGATAAGATTCTTTCTTAGCCTTCTCCTCTATGTCATCTAGGTTGGATAACACGGCCATTGCATTTCTTTCAAAGGAAAGAAAGCAATTTATAAGCACCAACAAATCTTGGAAGTCTTCCTCTGTGGGTAGAATAAGATTTTCTATTGTCGTTTGCAAATTTAGTTCGTGCTCTTTAAGTTCTTCAAGTAAATTCAAGCGCTCATCGCATATAAAGTCGAGAACAAGTCTGACATCCATAATGGCTTCCCTTCTCAAAGCTAAGTAAAAGATTTAAGCGCGAAAATAACCAAGGTATCAGAGGGGGGGGGGGGTTTCATATTGATATACCAGAGCGTAAGAAAAAGGCGGACAAACTCTCAAGTCAGTTTATTCGCTCTATAAAAAAGATTGCTTAAATCGTTGGGCTTATCTACTGCAAAAAGTGTAGAACGTGGCAGAAGAAACAATTTCACAAACTTTTACAGCTCACCTTCAGCAGCATCAACATGCTTCTTCGATTTCATGTGGCTTTTCACAGCCGCTTCTCCCATGTTCTGGATGTCAAAACTCTTCATACAAACTTTACATCTTGCCTCACCATTTGACCTGCCTCTCTCAATCCAATTCGAAAATTGCGCGTTGGTTAACCAAACCTCCTGAAATTTGCATTTTCCGGGCATAATCCACTTTTATATAAGCTTAATAATATTTACGGACGAAGTGAAGCGAAGATCAAATAAACAAAGCACTCACGGGAAGTTTCACATGAGTGATCACAACGATGTTCCGCGTGAAGGCACACGTGCCTTAAAAGCATTTGATTGGCTCATTCTATATGGGCTGACAAATTTGCATAAGTCAAGCGCTGGCAAAACGTTTGCGTTAGCGTGATGTTTATTTCTACTGAACTAGAAATACTTGTCTCGCAGAACCTCGCGAAGCTCGGGGGAGGGTGCACCGCGGGTCGAAACTTTGGAGGCGTCTCGATTTGCGTATGAGGCTTTTCGCCATTCCACTTCGTCTTCTTTTAAATCAAATACGTTGGTAAAAGGTCATTGAAAGGTCCTTTCGATGGTTCGCACCGCTGTCTCACGCTGCGCTGTTGCCAGGCAACTGCAGGACACCTTCAAAGCGAGGAATTAAAGTCCGTTTCTGAGTCGCCTGATTTTTTATCAATTGTTTTTTGTTTTCATCTTGATTGATTTATATTCCCAAAACGTATGCTGCCTTTGTGATTTTGTACCATGAAATAATTTTCCATGACTTTTCATGACCCACACGTAAATTCCATGACTTTCCAGGCCTGGAAAAGTAAATTTACAATTCCATGACTTTCCAGGTTTTTCCATGACCGTACGAACCCTGCGGGGGGGGGGGGGGGGGGGGGGGGGGGGGTACTCTGCAAATTTTTGGGTGGGGGTGTGCCGCTGGGACTCTGAGACCCTTAACCTATACTAGACCATTTTAGCTGCACTTTGCAACCCTATTCTAGACTAAACACCGAAAATCCCTACCCTATCCTAGACCTATTCCAGACTCGCTATTTTCCAGAAACTCGTTCACTATCACAGCTATTAGTTAACAGGGGTCAGCAAAAATGCCGTACTGCCCGCCGTACCGATTTTTAAATGCCATTTGGCAGTAAACCTTATCTAGACTAAATTCTTCACGCAATTGATCAGTTTAGCGGAAAATGATACCCTATTCTAGACCAAATATCTCTGATAACTATACCCTATCCTAGACTAAACTGCCTGAAAACCATACCCTTCACAGCGGCACATACCTATATAGCTCATATATGGGAGTATCCCCCCCCCCCCCCCCACCCCCCGGGCAGGTTCATTGTAAGTTTTATTTGCATGTGAAAGATAATTCATTTTCATGTGAATGGTTTTGACCTCGGTTTGAAAAGGAGTAAGAGCATATTTCATTGTTCACATTAGTTGTAATTTCAAAACACGTTTCGCGCCTGGTTCTACAATTTAATATACTGTTTAATAAAGCAGCAATTAACATGAAATCTCTATCATTACACATGAACCAAAACGTATAGAGCTCAAACATGCTGTTACATGATTTTGTGGTATAATTTCGCCTTCCAAGTTCTTCGGAAATGAAGGGCAATGTATTGTTCGATAAGGAGACGACATTCGTGCTCTTCGTCTGGCTTAGATCGAAACAACCTTTTTGAAGTAGTTACAATCATGTAAACATGTTCCGATCATGAATCATAACCTCAATGCGCCTCCTGATGTGAACACGGTTTAACGTGAACCATGTTCAGCATGTTTCATTTGTCATCAGACTAAACATGTTTCGCCCTTGTGTGAACAGAGCATTAGTCAATTCCCCCCTCCCCCCGAGGGAAGGGGGGGGGGGGGGGGTGTACTCCCACTTATAAGCTATACGGGTATGTGCCGCTGGATGGGGTCGGGGTTTTGACCTTCTAGGTCTGAGATGGGGTCTCAGTTTCGCTAACTAAGTCTGAGATGGGGTATACTTTTTCCGTTCAATTTTCGAATTAAGTGTTTTATCATTTTTTTTCCGGTACATTTTTCATCTGGAACCGTGCCTGTTATTTCACCCCTAAAGGATACCATTCTAAAAAAATGACAGACAATTAAACAAGAGTAACAGTGACTGTAATTTTACTGACGATAAAGACTTTGTCATCGAATGCTATCATGTATTAATATATTTTAAAAGCATTGTCATAAATCTTTACTTATTCCTCGCGTGCCTATACCTTGATGACTAAAAATATCGGCGTTCCTTCCTGACACCCTAGGTGATACCAAAATAGGTAATGTACATCCCTAAACGATTTCACTAAGGTTGTATTCTCAACCTAAAAAACTATTAGAGAACTTAAGCAACCACGACGGCGATGGCAGCTAGAACGACACAAAACAATAGGTTTATAATTAGGGAAAACAATGCCTCTATACACGTTCGTGTTACATTTTGGTACATTTCTTTGCTGTTCCCTGCAAAACAACAACGTCAAATGTTTAAATTATTGGCTTTGTGGAGAACGTGAACACGCGACGGTTATTTTTTTCTTCCTCTATGGCTGTCCCTCTTTTTTTTTTCTCCGTTAACTGTCGAATGCGTTTCCTAATTTTGGGTCGGTCGGTCGGATTAAAAAAAAATCTTAAAAAAAAAACAAATCAGGAGCAATCTGGAACTAGAAGGCCCGGTACCCAAGCATCATTGCCGTGGAGCCTGGAAACAACGAGACGTGGTTACAAAATCAACATGGCGGCAATGGAGGAAGAAAGATCGATGTCGTGGTGAAACTCAGCCGAGAAAAGTGAAAACAATGTTGATATTTCCGATCAAAAGTGAAAAAATGTTTCACTAGGTCATTTATACCTTTCTCGTAACTTTCTTTTTTGAAAACGCAAAAATATGGGTCGGTCGGACGACGGTAAACGGAGAAAAATAAGGGGACGGCCTATTTTAACCTTAAAAGCCGTCCCTACAAATTAAGCTCCTGGACAATCCAGTCACATTAGATAAATTAAACAAATTAATTGGAACAACTGCAAAGTAGTTAAAAATGGCGCGAATATTAATCCTTTTTTCTAGTGACGTTTTCCTTGGCGTTGTCGTCGTTGTTGCATAAGGTGGCTCAAAATAATTTTTTTTTCCGCGCGAAGACTGTGTTGGAATTTACCCGCGTGATAATTGCCGCACTTGCGTAATTATCGATCTTGTCGTGTCAAAATGTTAAGAAATTTGAAACTTTCGACGTCCACACTTCCGCTTCCACTCGGTAGTTTTTTTTTATTTATTTATTTTTTGTTCATGTTTTACGCGATTTTCTAAAATTCTGTCAACAGAGAAAAAATACCAATAAATTCTAAAAAATGTGTTTTCTCTTTAACATTTCTGACAAATTTTATTTTTAGTTGGTACTCAAGTAGAACACAGGGGTCAAAGAGGGTGCTAATGGGGTTAACGGTTAACTGACAATTGCCCAAAAATCCCGGGCGGGGGGTGGGGGGGTACTCGGGTATATTTTGGGTGGGTATGTGCCGTCCGGGTCTCCAAATTTGGACCCCGTTTTAGAAAGAATTTGCACTCAAAATGATACCCCGTTCTAAAAATAGGTAAATTTTTAATACCTCGTTCTAGAAAACAATGGCTGCTGATAATCTGAAGCTTTCGTGCGTTCGAAATATTATACTCTGTTCTAGGAAACGTCTCTAAAATGGATATCCCGTTCTAGATCTGGAGTCCCAAAATCACGACCCCATGGGCCTTTATCACGCCCCGCCATTTTGTATAAAAACAAAAGATTTACCCCCCAAGCCTCGCAGTGAAAAAGTTGAGAACGAGGTTAAGCAGGGGAAAACAAAGCATTTTATTCTCCTGGGAATCAACATGGCCGCCGCGTGATAAAGGCCCATAGGGCGGCACATACCCGTATAGGTATTTTGGGGGAGTACCCCCCCCCCCCCCCCCCCCCCCCCCCCCCCCCCCCCCCCCCCCCCCCCCCCCCCCCGGGCCAAAAATATAGTAGTTAACTGATATTTGGCCAAAAAATTAGTAGTTAACTGATAAATAAAAAGTAAACAGTTAAGTGACATTATATTAATTATACTGAATACGATTATTGTTGTTAATAAAAGCAACATAGTTTTTTCCTAACAGCAAAGCTATTTCGTGACATTTACCTGTCCCGCTGCGTGACCTGGTGACATATTAACTGATATTATATGCGAAAGGTACCAGGGTAGTAGAGCGTTGACCTTGATCTCCGTGATGGCGTCGAGTGGCGTGGTCAAAGTTATTCTGAGTTTTTATCGAGATGATGACAAAGGATCGGCATCGACACGTTCCATCTCTGAGAGCGTGTGACTTTTGTCTGGAGAAAAACGTATTGTGTAGAAAACTTGCGACCCTTGCAGTGATAACAGACCGCGAAGAGTGCAATAAGAAGTTACTTTTTGAATTTGACACAATGGCCGGACAGTGCTTCTTTGCCACCTGAACTTGCACTTGTCGTGCCTCTGCCAGATGTTGTTCACGTTGGCAAAGGTTTAAAGTGCAGTTGGTCTAATTGGTTTCTTGATTTGGAGGGTGCATTGAGCAATCTGGTGTTCGCGTTCTTTACGTGACAATGCTCATACGGAAATCACAAAAAAACTCCGAAAATTACTCTCTCTTGAATGTGTACGTAATAAGGACAGGATGGCTGTGGAACCAGTAGTTCGTCTCACACGACCTGAAGTACTTGAAGTGTTAAAGCAAATACAATGTGTCGCTCATACAATAGTGCCAGAAAAGTACAGATTCTGGAAGAGTAACCAGACTGGTGTTTGCCCTCGACAAATAGCAATAGGGACATTAACCAAGGTCGACGACAAGCCCTGAGGACGACGACCGGAAGTGAAAATGTCGCTTAGCGCGCTACGGCGCATGCTTCACTATGGGCGGCCGTTACCGCCAAAAATACAAACATTGCAAACGACTTAGAATAAACATGAATGCTTCAATGGTCTTTTGTAAGTTGGTATAGATGATCTAGAAATGATGTAGTTAAAATGTAGTTGGACAGGTTGTCTTTGGTGGAATGAAATACTCAACCAATAAATGGTTTAGACAGTTTACAAACCGTATAGTCGCCGTTGTCGAAACGGTACAATATAGACACAAATGATCAAGTCTAAATGTAAATAGTTCAGCTTCCGTTTGTAAAACCACACAGACTAAGTAGAATTGGTGAAAGTAAATGAAAACCGGTCTGGTGTCCAATGTTAAAACGACAAAGTGAAGTCTCAAATGGTTCAGCGTCATGTGAGATGATTTAGTACAATACCAAACGGTCTAACGTAGTGTGAAATGGTTTATCCTACCGACAAATGGTTAATCGTAATTTGAAATGGTTTAACGTAACATCAAATGGTTTAGCGTGATGTGAAATTATTTGGTACAATACCAAACGGTCTAACGTAGTGTGAAATGGTTTATCCTACCGACAAATGGTTAATCGTAATTTGAAATGGTTTAACCCCAACATCAAACGGTTTAGCGTAATGTGAAATTATTTGGTACAATACCAAACGGTCTAACGTAGTGTGAAATGGTTTAACCTACCGACAAATGGTTAATCGTGATTTGAAATGGTTTAACGTAACATCAAATGGTTTAGCGTAATGTGAAATAGTTCAGCGTAATGTCAAATGGTTTAGCGTGACACCAAATGGTTTTGCGTAATGTCAAATGGTTAGCGTGACACCAAATGGTTACATCAAATGATTCGCGCCGAGACCGCCAAAAATACAAACATGAATTGGAACAGCCTGCACTGAAATGGAGCAGCTTGAAGTGAAATGATCTAATCTATGTGGGGTGTGACGTCAACTAGTCTGGAATTTGGCGCGAAAATACTCACGTGCTATGTGCAGTCTACACGGCGAACTCGCACACGACGAATTACAAGCTTCACGGCCTTCACTTCGTCTTCTATCGTCGGCTTTAAAGAAAATCATCCGGTAAATTTCCCTTTTACCTGATTTTATTTCTCTTAGCCAATTATTATTATTCTGCGACAAATGGTACTCAGTGATGTTTATTGCAACACTGGAGGGCACCTCGGCACAGATAAAAGATGTTCTGTGCAGCCTGTTTAAGAATGTTTATTCGGTTTTTTAGCAAAACTGAACTTCACCTTCGAACGATGCCGCTTTTTTCTTGTTCTAGCCTTCAACTAGCGCCAAACATTTCATGTACAACGGAATAATTTCATATTATTCCGCTAGACATTCACTTATGGGAGCAACTGATGAGGTTCATCATAGAACCGAAACTCGAGTCTAAAGAATACAAGTAATCACTAGGAGGGGGGTGAATAGGAATAGGTTCGCGGATTGGCGGATTTGGCCTTGAAAAGCGCACGGATTGCGGATTTTAGCGATAAATTAAGCGGATTCGCGGATAATAATAAATAAATAATAAACTTTATTAACGTGTCAATAAAATATCTAGCAGAGGGGAAACCCTCAGCTAATAGGGACACCTAACTAAAACATAATTAAGAATTAAACTGACCTAATCTATAAGAAACATAGCTAAAAATCTGAAACTGTACATGTATAAAAGATTAAGATATAGAAACATCTATAAAATACATCAACGATAACAAAAGATCGAGGACAAATGTCTAACGACGAAATTACCGTGGATCGCGGATCAGGCGAAAATTTTGGCCCGGATTCCGGATTCGACTATTTTTTCCAGTTTCACCAGCAAAGGCAGAAAACTTCGAATAAAAATACTGCACAAGAAAAACAAATATGTAAATATACCCATGTACAGTATTAATATTTATACTGCAGAAAGTTTTAAAGTAATGCGGATTCCAATTGAACGAAAATAACGTCGGATCGACGGATCGGGCCAAAAAATAGCACAGATCGGCCGATTTGCATACCCCTATTCACCCCCATTCACCCCCATCCACTAACATCTGCCAAAACACCAACATACCGTCCAAGGCCGACCAAAAAATTAATGATCAGATCCACAATCCGAACTTCTAGATAGACAAAGTCCGGAATCCGGGCCAAAATTTTCGCCTGATTCGCGATCCACGGTAATTTCGTCGTTAGACATTTGTCCTCGATCTTTTGTTATCGTTGATGTATTTTATCAACCTCGTTCCCAGGGCTTTTCCCTTCGAGAGAGAGCCCTGGGAACGAGGTTGGTATTTTATATATATTTTCTATATCTTAATCTTTTATACATGTACAGTTTCAGATTTTTAGCTATGTTTCTTATAGATTAGGTCAGTTTAATTCTTAATTATGTTTTAGTTAGGTGTCCCTATTAGCTGAGGGTTTCCCCTCTGCTAGATATTTTATTGACACGTTAATAAAGTTTATTATTTATTTATTATTATCCGCGAATCCGCTTAATTTATCGCTAAAATCCGCAATCCGTGCGCTTTTCAAGGCCAAATCCGCCAATCCGCGAACCTATTCCTATTCACCCCCCTCCTAGTGATTACTTGTATTCTTTAGACTCGAGTTTCGGTTCTATGATGAACCTCATCAGTTGCTCCCATAAGTGAATGTCTAGCGGAATAATATGAAATTATTCCGTTGTACATGAAATGTTTGGCGCTAGTTGAAGGCTAGAACAAGAAAAAAGCGGCATCGTTCGAAGGTGAAGTTCAGTTTTGCTAAAAAACCGAATAAACATTCTTAAACAGGCTGCACAGAACATCTTTTATCTGTGCCGAGGTGCCCTCCAGTGTTGCAATAAACATCACTGAGTACCATTTGTCGCAGAATAATAATAATTGGCTAAGAGAAATAAAATCAGGTAAAAGGGAAATTTACCGGATGATTTTCTTTAAAGCCGACGATAGAAGACGAAGTGAAGGCCGTGAAGCTTGTAATTCGTCGTGTGCGAGTTCGCCGTGTAGACTGCACATAGCACGTGAGTATTTTCGCGCCAAATTCCAGACTAGTTGACGTCACACCCCACATAGATTAGATCATTTCACTTCAAGCTGCTCCATTTCAGTGCAGGCTGTTCCAATTCATGTTTGTATTTTTGGCGGTCTCGGCGCGAATCATTTGATGTAACCATTTGGTGTCACGCTAAACCATTTGACATTACGCAAAACCATTTGGTGTCACGCTAAACCATTTGACATTACGCTGAACTATTTCACATTACGCTAAACCATTTGATGTTACGTTAAACCATTTCAAATCACGATTAACCATTTGTCGGTAGGTTAAACCATTTCACACTACGTTAGACCGTTTGGTATTGTACCAAATAATTTCACATTACGCTAAACCGTTTGATGTTGGGGTTAAACCATTTCAAATTACGATTAACCATTTGTCGGTAGGATAAACCATTTCACACTACGTTAGACCGTTTGGTATTGTACCAAATAATTTCACATCACGCTAAACCATTTGATGTTACGTTAAACCATTTCAATTTACGATTAACCATTTGTCGGTAGGATAAACCATTTCACACTACGTTAGACCGTTTGGTATTGTACTAAATCATCTCACATGACGCTGAACCATTTGAGACTTCACTTTGTCGTTTTAACATTGGACACCAGACCGGTTTTCATTTACTTTCACCAATTCTACTTAGTCTGTGTGGTTTTACAAACGGAAGCTGAACTATTTACATTTAGACTTGATCATTTGTGTCTATATTGTACCGTTTCGACAACGGCGACTATACGGTTTGTAAACTGTCTAAACCATTTATTGGTTGAGTATTTCATTCCACCAAAGACAACCTGTCCAACTACATTTTAACTACATCATTTCTAGATCATCTATACCAACTTACAAAAGACCATTGAACCATTCATGTTTATTCTAAGTCGTTTGCAATGTTTGTATTTTTGGCGGTAACGGCCGCCCATACCTTTCAAGCAAAACGTTGCATGGTGGGTATTGGAGACAACTGAAACACGTCAGATAAAAACATGTTTGTCCCCAATATCCACGATGCAACATTTTGTTTGAAAGGGCTTATTGCGAACTTACAAATACACTCTCCTTGCAATGTTTCGTGATGCGTGACAGGGCGATTTTCAACTGAGTGCCGTAAGGGATGGTCCATTTACTTTTTTTTTTTTTTGGGGGGGGGGGGGGGGGGGGGGGGGGGGTTTGGGCAATTACCAAAAAAAAAATCCCTGCAGGAGATATTAAAGAGAAAATAAATCGTGCACAAGAAAGCACGTGAAAAAAACATTCAAGCATTTTGGTAAATAAAAATTATTGCAAATAGTGATGCCGAAGAAAAAAATTCATACTCAGAAGAAATTCCCCAACCCCCTCCCCCCCCTCCCCGCACAAAAATTAAATGGCCCCTCCCTAAGTACATCGCGTTTTCTTCGGTTTTGCGTTACTTTGGTTGTGATTCGCGCCAATCAGCAAATCAGTAGAACCAAAATCGATCGTGAATTGCTCGCACGCTTTTTTTCCGCGCATGGCGAGGAACAGATGTTTTCGCTTCGAGTGTTTATTGGTTTATTTGATTATGTGTCTGTTTTGATTGGCTAGGGTGGTTCGTTGGTTTGATTTTATGACATTCAGTTGAAAACGGCTCTATGCGAACTTTTCGATATTTCCATGCATACCCAATCTTAGACTGTTTTAAAAATACAAATGGTTACACAATTTCTGTGGTCGCCTCGTTGTAGGCCAAGGAAACGGAAGAAGTTTGGCGGAACACAGTGTACAAGGAACGGCCAGAAAATTTCCTCACTGGTAATACCGGACAGTGCGTCTGATTAGTTCTTGATTGCCTGACAAAACCAAAGAACGACTGTGTAAGAAGGTCAGTTTCGTTGGAGATGCGTTGCGTGACAACTAAGAAGAGCCCTTGTGTGACAATCGAAGCGAGTCGTTGCGTGAGAACTGAAGAGAGCCGTTGTGTGACAACGAAAGAGAGCTGTTGTGTGACAACCGAAGAGAGCCGTTGCGTGTAAAGGCTGGTTCTCATATAATCGTCTCGGTCGCTCCGGTCGTCCGAGTCGTTTCAAAAGTTTTTTTTGCAAACGACTCAGACGATCTGGACGACTTAAGCGATTTGGGTTCTCATATGATCGTCCCGGTCGTCTCGAACGTCAATAGCGCGGTCGTAAACTAGGTCCGACAACATGTTTTGGGCAATAATACTGCATTCTGGGGTAGATTTGGGTCGCTTCGATCGCCTCAGTCGTCCCGGTCGCCTGATAGTAGTTCTCATATGATCGTCCCCGATTTTTCACGATCGTCCCAGTTGTTCGGATAGAACACAGTTCTATCCAAGCGACCGCGATCGTCCCAGTCGTCCGGGTCGTTTGCGATCGTCCCGGGTCGTCTCAGAAGTGTTCTCATATAATCGTCCCGATCGTCCGTGCACTTTTTGAAACGACTCGGACGACCGGGACGATAATATGAGAACCAGCCTTAACCGAAGAGAGCCGTTGTGTGAAAACCGAAAAGAGCCGTTCAGTTTTGTGACAACTGAAGAGAGCCGTTGCGCTTTAACTGAAGAGAGCCGTTGCGCTTTAACTGAAGAGAGCCGTTGCATGACAACCGAAGAAAGCCGTTGTGTGACGACCCAGTGGCGGCACCTGAGCGTATTCCGCAAGATTATTTTAGTTCAGCTCTTATTTCCAGGATCTGATTGCTCCAGTTCCTTGTGCGATGTCCATGCGAGGTAGGTATTCCAGAACAGTGACGCGACATTAACAACTAAAACTCGTAAATGCGCTGGAAACAAGTAAAAGTTCAAGAACTGCACCGCAGGCCAAATCTTGTAGTTAACCACCATGTTGGGGTAAAATTCCTCGTAAATCTTGTCGCTGATTTGTTTTATTGTCCGACGTTCGACGAATCCAACCGCGCCATAAAATAAAACCAGAAAGACTGGCGCTAGAATGCTCTGGTCAACTGTCATTTTGCGCATGGCATTACCGGGTCCTTTGCGAGCGAAACGTTTATCTAATGCCGCATACCATACATGGAATATGGGACCTATCACGACTGTTCCGACGGCTGCCATTCGAGCTGTTCTTACGTAGTCATGTTCTCGCAGTGGCACCTTTTCCACGCATTGTTGTGCAATAAAATCTCCTGCACCAAGGAGGGCTCCTGTTGGGAAATCAAAGTCAAATTGTTCCAAATAAGTTACATTGGAGCTCGTTTTATTATAAAAGGAACAGTATCCCGGCTGCAGTATAGTACGGATGAACGAGTCACCTTTGAATAAAAACTATTTTGCTTGTCTATTTGTGTCCTGTACGTTGTTTAGCTCGATTCCAGGTGATTTGAGGGAGTTTTGATTTTGGAACGTTGGACAGTGTCCAGGCTGGAATATCGTGTTTTCATGGTCAGGAGCTTTCTTTAAGCTTAC
This sequence comes from Dendrophyllia cribrosa, assembly GCA_024195265.1. Lineage (NCBI taxonomy): Eukaryota > Metazoa > Cnidaria > Anthozoa > Scleractinia > Dendrophylliidae > Dendrophyllia > Dendrophyllia cribrosa. Next base: position 23,534,941 of record JAJLRJ010000011.1, on the reverse strand, counting down.
TTTATTATCTCGAAATAGAAACAAAAATGGCTTAAGAGTCAAAATTTATACACAAGTATGGCCATTTTGATTTCTTGACGGCCTGTCACGAAATCAAATCTTATGAATTGTAATCCACTTTCATCCTTGCAATTTATATGCACTTTATCTGCAAACTACTGCTTCTGTTTTGCTGTAGAAGAAATGTTTTTCCCCATACAATTCCTTAATAGTTTTTGTTTTCACGCAACGGTTATCGTGACGCTCAATTTACAACGCTCACATAATGCTGTCACAAAGGTCAGATCACATAGCAACACTCGTCATGTTCGGAGCCAACCATTAGATTTCTTGGGGTCGGGGAATTTGAGGGCCGGGAGTTTTAGCTCGGCCATTTTCATCTATCTCTCTATAATACCTTTCCTCAAGGTGCGGCAAATGCCGACATCTACTCTAGCTACAAATTACAACGCTCACACAATGCTGTAACTTTAAGGTCAGATGGCATACAACACTCATCGAACTTTGGGTACCTGCTGGTACCTGTGGACACCGGAGCGATCCTAGATCTAGAACGGTCCAGAATACCAGGCTTATTTACTTAGCTTCAGGTCAGTGGGAGCGAAGGATAGGTGACGCGCAGAAGGAAAAAATATCGCGATCCTTTAAACGTTTTATATAGAAGGAGGAATATGAAAACAAAAGGAGCCATAGTTATTCAATGACATGTAAATTCAAGAATATAGTTTTCTGCTTTCTTGGCACAATATGTGACCTCGTTACAAACTAAGTCACTTTTTTCGACCCAGCATATAACAAGCTCACTCGTATCACTATCTTTATTTTCTTTGCAAATTTACCCAGTTTAATGCCCGGCGTTTATGCGACCACTTCGTAAGCTCAATAATAATGAGATATTTCATTATCATGGCATATGAAGGCGGTCTTGTACCGCGAGAATCAAGTGAATGTATTCACTTCGTTCGACCGAAAATCGCACTTTAGGCGCTTAAATCGCGCTTAACTTAACTATCTATACACAAAATTTACGAGAGACAAACGTATCCTAACCCAGTCTTCGTAATAGTTTTACTATGGTACTGAAAACAGTCACGAGTTGACTGTTGTAGTGTTATGTTCAAAGTCCATCAAAAAAGTACTATATCGCAGGCTGTATATCGTCGATATAAAAGGGAACGTACTGTGGTGAAATTAAAAAGCCCAGAAATAAAAATATATATATTAAATGGGCATGATTTTCCTAGAAATTATTGTTAACTGAATATAAAATGTCAGTGTGTACAGTAGGGCGTATAAGCGACGAATGAACCATGATGCATTGAATTGTAGCAAATAATTGTGATCGAAGAAGCGGATAACGATTATTTTGAGAGTAAACTGAAAGGCTTATCGACTGAGGTAAATGGTATTCGGTTAAAGCCATCGTGTACTATGACAGTACACTAAGCGAAAACAACGCACTAAAATATTATAGACTTATAAGCAATCGGCGAAGATAAGCGGCCAAACCTGTAGAAATAAGTTGCGTTTTCCATGGATGCGTCTCCAAACATTGCATATACCATCTCCAAGATCTTAGAGGCAGCCTCAAAATCATCTTCATTTACTGAAGTGAGTCCAAGAACGCATCCGTCTACCACTATTTATCTCCACAATTTTTGCACAATCATTCCCTTTGAGAAATGTTATGGCAGATATTCATGAGGGTTGCATTGAGTGACGTTTACAGGTCACTGCGGTCACTGTTTACATCATGTAAGTCGAGAACAATTTTCTAAATTTGAATATTAACAAAAAACAAACTGCCGACGCTCTGTTATACATATGTAAATGAACGTGTAAAATTATAAATTCTTCTGGATTCCTAATTCACTCAGTCCCAAAAGAGTTCTCCTGTCATGGGCTTTATTAGCTATTTTTAGAGTAAAGATGGTCATAAGTACGACCTACGAAGCTTTAATGTCGCTGACATGACAGTCATAAGATTTCCAATGGCCAATGAGAAGGCTACAAGTTACAGTAACTAAAATAGAACTAGACTAGTATACAATTGGTTTCTTGACGTCGTCATTATAGAGGCACAAAATTTATTTAATAGCTTTTGCGTTCAATAGCAATGCTTACTAATCGAAGATTTCACAATACCCGTAACTCAAGTGTTCAATAATATTTTTTTTGGAAGCATTTAGTCTTTTGATAATGTACCTACCCATTTTTCAGACTTACGCCCTAGATCGATACCTATTTTGAAACTTAGCCCCTAAATCTTTCGCTTTGTCCTGAGATGAAATTGTCATCCTTTGGGAATAAAACTAATTTTATGCAAACGAGTTCCATTGTTTTTTACTCCAACTGACGTACATGGCCGACGTGCAATTATAAACCACCAATGCATATAGTATTCCGTCACGCTACAGTTGTTCCTTTGCCGGGTGGCCATGAGATGTGTAAGGGGGGGTGGGGAAGGGGGATTAGTTGATCTTATCTGTGCTCGATTGTTTTGTTTTTTTTGCTCTATCAATGCAGGAACTTTTTGGCTAAATTACGAAGCCTCATGTCGGGCCTTCTCAGTTGTAGCATGCGTTTTCCAAGACAGTTTACTTGCAGGATATTTTTTTAAAGATCACCTCCCCCCTCTTCCCCCCACCCCCCCTCCCTTTCAGCAATCGAATGATTCGCTCCCTCCTTATGTGACCGCCCCTGTACCGCCCCCAAAAAGGCACTGGGGACGACACCAAGCAACATAACGCGAAGTTACGCAAAACCGGCCGGAAAAAGGAAGATGAATTGCGCTACTTTCAGTTTGAACGATACTTCTTTTGTTCTTTTTAAACTATAAAGAAGCAAATTATTACGAGTGGACTGTAATGGCACTTGGATTACCCAAGTCAAAAGTAAGTTCTTGTTTTTAATGTATTCACGATCAAACACGTTCGTGAACAGACGATTCGAATGCATGGTTCCCTATGGGAATCAAATTTATATGACGCTTGTGTTGTAAACCTCACTTTATCTTTTCCCTGTTCTTAATTTTGTTACAAGAAACTACGTCTTGACAGGTCACTAGTGGTCACTCGTTTGTTTTTATTTGTGTCCATCATGATCTTTAAACCGATACCGTATAAAACATATACAATCTCCTTTCGACACTTAAGCTTACACTTTGAGACAACTAGTTACGTACTGGTTAAATACATGTAAGCATTTTGTGACTTTTACATTAGTTTTAAACGGAGGAATAGCGAAACAGAACAAATGCATTCTGCAGACCTTCACTGTCACATCCAAACACCAAGCTTTTTTAAATCCTCACCTGAAACCCAAATGTTTTTGTTTACAGTAGCTGTATGCAATTTACACTGTATGTCATTCCCCTTGAATGTTAATTGAGAACTATAAACTATAACGTTGACATTCCTTAAATACTCCCAATTTATGCAAAAAATGTATGTATATGAGAGTGAGCGACACTAAATCATTGAGCGACACTAAATCATTGGGTATTTACATTGACCAAAATTTATCTTGGTCCAAACATGTTGACGAAATCGCCAAGACCATTATTTTCTTCTGGTATAGGTGCACTTAAAAGGCTGAGGCCTTTTATACATGTAAGTGAAGAAACGGCTATTCTTCTATATCGAGCTCTTATCGAGCCGCACTTTGACTACTGCTGCCCTGTGTGGGACGGTCTAAATATTGATTTGGCCGATAAGCTGCAAAAATTACAAAATCGCGCCATTAGAGTTATTGCTAAGTCTGATTTTCATTCTAGTGCTACTACCCTTTGCACTAGTCTGGGATGGGATGACCTCTCTACCAGAAGGAAGAAAGTGAAAGCAAAACTAATGTTTAAAACTGTAATCAACCAAACTCCAGAGTATCTTCAAGGCCTGTTCACACCTTTCAGCGCACAGACTACGAACGTAGAGACAAGGAAAACAAATTCTGTCTGCCCAAGCCCCATACAGATTTTTTAAAATGCAGTTTTTGCTATAGTGGGCACTGTTGTGGAATAATCTTCCACAGAATGTCAGAGCTACACTGTATTAGATCTTATAAAAAGTTTAATAACGAAATCAATCGCCTTATGTCCACCTCGTACACCCACACGGCAAACATGTAAACCAGTTTTTATTTTGCTTTATGGCTGATGTTTTTACTACTGTATACCCTGCCCCACTATAGCAAAAACTGCATTTTAAAAAATCTGTATGGGGCTTGGGCAGACAGAATTTGTTTTCCTTTGTTTCATATGCTTTTCAGCCCAATCTGAATTATCAGTGTAAGACTCATGCTGTGCTCACACTAGGGCGAAAGATCAATTTAGTCTGATCACAAATAAAACATATTTCACTATTAAAAGTGTCCACATGAGGTGGTGCATTGCACAAAACATGAGCAAAACATGTTTGTTCTGAGCATGCTGCTGTCTTAAAACTGCTTAAAGTCCCTGGAATGCCTGCCTTGTGGACACCTTTTTACAACCCCGGGGATAAGGATGTTTTAAGTCTGTATACATGTACATCCTGCTTTTTGTACCTTATAATTATGTAAACTCCTGGCTGTAATGCCTCCCAAAAGAAGGGAAAACCCATATAAAAATGATATGGGGTGCTCTTCTTCACATGTATATAGAGCAAACCAAAAGCATTACATGTAGTTTGAAGATAAAGTGCAGGACTGTGAGGATTGAAGTGGATTACATGTACAGTTCATGAAATTAGATTTATTGACATGCAGGCAGTCAGAAATCAAAATTTTTGCCATGACTGTGAAATTTTGACTTTTCTATCTTTTGTTTTGTCCATTACGTTGATAAATCTTGATTTCTGACTGCCTGCATGTCAATAAATCTAATTTCAAGCAAAGATTTGTCAAGTGAACGTAACAGACAAAACAAAAGATAGAAAAGTAAAAATTTCACAATCATGGCAAAAATTTTGATAAATCTTTGCTTTTATCACTTTTGGTGATGGTTTTTTCCAATTTCAAGACAATAAAGAAAGCTTAAAGTGAAGCTCCTGGTGAAAACACAATATTTCAGCCGGGACAGTTTAAAGAACCCACTCGCTGAGGTTACACAATGTAACAAAAAGAGTAGATGTACACTGTCATCGCTAGTGAGTGCCACAACCTTTCCCTGAGGGTGGGGGGAGGAAAATGATTAGTCACAGACCCACACTCATTGGCACTTGTAAGCTGTCATGGGTCCTTGCAGGCCAAGTCTGGCAGAACAATTGATTTAAATTAAATTAGATTAATATAAATTCTATGATGCTACATTTGATGTTTTGGTAATTACCTTCAGGTAGAGCTTCATGTCCACCTTGATGGAGCCCTGCGGATACAGACTATTATTGAGTTGGCTAAGTATGTTGCCATAAATTATATTATATACTGTATCATATGATAGGAATTAATTTAATTGATGTCATAGCATGGTCAAAATAGTTGCAGATTGAATTAAACTTTTGCTTGTAATTCCTCACTCAGCTGTTTTGACCATGCTATGACATCAAACCATTATGTAATGTAATGGCAAACTAAAATTTATATGTATTTGTTAAATATATATGTTGACTTGCAAATCTCAGAATGCATGATTGTAGGAAAAGTTAAAATTTAGTTTTCATTGTAATGTAGGTAAATTAGCCTGTTTTTCCATATTAAAGGGGCATTGTCATGCAGATTTTGCTGTGTTTTGGTCAAAATACAGCTGTACACTAAACATATGACAAAGTACCTTTGCTCAAACATAAAATTGCTTTTAGAACACCAAGAAGATAAAGATAACGAATACTCAAGTTTCTGTGCACTGGTAGAGTATTTTGTTAACAAAACTGGACCATTATTTTAAGGTTTCCATTGAAACAAATATGTTTTTTGGCTTTTCAAAGTGATACTAAAAATAGGTGTTAGTGTCCCTTTAAACAAGTCCTTTAGATTAAACAATTATTATTATATACTTGCATTAGTTTTCCAGCATTCAGAAGAAACAGTGCATTTTTATATCTGTTGCACAGTAGTTTAATTTTTGTTTTGGTTTAAAATTTTTCCAACCAGATTGATTTATTTTTCTGTTTCAGAATATGTAATACTGTAATGAATCTGAGACAAAAAATGAAAATGAAACTGTTTTGAAAAAGTTTTTAAACCAAAAAGAAATTAACCTCCACAACATACATGTACACATGTACAGCTGTACATGTGTACATGTACTGCATGTATATGGTTTACTTATTACAGCATAGTTCTAAATTGACTCTATAACACAACTAGAACTTTAGTTATTTCTGGTGTTCCAGAGATTTTGCTTATTATTACATGTAGTAAACAAGTTTTAGATTTGTGTGATCTTTGAAGAAATATGTGCTGATAAGTAAATATTATACAATTGGATGTGCATAATCATAGCACCACAAAGCTCCTGCAAACTGCAAATGAAGGTCCACCATTACTGTATCATCAGTAATGTTCCTTTATCTCCTTAGAAGAGAATAGGGCTGCGTGCTCTTCACTTCCAGGCTACTCTGTCCTCTGTACACTGTATTGTACAATGTAGCTGTGGCTGCTTGTATCCAGGTTCTTATTAACCCCATCTTCCTGAGCTTGCTTTTGACTGTCCTTCGCCATGTCTCACATGGTCATCCTTGTTTCCTTTTGCCTTCTTAAAAGAGGATTCATGGTACGTGTGTCTGAATAACGGTCCATGCTAAGGGCAATGGCCCAGCAGTGTCCATTAATTTTTCTCCTTGCCACTTGCTTGCTTATTGCCTCAATAGCCACTCTTCTTCTAATCTCCTCATTTGTTTTTTCGCATTGTCCAGTAGATTTAAATATCCTCCTTAGGCTCTTGTATAAGAAGGCATCCACAATCTCGAACGGAATAAAAAGAGAAATAACACCCCCCCCCCCCCCCCCTCCCCCCCCCCCCCCCCCCCGATTCAAAGATGGATTCACGCAAAAAACAAAACACGACATTTTCCCATCATCACTGAACTGGGGGGAGGGGGGGAGGGCATTAATTTTTCATTTGAAATGTCCAAGATTCAATCTCAGACGAAATAAAAAGATAAATAGCACCTCCCCTATCTCCGATTCAAAGATGGATTCGCGCAAAAAGCAAAACACACCATTTTTCCATCACTGAACTGGGGGGGGGGGGGGGGGGGGGGAGGTATTAATTTTTCATTTGAAATGTCCAAGATTGCAGCTTCTTCTGGCCCACAATATGGTGTAAGATTTCTTTTTTTTTTTCACTATTAAATTTACATCTACATGTACAATTTATTGAATGTTCCATTGTCAATGGGAAAACTCTGGAAATTATAGTTACAGTATATAACCATCATTTTTATTTTTTGTTTAAAAGTCAATTCTCAATCTATTCCTCGGAAACAAAAAATGTCAAATCTTATTATATTTATTGTATAATTTGCAGGAAAAAACATATACCACTACCTTCCAGTGATGAGAAATGTCTAAGACAATATGTCTCTGTCAGCTTGGAGAAACCATCATCTCTGAAAGGCTTTTTAGGATGTTTTCATGTCTTTCACCCAGTTATGATGTAAGTTTAAATGAGATTTAGGAGGCTGGACTCAGTTTTTTTTTTTTTGCCATACAGGGTGTACAGTATGTTTTGAAATTAAAATTTCGCAGGGAAGACATGCTTTGATTGCTTTCATGCGTGTAATTAAACAAGTTTTTGAAATGTGATAAAAGTTTTGTGTCATTGGTTTCCATGCAACAGCAATTACTATTAGCAACCCCAGCTGCTTTTCTTAAAATCTTGTCACATGCTAATCATTTTCATAATGAAACTTTCAAATTTCACAGTACTCATGTATCACTAAATGCTGATGAAGTTTCAGTCAAGAAAATGTATAATATAGTTTTAGATTAAATCAAAAGTCATTTTTTTAGAACATGATTGTTAGGCAAAACAGTAGTAAAGCTAACAATTTCAATAAAGCAAAATATTTCTAAAATACCCTTACATATTATTTTAAAACAGCCGGCGGTTAACATTTAATGATTAGCCTTTACTTTGAGTCGAGCCTCCCTAAACTGCATGCTTACTGCTGTAGCTAATTGCTGAGGTTAGGGATAGCAAACCTAAGCCCAGCATAGGGTGGGTGGGTGGGTGGTTGTGTCACTATCCCATATAAAAATGATGGGTTGATCGTCATACCTTTTAGGGGTCAAACTCTCTAGATTGGTACCGCTTAGGGTGCTAACATCTAGAAATTGACCACCATTAGGGTATTGAGCCACAAAAAAAAATGACAGAATTGATGTTACCCCTATGTTTTTTTTTTAGAATTGGTACCTCTTAGGGGTGAAAATCTGTTTGAGCCACACCCATCAAACAAGATTCTGGTACCTTTTACCAGGCATAATTATCTCATCAATGACATCAATGACATCAATGTGTAATCGATGAGTAATCAATGGGTAATCATTTGATTAGTACAACTGTAATTAATTATTGCCGATGATCAATGGGTAATCGATGAGAAATCGATAGGCCACAAAATTTTCAGTCATCTGTCATTGATTACTCATTGATTGCATTGATTAGTCATTGATTGCATTGATTACTCATCAATATCATCGCATGGCTGCAAATGACATTTCCATGAGGGAATAAGAAAACCTCACCATACCTATGGTAAACCTAACTGCATGAAAGTAAGGGCCTGTTTACATGGAGGGAGGGTGACCCGGGTACCAGGGTCACCCTCCCAGCCGGGCTAACACATAGCCCGCCTAGGGCGGGCTATCATATAGGTGAGCTATCGTTTTTTGGTGGGCTCTTAAATTGTTTTGGCGGGCTCATGTTTTGGCAGACTTTTTTTATTGCTACGGCACGCTTTATTAAGCATGACATATTAACAAACATGGCAGCAAGGAGAAAGGCTATAGCGGCGAGTTTGCTGTTTTTATTGCTTGTTTTCACGGGTAATTTCAAGTCAAAAGAAATAGCCCGCCTAGGAGGGTGACCCTAGGGTGACCGTTTACATGCAGAAAAGATAGCCCGCCTAGGAGGGTTACCCTGGCAAGCAGACAGGGTGACCCAGGTAGGCGGGTGACCCTGTCTATCATGTAAACACTTCCGTGTGCTTTGTAAAGAAATGTATGAAAAGTTGGCCCTCCCAGGGTAGCCCGGCTAGGAGGGTGACCCTGCTACCGAGGTCACCCTCCCTCCATGTAAACAGCCCCAAGAGTGCCAGTTGCAACGCTGCCATGTACTGCAGCTGCTTACGACGGCAGTATTCCAAAGTTCAAGCAGTTTTTCTTTCTTCACGCCATTTTGCTTTTTGATACGCATATTAAGGCTCAGCATCTTTACAGCAATGTTGTTATCGTTAAGCTGTTTTGTTATCATTACGAAATTAATGAAAACGTACAGTCAAAAATGAAATGTATTTGTTGAGAGCACTAATTTGTTTGCATACATGTATGTCTAAGAGGAGATAGCTTATGAGTCTTCTTAGACGAGTCAGTCTCGTCTGCATTATAACTTCATTTACATGTATAAATCATTTCAATAAAAAAGGGTATTTCTCCATATTACTAGCAGAAGCTGGCGGGAAATTTGTAATAGATGAGTAATCAATAGGTAATCAATGAGTAATCAATAGGTAATCAATGAGTAATCAATGACATCAATGACTAATCAGTGATGAGTAATCGATGATATTGATAAGTAATCAATATTTTATAGCCACAAAATATTTTGTCTTCGATTAGTCATCGATCATTCATGGATCATCGGCAATAATCAATGACTAATCAGCTGATTACTCATTGATTACCTACGATTACTCATTGATGTCATTGATCATCGATGAGATATGCCTGGCTTTTAATTAGGGTGTTTTTCGAAAATTTTCATCAAGCACCCTGGCTATCAATTTTTTTAGGAGACCCTCAGTGTCTTTCTTTCTTAAGAGGAGATATTACCAGTAATTAAGATACATGTAGTTTATTTCGGCCATGTCTCTATTTATTGTGTGTTCTTGGTGAAAAATGGAGAACATATACACCAGTGTATTTGATTGCTTCAAATATCTCAGCACAACTAAATAGAACAAGTTTGTCATGCAAAATGCCTCTGACTTTATTGCAAGAATGCAAAATAATTGTCATGATTTGTTGTTTTCATGTATGTCAGCTTTAGCACCTCTTGCATTTAAGGTCATTCCTTGGTATTGCACTGCGCAGCACTTACTGCGCATAATTTCTTGCGTCATGAGCGCGCGCACAATCCGAATCAAGAAGGTTTCCTTTGAGGATAAGTTGGCCACATGAATAAGAGATTGTTTTCTCCTAAATGAGTAGGGTGACCCCTATTTTTTATTAATGTAATTTACTCGTTATAGGACTATAAAAAAACATTTTAAGCAAGAAAAAAGTTTAGTGGTAGAACTTGTATTAATTCTGTGTTAATCGCGTGAAAATCCGTATTTGGAGGCAATGAGGAGTATGTGGTTATGCCGAAGCGGTCCGATTTCCTTGCAAAATTTGTAAGACCGGGCAATTTGAAATGACTTCCCTGAAAGAATGTTGCACAATCAAATAAATGTTGAAATTTCAGTAGTAATCATAGTTTTCTGCAGGTAATAACAATCCCTTTCTCGACATTCGAGTTGTGAACATTCCTCGCGCAATTATAAAAAGTCGCTATAAATAACGGGCGTGCAGTGTAAAAACAAGCACGGTGACCCTCTTTTTATTGCATTTTTTGAATGTTCTAAGCATGGTTATCGATCGTACCAAGTTTGAAAAAAAAGTTCAGTATAAGATCCTTTTCGAAGGAATTACCTTAAGGGTAAAAACGAATTGTTGCTACATGCCTACTTGTACATTTTGTAATACAAGATTATGGTACTTAACTTTTGGAGGTTCCAACAAAAATGTCCTACAAGTATCCTCTCACTTTTATAAGCCCCCCCCCCCCCCCCCTTCCTTTTCATTCTTCTCAATTGATGTGACTTTTTTATATTACTAAGTTGTTGTTATTTTCAGGGATGATGTCATTGCGATTGAAAGGATAGCGCATGAGTTTTGCGAAGACCAAGCATCTATTGGTGTATTGTACTTTGAAGCACGTTACTCTCCCCATCTTCTGTGTACAGGGCATAACAGTATGATGAATGGGAAACCTGACGAGCCCAATGAGAGGCCTAATATGCTGGTTGAGAAAAGTGTTTCACCCCGAGATGTAGTGCAAGCCGTGTGTAGAGGACTTAAAAGAGGAGAGAGGGATTTTGGAATTAAAGCTAGATCCATACTATGCTGCATGAGGCATGAACCTGGTAAAAAATAATGTTAATTGCATGGTTTCAATGATAATTTCAATTTAATAAAGTGCGATACAGCTAAGGGACTTGCTCACTATTGACACAAGATAAGGTTGAGTGCAAATTAGAAAATCGATTGATAAAGTTACAGTAGACCTTCGGGGATGTCTCCAGTGTCACAGCTCTAGCCTCCCGAGATTACTCTTAATATACGACATATCAAATTACAGCTTATAGAGCTATATTAAGGCGGGGGTACACCTGAATTTTAATGAAATTTTAAGAGGTTTTAAGAAGGTGTAGGAGAAAGAAAATGATTTTTGGAACACCGACAGACATTCGATACCCACGCAAGAGCACCCCAGGCAGACTGCTAGCTGTCCCTTTTCAGTCAATCAAGCGGGCGCGCTAATCACAAAAACAAGCTCGGCGAGACTAGAGCGAGCGAACGAGCCGAGGGGAAACTGGGGGAGAGGCAGTAGGAAAAGGAGTTTTTCGGAGTTTTCCGTCCCTGGTGCGGCGGGGAATTCGAACGCGAAAGTTACAGAAAAGACTGCAGTCCCTTTTCCTACTGCCTCTCCCCCAGTTTCCTCTCGACTCGTTCGCTCGCTCTAGTCTCGCCGAGCTTGTTTTTGTGATTAGCGCGCTCGCTTGATTGACTGAAAAGGGACAGCTAGCAGTCTAGACTATCTAGAGAGGGACAGCTAGCAGTCTAGACTATCTAGAGAGGGACTGCTAGCAGTCTACACCCCAGGTTGCTAGTGGACTAACTTGGTATCCGTCTATTAATTATTAACTACAAATTCTAATTTTTAAAATTCACTAAATCTTCAATATTTCTTATTTCTCTAAATTTTACCAATCCTTTGAGAAAATCTATTTCCTCTCAAACATACCCAAAATCACCCAAAAATTTGCAAAACATCCCATAACATAGGTTTCTGTTTTAAGCATAGGGTTTTTGGGTTGCTTGAAACGTGAACAAGATATTTCCATTAAAGCCATTTCAAGTGACGGAAACATGGCATTCAGGTGTACCCCAGCCTTAAGCTATACTAGCGGGAATCACAGATTATGGAGACGCGTTCGAAGGAATTTCCGGCGGAAATGAGCCCCTGAAAAAAGCAATAGGGGCTGTCGTTTGGAAGACCGGACACCAAAAAATCTCAATTTTTTCTGCACGTAAGACACAGGGCAACCAACACGAAATTAGGATTGCGGACACCAAAGTTAGGCCATCGGACATTTCAAGTGTTTTTAGAATGCATTTGTATTAATATGTGGGATTACCGTCTACTTCTAAAAGCGTGATTTCAAGTAAAAAGTACTGATTAAACTCGATACAGACAGTTGCGATCTACACTGTAAGTTTATGAATTAAAATGTAATGAAATCAGTACGTGTGGGTATAAATAAACGTGGAGATATAAGAGAATTAATGATTAACTATTATTGAGCAATGTATTAGAACCTGCATCAAGCGAATACACTGTATTAAGCGAATACACTGTATTAAGCGAATACACTGTATTAAGCGAATACACTGTATTAAGCGAATACACTGTATTAAGCGAATACACTGTATTAAGCGAATACACTGTATTAAGCGAATACACTGTATTAAGCGAATACACTGTATTAAGCGAATACACTGTATTAAGCGAATACACTGTATTAAGCGAATACACTGTATTAAGCGAATACACTGTATTAAGCGAATACACTGTATTAAGCGAATACACTGTATTAAGCGAATACACTGTATTAAGCGAAAACACTGTATTAAGCGAATACACTGCATCAAGCGAATACACTGTATTAAGCGAATACACTGTATTAAGCGAATACACTGTATTAAGCGAATACACTGTATTAAGCGAATACACTGCATCAAGCGAATACACTGTATTAAGCGAATACACTGTATTAAGCGAATACACTGTATTAAGCGAATACACTGTATTAAGCGAATACACTGTATTAAGCGAATACACTGTATTAAGCGAATACACTGCATCAAGCGAATACACTGTATTAAGCGAATACACTGTATTAAGCGAATACACTGTATTAAGCTGACATTAATGAGGGTCCCGATGGTGTCCGCTTAATACAGGCTTGACTGTATACCTTTCATTTTCAAATAGAATGAATTGCCGATTTTTTTACGAAGTCTAAATGCGAGCGTCCGAAGCAGCTTTTGAATGCTACAACTCAAACCTTTGCTAATTTGATTTGTTCTCGTGTTTCCGGACCCAAAGCGCTAAAGAAAACGTGTCAGCGTTTCAGTGAAAAGTTACAGAACATTTTCGAAATAGTGCGAAAAAAGAACTGGAGTAATCGCGCGGAAATGCTTCATCTTTCTCAGTTCATTACCTAGCTTAACACCGAAAATTGTATTCTTTTTTTCAGAGTGGTCGTTAGAAGTTCTCTCTTTGTGCCAAGAGTTTTCAAGTGATGGTGTTGTAGGAATGGATCTGGCTGGAGATGAATCATTTGGAGAGATCCCCGCCATGAAAGGACATGTTAGCGCTTTTAAGGTCTGTTTTATACTGAAGCCTTGCACTTTAATAAGGACGTACATGCGTATGAACGCTTGTAAGGTCTGTTTACTGAACATTTTTGAGCTGGCTGCACTTTGATAAGGACGTACACGCGTATAAACGCTTGTAAGGTCTGTTTACTGAACATTTTTGAGCTGGCTGCACTTTAATAAGGACGAACATGCGTATAAACGCTTGTAAGGTCTGTTTACTGAACATTTTTGAGCTGGCTGCACTTTGATAAGGACGTACACGCGTATGAACGCTTGTAAGGTCTGTTTAAACATTTTTGAGCTGGCTGCACTTTGGTAAGGACCTACATGCGTATGAACGCTTTCAAGGACTCCCATATAAAAATGACGGGGATGCTCGTCGGAAATTTTCGAAAAACACCCTAAAAGGTAAGAGGTAACAATTCGAAAACAACACATGTCATATTCTGTCATATTTTTTCGGCTCATACACTAAAAGGTACCGCGATAATTCTAACGGTAGTCATTTCAGATTTAGGTATCCTAAGCGGTACCAATCTACAAATTTTGACCCCTAAAAGGTACGACGAGCACCCCCGTCATTTTTATAAAGTCTATAAACGCTTTCAAGGTCCGTTTCATTTTCAAGCCTTGCACTTTGGTAAGGACGTACATGCGTTTGAACGCTTTAAAGGTTCACTCCAAGAGTCACTTACGAAGACATGTACATGTAATAACTAGTCGCGTTCGAAGAACGCAATTCTAATTTCGTGTTGGTTTCCCTGTGCCTTACATGCAGTAAAATTTGAGATTTTTTGGTGTCCGGTCTTCCAAACGGCCGCCCCTATTGCTTTTTTCAGGGGCTCATTTCCGCCGGAAATTCCTTCGAACGCGTCTCCATAATCTCCGATTTCTGCTAGTTCTAACTTCAGTTTTGAGTCTGTGGATTCTGCCAAGGCGCATTTGACACCTAAGAAACAATTGCTTTTTTTTCCTATACGCTATATTTCAAAAGAGCGTTTTCATATGACGTCACGGCGGCCATATTGGTGTTCCAAAACAAAGAAACGGCGGCCATATTGGTGTACCAAACTTGAACTCTATTTTTATGCTAACATTTTCTTTTGTTTCATTAAACCAATATGGCCGCTGGTCACGTGAGTGAAAACGCTCTATTCCAGTTTGGTAATCGCATTAATTTCCTCCACTGTGAAATTTCCCCTCCTCTTTGGCATTAATTTATTTTGTTCGAAAATAATTTTCCTTCCAATTCGCGTTAGTTGCGTTAATTTCAAATACCTTAGGCCCGGTTCAAACGTCGAACTGCGCATGCGCCGAATCTAATGCAAATGAGCAAGCGGACATCCTCGGGAAACTGAAAAAGTAGGTATATACTTCATGGTAACATACCATATAGGGATCCTATCATATAGGGATCCTAAAAACTCATTTTAAAATGGTTAGCTTTTATTTACTGTTATGGGTAGTGATATCCATAACAGTAAATAAAAGCTAACCATTTTAAAATGAGTTTTTAGCCCTAAATAAGTGCCGGATTCTTTGATGTGCATAAATTAAAACCCACCATGAAGTATATCCCAAAAAGTATCCGTAACTGTAGCTAGCCGCTCACTCGAATGATTCTTGTAGGAGTAGAATTCAAACGGGGTTTTGTCAAGGCGGCCGTAAGTAGAGCTGTCCGCTTACGAGTGTCCGCTCAGAGAGCTGTGACTGTATTAGTGGTAGTTTCTAAAGAAACTGTTAGTACGTCTGTGGGGAAAGGGAAACGCAAATATGTCATCGACTTAGTTGATAAATAAATTGGCCACGTTTACACATGTAGGAAAAAAACAGATCTCAGGTGGGGTTGTAATACAAAATGATTTTTTTTAAAGCTTATTTATTTATTTATTTATTAATTATATAGTCAAAGTAATAGGCCATTTCCGAGTTACGTTACGCCTCGTTGTCAAAACGAGGCTAGGTGCACAACCTTTCATACATGTATGAAAATGAGTTTTCATTCACATGCAAATGAAAACTCATTTTCATATGCAAGGTTTCGCACCTAGCCTCGCTTTGATAGAGAGGCTAAAGGCAACTCGGAAATGGCCTATTGGTGGTTTAACACTAGGGCTTCTACAAAGTACATCCTATACGTGCACATGAAACCAACAGGGGTGGTGTTGTGGTGAGGGCACTCGCTTCCCACCAATGTGGCCTGGGTTCGATCTTTGGACCCGGCGTCATATGTGGGTTGAGTTTGTTGTTGGTTCTCTCCTTGCTCCGAGAGATTTTTCTCCGGGTACTCCGGTTTTCTCCTCTCCTCAAAAACCATCATTCTAAATTCCAATTCGATCTGGAAAGCACGTACACGTAGTAACGAGCTCCTGAGCTCTTAGGTGATACGTGGGTAAATAAATTTCGTTTCGTTTCGGTGTATACTTGAACTCCACTATGTGACCATGGAAACGTGTATATTTCAAAGGAACCGAAAAACGCTCAAGTGTGATCTACACCACACTTGAAAAGGAACTTGACCAATAGGAAAACAGAAGCCGACAAAAAGGCATACGCAGCGGTGCAAAAACTTAATAGAGCGTTTTCACTCACGTGACCTTCAGTCCCGTGGGACTCAAATGACAAAGGCCATGGCAGCCATGTTGGTGTTCCTAACAAAAGAAGTTAACGTCAAGTGAAAACGCTCTATAGTGATTGACAGCTTATGTTCCAAGTACAGTGGAACCTCGATGTAACGAACCTCTGTATAACGAAGTCCTCGGTATAACGAACGATATTCTTCAGCCCGGCAAAATTACAAGTAAAATGTATGGAACAGAACCTCGATATAACGAACCTCGATATAACGAAATCCTCGTTATAACGAACACAATCCGGCAGCCCAAACGTAAAATCTACCCCGATATTATGAATAAATGTCAACGCGTGTAAAAAGATGAACGCGGAACAGACCAATAGTGTGTGCTACAGGGCAAAGGTACATGTATAACCTGTACAGTTTTCCAGTGTCGTAGTTATATTTACAGTGTACTGTGGCTTCATACAGGTATTAAAGTGCAAATGTTATTTGTTAAGATCCGGAAATACGTGACACCGTGACAAAACAATGATTAACTATACCTCCGATATAACGAACGTTTTGGTTGTTTTACCGCAAGTTCGTGAAAACGAGGTTTTCGATATAACGAACCCTCGATATAACGAACCAATTTCCCCAGTCCCTTGGCACTTTGTAACACACTTTCCCTTCCACTGACCAGGTGTGAACTCTTAATTTTCTGAAGTGCTACTTGAGAATCTCAATCACGCTTGAGATATACTTAGCTCATAGTACTCCCTGAATTGTATTCCATTCAGTCCAATTACTATAGAGTGTTTTCACATGACGTCATAAAGTATACATAAAGTATACATCCTACAAATAATGGTATGTGGATACCAGTGTTATAATCTTTCACAAAAAGTTTCAGGTTTTAACGATGTTTCGTTTTCCATTTATAAAGGTTGTAAATGTGTCACGCAATTCGTCACACTATTTCAGATAAGCCGTTAAAATAAACAAAATTGAACTAGTTGAAAAATATTAATGAATTATAGATGCTTATAAGCCGATTTCATGCCTCTTATGGTGAATACAATATTTTGTGATTAGATTTTTGTTGTTATTAAGACTTTAAAGTCTTTAAATTTTTGGCCGCCATGGGACACCAAGATGGCCGCTCCATACATTTCTTACTAAAAATGTCTATAATCATTCGCCTATAACTCTTGGATGAAATGCTCTTGAGCTTCAAAATTTGGCCAAGATGTGTAGTTCTAAACTCTCTTCAATTCCATAAACATTTTAGAATCGAAAACTGCTTCTGAATTTTGATATGACGTCAGTGAAAACACTCTATTACTTACAATGTTCTGTTTTTCTGTAGGAAGCCAGAAGACTGAACATACACAGAACAGTCCATGCGGGGGAAGCTGCTCCGGCAGCCAGTGTGAAAGAAGTAAGAAAGTCGGGCCTGAGTTCCCAAGGATTTCTTCCCACAATAACAAAAATATCTGATCCCTTTTGGGAGCATGTGTCTGTTGCCCGCTGTTAAATTTTTAGATGTACAGTTAATTTAACCTTTCTTCTTTTGAAATTTTTGACGCCTTCCCGTTGAAGATCAACTCTACTTGGTCACCTTGGTGTGTAGCAATGATATTCTTAACCTACGCGGCTGTCACGTTTTGTCTAATCTTCTTCGGCCAATTTTTCATCAATTTCACGTCCTAACAGAATATTTAAAGTTTCAGAGGTTTTAATGTTTGAAGTGTCGGCTTTTGCAACGTTTAGTCTGAAAAAAGAGTGTCAGTTTTGACCGATGGAAAATCAACAAAATAATGATTAAGGTAGATAGACTAAGTAAACTATTTAGAAGGGAAAACTACACTACAGAATATAATCTCACAATCTCACAGTCCTGAAGACCGTTCCCACCAAAATATATCGCTACATACTCAGCTTGAACCACCACCCCACCCACTATGGCGCTTGTGTTGTGCAAATGCAATGTGTGGCCATTTATATCAATTCTACCGTGCAGTACGATCTTGTGGTCATTGGTACCCAACGAGAGGTGTTAAGGAAAACGCTTGGAATGGTGTTCTACGGTTTTTTTATATCATTTTAGTGCATTTAAAGGAAACTATGCGAAAGTCAACACAGTTTGAACTTTTCGGGTTTTTTTTAGCTGAATTCACCGTTTCGAAAATCCTAGCTGACCTTTTTCGGTATCCAAAATGACATTTCTTAAAGGGACACTGTCTCGGCTGAAATAACGTGTTTGTCATGAACTGTAATCCACTTCAATCCATGCAATCCTGCACTTTAGCTCCAAACTACTGCTACTGTTTTGCTCTATAGAATATTTTTATCCAATTGAGTTGTATATTTGGTGGTATTTGGCGTTATAACGTTTAAATAAGTTAAGATAAATTTTGCTATTTCGGCGGCGGGACAGTGTCCCTTTGACACTCCGAAAGCAAAAGGCGTTTAATTTTCGATGTCACGAAAGTTTAATACATTTTACTTAGAAAACTCAGTTTTTACTGATGTGGTGCTGTTCCGTTTTTATATATTTCCAAGTAGTGGAAGTTAAAGTTTTATATTTTGTCTTTCAAGGCGTTAGATGTTCTTCATGCTGAAAGAATAGGTCATGGATACCACGCGATACAAGATGATGCGCTTTACTGGAGAATAATCGATGAGGGAATTCACCTCGAGGTACGTTTGTAATCCAAGGTTGTTTTTTTGTGTGGTGTTCGTCCCTCTAGCTTGTTCCAAGCGTAAAGATAGTGGGGTGGAGTGCTCAAGATAGCGCGCGAACGAGCGGGGAAAACGAGAGGAGAAAGGGGAGGGGGGGGGGGGGTCTCTTTCTCCCCAGTTACTTCTCCTTTATTTTTACTCGCATCGTAATTTTCTTCGCGCGCTCTCCACTATCTAATCGCCTGGAACAGGCCATTGTCCCTCGCTTGGGATGAAGGCTTCAACTGAAGCCCATCAAGTTAGCGCGGGATCATCGATTTGGACGGCATAACTTTGTCGCATACGAAGTGCTACATGCATAACGACAGCAGCCGGGCATACCTACGACACGAGTTGTCCTTTGTAAGCGGAACCTATAACATGATTAGGACTGTCGCTAACGTTGCGAAACATGTCGTAGCGATTTAAATGGGCAGTGTCACGAGGATTTTGCCATTTTTGATCGAAACCATGCTACTCTACTCTATGGCACATCGTAACCACCAAAAAATATACCACTGACACTGCGGAGCATCGTTGGCATAACGCGAACCGCGCGAGCAACGAAAGTCGCATGCGACAATCGTAAACGGCGATCGAGCAAAATTCGCGCCAAAAAATATACCACACGAAGGTAGTTGGATACGATTTTGGCATAACGCGAGCTGCGCGAACAACTAAATTCGCATTTGACAATCGAGCGACATTCGCGCTCCGCGCTCGCTCGTTGCTCGCAATCGAAATCGCGCACGGGTAAAGCCCAATTCTCTATTTTCGAATTGCCCATAATACACTTTGTTTGCCCCCCAAATTTTGCATAAACTATTGTTTGTAGACTGCATATTCCCAAGAGCATTTCAAAACAATAGTATATGCAAAATTTGGGGGGCAAACAAAGTGTATTATGGGCAATTCGAAAATAGAAAATGTAACGTTCTTACTTGTCTTGCAAGGGCTGAAACTGTGGGTTGTGAAGTTAACGCGAGACATGTGGTCTGAAGGGTATTACACTGGCCTTGTTCTCGACGCCCAGGGAGGGGCGGGGGGGCGGGGGGGCACTCTTTACACTTTTGGGTGGGGTGTGCCGCTTGAACGGTGAACCCCTTACCCTATGTCTGAACATGATCAGCTGCATTTTGCAATCCTGTTCTACACCAAAGACACCAAAAATTCCTGCCCTATCCCAGACCAGTTTCATACCACTGATCAGTTTCTCCCATTCCACAGTAAATTGCTTGAAAACCACATCCTTCACAGCGGCACATACCCATATAGCTTATATATTTGTGAATATCTTTACGGTGGCCAATTTACATTATTAACTTTGGGCGCTTACCATTTGTCAGAACTGCCCGGCCGGACCGCTCAATTCGTAAATATTATTCCATTATTTGCCAGAACTGGTCGGCCAGACTGGTAAATTTGGAAATAGTATGCACCCTTTTGATGGACTTGTAGGAACAAGCCTTCAAAAAGATGCATTCTAGTTATAAACGGACCGGTCTGGCCGGCCAGTTCTGACAAATGGTAAGCGTCCTTAGTTAACAAAACCAAATTTTCGTGAAATGACCGCCGACGATCACAGATCATCCTAAGTACATATTTCCGTGTGATGGCAGAGTTTTTTGCCGATACCGGTGATCGTTTAGTTGGCGACCATGCACGTCACCTTTTCTGACCCCGAGTGCGTTCGCTTATTAGAGATTCATCTGTATAAATTTCTCATTATGAGTAGTAAATAGCTTTGTGTTGTTACCTTCGCAGACCTGTCCAACTTCCAGTATATTGACTGGTGCTGTTAAACCGTGTTTCAAGACACACCCACTTAGAAGGTATGTGTGTTGGAGGGGGGAGGGGGGGGGGGGGGGGGGGGGGTGGGGGGGGGGGGGGGGGCAGTCGGTCAAGGCGTCAGAGGGTTAGGGGGTCGTCGTAAGATTACAGGTACCAGGAGAAAAAGGAAATTATGAATTGAAAATATAGAGAAAAATCCCGAGATTGAGTAAACTGCTGCGGTAGCAGAACCGCATAATTTTCCTGTGCGCAGTCTTTAATTTTTTTGCAGTCTTATATTGTTGTTCTGACTTTCGAGTCCACTGATGAGATCCTGCCGTGTAAGCATTCAAATGAAAGCCGTTGTACAATATTTTTTGTGTTGTCAGTACAAGATTGTTCTAACTCACTGTGAGCAGTATGTTTTTTTTATCAGTCTTGTAATGTGGTTCTAATTTTTAAATCTGCGGATGAAATCCTACTGTGTGACCAATCAAACGAAAGCTATGGAGCAGTACTTTCCTGTGGTACTGTTTGTTATGCTGTACAAGATGGTTCTGACTTTTGAGTCTGTGGATGAAATCCTAAAGTGTGACCATTCAAATGAAAGCTACTGAGCAGTACTTTCCTCTGTTGCTGTTTATTATACTGTGCAAGGTGGTTCTAACTTTTGAGTCTGTGGATGAAACCTAAAGTGTTACCATTCAAATGAAAGCTATTGAGCAGTACTTTCCTGTGGTACTGTTTAGAATGCTGTACAAGATGGTTATAACTTTTGAGTCTATGGATGAAATCCTAAAGTACGACCATTCAAATGAAAGCTACTGAGCAGTACTTTCCTGTGTTGCTGTTTATTATACTGTGCAAGGTGGTTCTAACTTTTGAGTCTGTGGATGAAACCTAAAGTGTGACCATTCAAATGAAAGCTACTGAGCAGAACTTTCCTGTGGTACTGTTTATTATGCTGTACAAGATGGTTCTAACTTTTGAGTCTGTGGATGAAATCCTAAAGTGTGACCCTCCAAATGAAAGCTACTGAGCAGAACTTTCCTGTGGTACTGTTTATTATGCTGTACAAGATGGTTCTAACTTTTGAGTCTGTGGATGAAATCCTAAAGTGTGACCCTTCAAATGAAAGCTACTGAGCAGAACTTTCCTGTGGTACTGTTTATTATGCTGTACAACTAACTTTTGAGTCTGTGGATGAAATCCTAAAGTGCGACCATTCAAATGAAAGCTACTGAGCAGTACTTTCCTGTGATGCTGTTAATTATTATGCTGTACAAGGTGGTTCTAACTTTTGAGTCTGCGGATGAAATCCTAAAGTGCGACCATTCAAATGAAAGCTACTGAGCAGTACTTTCTTGTGGCACTGTTTATTATGCTGTACAAGGTGGTTCAAACTTTTGAGTCTGTGAATGAAATCCAATGTGTGACCCTTCAAATGAAAGCTACTGAGCAGAACTTTCCTGTGGTACTGTTTATTATGCTGTACAAGGTGGTTCTAACTTTTGAGTCTGCAGATGAAATCCTAAAGTGCGACCATTCAAATGAAAGCTACTGAGGCACTGTTTATTATGCTGTACAAGGTGGTTCTAACTTTTGAGTCTGTAAATGAAATTCTAAAGTGTGACCATTGAGCAGTACTTTCCTGTGGTACTGTTTATTATGTTGTACAAGGTGATCGGCATAAATTTTGAATCTGTTGCAAAAATCCTACATTGTGACCATTCAAATGAAAGCCAGCGAGCAGTGCGTTACTATGGTTACGTACTGATTATGCGACAGAAGGTGGTGTTTCTAACTTTTGAGTCTGTCGATTAGCTCCTCGAGTCGACAGCACTTCAGTGACAGTCATTCACACTAATGTCCTGTATTTTGCTTTTTAAAGGTTTGCAAAAGACAGAGTAAATTTTTCTCTGAATTCAGACGATCCTCTTGTGTGCCAGACAAGAATGGATCTTGAACAAGGAGTAGCTTTTAATGAGATTGGACTGAGCCCTGCAGAAATAACTCGCGCGGTACGTTTTATTATGCATGTATAACCTCCCAGAATCAATTATAGAGACATTTAGTCTGTGGACGAAATTCTATGGTGTAACCATTCAAATGAAACCTCTTTGGCAGTACTTTTGCATGGTATCATTAGGTTTTCAATATTTTACAAAATGAAATTTTGGATTTTTCTTGAATTGGATCTTAGGCATTCTTGGGAGTAAAATGGTTTAATGGGGCAGTGTCATGGTTGCATATAAAACTTGTTCGGAATTATACATTATAATTGTCAGCAGTAATCAACTTGCTTTCATTTTTTTCAGACATTTAACGCTGCAAGGGCTTCGTTTCTTCCCGAGAATGAAAAACAAGAACTTATCGACCAACTTAAATTAGTCCATGGAATTTATTGATGTTGTATACGAAATTCTTATTTCTGTCTTAAACGAGAACTTTCTACTGAGATCCCTTTAGATAATTAAGTATAAACAAGGGTTTTAATCACAGGAGGTGTATTGACACTAGAACATGTTTCATGGAATTTGAAGTCATTTCACATTGAGAAGTACATTTTATGGTCAGTCGTTTATGTATGGCGACTACAAATTCAAATTTCACGACAATTAAGTAATGATCCGCATAAGAAGGAAAGTGCTAAATGGCAATACACGATGGAATGTCAACTGTTTTCATTGTTACAACTAGTGATTTCATTGGCCTAGACTCAAAAACCGCTAAAAAGTTGAGGTTCAAGGTGTCTATTTTTTTAAGGTTTCAAGTAATTTGAGAACCAATCCGCACAACATGCTATTTTTGAAAGATATTGTATTTGGGGAACTTCATCAAAGAAGCAAAATTATTTGCTATTGTCTTTTGCTATTTAGCCTGCATTGCAGGTGCCGGTTTATTAATATGGCGAAACTTCACCTCGCGCGCGCGTCCTCGAACTTTCGCCCCATCATTAAACACCTGCAATGCAGGCTATTTGCTATTCTGATCGGTTAAGCACGGGCATTTCCTAAAATTTAATTATTTGACGCAAATAGATTTTCTTTATTTTTATACTGAACTATAATTATGAACCATCAGTCCCTGAACCAAAGATATTCTATGTGGGAAAGAGCCAATGCCGCAGAACAATCAAGTTTACGGTAGTTTTTATGTGGAGCTTTACTTAATTTAAACACCAAATAAGATTATGACGAAAGACAAAACAAAGCGGCTGAAAGAACGTTTACTTTGAGATTTCAAAACAGGAAAAATCGTTTCACATTTTTCACCAAAAAATTAATAATCGTAATAAAGATCATCATCATTAAGCAGTTTTTAATTGAGTGTCGTAAAATAAAAACCAAAGTAATTGCTCTGGCCAATCAAAACAGAGGCAGACAATCCAATGAACCAATCAGAACTCAGTAAATACATGTAGCCGGCGCCAAGCGCGGGAAAACGCGTGCGGGCAGGACACGATTGGTTCTGATTTTTCTTCTGATTGGTTAAGAACGTGGCCCGAGATATTTTTAGCCAATCACAGGGCGCGGCAATGGAAAACCAAAACAAATGCGAAATTACTTTCGACACTCTAATCACTGGCCAGCTCTGGTAGCGTACTACGTTATAAATGTAGAATTTATTGTCAATACTCAATGTAGAGTTTATTGTCGTTTGTCAGACTTATCGCGGGCGAACATTGTAAGGTCAGCAAACGTCGTATTCTTGGAGTCCCAAAGGACCGCAAAAAGCCCGGTTTGAATATGTTTATAATACTTAAACCAGTAAATAGTATAAGAGTGATAATATGCGGGCAAGAAATTATGTTTTCTTGTTAGTCGCTTTAGAATAAATTGGCAAAGAAACAATATGAGAGTGTCTAGCAGAAAGTATTGAATGCATGTAGTATTTTTACTCTGACAAAAAACTATGATGTATGATTTTTAATGGGGGTATGTTTGTTTTTTTCATACAATGATTTTTCCATCCTCGGAGAAATAGGAGCGGTTGAAATCTTTTGTCGCGCCGATTTTTGGCGGGGTTTTACTTCGTCCCGCTCCGACTCACCGTTCGTGGGTCTCTGGGGATGACGATTTACATTTAGCGGGAAAGTATAAGATATAAAGTTGTGTGAAAGGTTGATCAGGTATTAAGAAGAAATAGTACGTTCAGAATTTGTTACTTCTTGTCTCATTTGTTTTCTTGAAATTGCTGCGTGACTTATTACTGATTTTAATAATACAAGTACATCACTTTGGAAACAAGGAGCAAACCAAATACACTCAGTTTCATTTCATTTGAATGAACAATAAATATTTAAATAGGCTATGATTCTTTCTTTCTTTCTTTCTTTTTTTTTTTTTTTTTGCTTACCGTTTTAAATCTTTATATGGTCTTGAAATATCATTCCAAACACTATTTTAGTAATTCTCATTGAGATCCCATCTCAATTGATACTGAAATAAAATGTGATTTTCTTCGAATCTGCCTCAATCAGGAACACTTAAAGAATTGTCTCGGTGGAAAGCTGTGGGAAGGCCTTTATAGTCATCTTAAAAATTCGTAATAAATTAGGTTAAGAACCGAGAGTTTTCAATTGACTTATGGATAATATTGATCCATATGCCTGCGGTTATGCCGCTTATGTAGGACCCATTTTCACTGGACATAAGCGCTGTCGTTATGCTTCCGCTTATGCTTATGCCATGGCACTCGACTGTTAACAGTCGCCTATTTTCTCGTGTGTTGGTCGAGTTCGATTGTCCAGTGGTGAGCATTATATAACATCGGGTGAAACCTGATTTCTGCGCCCGCGAGAATGAGCAACCCCCACAAACCAATTGTTTTCACTGCGACCGCTGGGCAGAAATCGGGTTTCACCCGATGTTATCTAATGCCGACCTTGTCCAGTTCGTTTTGGCGGCCGCCATCTTGAATGTCACTGCCCGATAAAAGGACCGGGGAGAGTACAAAAACTGCTTGCGAGTGAAAAGTGCAGAACAAAGTGGCGGCTAATTATAAACGAATCGAACGATCGAACGTGACAAACACACGGGAAAATCACTTACGTCCAGAAATGCAGGCAAGTATTGTTTAACGAGTACTTCATGTTTGACACAGTTGTTTGTCGTTTACATATGAATTCATATGTGACAGAATTTCGTGTGTTTTGCATGGAAGAGTCTATATTCCATAGCTCAAAAGGAGGTCGGACACCTTATTGAGACTTATATAACGGAGTAACTGGTTAGCTTTCAGTTGAGGTTGGGGTTAGCAGTTTATATAGTTAAATTTAGACCTAAACAACCCGAGAAGCTAGGTGGTACTCTGGTACGGTAGGCCATGTAAGTCTAAGCCTAGCTGAGGTCACAGGTTCAATCCTGAGTGGGGAATTTAGATTTTCTTTTTAACAATTAAAAATTTATTGAAAATAAAATTCTAAATGTCGACATTACGTTATATAATTCTCAATAAGTGTCCGACCTCCTTCTGAGCTATAGAAGGTAGACTCAAGTCTATCTTGTGTCGGACAATTTGTGATGCAAGTCATGGGGTAGCGCCCCCCCCCCCCCCCCCCCCCCCCCTCCCCCCTCCCCGCCTGCATGTCAACATCTCAACTGAAAACGAACGTTGAGATAAACGTAAGATTGATCTTTATGCTGATCCCTGCGCTTTTGCTTAAGCTTATGCAGGGCCATTTTCACTGGACATAGGGGCTCTTATACTTCCGCTTAATGCTTTATGTCGCCAGTTAAATCAATCGATCAATCAATCAATCCTTTTCAGTGCACTTACCTTAAGAGCCAGTTTCCAGGTACGCCACGAAATAATAAAGATAAAAGATACAAAATAAAACTTCATTAGAAGTGTAAAACCAGGCTTAAACCTGCACTTGGAAAAATATTATCGTATTTTTAGGAAAGGGCTATAGTTGTAAAAGCGCGACCTTTTTTCGCGCCAATTTGCAAGAGTGGTCGCTTTTGTGATGTTGCGGGCTCAACAACAATGAAATTATCACATTAATGCTTGAGCGCACAAGGTAATAAATATTAAAAATGGCGATCAAAAATGCGGCGAGAGTTGCTCATTATTTTCCAACCATTATCAAACTATTATAACGCTACAGTGTGGCGTGTTTACAGAAGTATGCAGATGTTGGTTTGTTTTAACAAACCGTTGATTCCGGTAAAAGTTGCTCGCCACGCAATTACATCGAGTTATTAAACAATGGCAAGGGATATTAAAGTAACATGTTTATTCTGAGCATGACTGAAACTATCTCACGAGGTAGTTTCGATCGAAGCCAGACGACATACGTTAGCGCAAATGTCGTCTCCTTGTTATAAAACACTGCATTGCCCTTCGTTACCGAAGGGCTTGATAAGTTAAATTAAACCGCAAAATCATGAAACGTAAAGTTCCAGCTCTATTGTTTTCTGTTCATGTGTAATTAGAAAGATTTTATGCGAGGTTATGCATGTTTCGTGAAACAGCATAAATTATATATAGAACCAGGCGTGAAACGTGTTTTGAAATTAACAACAATAGGAACAAAAAAGCAAACATGTTCATTCATTCATTCATTCATTCATTTTATTTTGCCATTAACCACATTAAAAAATATATAATAATAATGTTACGAGAATCGTGTTTTGTAAAACCGCCTAGAACATAAAAGCATATGATCCTAATTACTTAACTGAATATATCGAAAACTATATCAAAGTTTTGATGTAACATCAAATTCTAGTGATAAGGAACGGACCATTTAATTTTTGTGGGTGGGGGGGGGGTGGGGTTGGGCAATTTCTTCTGTGTATGAATTTTTTTTCAGCATCACTATTTGCAAGAATTTTTTTTTACCTTAATGCTTGAATTTTTTTTACGTGATTTCTTGTGCACGATTTTTTTTCTCTTAAATGTCTTCTACAGGAATTGTTTTTTGGGCAATTGCACCCCCCCCCCCCCCCCCCCCCCCTCTACAACAATTAAATAGTCCGTCCCTAACAATTTGTCCACCATTCGTCCATTGTGTATGTTCATTGAAACATGTCCTTTATACAAATAACCCGCGCAAAATTCTAAACAAAGTTTAATTTAAATCACCTGTGAGTGACCGATTTCAAATTCAAAAAATGGCTAGCTGCTGGTGTAATGTGTAATAACTTTACGTCTTATTCTTCTGCAATAGTCCCCTCTTAGAAGCATTGAGGTTGAACCCAGTGTAGTCATATGAGAAAGTATGATTACGCCAACTGTACTAGCGATAATTATGTCTGAATGTTAATTATGTTTTAACAATCCGCTCTAAATAATTATCATAAATTATGTCATTGTTGGAGCATAAAGTACGGCTGATTCAGGGTAAAGTAGGTTGACTAGGCGGGCTGCTGCAATTCATCTCGGATCCGCAAATAAACCTTGAATGGAAAAGCGGTCATCGCCATCATCAGCAACAGGTTTGATTTTTCTGTTTATTCTGTAAACTGTAAGAGTACATCTTAAATTGACTGTAATTTGTTTTGCATTGTTACTAAACTACGGAAAAATCAAAGAAATGATGTCCAGAATACCTGAAGGGTGCGAAAATTTGTTTACAGACATTGTCGCTGTCTTCTAGCTTTTCCGATGATATTATTTAATGAAGAGTTTTTTTCGAGGCTGGGTGTGTAGAAATGTTCGCACTGGTATTCAGTCATGGTGCTACTTGCTAAGTATTATCTGTCTTATCTAAACTGGGTACTACGTCAACGCCTCTCTCCCTCTAACCGGCCGACTCCACATCTAATGGCCAATCTTGTTGAGGTTTTCTATGTATGTTTAATACCCGCGAGTTTTAACTGCCGATGGAAATTTATCTGTACGTAGATTGTAGTCGATTTATTTATTCTATTTACTCAGAACACTGTATCATGGTTCATTACGTGTTAATACTGTGGTAATAATTATGCAAGGCTCTAGTGAATACCGATGAACCTTTAAGGTATGGTCGTACAGTGCATCAGACAATATTCGTATTCACGGTATTGAACTGGAACTAGCGTGCAGTCGAGGCTCATGCGGGGGAATCTTTTCACGTGCAAATATTTTTAATGATATTCCCGCGCATTAGCCTCTAGTTCCAGTTCAATACCGTGAATACGAATATTGTCCCTCACAACACTTTCACATCGTAATCCATGACGATCATTGGCTGCGGCTCCGTCATACACACGCTCAACAAAAGCTGAACGATGTTGCAACTCGGGTTGAATGAGTAGAAAACATATTCAACATTTTAAAACCATTGACTGAGGTCGTTCAAAAACTTGCTTGTTGCAGTAATACAGCAGCTCTATTGTTTAAGGCGTTGTGGCTGCTTTTGTTTTTAGGGCTAGGAGCCATTGTTTCTGTTATTTGTTATATTGTTCTCTCGAAGGGTATCGAACTAATGGTATTAGACCTTACGAGAGCTACTACATCGCCCACTTGTTGACCACGCAGCTCTTAACAACCTCTAATTTCATTGGACCTGGGTATCACGCAGCTCTATTGTTTACAGGGCTAGGGTCCATTGTTGTTTTGTTTGTTCTATTGTTTTCTCAGCAAATAAGAGAAGACCATGAAAGAGCTGCGTACTGCATGCCCATCTGACTTGTTGAATGGAATGTATAGAGCCTGAGACTGAAATTCTTTGACTTCGCCTATGTAAAATCTCAGTTAAAAATCAATGTGTTCATATGTTTATCTTCCAAGTCGATAGAAGAGAAACAGCCTTTTTCGACATCAGTGTCGAAGCACCGACAATGTGATTTTACTGGTTCATTTGCAGGTCACTGAGAACGAAACTTGATATCAATTATGATAAGAAATGTTCATTACAACTCCCTGGGGGGTACTCCCTATGATGGGCTTTACGGGGGGATGCTCCGCCCGAAAGGGGTACCTTTTTTCAGGATAGAGGTATATAAAAGGGTAGGGATTTCACAAGTTGAAGTATAGAAAAGAGTAGGGGAAACTACCATCTAGGTCGCAAGTAAGGGCTAATTCGTCTATTAAAGTATTTTAATGTTTATACTCAGGTGAAATGTGAGTAAACGTTGCTCAAATGTTTGCCAAAAACGTTTCCTTTGTTTCCCTTTGTCATTACAACATGTATCAGGGATGTAAGTCAACTAGGTATATGAAAGGGTTACCTTTTCTGTAAAAAAAAAAACGATACATAAAAGGGTAAAGGTTTGGACCTCAGGGCGGAGCATCCCCATACAAAACTTTGTTGAGTACCCCCTCCCCCCTCCCCTTCCTTTGCGCGCGCGCTCGTGCATGACGTAGCTTGACGTTGCGACATATTCCGTGCGCAGTAAGGATGCGCATAAACAATTAGCCTCCCTATTTATCCGTATAGTACTGCCTATCACGCGCGTGCTTATTTGATCGGTTCATGTCACTTTACGCGCTAGCTTGAAGCCTAGTAAAATTGGATGCTCCAAAAATTGTAATAAATATAATGCCTCGACAAATAAGGAACAGTGTGATATGATTCATGGCGATGCACACAGCCCCGAACAACATTGACACAAAAATGCTCCTTGTATTCATGATCTCAAGGTCATGATTACATGCCCATGAGTAATTTTAACAGTACAATAAAGCAATAAAAAGATAGGTCACCATGCTCCTTTAGGAAAAAACAATCTGTTATTCTTTTGGCCAACTTATCCGAAATCCCTCTTGGTTCAGACTGTGCACGCTAAAGACGTTAGAAAGTATGCGCAGTGGTGATGCACAATACAGTGCTAACGAATCACCTCAAAGATACGTCTCACTTTCATAATGTCTGAATTTGGAACTTGCAAAGATGTAATACACGAATAATAAAATAATCATAATCATAATAATAAAATATAATTTTTTGAGCGCGCTTTCTATGAAAATATTATAAAATGCTCAAGGAAATACGCGCGCTATGATTGGTTAAACCGAGTTCATTATAACTCGATAAAGCACGCGCGTGACGTAAGGTTCATTATATAACCGCGTTTTATTTTATAACATAAATAAATAAAAAACTTGTTCCTCGAGCATTGTTGAGTTACATAAGCACTTGGGAATTTTTAAGAACACTCGAGATGTGCAAGAAGCACTCGCCTTTGGCTCGTGCTTCTCTGCACTTCTCTCGTGTTCTTAAAAATTCCCACGTGCTTATATAACTCAATAATGCACTCGGCGCGTTTTTTATTTCTTTATTCAAACGCGCTTTACATTATTAAGTGCTACAAATAATTTAAAATGTTAATATTCTAAAAACGAAAGACCTAATACTTATATAAAAGGTAAAATCTAAACAGTCAAATAAAATACTTTAGGGAATTAATAAGACTAATGCTTAAAATAAAAAAAAGTGACAACAACAACAACAATTTATTTTTCACACAATAAAACAAAA
The DNA here is from genome assembly GCA_024195265.1 of Dendrophyllia cribrosa. Lineage (NCBI taxonomy): Eukaryota > Metazoa > Cnidaria > Anthozoa > Scleractinia > Dendrophylliidae > Dendrophyllia > Dendrophyllia cribrosa. The sequence continues at coordinate 23,503,631 of JAJLRJ010000011.1, read as the reverse complement.
CGAGTTTTCAATTTCGATTTAAAAATGTCAATAGAATTTGTGTCACGCAGCTCCTGAGGTTGGGTGTTCAATAGTTGAGACGCAGCCCGTGAAAATGCTCTCTCACCAAGTGAAGTTTTGAATAGCAACTGTAGCAAATAGCTCAGCCTTACTGGCCTCATTATAGAGTAAACATTCTTTTGAATTTTTGCGCACGCAAACGAGGCTACTAAGGCTGAGTAGCATTACATATAAAAGAAGAAGTTAATTGGCCGCCATTATGAAAAAGGTCTATATCTGTGGACAGAACTATATTCTAACACTATTTTTGTTTTTATTTAAGGTATTGCAATGAACGTAGAGTACGATCGTCTGGAATCGGACACAACTGAAAAAAATCCCAAGAAAAATGCCAGCATTTTGTCCATTCTTTCATTTTGGTGGGTGGGAAAGATTCTTGCCATTGGTAACAAACGTCCACTCGATAATGATGATCTGTTTACTTTGCTTGACGAGGACAAAACTCAAACTTCAGCCCAAAATCTCAAGCGGACGTGGAGTGAAGAAACTGAAAAACGTGTTCCGGGAAAAAGGGGAAAAGGATATCGTCTTTTTAGAGCACTTATTCAAATGGACCCTTGGAGTGGTCACGTGTTCGTTTTGGGCACAGCGTTACTAGCGGGTATTTGCAATGTCCTCCAGCCCATGTTTTTGAGTCTGTTGTTATCGGAATTAATGAAGCCTCCCTCTGAAGACTACTGGTGGGCATATGTCTATGCTGCTGGTATTTGTCTGAGTTCGTTTGTGCGTGTTATTGCTACACAACAGTGGGTGTTTTTTTCTGCTTTAATAGCGCTCAGATGGAAATCAGCAACAATTGCAGTTATTTACCAAAAGGTAAGCAAAGACCCATGAGAATAAACCAGCAAATCAAGCCACCTTTTGTCACGATCTGATCACGTGCGCTAGTGGCTAATGGTGCACTGTTACTCTCTGACGTCAAAAATGTTGCCCGCTTTTGCAAACGTTGTTCTTTCGCAAACGTTGCCCGCTCATGGACGTTTGGCGGGAAACAGTTTGTTTGTTAGATGTCATGTGACCATGAATCAACCAATGAACGCACGCGTTGTATTGAGAAAAACTCCAGCTATATGACACGATTGATGTTTACTTTGAGCGCTCGGCGCGTTTTTCAAACTTTGTTGTGTTGTGTTTTTTGTGTTGCTATATAACAAATCACTCAATGACTGATCCTTGGTAAACAGTGAATTTTGTTTCCCTCGAATCTCGTTATTTCCCTCGACCCTGAGACGAAGATTCTTGGGAATCAAAATTTACTGTTTCCTTCGGGACCAGTCATTAAAGGTCAAATGAACCAAAAGTTTTAATTTTTTTTCTTTATCCATTTAAAGCTATTTAAACGTTAAAGGAAACCAGAGTAAAGCATACTTACGCAACAATTTGCCTTCCTGAGCCTTAAAGTAAGTCACAAGCTAAAAGTACGAAGATTTCCGAAGACTTCACGAAAACGTTTCTGAAATAGCCGCGCGCTTCAAGTGGTAGGATTGGTAAGGATTATGACGTCACTATTGGCGAGCCAGCCGTGTTTTCTGGGGAATACTGAGTATTCTAGCTTGTGTGTAAGATTTTCACTGTTTTCGTATTGAAAATGGACAATTGTTGCTGCAGTTTATCGCAGAACAAAACACCATAGTTTTTCGCTCAGTCACTGACTATTAACTTCAATTCTTGACTGTTTTGAGGTGGTTTATAGTGACGTCACTATTGGTTTCCGACAATTTTCCCGATCGCTGTACGATTATGAAGGCCAAAAAGTTTCATTTTTCAACTTCCAATATCTCTTCGATGCCAAGTCCAATTAGTTTTAAACTTCAGAATAAGTTTATTTGGTCCTCTTTCAACACATTACACTAAAATTGGACTAAAAAAAAATATGTCAAATTTATTAAAAGTGTTTATTGTCTAAGAAAACAACACGACGGTCGAGAGTTTAGACCTTGAACCACCAACCATCGGATGTGAAGTCCAACGCGCTTATTTACTACATACGTCACACCGCCTCCAAAGAGTATTAGAGTAGAAGAGTAGATATTGCTGGATCGAGGAGCAGGGCTGGTGTAGTGGTGAGAGCACTCGCCTCCCACCAATGTGGCCAGATACAACGCAGCTCTTTACAACCTCTAATTTTATTGGACCTGGATATCCCGAAGCTCTATTGTTTTTAGGGCTACGATTCATTGTGGTGTTTTTTTGTTCTATTGTTTTCTTAGCAAATCAGAGAAGACCTTGTAAGAGCTGCGCACTGCCCCAATGTGGCCCGGGTTCGATTCTCGGATCCGCCGTCATATGTGGGTTGAGTTTGTTGGGTAAATAAATTTCGTTTCGTTTCGTTTCGTTTTTTCGTTCTTAATTTAGGGCGTTACTGGACGCATGCACGTTATGTTGTAATTCTAAAAATCAATCAACACAGTGTATTGTCATACAAATCACTCAAACAGTGTATGAAAACTTTTTATCTACAGGTGCTTAGTTTGAGTCAAGCGGATTTATCAAATATAACAAGTGGTTACATCATCAACCTTATCGCTAGTGATCTACAACGCTTCGAAATGTCAGTTGTAAGTATAGTTGTCCTCTGTCAAGCTCTGCTGGAGCTGTGTGGTATCTCCTGTCTAATGTTATACTTATTTGGTTGGCAACCCTTCTCAGGGGTATGCTTTATGATCAGTCTTTCGCTGTATTACGGAATAGCTGGAAGAATTTGTGCAATACTAAGAAGAAAAATTTCTCGTGTATCGGATCAGCGAGTAAATGTGATGAACTCCATCATTTCTGGAATCCGTACCGTCAAGATGTACGCTTGGGAGTGGCCATTCATGGAAAGGGTGCAACGAATACGAAGGTAAAACTGGTGTAAATTAACCCCATGGACGTACACATATTGACTAGGCCTTGGCGGATTGTGCTCCTAAAAGTGGCATACTATGCTACTAGCAGTGCTCGAAATTTTGCCAAATTATGCTCCTGATTTCCGAAATTATGCTCACAAAATGACGTAGATTCTGTACATATAGGCGCGCAATAACGACACCAAATTATGATGTTTTTCAAATAAACTGTTGTTGTAAATTTATTTGTGTTTTATGGCAGTTTGTCTCGGCCCTCAGCTGTCCAAATTAGCTGCTCGCATCTCTGAACCGTTTGTAAAATGCCTTCAACGACTTAACGATCACACTTGTATATACTGACTGAACCAATTTAATTTGACCCTGATGGCTGTGGGTCAAGGTTAATCGACGCCATGTTGGAGAAGCCGGATGGGTTCATGGGAAACCAGAGTACCAGACTTCTCCAAAAGGTTAACCGCGCACGCAGAATTCGCCAAAAGAGGCCAAGTAACTAAGCATGTCAGAACAAAGTCAATACTTCTATTAGCGTAGCTAAAACACGCATTGCAAGAACATACTACCTAAATTAATTTATTTCTGTAGAAAATACACCATATTTACTAAATTTTATGAATTTTTGCTCCAAAAAGTGCTAAAATTTGCTAATTATGCCGTGGCAGTGCTCGTTTAAAAAATTGTGGTTTTTTTGCTCCAATTATGCCAAAAATTATGCTAGCACGATCCGCCAAGGCCTAATATTGACCCCAACCGTAGTACAAGAGAGGGGATGATTGCAACTCCCCCCCCTCTCTTGGGCTTTTGCAGTGTTAAAATGTTTCGAAAACGTTTTGCATCATTGCCCGTGATGTGCTCTACAAGATAAGGTAAATATATTGGTTTCGCAACGGTAAGATCAAAGATTATCGCCTTATGTCGAAGAAAACTCTGATGGTTTATTCCCCCTTCGACAATTCACTTGATATCTTCCTCTTAGTGTTCTATAAACATTTTGAGCTTAATAATCAACGAAGGTACTTAATTTTAATTTGAGGCATTTTTTATCCAAAACGACAAAATGCCAATGACAAAGCTCCTTTATCCTGGGATGTACACGCAAACTTATACCCCAACCGTGGTACAACGGGGATTGGGGGGGGGGGGGGGGGGGATTACAACCTCCCCTAAAAGATAGTCCGTGAGGTACTCTACAAGATAAGATAAATATTATGTGTTATGGCGCTGCTGGAGATCTGTGACGTCATCCAAAATGGCGGCGAAATTGGATTTTGCAAACAATTCACATTTTTCGGGATAATGCAAAAATTGTAAATAATTAACATTTTGCTGATTTTGGAAGCGTTTTGCATTGTTAAAAAAACTGGCTTGACCTCATGCTACTTATGACGTGGAATCTAGTCACCAAAGCAACTGGTTCTCTTCAAACTTTACAAAAATGTGTCTCAAGGATAAACGAACTTAAGAACAAATCCTTTGGACTAGTGAAGAAATCAAACTAATTCAATGATTGAAGTACGAAGTGCCGTCACCAGTGACTTGGTATTTAGTGCACCAGCCGAAAAGCTGGTCTTGCAAGTTTTTTGAATAGTCGTTTAACGTTAGCTTTCCGTCAATTAACAACTGCACCAATTTACAATCCTATCCGACAACAGCGTTTCCAGAATCTCTCCTGCTGTGCAAGTCCCATTGTTCTACCTAGCTGAACTCTGTCCGGATTCTTAAAAAGTACGAAAATTAAGGATGTCTGTTTTTCGTTTTTTGCAGGATAGAAATCACACTGATCAGATGGAAAACAGGAATACTGGCAACCTTTGCGTCTTTGTGGTTCTCTTCCCATCAAATCGCTGCTTTCATTTCGTTAATTACGCTGGTAGCCATGGGAACAGAGCTGAACTCTTACAATACCTTCATGATTTTATCACTGGTCAGTGCACTGAGAACAACAGTCTCGTGGAATATTGCACAGCCTGTGAATTTATTGGCTGACTTTGCTGTAGCTCTGTCTCGCATCCAGGGTATTCTCGAATTTGAGAATGACAATATTCACAAATATCTACAAGACACCTTCGCTAATGTGAAAAACACAAATGATGACTCTAGTGAGGATCAGCTTCAACATAAAGATAAAAATTGCTTTGACGACTTCGCTGGAACAATAACTCACACTGATCAAGACTATGCTTTATCACTGAAAAATGTTGTCTGTAGTTGGACTGGCAATTGGAATAAGCTAACTTTGAAATCTTTCTCTTTAACGGTTGAAACAGGTGATTTGATGGTTATCACTGGTCCTGTCGGTTGCGGTAAGTCGTCCCTACTATACGCCATTATAAGGGAAATTTCACTTTTTATGGGCAGCATATCGCATCAAGGTAAAATTGCCTGGGTCAACCAGCAGCCCTGGGTGTTTTATGGTACCATGAGAGACAACATTTTGTTTGGCGAGCAGTTCGATCTAGACCGGTACCGTATGACTTTAGAAGCATGCGACTTATACAAAGACTTGCAAAGGCTCCCGGATGGTGACATGACGCGCGTAGGAGAGCGAGGAATAGTTTTGAGTGGTGGCCAGCGGGCTCGTGTTGAATTGGCACGCGCAGTATATTCCAATGCCGATATATATCTTTTGGATGATCCATTAAGTGCTGTAGACACAAAAGTCGGATAACATATTTTTAAAAGATGTATCTGCGGGTTACTGCGCGGAAAAACTCGACTGATGATCACACACAACCTTCAGGTTCTCAGAGATGCCGAAAACATTGTAGTGATGAAAGACGGATCTATTTCAGTGAGAGGGAATTTTACATCACTGTGTGAATCTGACTTAGGCCTAAGGAGCATAAAAAATTACACTGCTAAGAAAGAAACGTTTAACATATTAAAGGAAAGGCCCTACATGCAAGAAAAATCCGCCAGTGAGACAACTCTAGATGAAGAATTTGCCGGTCTGGAAAACACTGAGGAAGATCGTGCAGTCGGATCTATCTCCTGGAAATTGTACTGGCATTACCTACAAGCTGGAATGTCTGCCATTTTAGCTGCAGTTTTCTTCATATTTATTCTCTTCGTTCAAGGTTGGCTGGTAATCTTTCCTTGTTTGAATATGTTGTGTTCAGCAACTCTTAACTCTTTGCCGTGTGCATATTTTACTATAATTGACTCAGTCGTCAACCCTTATTTTTTATCTTGCTGTATATCCAGTTAGCACCACAGGGCGCCCATGGTCACAACGGGAATCTTCAACGACAGAAATATAAGAATTTGTATGGGATTTTATCGTGAGTTTGATAAAATATCAAAATTATAAATAAACAGCCATCAAAAATTTCATATCTCATTAAACGATATTTATAATGTTGTGTTTAGACGTCTTTAAGGGCTTTATGGCTTTTAAACGCCATTTTAGCGTGTTTTGATTAATTAAGTGCCTGAGTCAAAGCAGGAAACCAAAACTAGCTCGCTAGAATACCATTTAGAAACCACAAAGCCGTCACAAACAACAGTTAGACGTCATTTAATAAAATATAAACACGTAAATGGCTGTTTATTTATAATTTTGATATTTTATCAAACTTACGATAAAATCCCATACAAATGCTGTGCTGTATTATGTTAGCACTTGCAGATGATGTTCTCGTTTTCTATTTTTTATCTTCTGCGCCGTAAGGATCTCTCATCGTTCCCGATTGGTGGCTTCTGCATTTGACCAGTGGATCACATGATCGTCAACATCAAATCGAGGACCTCTTCATATATGGCTATCTTGTTGGAGGAGCCTTCCTACTTTCAGTCATCAGAGCAGCCGTGTTCTTGAACGCATTGATATATTCTTCCATGAACCTTCACATCTCCATGCTGTCGGCGGTATTAAAAGCTCCCGTTTTGTTCTTTGACACCAACCCAGTTGGACGAGTACTAAACCGGTTTTCTCGAGATATAGGCATCATGGAGGAGTTATTTCCTGATGCGTTCCTCGATGCTTTACAATTAGTTCTCTTCTGCAGTGCCGCGGTTGTTCTTCAATCTATCCTGAACCCATGGATTGTCCTACCAGCCTTCCCGCTCATGGTTGTTTTTGCTTTGTTTGGACGTTATTACCTCAAGTCATCACGTGACCTGAGGCGGCTGGAAGGAGTCAACCGCAGTCCAGTGCTGTCTCACTTTAGTGACACCTTGGAGGGATTGGCCACTATTCGAGCTTATAAAAAGGAAGACGCATTCATCGAAGCATTGTACAGGTTTGGATTTATGTGCACGTCCCGCATTTCGCTTAGTTTATTCCACATTTAAGGGGCAAATGTCAAGGTGATTTTAAATTTGCTGGTTTTTGAAAAAAAAAAAAATGTTTAAAAATATTCGACTTTAAAAGCCCATTGGTTATACACAAAATGATTCTTGAACGTCGAGAGGAAGATTTGTACCTCAAAGGAAGAAAAAACATAACATTTTTTAAATGATTTTTCGAAGATACAAGGGAAGAACTAATACATAGTGACATTGCCTCTTTCTTCTTTATCCCCAGGGGCGTACCCAGCTGTACCCAGTTCTTTTGCAAACCGGGAGTGGGGGGGGGGTGAAGTTCAGGAAGTAAAATGTTGTAAAGTGACATGTCATTTAGACGTAAGATATGACCTTATTTCTTTTTTAACGTTTTCACGTTGAAATGGTCTACCCTTTCTTGATTTCAGTATGAAAAGATTCTGTTCTCAAATCTTATTGATATGCCTTGTGCCTTCTGATGGAGTGACGTCCTTTACTCATTGCTATTCTAACACTTGAAGGGATACTGTCTCACCGAAATAGCAAACTTTCGCTTAGTTTATTTCCATTTTATATCGACAAATGCCACCAAATATTCAACTAAATTGGATACAGAGATTCTATAGAGCAAAACAAAAGCAGTACATTGTAGTTTAGAGATAAAGTGCAGGATTGCAAGGATTGAAGTGGATTACAGTTTATGAAATTTGATTTATTGACAGGCGATCAAAAAATCAAACTTCCCCATTCTTGTGAAATTTTGACCTTTCCGACCGTTATTTTGTCTGTTTAGTTCATATCTCTTTGCTTCTATCATGACTTTTGGCGATGGTTTCTTCCAATTTCAAGAAAATAAACTAAGTAAGCTTAAAGCAAGCTCCTGGCCATAATCATGAAAACACGATATTTCAGCCAGCAGTGTCCCTTTAACTTTAAGCCTACTCTCAACTATCGAGAGACAAAACTTGCAAAAAAAAAAACATTTCTTTGACCGAAATAAAGTTAAGCATTTAGTCTAACATTTCCAAGAAGAAGAAAAAAAATGAAATCTTAAATGGGTACAAGTTTATTTAAGAAAATGAATTAATATAAATCGCAAAGTCGTCTCAATCTCCAAAATGAGTAGGCAACTCCGGGAATTTTCTCACGGAATTTAAGCAGCAATCCGGGTTTATCAGCTTAACACTTGCGAACAAAAAAGTCACCAACAAACCAAATTTGTCCGAAATTGGGTTTATAAACGAATTTTTGTTGAACTTGTGTTCGCTCGTGGGATAAGTTTGTTCCGCGCGCGCTTCAGGAATTTTAAACTTGTAGTTGACGCGAAGGGATGCCGCTGATTCATTGGCTCATGGTGTTGTTTAGGTGATATATGTTCTGTGGAGGCGCGGTTTTGTTTATGCAGCTTTAAGGTGCGGTTACCCGAGGCAATTTTTTCCTGCAACTTGCAACGCAATGCTGACGCGAGCCGTTGCGAGACAAGTTGCGGATGAAATTGCGCGTGTAACACCTGCTCTGTGCAACTTCTTTCGCAACGAAAAATTGCGTTACGAGTTGCAGAAAAAGTTAACCACTTATCTTTTTTTTTGCAACGTTGCGAGACAAGTTGCAAACGTGTAACATGATATCAGCAACTTGTCTCGCATCGGCTCTCGTCAGCGCTGCGTTGCAAGTTGTAGGAAAAAAATTGCCTCGTGTAACAGCACCTTTTACGAGCGAAAAATCTTGAACTTATTTGACACTGGATCAGTTTTCAATTGAATGTGGTAAAACCAAAACCAAAATAACTTTTCTGACTAATCACAGCAGTCGTAAACAATCCAATGAACCAACCAGAGCTCGAAGCAATTACATGTCGGCGGCGCGCATTTCCCTTTCGTAAACGGTCGTTGCCATTTTAGCGACACTTAGAAACATTTTCACCAATTTTAGAATTATTTTTTCTATCAGAAAAAGAAAAATGGAATATAATTACCTGGAATCGAACCCGGAACCTCTGCATGCTAACATCTCTCTCTTACCACTAGACCACTGGGTTGATCCGGCAAACCCAAGAAAAATTTAATTATAAAAGGTCCTTTTCTTAATATATATCAATAACGGGTCACCCTAACCCTAAATCTTACCTAACCGTGAATCTAGCTTAGATCTAATAATCGCTTTACCTAGGCCCAATTTGATCTAATAATGATAGCCTATTTTCGTCCCAATCCAGGCATAAACTAGAGAGAAATAGCATCGACCATTACAAAAAGGCTTGGTTACTAATGAATGCTAATGATGGCATCGACCGTCAAAAATGGCATCGACCGTTTGCTAATAATGGCATCGACCGTTAAAAATGGCATCGACCGTTTACGAAAGGGAAATCAGCTTCGGCGGCGCCAATGGCGGGAAAACGCGTGCGAGCAAGTCACGATTGGTTTTGGTTTTACTTCTGATTGGTTGAGAAAATGGCGCGAGATTTTTTAGTTAATCACAAAGCGTAGCAATGCAAAACCAAAGTAATTGTGTAATTACTTTCGACACTCAATTGACAACTGCTCTAAACACTGCATTTGGCAACATGTTTGCCCTGATTACCCATGATGCCCAAACAAGCGCGAAGTCCTTTATTTGCTGTTCCAACACATATGTACAGGTTTGTTGTTGTTTTTATTTATTTTTATCAGATATCAAGATAATCACAATGAAGCCTGGTTTACCATTTTTTCCGTGGTCAGATGGCTAGCACTACGCCTGGACTTGATTTGCGTTATTTTTGTGACATTTGTTGTTTTCCTTGCAATCGCTACCCAGTCAGGAACAGGTAAATTGTGTGACAACCTCGTTTCCAGGGCCCTATCAGCTTTCGAAATGGCGGTTCGGGCGTACAATACCCTGGACAAGGGTTGTGCTTTAATCATACAGTCCAGAAGGACGTCGGACACCTTACTGAGACTCATATAGCGTAATAAATTTTTAGTGCAATAAAGAAAATCTAAAATCCCCACTCAGGTCCTGCAGCTAGTCTTAGGCTTACATAGTCTACCGTACCACTGTACCACCTAGCTTCTCGGGTTGTTTAGTCCTAAATTTAACCATATAAACTGCTACCCCTAACCTCAACTGAAAGCTAACCAGTTACTCAGTTATATAAGTCTCAATAAAACGTCCGACGTCCTTTTGGACGGTATGATTTGGGCTTGACCATGGACAAGACTGCAAAACGACTCCAAAAATCATGGCGTATTTTGTTGCGTAAAGCGCAAAAAAGCCTTGGTCTGGTTTTGACAACGGTTTGAGATTGCCAGAAAACAAACATAACAAACATTGCTATCAAACGCTGGAAATAACCGTTCGAAAATGCCATTTCATTGTGTGTCACGTGATAAAATGCTCGCGATTCTTGGAGTATTTTGGCAGGCTTGTCCAGAGGTATCTACGCCCGCGCCGCCATTTTGAAAACGGAGGAAGCCATAGGCATGAATTTGAATAAGCAATTAAATCAGAATTATTTAGTCATCTCTCTCATCATAGATGGTTAAATGGGTGCAAAACTAGAAATTGATAAAATTAAGGTGGCCGAACGCGAACACAGTTTCGCGGACGGTCAGCGGCAATTCGCGTGACGGCGCGGGTTTTTAGAAAAAATGTGAGGCAGCTCCGTTTTGCAAGCAATGTACACAAACGACAATTTCTCAAAATCTTCTCATTAAAATTCATGAGATTTGTCAGAATTCTTATTTTTATCGCATTTCAAATAATGAGAACTTTAAAACGAAGTCTAAAAAAAGAATTCTGTGACACGATCAATATTGACAGGGCAGCTATGTTCTTGAATATTTAAAAAACCGTTTGTTAAAATTTGGTCGAGTCAATTTTAGACAATAAGATGATTTTTTATAAGCTGTGTGCAAGTTCATAAGGAAATCTAATGACTGGACTATATAAAAGCGAAATTTTAAGGTTGTTTTCAATCATCCACGTTGCCATGGAAACAGTCCAAAGCGCAAATTTAAGCCGTTAATTTAAATCTTCCATCACTATATTTTCCTTTTGCCAAGTTTCAGCTTCTGAGCTGTAACGTTTCTCACATAATGCCCTAACGAATGATATATATTCACAACCTATCAAAACTGTGTTCGACCACCTTTGTCCAAAATAAAACAGAACATTTGTCTTCGTAAAATTATCCTTACAAATTGAATGAACTTCATTCCAAATGTCAATATGAAGCCAGGTTTTTCACGTACCAACTAAACTAAGTTTGTCCAGTTTTTTCAGTTTCTTTTCCTTAGCCAGATATATCATTATGTTAAAAGTCCGAGTCCCACCCGGACCATGCATAAAAGGTATAGACCGTATTCATAAATGGCGGCCGATTAAATATTCTTTTATATTCATGCTAATCAGCCTACCAAGCCTCGTCAGCATGGCCACAATTCAAAATAATTTTTGCTCTAAGATGAGGCTAGGTAGGCTGATTAGCATGAATATAAATGAATAATAAATCCGCCGCCATTTATGAGTAAGGTGTATAGGGCGAACAATAACTTTCCACCCACTAATGTGCCACGGAGCCGACGCCTTTGCCTGTTTGTTGTTGGCTTTTTCTCCGCCGGCTGCGGTTTTCCTTCCTCCACAAAAAACAAAATGTCTAAATCCCCCCTCGGACGTACACGCAAACTTATACCCCCGCCGTGGTACAAGTGGGGGGTGAAAGACACGCATTTATATTCAAACATGGCTTGACCTCATGCTACTTATGACGTCATATCTCGTTACCATAGCAACCGATTGACGTTAAACTGTACCAAAATGTGTCTCGAGCATAGATAAACAACGGTAAGCGGCATGAGCTAATGTATGCTTTAGAAAAAAATCGAAGAAAAAGCTAAAGGCCGTGGAGGGGTGGTATCCACCCAATTAACTAATTTATTTATTTATTTATTTCAGTTTACAGTGTACGTAAAAAACTCAATTGCCATATGTGTATCTCATATTTCATTTCTAGGGATCACGGCCTTGTCCATTGTATACGCCCTTCAACTTGCTGTAGATACTTCTCAATATGGCGTCCAAAAGTGCTCAGAAGTTGAAAATTACATGACGTCAGTTGAGCGTGTAATTGCATACGCTGACATGGAACAAGAGCCTGGGTACAAGAATCATCAGCAACCTCCAGAAACCTGGCCACAGCACGGTCAAGTAAGGCTGAAAGGACTTGGCCTAGTGTACTACCAGGGTGGGCCAAAAATACTTAAAGATGTTACTTTTACTGTTGATTCACACGAGAAGATTGGAATTGTTGGTCGCACAGGAGCTGGGAAGTCGTCATTAGTTGCAGCCCTCTTTCGCATGCCTCAACCTACTGGTGACGTCATTATTGATGATATTAATATCGGCGATATTAACATTCAAAGCTCTCGCCGAGCCATGGCAGTCATTACCCAAAATCCAGTTCTGTTTACCGGCACATTGCGCATGAACTTGGATCCTTTTGAGGAGTACGAAGACAAGGAAATATGGGATGCATTGGAGGCGGCTAGTTTGAAAGCCACGTTGAAAAAGTTACCAAGACAACTGAGCGAGGAGGTTAAAGAATGCGGAGGCAATTTCAGCATTGGCGAAAGGCAACTTCTGTGTCTGGCTCGTGCGTTATTAAAGAAAAACAAAATTATTGTAATGGATGAGGCAACGGCAAACGTCGATCACAAGACGGATCAATTAATCCAGGAAACAGTTCGTACAAAATTTGAGCACTGCACTGTGATTACAATTGCACATCGGTTGAACACTATCATGGATTATGATCGAGTTTTGGTTCTTGAACATGGACGACTTGTTGAGTATGACAAACCTGGAGTTTTACTACAAAAGAAAGAAGGACAATTTTCCAGGCTTTGCCGTGGCTATGATGACAACACCAAAGAATTTTAATTGCTCATCGATCGAACACTGTCAGATTATAACATAGCTTTAATATTAACCTCGAAAACAAAGAATTTGCTGAAACCTGTACTTTTATCGCAAAGGAAATTATATCTATTGTAAACTTTCTGTCACGAACGCAATGCGATTTAACCGATGAAATTATTGTAGTTGACAGTTGTTGTTGACACACAGGCAACCCAAGCTAAGTGTGTGACGGTTCTTTGATCAGTTACGCAACGAACAATTTATAGACTTTGTATTGGAAATTCACTTTAGTCTTATGTATGCTAAAATAAAGCTATTAAGGTAGAAATAAACTTTACTTATCTCAACATTGGGTTTTTGTTGTGTCTTTTTTGCAATTTGGGTGCAAATGATGTCCATTTTAGACAGTTTTGTTGCTTACAAGTTTTTGCGATGTAGTTGGTTGTCGTTTCCACTCATAACGGTTAGTTCACAAAAGGCGTTCAGGCTATTCTAACGAAGTTCAAAGGATTCGCTTCATGAGTAGAAACGACAAAAAACGATATATTGTAACACCGCAAAAACCCAGGGGAGGGGTTGCAACCACGGTGGGGGTATAAAATATATAACGTGTACGTCCGAGAGTAAAGTTGATTGCACACTGCGAGGATCACAAATTTCACTGCTGTTTAGTATTGTTAGTTAGTCAGCTCTGTATTGTACAAGAGAGTTGCAATTATGTAAATATAATCAGTACAGTCGAATTCCTTTTATACCACATGCGGCCCAAGCTCACTATCAGATAACCGGGACGTGTCCCTTGCTTTGTGAGCAGTCGCTGTAGAGTTACAAAGATTCGATTTATAAAGGTCTATAAGGTTTGCATGGGAACGCAACGGTTTTGTTTCAAAACTTAAAAATTCGAATGTTTTGAGAAATACAATTATCTTACCATGTTGCTGGTGTTGTATTTTATCTGCTCCTCGAGTCGATTTAACGCGATTTCGGCGAGTATCGCTGCGAGGAGCAAGCAAATAACAAAGAATACAAAACAGCAACAGGGTAAGTCAATTATATTCCCAAAACATTCAAATTTTAAAGTTTTGAAACCAAACCGTTGCGTTCCCATACAAACCTCAAGTTTATAAATCGAATCTTTGTAACACAATATCTCTCGTAAAGCACCAAGGGTCGCGTCCCGGTTATCTGATAGTGAGATTAGTGGGCTGCCTGTGTTAATACGGACACCGAAGGGACGGTCACGAAAACTGTCCATTTCAACGGGGTATCCGTATTAGCTGGTTCAGCGTGTAACGCCACTAAGAAACTAAAAAATTACGATTAGGCAAACGTTGTTCGTAATTTTCTTTCAATCAAACTGATAGTATATGTGTAGCTGACTGACTTGGCGCATTTAAGAACATTTTTATCGCTTAGAATTATTAGCCAAATTGGTTAACTTTGTATGCGATTATTTCAATCGGGACAGGAAAAAAACTGTCCGTTCTAGTTTTATCTATCTATCTAGTTTTATCTATCTAGTTTTATCTATCTAGTTGGCTATTCAAAACTATCTAGTTTTGAATAGCCAACGGTTTACGCAAGCCTTACCATAGTTGTAACTCCCCCTGAAGAAGGCCGTGATGGCCGAAACGTAGGGTCAATAAAGCACAATCAAGTCAAGATATGGAGTTGGAAGCTTGATAATTACAACTCATTCTATATATATAAATAAATATATATATATATATATATATATATTTATATATATATATATATATATATATATATATATATATATATATAACCGTAGAACTTGTGAGAGGTCTCGCAAACAATGCAGATCCTTAACCAACGTAAAATGCTTGCTGGAGGATCACTAAAGCGATCGTGGACACTTGAAATAACGTAAATAAAAACGAAAATGTGAGGGTCAAGAGTCCAACTCCAATGTAGCTTTGCTGGTTTATTCGCTCGACGTTTCGAACATAACGATCTTCATTAGGATATATATTAACTGCTACAACATTCGAAATTTAAAAAGCTCAACGGAAATAACACACGTGACATGCTGACGTAATAATCAGATATGAAGTTATAAAGCTAAATTAAACTAAACAATATATCACGTGAATTCAACTAGGCTATTAATAGTAGGCTTGAATTTTCTAATGTCTTGATTAGGATTTCTAAGTTTTTCATTGACTGTTAATTTTAATGATTAACCCCACAGTTTCAGTTGAAGTGTCTTATGACCTACGTTTATGTCGCTGCGATGTTGGTTTGTACGGCAGTGAACAGGGTTTTTTGTTTCTCCTATATACTGATTGTCGCATTTTGTGCATTGAATCAAGTATACAACGTTGCTTGTTTGACAGGTGGTGTGTTGCTTAAGAGTGGAGGTTTCTCCTGTAGTTGTGCTTTTAACTGTTTCTGTGGATCTACCATGATGTCTTGCAATAGCACGTCTACTTTACAAGGCCAAAATCCTGGATTAGTATGTTCAGCGAATGTATGGTGCTTGTGTTTATGTGAAGAGTGTATCCTGAGGTTTCTGTTTAGAGGACCGACCACATATTCTGCATGAGGTTTCTGATGTATTTGGCGTGTCACTGTTAATGGTGGAATGGTTTGTTCTTGTTCATCTTTAAGGACCGCCCCCCTCGTTGCCTACCGTAAAGGAAGAAACCTGTCAGAGATGCTAACGAACAAAAGATTACCACCATGCGACCGTAGTGAACAAGCAAACCTTTTTGCCTTACTGAAGCCTTAAATACATATTTTCAGAATCAACTCTATTTACATTGAATACTGTTAAATGGTGAAATGTTTCTTCTTTTGAACGTCATCTTGACCATTAACTATAGAAATGAGATAGATCGATATTAGAACTACTTACATCTTTATTTGAATGCTGTGTTCCATATAAGTTACAAAAAAAAATGTTTACATGAACATGATGAAAGTCGTAAAAAATAACATTAAAGGACTTTAATAATCAAAAATATGTTGTTAAATGTTTAAAAACATGAACACATGGACATTTCACACGGTTTTTAAACCGCCTAAAAACGTGCAATTGCACACAGGTGTCTTAAACACGGTTTTTCACGTCACATTATAGCCCACTTACATATTAGTTCAGATCACCAGCTAGTTGAATTTACGACCCCGAGAAACCATTTCCGTTGAATACAAACCGTGTCAAGGTTCTGAATGGCAATAATCTTTATGACATGAGATAAATCATGATATCTTATCTTCATGAAGTCTTGATGTATATCCATTCTATAGTGTTCCGCTCACGCGGGCTCGTTGGAGCTCCGCTATATAAATAAAACGTGACAGTAAACCACGAGGTATACAGAACATGCTACAAATAAGAACATTTACTGGCTTTAACTGTCATGTGAGACCTTAATTTGCTTCATCATCGCTCTTATCACTTTCGAAAATCACAACGTTTTTGCGAAACTCAGTTTTACGAACCACTCTGATCTATATCAATTGTCCCATAAACAACTTAATCTTAAACAACCGTGTTACGTTTCATCTGTTATTGAAAATCACGTTTAATTTTTGCGAACGCGCTGATTTTTTTTTTCAGGCAAATCATGAACAATTTCAAAAGTACTTGTTATCAGAATTTTATCATGTTATATTCTAGGTGATAAACTTCGTGTTTTAGTATATAAAGTAGGAAGAAGGGTTTATAATATTTTTTGTTAATTAGCGAAAGACGTCACACCTTACAGGAAAGGGAGAAATTCTGTTCTCAATTCAGTAATGAGTAGGTGTTTGTAGAAAGTTCCAATTCAAAATCATTTTTGTGTTCTAAGCAAATGAGATACACAGGATTGGAAAAAGCGTGAGTTCTCTTTTATACGTTTTATTTCATTTGAAACATACGAATGAAAAGGCAAATGTCTTGTGGGTTCGTCTCACTTGACTCGCAACACTGTAACATGGATGTTTTATCAATAATTCTCGCTGTTTTCTTGATCACTGTGGATGCACTCGGTGTCCTTGGAAACCTACTGGTTGTAATTACAATTTCCTTCGACCGACGATTCTACGTCATGAGATACTTACTGCTCGCAAGCCTGGCCGCTTTAGATTTCCTCTTTCTTGTGCTTGTGCTGCCTTCTCGCGTGGCAGGCAAACTGCAAGAAGATCTAGTTTGGTCGATGACTTGGTGTCAAGCAAACGCCTTTCTGGCAAGGTCGTTTTATTGCAGTGGAAACCTTCATTTGATCGCCATCTCTTACGATAGATACAAGGCTGTCGTTAAAAATCCTTTGATATATGATGGACTCATGAATAAAGCCAGGTTCATGATGCTTCTACTCCTCTGGGTTGTGCCAATTGTAGGCAGTGTCCCTCCGTTGTATGGCTTTTGGGGGGAATATGCTTACAATCAAGAGTTACAAGTCTGTGACCAGAGGTGGGATATCCAGAACGAAGATCATCTCAAGGAATCCGTCATTTCCTCCGTGTGTGTCTTCGCATTTCCTCTGATGGCGATCGCCTGGTTAAATTTCAAGGTAGGAAAGAGTCTTAATTATTGTCCCACGGACGTACAAAAGTGTGGGGTGGAAAACTGAGAAAACCTTTTGATACCGCTGGAAATGAAAATAACCTTCAAATTAGCAAGATTGTGAACGCACTATCTTGCCTAGAAGCTAAGATGTAAGTAAGCGATTTTTTTAAATTTTTTTTTAGACATTGGAATGGCGGTAGAGATTTCTTGTATAGTTAACAGGCCGGAGTTTTAATGGTTTTTTTTTGTTCTGGTCACGTGACTTACCAAATATGGTTGTGATTTATAAATATTGATGGTACCATCAACAGAACGAACGTGATCAAACATCATAGCCAAGGTTCTCTTTTCGGCAGAATCGATTGTTTGCTGGTCAGAGCCGGGTACTGTACACTTGTCCCTTTTTTAACGTTCACCTCTATTAAGCGGAAGCGGTCACCGTTTAGATTCCCAATTGGTGAGTTTTATTGTATTTCATCTCTATTAAGTATTGTTCCACATAAGAACGATAGCAAACTTCATTGTTCTGCGCATTAGCTCTTTCCCACATAGAATATCTTTGATTTCAAGAATAGAGGAGGAGCTGATGGTTAATAATTATATTTCATTATAAAAATAAAGAAAATCCATTTGCGTCAAATAAATTTTAGGAAATGTTCGTGCTTAACCAATCAGAATAGCAGAAGACAATAGCTAATAATTTTGCTTCTTTGATGAAGTTCCCCAAATACAATTTCTTTTGAAAATTGTATGTTGTGCGATTGGGTCTCAAATTACTTGAAACCTTAAAAAAATTAGACAAAATGCACCTTGAACCTTAACTTTTTGCGGTTTTTGAGTCTAAGCCAATGAGATCACTAGTTGTAACAATGAAAAATCTTGACATTTCATCGTGTTTGACATTCCATTGCCGTTCAGCGCTATCCTTCTTATGCGGATCATTACTTAAACGGTCACTTGTTTTTATGGTCAGGAATAACTCTCATTTCAGTCATTTGCACAAATCAAATCTAGAAAGTGACTTTCACGAATCACAAACAACCATAACTGATTGTTTCGTTTCATGTTGAATGTGATGGCAAAACTTTTGATGATGTGGTTTACAACAAAGATTTGCCTTTGTTACGAACAACATTATAAAATCCGATAGTCGGGCATGAACTTCCTTGAACATACAATTACTAAATTTCTATGTATCACATTTTGTGTTACTTTTGCTGTTAACAATAAAATAAACATCATGTGAGCAATATCGCACTAGTTCAATTTCTGCCATATCACGTGCTGAATTTTAGAACACCTCTATTCAGCAGTCAGTTGGCTATTCCCCGAGGGCGACAGCTTTATAGAGGTTTCAGTGACTGTACTACTACTACTACTACTACTACTACTACTACTACTACTACTACTACTACTACTACTACTACTACTACTGCTGCTGCTGCCGATACTGCTACTGATCGAGCGTATTTGCACATATTTGATGAAGATTTCCAGAATACCTCCGTTCTAGATCTTCGTCTCTGTCTTAACCCTATTTAGCCTGGGCTTTTTTTTGATTTCCTGAGCCTGGGGGGTGCGGGGGGGGGGGGGGGGGGGGGGGGGGGGGGGGGGTTGTTCCCCCTCCCCCAGATAGTTATCTATTGCACTAACTTATTATATTGATTTTATTAGGTGTTCAAAACAGCTTCTCGGATCGAACAGCGTATTATAACAGACCAGGCCCACCTTACACAGCAAAACCAGCAACAGATAAAGCTTGTAAAGGAGCGAAAAGCCGCCAAAGATATCATTGTTGTACTGGGAGTCTATCTGCTCTGTTATCTACCATGCTGGGTGACCGCCATTTGTCGCCACGCCCTGCCTCCAAATTCGGTGCCAACAGAGGTTATTGTTGTTGTGAATGCCTTGTTTTTCACCAATTCAGCCTGTAACCCAATTATTTATGGGATCCGTAAAACGGAGTTTCACCGGGCTGTAAAAATGTTGTTCAGAGGCAAACAAGTCGGCCCAGGGGGAGAATAGAAGAATAGGCTCAATCAGTTCGGAGTACGAACACGTGATTTATGGCCGTTCACATGTAGATGCGCATGTATTTGCGTTCGCTTTTATTTGAAAACTGAGATTTTCCAACTAGTAGATTTTCCGTCTGTAGGTAAATGAAAAAATACGGGCCGAAAACGCAGACAACGTGGAAAGTTACCTTTTATGTTGTGGGTACAAAAAGTGGACACATGTAACTTTTTTTCATGCGATTAATGAGGTCGTTTCGTCTGCATGTAAACAATTAAAACCTGAAGATTGACGATCCAACTGATCTGAGCAATATTAACAAAAACGGTGATAGGAAATATATACTACAAAACAACAATTTCGATCGGTTTTTAAATGTTTAAAGTTAAGCACTTTATGCAAACTCGTTTCTAAAAATCTCCGCATTCAAATTAAAACGAACAAAAATGAATTATCACGTTTACATTTTGCAACAATCTTTTTCCTTTAGCTACCTTCAGCAACAGAAATGAGCGAGGACTTACTGAACACGGGCGGAGTGCCCGCTCTTACCTTAAGCGTTTATAATTTTTATTTTAAATACATTTAAAAGATACCCACGAAAATTGGTAATTTTTTCTGTAGAATTAAACTGGGGATATTTTTATTTTTAATTTTTTCTGCGTGACATTTGCGGTTTCCATAGCAACAAGGTTTTAAAAGGGATTTTGACCAAAATTTGTGATATTTGTGCTGACAAAAGAAAGAGTACAAGGCAATATATAACCATATTTTAAACACTCTCTAGTCTCTAGCAAAATTTAAATTGTATAACAGTTGCTTATGTCACGTCATTGACTTCTGAAGCATAACCTCAATTATTTAACAGTTTTGTTGCATAATTATAAAACCTTATAATAACTGTATATATTATATAAAGCCTTATAATAACTATATATATTATAATATAAAGCCTTATAATAACTATAAAGCCATCAAATCAGCTTGAGATAGTCATGTTCACAGTTTTACTTCACTTCTTCTCTAGTTTTTACTAGAAATGTCCTAAAATTATGCTTTTGCCGGAGAAAATTGCTTGAAGTTGCTGCCTTTTGCTGGTCCCATAAAAAGTTGCTCCAAACGCAAAAAAGTTGCCGAGCCCAATCTGTAGAAGAACTTGTTTTGAGAGAACACTTAAAGGGGCTATGTCGCGAGGATGGCGGGTGAGTACTGGGTACTAACAACTTGAATTTTTATCAAGTTGGCGGCCATTACTGTCGAATTCGCTGCAATCCGTTCCATCCCGTCGTATTGCGTGGAAGGATAGATCTCAAGTTTACAAATTAGTTAGAGCATTTACTTGGCTAGATTTTTGTTAAATTATTTCTGCGATTTAATTAATATTGTTAGTCGTACCTTCGAAAAATTCGATGTCTTCCAGTAGTGGTGGAAGTTGGGGAGGAATTTAAAAGCGAAATCGATCGTGTGTTTGTTTACCTCGCGTGGTTCGACACGAGTGCAAGCGCGATAAAACTTGCCGCGATCCGGGAGGGAACAATAGAAATTTGACATGTGTGACGTCAGGTGACGTCACATGATAGGAACTCATTGCGCAGAGTCACCTTGCGACATAGCCCCTTTAAGGATTTTCTCGCGAATTGTTTATGCGCATCCTTACTGCGCACGCAATTCATGTCGCAATGACATGCCGCCATGCACGACTCTTACTTATTAAACGGCTGGATGTTTTAAAGAGTGCTTACCATTTAGCCAAAAGATCCGCAAATTTCGGTTGAAAGTCAAATAGATCAGACAATTTCCGGAAAATTCGTTCGGAAATTGTAGAATACCTCCAGAGGTAGTCATATTTTATTTTTATTTTTTATTTTATTAGCTTCGCCAAATCAAGTACATATATATACACTACTAGAAGTAATCACAGATTAAAGTGCGTCTCCTTAGGTACCTCGTTGTGACATGCATTCGCGTTTCAGGCATGTTTCTGGTTCTTTCTTAATTTAGGGCCGGCTTGTAGTTGTGGAACGTTGTACGTTGTCGAACGAGCTGTCAGAGCACGAGGCAGCAAAAAAAGTGCGCACGCAGGTCAAAACACGCGCTAAGAATGCGGGATACTATTGTGACGTTTCAAGATGGCGCAGATTTGGTACCGACACTTTTCTCGATTCGTTCCGCCTAGACGACGCGCTAAGCATGCTGGATACTATTGTGACGTTTCAAGATGGCGCAGATTTGGTACCGACACTTTTCTCGATTCGTTCCGCCTAGCCGACAAGATTAGGAAGCGTCTCCTTCGTCGACGCAAAACAAAAAAAAAATGAGAGAGGCAGGGTATCCGCAACAGCATAGCCAATTACTGCGGGCCCAATTAGAAAAATTTAAATTTCTAAATCGAGTTAACGGTCTGGGAACCAGGGTAAAGAAATGGAATTTTTAAATGGTAAGGGCAATCTCGTCGGTTGGTCTGTAAATTTGGATAATCGCTTAATTACCATTATGTAACGGTCACCCCGACCGTTTTTTTCCTTCAAGTGGTAAGCACCCAAAATAATATCTAAGGGCATTTGGAAAATACTTTGCTGTATGCAAATTATTTGCTTTATTACTGTTTTGCCTATCATGCCCTTAAAATGATTTTTAATTTACTCGAAAACCGGCGTCTTATAAATTTTCTTTAAACTTCGTCTGCAGCTAGTGATACGTAAGTGCTACATAATTTGAAAGTTTCATCATGAAGTGTCTGACTAGATTATAAGAAAAACGACATTGTTTAAAACAAATGGCAAAAAGCTGGCTGGTAACCGCTGTCGCTTGGAAACCAGTGAAATGTAAAACTTTAATCACATTTCATAAACTTTTTGAAGAATGAAAACAATCGAAGCATGTCAGCTTCCCTGCGAAATTTTGATTTCAAAGCATACACCCAACGGCAAAAAAGTTTAGAGTCGAGCCACCTTAACTTTGCTCAGATTTAATTCGCTTGGATGGTTGGTGACCCCTATTGTTTTATTGTCGACAGAATGTGAAAAATCAACAAAAAAATCAATGTAGAAAGTTCAAAATATTCCCATTTTTTCTACCCACGTGACATCGAATCCTGCCAAATTGTGACTGGCAGGATTTGCAAGTGCTGCCGTTTAAAAATATATATTTACTTCCCGGGGTGGGGTACTCCCTATAATGGGCAGAAAGGGGTATATGAAAGGGTAAGGGTTTGGACCTCGGTGCGGAGCATCCCCGTACAAAACTTTGTTGAGTGACCCCCCCCCCCCCCCCCCCCCCCCCGGCCAGTTCAATGAATTTGCTTAATAGACACACTAGTGTAAAATATGGCATAGAAAGTTGCATTTTAAATATTCATTGACAATATTTTTAGACTAACAGACATTGGTACAACATCAAGTACGGAAGACTGATTTCTCAAAATTAGGGTCGCCTTTCTTATCTCTTCTCTCCTCCGCAGAGGCTCCTATCTGTAAAGAACAGTAAAATATAAAATGGGATGGAGCGTGACTAGGAGGCCTCTGCGGAGGAAAGAGTCTTATCTCCGAAACGAAGTCGGTGTTCCCCTATTTGTTTGGCATTTCTGACACAAGTAACTCATTACCTAGCTGTAGCAAAAATTATTAAAAAAATCAATATTAGAAGATTTTTGCGCGAACGTCCTTAAACAGAACATATCTCAACTTTCCATTCCCGGTAAAATTTTTCTTTAAAAGATAGGATCACAAATGCCACTAATTTGTTTTAACATAAAATAACTAAGGTGGCTCCCTAGAGTTGTAACAAAAACAAAAACAAAAACACAAACACAAACTATCATTAGTTATAAAATAAAGTCTCATTTATTTGTCTAGTAATTTTGCCTCGTAAGATTATTAAACCAGTAAGAATGCCAACACAGAGATGTTACTGAACTAGCGTGAGGTCAGTATTCGGAAAATATTGATCGAGGGTTTTTTTTTGCAAGTTTATGGAGCGAGCCGAAATATTTCTATTCGGCTGGGCACAGTGATAGAGAATAGAACTTTAATTATAAGTGTTGATCTTCATTTTTTATTCCGTGAGTCTCGTATGATGATATTTGAAAGAAATACCATCTGTTTTGTCGGAAAGGAGTGCAATAAACTATTGAAATAAATGTGGGATTTCCCGATATTTTATAACAACACAAAATTAACTAACAGCAGTTTTTTTTTCCTTAGTTTTCTTATATGAATTTTTCTAAAACTTCGCAGATTTTAAGATTCCAACGCTACCTTTTACATATTCTATTTTAGATAAAATTTAGCAATTTACTTTGAACAGTGAAATATACGAAATTGTTGTCACTCTTTTGGTAGAGGCTCTTTTGCCATGTCAACAGAGCATCTAAAGAATGGCAAAATAATATTGTGCAAGAATTAATCTTATTCTTTAATATCTCGAGTTTCCTTAGGCCATATTTTTTACTTTGCTGTTTTGCGAAAAAAGGTTAACGCCAACGTTTTAAAAGGAAAAAAACGTCGTACGGTCGCCCGTACGGTTTTTCCAATATCACGCAATTTCGTATATTTTACTATCCAACTAAGATATAAATTGCTCTGACAGATTTTTTTGCTAAAAAATATGTGAAAGGTAGCGTCAGTATCTTCAAATTTGCGAAGTTTAGATCAATTAGTCGAAGGAAACGCGAGAAAATGCGCGGTTAATTTTTGTGTTGTTTTGCTTAGCTGACGTCGGGAAAACCTATGTTTATTTTAATAGTTGAATTAGACAAAGCGACATCTATTGAGACTGTAGTTTATTGCACTTCTTTCCGATAAACAGATGGCAATTCTTTAAATATGATCACACGAAACGCACGGAATAAAGATCAACACCTTATAATTAAGGTTCTTTACTTTTTTCTGAAGCATCTCAGAAGGCCGGAATCCTAAATCCTTGACTGAATCTGATTGGCTAATGATGCGCCCTCCAGCATTCCGGATTTTACCATCCGGACCCCGCGTACCGGACCGGTCTTAATTTTATAGAAAGATTTTGTTGTTTAAAGCTTAATATCATTGAATTTTCTTGTTAATTATGGACCCAGACGAAACCTACCAAAGGCGAAAGTGGGTTTTGAGGTGCGCGAGCACGAAGCGCGGGGCGCTTTTTTTACGCACGCCAAAACCCGCTCGAACACCCAAAAGCGCCTATCGTGCATGCTACCGGAGTACAAGTTGAATATTTCTGGGAATATTTGCATTTAGTAACTCGAGTCTCCGACGAAAAAAAAAAAAGTCGTTTAAAACTCACTTTATCGGAGCCATAATTTTAATTGTTAAAAATGGAATGCTTAAATTGACTAACTGCGTTTTTCAATAATTACACGCGAACTCCAAATCTGAAGCTTAACACTCAACCACTGCCACAAATATCATAGCGGACGTCTCAGGAAACAACGATGCTTAACGCAAAATGGTCAAAAGGCAGGAGCAATCGGCTTCTGTCAAATGCAGGGGCGTAGCCAGGATTTTTTCAGAGGTACACACAATCAATGTTGTAACACTCCCCCTACCTCCTCCCCCCACCCTTAAGTCCCAAATCTTTCTCTTTTTTTTTTTTTTTTTTTACTTTTTTAGGTACGCACGTGCGTACAGGTAGCTACGCCCCTCAGATGGTCATGTTTGTGGATTGTGATTGGTGGATTTCGGTCCATTTTGTCTGTTTCTATCTTCTGGGGTCCATTTCTTGTCGCCATAGTTATGATCGACGCCAACACAAGTACGTAACTCTTAGTTCGGCTTTGAACTTCTGTCTGAGTTCGCGTATTATAGAAATTAAAGGCGCAGCGAAATCAACATTTACCTTGCCGTAGCGTTTTTCGTAGTCTTAAAAAATCCATTCGTTTCTAATTTAAGAGAGCTTGTGCCTTGAAAATCGAAGGACTACAAACGATCCATTCTCGTCCCCAGAGCTCCACGGTTTCTTTTGTAAATTGCGTCTCGGATCCGTACAGGGCCCTTTTTTCACGGCAGGTCGAGTATTCTCTTGGTATCAGTCTCTTTGTGCTTGCATCGGGCCAAAGGCCGCCTTCAATTATATGCGCAAGCATTACGCACTGATCAGCGGAATTAACAAAAACAGTCTCATTCTCAATCTGTCATATCAGTGAAAGGGCTGGAAAGGGACGGTGTCGCGGCCAACCTCGTTCCCAGGATCTTCTCCTTCCCGGGGAACGAGGTTGTGTCGCGGCTTATATGTCGTGTTTTCATGATTATGCCCAGGCGTGCGTTTCTCAAAGGCCCCGAAAACTTTTCGGGCCCGAAAAGCCTTATTTTGTGCACAGTGTTAATGACAAGAAATAAGTTTTTGTTTATTTTGAAAGCTTAGAAATAGAATTCGTAGTTGACGAAACACGTCGGGCAGGCTTGTGGGCTATTAACTTCAGCTCCACTTGATAGAAACTAAGAATTAAAAATGGCTTTCGGGCCCGAAATGTCTTCGGGACCTTTGAAAAAACGCATTAGCGCTAATCCAGAGTTAAAAGTTAACCGATGATTTAATTTATCTTGTTTAAAAATGTTTTCAAAAGCTAATTTTAAGCTAGAGGTGAAGACAAGTCAAAGTCGAAACTGAAGGCCAAAAAGTCGTCAGAAAAAATGTCATTGATTAGTTATTTAACTGGATTAAAGATTGACGCTAATCCTGGTTCAGCTTAATCGTGCTTTGAACAACCCGGCCCAGGAGCGTGCTTTAAGCTTGTGTTATAATCTTGATTTGGAGGAAAAGACCGGCTGGAAACCATTATTTACTACGTACAAATTAAGCTTAATGAAATTAGCGTACAAAATATTTAATAACATGGTCCCAGACTGTATGAATAGCTTATTAGTTAAACATTTTGAACACGTAAATCTTAGATCCAGAGAAGAAAATAACGTCATCGTAAAAATATTTAATTACTCTTTTATGAAAAACTCGATCCACTACAGAGCATCTGTTTTGTGGAACAGAATTTTAAACATTTTTAAATTATCTACCAGTTTAAGAAGTTTTAATAACCGTCTTTTAAAATCGGCTGAATTCCTTAGCTTTAAATTCAACACTACAGGCTCAAACCAGTGCAAGCCTGAGCACAATGATGACTTTGTATATTTCTAACAATACTTTGCTATTATAAAAATTACTAATGCTATATGAATATCAGTCGAATTTTCTTAACTTTTTTAACTACATTGTATTTAATTTTAACTTTTAAATATTTTTATTATACTATAGCTACGTAGGTATAAATTTTAACACATATTTAAATATTTTATCTTTTTGTTATACTTTCATAGTTCAGTTTTACACGACCCCACAAGCTGTGCAGCTTTAAGTATTGTTCCATATAAGAACGTAGCAAACTTCATTGTTCTGCGGCAGCTCTTTCCCACATAGAATATCTTTGATTTCAAGAATAGAGGAGGAGCTGATGGTTAATAATTATATTTCATTATAAAAAAAATCCATTTGCGTCAAATAAATTTTAGGAAATGTTCGTGCTTAACCAAATGAATCAGAATAGCAGAAGACAATAGCTAATAATTTTGCTTCTTTGATGAAGTTCCCCAAATACAATTTCTTTTAAAAATTGTATGTTGTGCGATTGGGTCTCAAATTACTTGAAACCTTAAAAAAAAATTAGACAATGCACCTTGAACCCTTTTAGCGGTTTTTGAGTCTAGGCCAATGAGATCACTAGTTGTAACAATGAAAAATCTTGACATTCCATCGTGTTTGACATTCCATTGCCGTTCAGCGCTATCCTTCTTATGCGGATCATTACTTAATCACTAATCGTGTCTAAACAAAGGTTTTACATTACATTACAACAAAATAACGGGAAAAACAGTGAACATTCCAAAAGAAAGGCAATTTTGATTTCTTGACCGCGAAATCAAATTTGATGAACTGTGATCCACTTCAATCCTTCCATTTCCAAACTTCTGTTTTGCTCGATAGAATCTTTTTAGCCAATTTAGTTGTACATTGTGTGGCATATGGCAATACAACTGCATGGAAATAAGCTACGCTACGCGCAATTTTCGATTTCGGCGGGAAAGTGTTCCTCAAAGGCGTTGGAAAAACAGAATTGACCAGCTTACAGTGAATCGCGTCATTTTATTTACCAGTCCATAATATGCAAGACTTGAAGTTTATGTATGTACAACGCGTAATGTATTTGAGAATGGTTAAAAATATAGCCATTACATGCTTGTTAATAAGGTTATTTATGTACAAATTATATTACAAGCATTTCAACGATAAGGTGTGTAACAAGATTAACAAACGTTACTGAGAAAACTTTGACAGCAAGTCCAGGTTGTTTATTTAAAAATACATCTACGACGCTGTGGTGGTGACACGTTTAGCGACGTTTCCGTTCAACAGTTTCAAAACCAGGTTCGAGGCTTATTTTTACAACAATGGCAGTGCAATTATTATTGAGCCAATAAGAAAGATTACATATAGTGAAATAAACTTGTCAGAAGTGCAACAGATTCGAAGCGCGGGAAAGTTTGTAATCGGTTGCAAACACAGGGAATTGAATAGCAAGCAAAAAGCGAGGGAAAAGTCACCTGAGGCCCAACCCGATCGGCAGTGGCTATGCGTTTGATTAGCTGGTAACACAACTGTATTGGTCTGATTGGCTTACAGCATGTCACACGACGCTATTAAAGTCATCGGTGAAACAAAGCAAATATTGTTAGTTATTCCTTTTAAAGGTTATTGAAAAAAAAAAAAAAAACAGCTCTATTGAAAAATGCAGATTGGTTTGACAACCCAGAAGTTTTCATTCAAAGTCTGACCCATTTTAGAAATGTTAGAGAAATTGCCGACGGTAGGAAAGCGGGTGTTTCCCTGTCAGTCATACCACAAATAAATCTTGGCATCTCACGGTGGCACGATGAATAAAAATAGAGGGACAATTTAAACAGAAAACAGTTACATGTAACTGGTAATGTATGTAACGAGCAGCGTTTAACACACGTAGGACCCTAGCCCATGTTACGCTTAAATTTTTATAATCACAATAATAAATATTTATTTTCACAGTTTGGTTTCAATTGGAGTATTTTCTGCAACCGGTTCGTTTCCTTCACTTCGTTGGTTTTCTTCACTCAGTCTGTTATCTTCACTCGTTCCATTCTCCTCATTCGCTTCGGTGTCTTCACTTGGTTTGTTTTCCTCTGGAGGTATCTAAAAGTTTCGCAAAACATAGTCCTTTTTAGTTTAACCTAACACAACACTTTTCTTGTCTCGCCAGCGGGCTGGCCAGATAATATTGTTAATATATTAGCGCACCAAAGTGTAACGTCACAAAAGCGTAAAATTTGTGAAATCATGGGATTTGATGAGATATTCGGAAAGAGCATGACAAAAAATGGCCCCTTGCCTAAAATCAGCATCCTGTTGCAATTTGGGGATGAGATGTTGGCGCTTTTATGATCTGATGACTTCAAACAACCAATTCTAATTTCTCTCAGTTTAAAACGTTTCAATTGACAATTAGTTTTTGCTTTTACTTCTGATTGGCTGAGAAAGTGGCGCGATATTTTTTTTTGCCAATCACAAAGCTAGGTCAGGTAGATAACCGCTCTATGACCTTGTGTTTGATTGTGAATCCACGACCAGCGATATAGTGATCGTAAACGATTATGAAAAAAAAACAGCCTTCAATTGATTTGGGCAGTTCTGAAATGTTTTACTGATTACAAAATGTATTTCTACTTGTATAATACTAAGCTTCCATTACACTCTTTGTGTACTTTCCTGTTACGATATTTAAGGTCAGCACACAGGAGGCGACCAGTCGTCTGCGTGTGAACTACTCATTTTCGGCAAAAAAAAAAAAATGTAGCTGCGCCGACCAAAATTTGGTCGCGGCGACTGTTTGCAGAAATTTTATCTGGTTTGAATTGAAACGACTGGTCCTGACGCCTAGTCGCAGCAATTTTCGTATGTACTGGCCGTGCAACTTCTCTTAGACTTCCAATAAAGTCCTTCGTCTAATATTTATTCGTGAGGCCGACTTGTGGCAAGTCTAAACTTCTCTCTGCGACCAAATAAAGTAATCTTAACCAGTCAAATGCCAAATCAAACTGTTTCTGCAACTTGTCGCATCGTGTGCACTACTTGTGAGACTAGTCACTGCGAATTAAAAAGGGACAAAACCAATGAAACACCAAACCAGTCGCTGCAACCAGTCTCTACGTATAAACAACTACAGGCGACTTGGTTGCCGTGACCAGTCTCCCCGTGTGCGCCGAACGTTAGACATTAGAAACAAACCTTTTACGTTGCGCCTTATTCTGTGAAGTGATGACTGTGACTTGACAAATGTGCCTTCTTTCTGTGCTACCTATCACATTGACTCCCGTGGTTAATACTGACTACACTGCACTAATTAATGACTATTCTACACTAACGACTATTCTACACCAGAGAGGTTTTCAATCAAGTGTCACAACACCAAAACCAAAGTTATTACTCTGACCAATCAAAACGGAGGCAGACAATTCAATGAACCAATCAGAACTCGCAGTAAGTACATGTAGCCGGCGACAAGCGCTGTAAAACGCGTGCGCGTAAGTCACAATTGGTTTCGGTTTTACCTCTGATTGGTTGAAAAAGTGGCGCGAGATTTTTTAGCCAATCACAAAGCGTACCAAAGCAAAACCAAAGCAATCCCGAAATTACTTTCGACATTCAAATGAAAACCGCAGTAAGCCAGGCTGCTTGCGAGAAAGTCTGCTACACGGCCGTTACTTGCCAAAAGTAGGAAGGATCGTTGCGTGACGACACAAACAGGAGCCTATGAACGTGCTGACTTATGTTCTGTCCACACGGTCACGTTTCAACTGGCTTTAACGAATTCTAAAATGATAACAACTCCGAACAACATCTTGCAAACTTAAAATATAAAGATAAACAAGAAAACAACAAACAAACAAGAGTAAACATAATATTTCGGTACTTATTACAAGACCATTACTTTGTTAGGTTTGATAATGGTCTTGTAATAAGAACCTAAATATTACGTTTACTCTTGTTTGTTTCTTGTTTTTTTTTGCTTATACTTATATTTTAAGTTTGCAAGATGTTCTTGCAGTTGTCAATATTTCATATTTCTTACATCTGTCGGCTAGAAAAGGTTTTTAACGAATTCTGCAGCTAAATTAAAGTAATAGGTGGAAATCCGCCACTGCAGGGATTTTATCGTTATGTTCTGCAAATTAAATCGGAGTTACTCACTTGCTCGTTGTCTCTTTTCTTGGCCTCGCTATTCTCTTCAATAATTTCGTCATCCAGGACTTCCTCAGCTTGCCTGTTGTTGACAACTTCTGCATCCTCCTGGTTTTCGTTGTTTTCTTCAATCTCTTCATCTGTTACTTCTTCAGCCGGCATCTGATCAATTGGCTTGTCCTCGACTGTTTCTTTAACAAGATAAAAGACATATTTGAGCAGCTATGCCGCTACAAGCACACAACCCCCCCAACCAACATTCCCATGCTGCTTTATAATAATAACCAACTTGTAACACCTTATCTCTGTCAAATGCCCACTAGAACGAACCCTGCTTGTGATAAGTAGATTTCGGATCTACTGTAATCATAGAATCCTTTCGGAACACTAATTGTAAGTCTTATAACTTTCGAGTCTGCGCATAAAATCGTACAGCAGTCTGAACATTTGACGCTATCTTGCAGTGTTCCCCAGTTTTTTCTTTTTTTTCAACTGAGTTTATAAGGTTAATTGGACCCTGGGTGCCAGAGACTTTTCTCGCACCCTCGTCGCTCTAATATTACACTCCCTTTATCCCTGTTATATTTGTACCCACGGTAAGTAAATTGGGAAGACCTTAGAAAACAACGGTCTGGACCACCTCGGACACTTATTGAGAATTATATAACGTAATGTCGACACTTAGAATTTTATTTTCAATAAATTTTTAAGTGTAAAAAAGAAAATCTAAAATCTCCACTCAGGATTGAACCTGTCACCTCAGCTACGCTTAGGCTTACATAGCCTACCGTACCAGAGTACCACGTAGCTTCTCGGGTTGTTGAGGCCTAAATTTAACTATATAAACTGCTAACCCTAACCTCAACTGAAAGCAAACCAGTTACTCCGTTATATAAGTCTCAATAAGGTGTCCGAGGTGGTCCAGGCCGTTGTTATCTAAGGTCTTCCGTAAATTGGCCACAACAAAAAATATTCAAAAGCTGACGTTTCAAGCGCTAGCCCTTTGTCAGAGCAAATCAAGCAATTGTGGGCTTTTTGTGGTTTATATATCGAAATCAATGTATTTGAAGGTCCCATTTCACAGAGTCAAGTCGAGCAAGACTTCCACAAGTGTTTACATGTAGATTGTAGGCTGCATGAACAGCACTATGCAAGGGTTGTACGCTATATACAAAGTACTTACCCTGGCCAATCACAACAGACGCAGACAATCCAATGAACCAATCAGAGCTCGAAGCAATTACATGTCGGCGGCGCCAAGCGCGGGAAAACGCGTGCGAGCAAGTCACGATTGGTTTTGGTGTTGCTTCTGATTGGTTCAGAAAGTGGCGCGAGATTTTTTAGCCAATCACAAAGCGTAGCAATGCAAAACCAAAGCAATCGCGAAATTACTTTCGACACTCAATTGACTAAGAGTACAGTTAGTATTTACCTCGATCATCTTGGATTTCCCCGGCGTTTATCTTGTCCTCGCCACTTGCTTCATACACGGAAGGTTTCACTGATGGATTAACGCAAAAGTAGGTTGAAATAAATTGACCAAAAATTCAAGAGTCATGAGCTAGTGATGTCATGTGTGTCTAGGTAAAGTTGCAAAGAGCCACAGGATGCCCACACAACTAGAACTTAAACTGGTTTGTATAACAACTAGGAGTATTGCTACCCCCCTGGATGGGATGCTAGTCCACCACAGGGTTACCCGCTCGTTAATACACCTGGTTGGAGAGAGAAAATGTAGAGCAAAGTTTCTTGTCCAACAAAACGACAAGACAGTTAAGACCTGGCCTGGCCTTCAACAACCGACCTTTAGGTTGAAAGTCCAACGCACTAGCCACTAGACCACCGCACCTCCTGGCAGCAAGCGGGAGTAACACAAATTAAGGAATATTGCAGGGTTAGAAGCTTATTTGAATTTAAAAGTCGGCTGAGTTAACGTTTTAGCTGTTTAGACGTGCGTTTCACGAAAGTCCCGAAAACTTTTGCGGGCCCGAAAAGCTGTGTTACGTGCAGTAAATTTACCAACAAGGATTCAATATTCTTTGATTTAAAAGCTAAGCAAATGCGGGATAAAAACTTCATCGCCACTCGAAAGAAACTGAAAAGTCCTAGGGAGTTTTGAGAAACGAACGCCAAGTCCTTATAAAACTCGACAGATGTTCCTCAGAAGTCCTTTTGTTAGAGTTTAAGAGTTGCTTGTTGAGAAGGCTTTAGGACGATCGAGCAAAAATCTTCTAACATTGATTTTTTATACAACTTAAAGTTGTATAAAAAATCTTTTGCTACAGTAAGACAATGAAAAGCCACCCTCATTTTGAACAAAATCGTTCTTCATAACTCGGCTACCCAGCTATCAACCCTTTATGTGGTTAGTTTTCTTCCTTTGCGCGTGCGCTTGTACATGACGTAGCATGGCGTTGGGGCATCAATAACGTGCGCAGTATAGAGCAGTTTTCAATTGAGTATCGAAAGTAATTACATAATTGCTTTGGTTTTGCATTGCTACGCTTTGTGATTGGCTAAAAAATCTCGCGCCACTTTCTCGACCAATCAGAAGTAAAACCAAAACCAATCGTGACTTGCTCGCACGCGTTTTCCCGCGCTTGGCCTGCGCCGCCGACATGTAATTGCTTCGAGCTCTGATTGGTTCATTGGATTGTTTGCGACTGCTGTGATTGGTCAGAATAATTACTTTGGTTTTGGTTTTACTACACTCAATTGAAAACCGCTCTAAAGGATGCACATAACAAATTAGCGCGAACGTCGTTTTTAAATTAACTTTCAACATGGCAAATTAAGATACCTTCATGATCTTCTTGTTCTTCCTCTCTGGATGTACGACCTTGTGATGAACGTCCACCTGTGAAGAACAAAACACTTTGTTTTAAATAAAATAAATTATAACTCCGGTATTAAATTTAAAAAGTTCAGCTGGTTGACTGAGGTATTTGTAATTTTAACATGATTCTTGATTGAAGCACCTGTACTTGGTTCTAATGTTAATTTGTATTCAATTTTGTCTATCAGTTTTTTTTTCTTTTTGCCATGACCTTACACATCCTGTGGGCAAGCTTAAATTCTAACACAGCTACAACAATAGAGCAGTTTTCAGTTGAGTGTGGTAAAACCAAAACCAAAGTAATTACTCTGACCAATCACAGCAGTCGTAAACAATCCAATGAACCAATCAGAGCTCGAAGCAATTACATGTCGGCGGCGCCAACTTCCGGCGCGGGAAAACGCGTGCGAGCAAGTCACGATTGGTTTTGGTTTTACTTCTGATTGGTCGAGAAAGTGGCGCGAGATTTTTTAACCAATCACAAAGCGTAGCAATGCAAAACCAAAGCAATTGTGTAATTACTTTCGACACTCAATTGAAAACTGCTCTAATAATACAATAAATATAACAATTATAAGTACAATTTTACCTACACACATGTGGTATCGCAAGTTTTCAATTGAAAAATATTGGAGAATTCAAATTAGAGGTTCTGAAGAGGTGCGTGGCTACTGGGGTTCTCCTTATACAAAAACCGTATTTAGCGGCTGATGATGCTTTTCCTTATTATCCATGATCTTCTATCAAGCGTGAAATCCTCTATTCAACTACTAGACATAGTTACCGGTACTAAACTTAATGGTGAAGTACAATGTAATACGGGCAACAAAACCATTCAAGTTGTCGCGTTGTGTTGAAGGTTGCAGCCCTGATGTTGCGCGTATTACCAACTACGTGAGCAACAAATTTTCATGTGGCAGAAAGTAGACGTCGCTTCAACTTTTTGCAACATGAAAATTTGTTGCGCCCGTAAAGGCCCGTTTACACATGCGATTTTTGATGCGATTTTTGTCGCGTTCTCCGATGCAACTTTTGTCGCAAGTGTAAACTAGCGGCAAATTTCCTGTGCGAACGGGTACGACATTTGCTTTGACTTGCTGTGATTTCCCAAAAATCTCCGCCAAGTTGCAGGGTAATTATTATCATAAAGAGGCAACGTTGGAAATTTTAAAGCGCTAATTTTCAATAACTGGAGCAAAAGTATGGACCCAAATTCCTCCCGACTGGAGAGATACGTCTAAATCTGTCTTTAAGAAAAAAATTCGAGGATTTTTATTCGATACACTTTTGGATAGGGATGACTATGTTGAAGTCGATACCTTAATTCAAATACAACACTTAAGCTCTTCCAAATAGATGTAAAGTATTTATTTTATAATAGATTTGACTATTTTAGCAAATATTTACGCAGTGTCATATCTAATTTTTGTTCTCTTTGTAAATTTATTCTTACATCTAGGCTTTCTTATATTTTCTTTCTTGTCCTCTTCACCTCCCGCCTCAATTAGCCTAAGCTAACCGCGGGTTGCGTGAAAAATTTCCTTGTTTCTCTCTTAGTTTACTAAATTTATTTATTATTATAATAATTTATTTATTGTATTTGTAATTGTAATCTGATAATAATTGTAATAATAAAGTTGTTGTTTTTGTTGTTGATGTTCGAAACCTCTGCGACATCGCGCGACAAATCGCGCCCAAATCGCACTGAAATCGCCGCCCGTTTACACATGCGATTTGAAGGTGCAACTAGCGCGCGACAAAAACTGCATCGACAAGTGCGACAAAAACTGCACAAAAAATCGCCTGTGTAAACGGGCCTTAAGTGGTAATGCGCGCAACACCAGGACTACAATCTGCAACACAACATTGTTGCACCTTAAAGGGGCTTAAATTGTCACCATGTTAAAAGACATAAGTGAAAACCCCCAAAAAATGTTAGTCCAGTTTTGTTTAGAATTATTCTACTAGTGCTCTAGGATAGAAATGGAATATTGCGACTTGAATAAATTGGGCCAATTTTTTTTTTGGTTAAGATTCACTTGATATCTTCCTCTTAGTGTTCTATAAGCATTTCGTGTATGACAACGGTACTTAGTTTTAATTTGGGGGAGTTTTGACCCAACATGCAACTTCAAAATTCCTATGACAAAAAGCTCCTTTTAAGACTACAGGTACATACCATCGACTGAGCTATTTTGTCTTTCATTGATAATTTCTTCCAGAGGAACACCATTGTCTCCAAGAACATCAGTGACTTTCTCTTTGATTTCTTCATTTAACGGTATCTCTTCAACCTCTTGCTCTTGTATTGAGTCGCTTTCTGCCTTTGACGCATAAGACCGCAATGGTTCTTCAACATGTTCCGAAAAAAAGTCGTTTCTCCTCACTGATGCTAGTGTGTCTTCAAAGTGCTGGACAGGTTCAATTTCTCTGGGAGATTCTGGCGATGAATGGCCGTTATCATCTCTTGAAGAAAAGTCTTCAAGTATTCTCTTGTTCTGATGATGAATTATGTAAATAGACTGATGTTATTCAGTGAAAAGTTGTGTAATACGGCTCAGTTTTTTTACAAGGCAGTTTTTATTTTTTCGAACCTTTAAGTGAAAAAATAAAAGTTGACAAGTAAAAATTCCCAGCCATATTACACAACGTTTTGCTGAATAAATTTAGCAGGGGTGTCACTTTGAAAAACGTTATATCGTGAATCGCTAAAATTTAACAGAGATATTGGCGAATAATGGAAGTGCATAAGGATTGTTTTTTATTGAAGAGATTGCGCTTTGCGGCAATGCTGTAAGCGACTAAAGTTATGCTTTTTAAAAACGTGGTTTTGTGTCCAAGTTTGCTTCTTGAGAAGAACACAAAGCAAGTTGATTTCACCACTCGTTGATCCGTCAAAACGTCTATTGTGTCATATCTGACTCCGATTTTTTTATTTCAACTTTAATTAAAAGTTATTAGCTTTTAACCCTATCCAGACCGGGCTTTTTTTGACCGTCTGGGACCCGGGGGGGGGGGGGGGGGGGGGGGCTCCAGAACCCCCCCCCCCCCCTATGTAACTTTGAAACCGCTTATGCTATGGCCACCAAATTTACACAGGACAATGTTGTCATGAATTCTAGTAAGTACAGATACTTTGGTGTCATAATGACGTAACGTGACGTCATTATGACGTCATATAGTCGATTTTATTGGCTAAAACAGTCTTTCATCAATATTTTCTCAATTTTGAACATATAACAACAAGACTTTAACAGCTACCTCTTTAATAAAAGCCTTTTGTTTACTA
This sequence comes from Dendrophyllia cribrosa, assembly GCA_024195265.1. NCBI lineage: Eukaryota > Metazoa > Cnidaria > Anthozoa > Scleractinia > Dendrophylliidae > Dendrophyllia > Dendrophyllia cribrosa. Next base: position 23,466,651 of record JAJLRJ010000011.1, on the reverse strand, counting down.
ACACTGTTGGTGTTATTAACAATAACAGTGACGTCATTATGACGTCATATACAATGAAATAACCAACTGAAACGTTCTATAAGGCATATCTCTGAAACAAACGGTAGTGTCCATACCAAACTTTCACATATTGATGCAGAAGTAAAAGTTAATGAATTCGTACACTTTGTTGCTATGGTAACAGCATGTGACGTCATAGAAGTGATGTGTACATTTTCTTAAAAACTGGAACAGTTAACTTTGCAAATTATGGCTTTTCATGTACGTAATGAATTTTAAAAAAGCTTTCTCAAGTGAAAAGGACATTTTTATGATATTTTGACAATAAATGTTTACAGATAATGGAATTACACAGACACGTAATATACTAGAAATAAATTTCCCATTTTATCGTCCGCCATCTTGGATTAGTCCAAACGTGTTTATTTCGGTAAAAAAACACCGAAAAATAAAGCAAATGGACTGCTAAAGCTTAGTTTATTGTGGGAAAATGTTATACAATCCAAAATATGAACCAATAATAATAGTATAGAGAAAAACGACCTTTAGTAAAACTTCGATCCGCCATCCTGGATTTTGACATTTCATATTCCACGTTTTCCTAAAATTACCGTTAATTAACCTTAATTAATAAACAAATATACATAATTTGATCAATTATCGCTAAATTAAGTGTAAAATATTAATTCAATAAGAAAACTTTGAAATAATCTTGATTAAAGCGAAAAATGCTAATTTTGTAAAACATAGGTGTCAAAAAGCGGTTGCTATAGAAACGTCAATGTCGGTGGACAAAGGACGCTAACGTGAAAATGTTTCCAGATAAATTTTAGGAAAAGTCACCAAATTTGGTGGTCATTGCATCAACCGTTTTAAAACGACACAACTTCAAAGTTCGAGCGGGCTCCAAAAGCCCCCCCGGTCTGGATAGGGTTTGAGTCAGATATGACAATCTACAATACACCTAGTTTACGTCCCTGCAGTGTCAACTCATGAAATTCTCTATCCACGCTGAATTCTTGGACACAAAATTGGGCTAAACTGTAGAATACCCGTCCACTTATTTGCATCTCATTGAATAAGAATGGATCCTTTTGTTTTCATATGCTTCGTTCTTTAAAACGTATAGGAATATGTAAATAAGTGGACGGGTATTCTAAAATCGCTCCCAAAATTGCTTGTTTTTACGCTTCCGAAGGCTTCCCGAGCAAACACGAATGCAAAAAATATATATTTATGGTAATTTTGCTAATTTTAATACACGGGCTATTGTCAACACTTCATGCAGAAAGAACAATGCCTTGAAAAATAGTGTATTTTACCAGACAGCGCTTTGCACGAGCAATTATGGGCCTTTATCACGCGGCGGCCATGTTGATTCCCAGGAGAATAAAATGCTTTGTTTTCCCCTGCTTAACCTCGTTCTCAACTTTTTCACTGCGAGGCTTGGGGGGTAAATCTTTTGTTTTTATACAAAATGGCGGGGCGTGATAAAAGCCCATTGATGCAGAAACATTACAAAGCCTGTTCGTGAATATTTCGCGCATTTTCGGTATCAGCCGTCGCACTTCGTGCATACTCTTTTCATAAATGCATACTGATGAGCGGAACCTGTCCCCCGCGACCTTAACACAACAGTTAATTGCTCATTTTATCTAAGATTTTAAAGTGTCTCTTAAGCATGGTTTCCATATAATCGCAACGATCGTTACGATTAACGATCGCTGCGATTCTTGCGACCCTTGCGATCATATGGATACCCTGTTATTACGGACAGTTTTCTCGGTCCCTGCAGAAAGCTTATGAATGAATACATGTTATTTTTTTCTAAAATTTGCCCGCTTAATACGGACACCCGTTATTACGGACAACGTTATTGATTACGGCGAGTCTTTGGCGTCCTAACTGAAACAACCACATACACTGCACAAAGTTAACCTCGTTAATATCAACAATTTAGCTAATTCTAAAGGATGAATTGAAAATGTTTTCAAATGGGCCAAGTCAATCTGCAGCTGCACATAACATCATACTATCATACTTTTTTGTGTCTTAGTGGGGTTACATGTAGATGAGGTAGTGTAGTGTACTGTATTTTTCCTTTATAATAACACTAAAACGCTTAAAGGGGTTATGTCACCATTTTTAGTGTTACTTTAAAAAGCCAAAAGGCTTCAGTGAAAACAAACGCAAAAATAATGGTCCAGTTTTGTTTAAAATTATTCTACTAGTGCCCTAAGAGTAAAAAATAAGTGTCTTGGGCTGCAGATGGCCAGGATAGAAGTAGATTGCATCTTGAAAAAATTGGGCTAATTTTTTCAAGTTTATTGCTCGATCCTGTCTTGGAAAACTCGCTAAAACTCTGATTATGGTCTATTTTCGCTTAGAAATTTCACTTCATATCTTCCTCTTAGTGTTCTACGTGTATTAGAATTTTGTGTACAACAAAGGTTCTTAGTTTTAATTTGGGGCAGTTTTGATGCAAAAACCTAAACTTCACCATGGCATAGCTTCTAAGTTAAATATGACTTCATTTATGAGAACCCACTTTGAATACATGTACAGATACCTGCATGTAGACAGTTTCCGCAATCCCGACAGTGTTCATATTATTAACAGAGTTTGACTGTATACAGATAGATACAAGTACAAATGTAGAGTGCACACATTTGGAATTAATGACAAAAATAACAGGTTTATCACTCACAGGATCCTCAACATTTGCTACAAGGCCTTTCTGTTTTGTTGTCCTTTTTGCAGCACCACGTCTCTGCAAATATAAGGGGAAAAAATACATTACATGTAATTTTTGTATGTGTTTTTTAGTTACTAATGATTAGTTAATATAAATGTTAATTAATAGTTAGTAACTGTCAGTTAATAATGATTTCAAGAATAGACCTCATAATTTGTGGCCGATTGTTTCTTTAACAAGATAAAAGAAGGATTTGAGCAGCCATGCTACTCCTAACCCTACCCCCCCCCCCCCCCCCCAAACCGACATTCCCATGCCGCTTTACAATAATAACCAACTTGTAACGCCTTATCTCTGTCAAATGCCCACTAGAATGAACCCCGCTTGTGATGAATAGATTTCAGATCTACTGTAATCATTGTAAACGCCCATACAGATCTCCCGCTCATATTTTATATACTACATGTTAAACAGCCCTGCCTTTAATAAGCCTCATTAACATGTGCAAAATTCAACATAATTTTTACTCCCTGTCTAAAATGAAGTAAAGAGGGCTTAATAAATTACATACAAATACGAAACACAAATACCTCTCCTCCCCCCCCCCCCCCCAAAAAAAAAAGGAGGGATATGCAATTCAATGGTATTATCTCAGGCACATTTGCATTAATTTTAGCCTGCGTAGCAAGCGTTTCAGTGCAAACGAATTTTTCTGCATTCTGACAGCGCGAAAATTGGGGCGAGAGCAAAAAATCGGATGGGGGTGGGAGTGGAAAAATTCGTTCCTACGGAAACTCTTGCTACGCAGGCTAATGTAATTTCAAGGAGGTCCTTTGGCAGGGACCAATGCTGGTCACTAAATTAAAAGCGATGGGCTGATTCAATATTTCAAAGTTTTAAGACAGTATAGCCTTAAGTTAAAGTAAAAGAGGTTTTCCTTTTGAACTTTTCATAACCTTACAAGTCATGTCAACAACAACTACATGTATGTAAAGAACAATGTAACATAAAATTGTTAATTTTTTAACTACAATGTACCAAGGGGGTCAAGAAATTCAAATTCAAGAAAAATCTCCAATTTTAAATGGTATCATGCAAAATTTACTGTTAGGTAGTATCATTTGAATGGCCCGCACAGACTCAAAAGTTATAAAAACAAAATTACATGAACATGTCATGATTCTTCATAATTGACTCTGGGAGTGAAAGGGTTGATATGATGACAAGGATGACGACAATGATGTTGATGATGATCATGGTGATAATGATAACGATGACGATGATGATGATGATGATGATGATGAGGATGATGTTGATGGCAATATTGATGATTATGATTAAATTATGACAACGATGATGATCATAGTTTGGGACTAACTGACTTATGACAGTCTTTGTAGCAAAACTTAAATTTTATTTTTGTCAAGCATTTTTTACATGAGCCTCTGGCTCAGGAGATTGGGTGACGACTCTCTTTATTATCGACCTTAGATAAATTATTACTAATTATTACTACTAATAAAAGTAATATTATATAACAATAGTAAAGATGACTACTCAAGCATTAATGCAACATTGATCAGACTTACAGATTTTCTGGGTGGTTTTATTTCTGTCACTTTTGGTTTGGTGGAAGTTCTATAACAAAAGAACAGAACTGTGATCAACACTTGATTTCTCCTCACCATACTGTAACAACACAATGCCAAGTAGACACATCAGGCAACCAGGATAAGAAATTAAAGCTACAATTTACCAAAGCCAATCTACAAACTACATGTAGATGTAGATTGGCTTTGGTAAACATTACACTCTTCTCAGATAATAAAAGTTTACACCTTACTTATAAACTGACCAATCAAGTGAATTTGCTACCTACTTGTTCAAAGCTTTGCATATGTTATTGTATAGAGTACTAAAGTGATGACATCACAAAAACAAAATTTGGGAAACCTCACCTTAACCAAGGCAAAATTCAGAGCATAAAGGGGCCAATATCTCACACCCAAAATTTTACTAGGATGCTGACTTTTGGCAAGTGGGAGGGGGTGTTTTTCATCATGCCCTTTCCAAATATCTAATCAAATCCCATAATTTCCCAAATTTAAGTTTTTGTGATGTCACACTTTAGTACTCTATTCACAAGTTAAAAGGGGCCATATAAGAAGCATATTCCATTTTAATCAGTAAATATAATTAGAGGAATATGTAATTATTTCATCAAACTAGTTTCATCCTCTTTCCCTTCCCAGAGTTTGCAGTGTACATGTACTAAATGCATGCACTCTACATGAACTTCTTTTTCAAATAAATGAGAACTATATTTTATGTACATGCAATACTTTCTTTCTTGAAATTATAGCAATTTAGAAATGCTGGTTTTCAGGGCTGTCATTAAGGACCATCACCCGTAGCATCTGTTACGGGTGAGTGCAATTGATGAGACTTTGATGTTACGGGTGATCTTGCCTGACATAGGTTAAATTGAACGACAAAGCAACAAGATTGTTACGGGTGTAAAGATCAGAGCAACGCCTGTCTCAAATCTTAATGACAGCCCTGGTTTTAAGGAAGGAGGAAAACTGGCCAGAAATTCGAGGAACAATAACCAACAACATACAAACTGCACCCAGGGACTACTCAGGGGGAAGTAGGGGAAGGGTCAAGCCCCCCTCCACTTTTTATGTCACTTAAAGGTTAAAAAATTTTTTAGCCAAAGACATTTCAAGGCTGTGCTCTTAGAATAATTACAGGGAGCCCAAAGGCTCTCAACTATGAAATCTGGGGTGCCCGGCACTTAAGTTTTATGCAAAAGTAAGTTTTTCTAGTTGCCCGAAGATAAAAGTAAGGAGCCTGAGGCCCCTGGGCACTGCTAGAGCACAGCCCTGCATTTTACATGTAGCACTCATATGACATCAGTATTGCAGTATTGTAGTCTGCATGTAAAATCATCTGTTTTAACGAAATCCTGTTGAAGAATCTAAGCAATATTAAAACAAATTCTGCAACTGTTGCAGTTTTCCAATGATCATTTTCTGTGCAAATGATTTTTTTTCAGCAGGAATTGTCACCACAGTATAAATGTATAGAGTACAGTAAATTGCATGTACATTGTACATGTAGCTGGCCTGATTCCCAGAGAGACTCCGAGGTCGCTCGCACTCACTCTCTCCTCTCCCTGTCTGATGTCCTTTGTTTGAGAGCTTGTTCTTGACGTCATCTGACCGATCAATATTTCCACCAATCAGAGTGGTTGTTAGTCATTTTCTCTCCATCAGGAATTTCAACTAGTTTAGCTTTTTAGTTTTTTTGGGTAACAGCTACATGTACTGTATTTATTTTTAATTTATATATTATGTATACATCTTTGTAATTTTACAGTACAAATAAACGTTGTTGTTGTTGTTGTTGTTGTTATTGAATGCATCTGATTGGTGGAAATTTCAATGGTCAGATGAGGACCAGGAGGGAGAGCTAGGAAGGAGTGAGTGCAAGCGACCTCGGACCGTCTGACCGTCTGACCATCTGACCATCTGAGCATCAGGCAAACATCAGCTTGAAACATCATACATAAATTATGTAAAAAAAAAAAATTGTTTCCCCAGAATCTTGATGTTTCTCGAGATGAAGTCTAGGGAAACATCAAAAATCAAATGTTTCTCAAGAAATCAGTTATTAAGAGATTTGTTACATGTATATAGCAACACAAAAATCACAACACAGCACAGTTTAAAAAATGCGCCAAGCATTCAAGGTAAACATTGATCCATCATATATATCATAACTATGTCACCTTTTGTCACGGTCTGATCACGTGCGCTAGTGGGTAACAGTGCAATGTTACCCTCTGACGTCAAAATTGTTGCCTGCTTTCGCAAATCACGGTTGCCCGCTTAGGACAATTGATGTGAAACAGTTTGTTTGTTAGATGTCATGTGATCATGAATCTGTAACTAATCAATGCACACATTGCATTGAGAAAAACTCCAGCTATATGACAAATGTAATTATAATAAAATAATAACAATGTACAGTATACACTGTACATAGCTCACCGTCTTGGTGTTAGTTGGGCTGCTACTCCTTGATCATTGTAGTTGACACTTCTATTTAAGCTGTAAAAAAGTTTATGTACATGAATTAGTAAAAACAAGCTACAGTAAGGCATTTCAATCTGTAAGAAAAATAATAATTAAAGGTCTGGGTCGAAAACTATGCTACATGTATAGTTTGCCTAAAAAATAAAGTTGCACCAAATTTACCCAATTTTTTTTACAGTCACACACTCATTTTTTTATCTTAAATTTTAACTAACAAGTAGCCCGATAGGCTTCGAAACTGGCTTGTTTGGTCTCAGTTAATTTCCACCCGGTTTTCATTTTAGAGTTTTATATCAGCAAGCCACAATATACAATCTAGAATCTATCAATATGCACAGTCCAGTCCTCATTTACATTTACATTCCACAGCCCGCTTCAAGCACTTCTTAAGGACGGACCATTTTATTGTTAAGAGGGGGGGGGGGGGGGGGGGGGGAATTACTAAAAAAAAATTCCTGCACACCAAAAGTAAAGAAAAAAAATAATGCACAGCGAGCGAAAGGAAAAAAAGGTATGGAACAATCCCGAAAAAAGTTATTGCACAAAATCAAGCCGGGAAAAAAATTCATGATCAGAAAAATTGCCCAACACTGCCACCTGCCTCCACCCGCCACAAAAATAAAATCGTCCATCCTTTAGTAGGCTACAATTTCAGGTCTATATTTTTTTCTCTGATCGGCTCGGTACTGTTAGAAAAAACATAAGTTTAGAACTTTATATATTTTTTTCGCTTTAAAATCCTTGAAACTGCACCTACTACAAGGAATCAGGATTGTTTAAAAACAGGCATTTTGGAGAATCGGTGATGGGGTTTCGAATAAATTAACAATATCAACATGATTGATCAAATAGCGTGACATAAATACGAGATGTGTGGAATTTGAACGTGAATCCACAGAGTAATGCTTGAGAATTGTTTACTCAGCAGTTCTGTGACTTGCCGGAACGTGTTTTATTCAACGATTTATTTGATCTAAACTCGACTGTTTGACAATTGATTTGGTTAGAAAAATGCAACCTGTTTTCCTTTTACCAGAAATAGATCACATCCGAAAATCACAGAGATTTAATTTATAACAATTCCGTCGAAATTAGAATGGTAAATATTTGAATTATAGTTGCTGACATCACTGATTACGCCATTTCTGAAAACCGGAAGTAAACTTAAGGTACGGTGTTGGTCACAGCAAAAGCGATTCCTGGGGCAGGTGACCCGACAGGGGAAAAAAAAAAGAGGGTTTTTTAAATACTGTCTCGTCGCAGAGCGACGAGTCAGTTAATTAGTATTTTTAAATATTCGCATTCGAAGAAGGCAATCCTAATTTTGTGTTGGTTGTCCTGTGGTTTATGAGCAGTCAAATTTGAGATTTTTTGGTAGACGGTCTTCCAAATGGCTGCCCCTATTGTTTTTTTTCAGGGGCTCATTTCCTCCGGAAATTCCTTCGAACGCATCTCCATAATCTGTGATTACTGCTACAGTAGTTTAATTTTACTAACTAATTTTCATAATTTACTACTTGTTATATTCTTAGTTTATTGTGGAATCTGGAAACTAATGTCTAGGCTAGCTCACATTAAATAAAGTATGTAATATATGTATGTACATATACATATATGTATTTTCTTGTGGTAAACATGAATCCCGTTTTATTTTATTTTTTTATTGTTAGGGGGGCTTATTTTAGAAGATATTGGACAAAAGAACCAAACAAAAGAACACAATACAAGTAATGGTATTTGTGTATCAGACAAAGGACTTTAAACCTTTCAAAACATAACAATTTTTTAATAAGGTTAAGAAATGTAGCGATCTTCTTTCTTAAATTTCAGTGCCATACACTGTAATTTACAGCGATTTGCCAATGCTAGCCCAATCAATTTAATGGGAAATTTTAACACCTTTCAAGTGGAGCATCTTCATCTTCATTCAATGCTAGTGTAAATTTGTTAAATTCAGTATTCTGATCAGAACTTAATAATTTTCTCCTATCAATCCGAAGTTCCAGCGCTTTAATAGTTTGTTTGTCGATTCGCAAACTTGATCAGTTCTTTGCGAAAATAATTCAGACAGCTGAGTAACATTCCTTTCGGCGCGACCGGGTACATTTCTTCGGTGTTTTTTTATTCTTCGGTCCCCGACATATTAAACTGAAATACGAAGCGAAAGCGCTCGAAAAAATATCAACAGGCTGCCAAGAAAAATGACATAATGTCTGGAAAACAACAACTAAAAAGCTACGCAAAAAATTCGGTAGGAAGTCGGAAAGAAGTAAAACTGAGACCCAGGACGGCGAAGAGAACGCCTTGTTGTTTTTACATCGATCCGCTCGAGCTGTTCGACGAAAGCGAGGGATTTCTCCATTGTTTGGAAGGAAAATGGGCTGAAAATAGCCTAAAACGTTTCTCGAAAGCTTGGTAAGCAATAGAAATACCTGATTTAATTAAAATTTTAAGCAAATATTTCAGTATTGTGCGGGATTGTGCGGATTTTTAGGAATTGTGCGGAATTGTGCGGGTTTGACCGAATTGTGCGTTCCCGCACCCGCGCACCCTGTCAGAATCCCTGTTTGATGGACCTTTAAGTTGAAAGTTCAAGTTTTCAGCTCTAACCATCTGTGACATGTAACTGGCATCCCGAGGAGGACTCCCATACAAAAATAACGGGGGTGCTCGTCATACCTTTTAGGGGTCAAAATTTGCAGATTCAGGTACCGCTTAGGGTACTTAAATCTAAAATGACTGACAGTTAGAATTATCGCGGTACCTTTTAGGTTATAAAGCAGAAAAAATTAGAATTGGTACCTCTTAGGGGTAAAAATTCATTTGAGCCATGCCGATCAAACAAGATACTTACTTACTTACTTCAATACTCTTGAACCGCGATAAAGTAGCTTTTGTTATATAAACCAGATATAAACCATTAAAAGGGAAAAATAATGTAATTGTAACATTAAAGTTTAATTCTGAGATTACGATGCTTAAATAAAGTTCATATCATTATTATATCCTAATAGTGTACATTGTGCTGCATAATTTGCTAAATCAATAAGCCCTGCATTTCTAACACAATGTAAGCCAACCCTTTGAAAGTTCCCTTAAATAAATATTAGCCACCCGAGATTTTCTCCTGTGCCTACCTTGAATACATGTAGCCCTTGCTAATTGTGGGCACAAGATTTGTAAACCGATACTTAACTTGAAATAAAACTTGTTGTTGTTGTTGTTGTTGTTGTTGTTGTTTACGGTAATTACATGTAATATACTGTTTTATTTTAACTGCAATATTATACACACTATTTTTCCCTGCCTACTGCAACATATTGGCCATTATCATCCAGCTCAGAGGGTTCTGCTACGCAGTGACCATCTAGTGTGTACAAACTGAAATGAAAAACAACAGCAAGGCTATCAACACCAGCTTCTGTATTTGTGTTTAAAAATTGTTATAAATTGTTGCCAGATAAATTTTAAGAAAAACTTGAATGATGAATGAATGAATGAATTTTGAATGAATGAATGAATGAATGAATTGAAAGAATGATTAAATGGTAAAAGTCAGCATGGGCTTATTTTAACCCCACCCCCACCCTCAGGCTAAATAGGGTTACTTAGCTAATCTACATGTACATGTACTACGACAGAACAATTAACATTAACACTTACTAGTACACTGCACCATTCTTGCTAACTGAACTCACTTTATCATTCACAGATTCAAGGACCTTAAATGGAAGATAACAACATAAGGCTGTTACTGTAGATATTTTTTTCCCAAGCCATGAAGAATACAGCCACTCAGAAGGCTGGAAAATTGCATATTTTATCAGAGAATTTTTGACAAAATGATCAAAAAGTTAAAAATAATGACCTTCAGATAAACATGGTAAATTTTGGAACATCTTTGGTATTAAAATTTAAGGCTCATGAGAATGTACATTAATGTACTAATCAGTCATGTGATACATAGAAACCATGTTGCTTCTATTACATGTATATGCAGTCTATAGTTACCATGTACATGTATTTTAACATCTTTTCACAGGCTTATCATTCTCGCTCTGTGTGGTTTCCTGTGCATTTCTAACATCTGGAAAGATCAGTGTGTCAAACTATATATTAATTTATTTAGCCTTACTAAATTAAAAAGCAAAATTTATGCATTTAAAAATGATCAAAATAAAAACACTCAAAATGACTTCCATGAAGTTTATTAATTCGATCAAATTCTCATCAGTTTTAAGAGCCGTGAAATTTGCCTTTACGCGCTTCCTGTGCTCTCAGAAAGGAAATGAATGCTACAGGATATTAGTAAAGCTACACTGTAGTTTGATGTGCCAATGTATCAGACGCACAGTACGTACACCACACAATTTTTTTTTTACCAATTTCACTTTCTGCTAATTGGCACTAGAAAAACAAAATAATGTGAAATTCTGATAGAGCAATTTTAAATTTAAAAACGTTTTTACTGCACTTGTAGCACTCACTTGGTCCATTTTAAAGTCGGTCCTAAGCTGGACTCTCTTAGGTTTTGCATTCATTCCATTACAAAAAACACTGAAAGAAAAGCCATTAACTATTAAGTAAAATGGAGCTTACACTAAATCTGACCACTTAGATATTATTTATTCAACCATTTGCCCTTTATTGTATATTCATTTGATCAACTTATTTAATTCAATTTCCAGTTTACATGTACTGTAGTTCACACTGATTCTTACTTTGCGAACACATGATATGCATTATATATCTGTCAGCTGGAGGGTCTAAAACTAAATTTATGTAGCAGACTCTTGCTGTTTCAAACACAATACTGTTTCCCGTGGTTACATAACCCAGGCTGGCTATCACAGACAATTGTTTACTCTGTCAAGGCTGTGCAAGAGTTATCATGAATGGAGAGCCCAAAGGTCCAATTTGTCCAACTATAAAATTTAGGGTGCCCAGCAGTTAAGCTACTATAGTGTGCAAAAACTATGTATTTGTTGTCACCCGAAGACAAAAGTTAGTCGCCTATGGCACCTGCGGGCACTGCTGGAGCACAGCCCTGTCTATGCATCTACACTGTACATGTACATGTATTGCATGCCTTGAATGCCAGCTTGAGATATTGATCCAATTTTCGAGTTGACCACAATAATAAATTGACCTTTCTTGGATTAATTAGTAACCAGTTAAAATTATAACTTACATTATTGTTTTTATCTCCTCTTTTTTCCTTTGACCACAAACACGGGCTCTGCCAGGAATGTTGCTGAATTTGCGATGATTTAGTTGGACATAATTAATCTGTGTATACATGTGGCAAAATAATTAAGCTTAAACAAAGGCATAAGAATACCACGCTTGAGACATCACACTACTGAACAAAGACAAATACTCTAAAAAGAATCCTTGAAATTTAATATTACATGTGTAATGTTGTTTTTTATCAATTTTATATATAAATTTAAGAAATCACAGTTCTATTTTCTTTCAACTTATTGTCTGGGCTGAAATATTGATCCAAGCTTTAAAGTGTCAATTAATTATTAATCGATGTTTAACTTAGATACGAAACTGTACGTGTGTTTCACAACCCAGTAACTAAGCAATCTCATGGGAATCCAATTAGAAAAAAACAATAAAGATTTTCTCTTTACTTCAGAAAAAGATGGAATTTTGCAACATTAAGTATCTGCGATCAATGAATTACCAAGAAAATCACAGGTCATTGCAAAAATTATTCAATATTGGTGATTTGTAAACCATTTCACTTCACGACAGCTGATCAAATACAAGCGCGGCGATTTAGATTTCAAATTGCTGATTAACACGAGTTTTATTACCTCTGGTAGCTTTACTTGTTGTTGATGAGGTTTGGATGTTTTCCCTTCATATCTAAACACAATAAAACCAAACAAAATCATTAGTAAGCAAAGTTAAAAATTAAAAATTCTGCCCTCGTACGAGATCACGAATCGCACTTGAAGTGTTTGTTCAAGAACAACAGTTATTGATGGCGCGATCGCAAACAAATAGATTAACTCACTCTATTTTCTTGAATCGTTCTCTGCCGAGAACGATGTATTTGCCGTCCCTTTGTAGATCGTCAAGGTTTTGGATACGATGTCTGCCTCCTGGCGTCCTTATTTCTCGAGCAGGCGTACGAAGACTTAGTGATGCAGCGTTCAGAAAAGAATCAAAACTCTTCATCTCTTTCCGCACCACAAAGCGTGTTCTCTTATGACAGTCCCCGTTTAGATGAAGAAAGACGGGCTTTCCCGTATAATAAAGTCTTCTTTCGTGAGCAGCCATGTTCCTTAAAGGTTCTTCCCTTCACTTAGAATTTCTAATTTGGTTTATGATGATAAAACGAACATTTTTTGCAATGATCGGTATAAAGATCTTTCATGCTCTGTGACCTCACTAATTGCGTGAGCATTATGGGATGCACGTTTGATGATTTGTCTACCATAGTGACGTACGTAACTACGAGTTATTTGAACAGATTCATTATTGCTACAAATAAAGAGAAGGCTGTTCATTTGCTTTTCTTTTTAAAAAAAAAACGTTTATTGGCAATAATCTGTTATTGAAAGAGGGGAGGAGGGATTACATGTTAAAGAGCACACCGCGAACTCAGTTAACAATTACAGATTGCATTTTTATAGCAATCTGCATGTGAAATTAGGAACTTGATGGTGCTGAAAATTCTCGACGCTGTAGTCGGTTTCCATAAGCGATAACACAAAAGTGGCAGTGGGTGGTCGGTCGAATTTAAGATACATACATATATACATGCATACATATTAACTTTATTTAAACACGGTAAAAACATCAGTTACACTTACAGCCGAGAAAGATAAAAAACGGTGTACATGTTTGCCGTGTGGGAGTACGAGGTGGACATAAGGCGCGCGATTACACGTATACATAGCTATAGCTATTAAACATGGACAATTTCGCTTAAAACATGTAAGCCCTTCAAAATCTAAAAAAATAGTGACATTAACAATTTCTCCTACGTTGAAAAGGGGGGGAGGGGGATCACAAAACTCTCAGGGTTTGCCTCTGGCAACAAACCTGGTAAAACGCAACCAGGTGGGTTATTTTATCCTCCTCCCTGGGACCTGGTAGATTCTACAAAAATGCAGGGCGTGATGTAGAATTTAAGATTTTAGTTGGGCTTGCCGACAGCCTAAAAGAACAAAATTACAAACCGGGGACGGTATGCCTGTTCTTTCGATCTATGCCTTCAGCAAGTTTTACAGAATGCAAATCGCAAACAAACCACAGGTAGCCCCCTAGATTTTCGTAGCACGAAACAACTAGGAGTATTGCTATCTATACCCATCCCCCCTCCCCCCTCCTCCTCTAGATGGAATCTAGTCCACCGATCGATCGGTTACTCCCAGAGAAAAAAAGAAGAAGAAGAAGAAGAATTTGTACTTTTTGAAACTATCTTGCAATTGTTCCAATTTGTTAAATCTTCTGATGTGACTGCATTGTCGATCCAGGAACTGAATTCGTAGAGACGGCTTTCACGGTTTAAATAGAGAGAGGAAAATTGACTACGTGTGCTCGCGTTCTCAATAAAAACTATTAGCGGGCAGTATACAAAATCACCATAAGAAAGAATAAAAACGCATAATAATCATAATATAAACTACTGGATAAATATCTAACAATGCTTAAGTTTTATTTGTTGTTAATTGATGTGTCCTGGTTTCCTTGGAAACTTGCAAAGCTGTTCAGCGAGTTTTCAAGGTGCTTGTTATACTTTACACGTCCTTTATAAATTATTGGTGGGCTTAGATCTCATGGATATACACACAATGATTCCCCATTGTTATAGTCTTTGTTTGTGATCTATTATTTCCGTGTAGTCTATTGTTTAGTCTTTGTTTCACGGTCTGGTTAGTATATCCATGAGATCTTTGCCTATTGGTGCTCGCAAATCGTGCACGGAGCATTAAGCAACATAGACTTTCCTGAAGTCCGTTTTGTTTGAGTTTCCGGTCGACTTCGTCGCTGGTCTCGCGACTTTGTAGCCTGCGAATAGCGGCCGGGAGCGATGAGAAGCGGCTGTATTCGCAGGCTAGCGACTTTGACACTCTAATTAGTCTAATTAGTTGTGGTCTGGGTATTGTTTACTTTCTTTTGAATCTTTTGTTTTACGTCATTTGGTGATCGCAACACCAAGAAACTGCCCGACTTGTTGAAAAGTCTACGCGGAATATTGCTACTCCCAATAGATGGGATACTAGTTGATCGCAGGGTCACCCCACCCCTCTGCATTTTTAGTCGATTTGTGGGAGAGTCTACTAGGAATATTGCTATAGCTACTCCCAATGGATGGGATGCTAGTTCATCTCAGGGTTCCCCCCCCCCCCCCCCCCCTCCCCCCCCCTGTATTTTGTCGCCAGAACCCATGTATACACCTGGGTGGAGAGAGCCGTGGCGGAAGGTGGTCTTCACTAAAAAAAAAAATGTTTTTAACAATTTTACAGGGGGGGGGGGGGGGGGGGGGGGGGGGGGGGGGGGAGATGATCGCATTCATTTAGCACGTTTCATGATGAGCAATTTAATGTTACAAACAATAGTTCTTAGGGCCGTTACCATCGGAAAATTATATGCCACTGTACACTGTTCTTTTTAAATGGGATTCTCAAGGGTTTACAGATTCCAATTTTGGGGTTGCAAGCTATACATCGTATTCTTGAGTGAAAGACCACCTCATGAGTTTTTTTGTCTAAGGAAACAACGCAACGGCCGAGGTCAAGCCTGAAACTACCGACCTTCAGATCTGGAGTCCAACGCGCTAACTGCCACACCACCGCGCCTCTACGTACTGTAGAACAAAGGCCGACTCATACAACTCTTTTGTATTGATCATCGATCCCTGGTGGTAAATTGAAACACCCTGGCCCCGGTCGGTTCAAAAGTTGGATAGCGCTATCCACCGGATAAATCACTATCCCGCGGATAGGCATTAGCCAAACCAATTGTGTTATCCACTGGGCAGTGATTTATCCGGGTGAATAGCGCTAATCCAACTTTTGAACAACCGGGGCCTGGCCGTGAATTTTTCTCTGACCTGGAAATCCAAGCGAACATCCAGGCCTCACCATGTCTGTTACAGAGGGTTGTGTTAAAGGGAATATTTCCTCACTAACTTCACATCAGCCTGAAGTTTTAGTTTTTATTTTTCATCTTTTATTTTAATTTATTATGCATTGTAACAGTTAAGGTGGTACTGGAGGCTAATTTGACCATTTTTTGCCACAATCTATGTGCATTAAAACTGACAAAATAATTGTTCAATCTTGATAATATTTTCACATTTAAAACATTATTGCATGTAAATTTCATTAAAATTTTTTTCATTCTGAAAAAATGAAAGGAATTCCTGTAATTTGATATTTTAAAGGGTGTGGTCAAAACCTTCATATGTCACCTTTTGCCATATTATGCAAAGAGAAATCCTTCCACTTCAAAACGCTTTGGGCAATGAATATATAATGTTGAAACCTAAAATTGTGTGGGAGTACGTCATGGAAAAGTGAAAGGAAATTAATATATTACCAAAAATGTAATCGCATGTCGTTATAAAATATGCGGTTCCACTGTGGGACCCGCATTCGAAAGCATTTGACGTACTCCCACAAAAAAGTTCGTACGCATATGTAAATTAAGTCTGCCAAGTTTCACGTCCTCTTGATAAACGTACGAAAAGAAATATGAATTTACATGCTCCCACCTTAGAAATAACATGTTCTTAACTGCACAAAATCAAGCTAAACTGCAAAGAAATCGCTGTGAAAGCTCATGCATCGAACTGTTTTCAATGGCAGCCTTTTTTTCCTTTTACGGGGAGCTATTTTTCCCCCGAAACCAATCAGAAGAGGTGATTATAAACAATGCCACCTCGCATAGCAACGGAACCCGCAACAGAACCCCAACAGCGTGATGGCATGAAATGCGAGAAATCAAACAGAAGAAACGTGTGATCGAAGAAATAAAATACGCGTAGATCAGAGCGAATAGTTTAAAAAAGGAAAAAGTTGAAGTGATGCCGCCGAAAAAGCGGTTACACATGACAAAGGAGAAGTCAGACAAGGGCAACGAGACTCGTGGTTCAGGCTCGCAGTCGAGAATAGTGCTAGATTTTGATAAGTCGAAGGAAACTGGCTGGACAATAACACAGGACAAACGATCGTCTTCATCGGGAGTGAAGGTTTACTTTCGCTACATAAACCCTGGCGCAAAGACAGTTAAAAGTGGTAAAGATGTAGTGCGGGAACTGAGAGATGAAAGGATCTTCGAGAGATTTCGAGTAACACATACAAATGAAAGCCGGCGCCGGAGCCGCGCCAAGAAGTGAAATCACAGGCAGATGCTTCCCTCTCCGAGGACTCTGACTTAAGTTGTTATAAAAGGTAACAAGGCTAGCACAAATCTGCTCGTTGCTAAAAGCATTTTAGCCCAGATTTAGAATAGGTCTACCCCAAGTACGTGCCTGAGAGATTTTTCCTTTTAGATCAAAATAAAGATATAACAGACCTGTTGTTCTAAATGTTGTCGATTCTTTGATCAGATTACACGGTCAGTTTTATTTGATCGAGCTGTCAACAAGGCCATCCTTGGGGAGATCCGCAGCAGGATGCAACTGCATTTAACGCAGTATGGTGTTCGTATTTTTACCGCGAAAACAGTCTTAGAAACGAAACTTTGATTGTCCATATCTCAAAAGGGTTTGATTACCTGGCCTAACATTTGGCGTACGCATCTTTTTTTAGATTATCTTTGACCTGTAAAAAAATCGCTGCAATCCAAAAACATCACTTTAGCCTCCAGTACCACACTTTACTGTCTATGTAACAAACGGACAAAATTTCGATCGAGGTTTATAATACTCAATAGACGGGTATAAAAATGGCGCCCATAAAAACACTTGCAGCAAGCCCCATCTAGGACCTCCAAAGAAAATTGGTTAAGATTGCAAAATAGTATGTTGTTAACACCTAAGGCTAGAGAGGGTGGCGTAAAGGAGAGGCGAGGAGAGGCGCGAACGGGGCGCGAAGCGGACAGCGCTGAATAACGCACTGCACATGTTGGTAACGTCACTGGAGGGAGGTAGGCGAATATGACGTGGGGTTGGGTGGGCAAGCCTTGTACATCGCAGACCCTCTATAAAAGACAGTAAACAGATACACAATTGGTAATCGTTAAACAAACTTCGTGAGTTTTATTTTAAAGTCGAAATTGCTACATACTAAAAACAGACACGATACATGACAGTTTAGCACTCCTTCGAAGGAACTTTTGCACCTGAAACAGCAAAAACATCATGCTAAATACTAGAATGGCTTTCAGTTGACTGTCAAAAGCATTTCGCAATTGCTTTAGTTTTGTATTGCTACGCTTTGCGATTGGCTAAAAAAATATCGCGACAATTTAACAACAATTAGTTACTAATTGGCATTCATTTATTCGCGCTTGGCGGGGGCTAGCTGTAGTTGTATACCATGCGCGATTTAGGGTAACACTTACTCTTTTGTTAAAACAATAGAATATTAGAACACAAAAGAACGACAATTCAATAGAATACAATACCATAGAATATATTAGAATACATAATTTTACCTAATACAATGAAGGTGTACAATGTACAATGGAGCTGACGCCCTAAATCGGGAATCATATGTGTATTTGCTTCGAGTTCTGGATCATTCGCTGGATTGTGTGCGTCTGTTGTGATTGGCCAGAGTAATTACTTTGGTGTTGGTTTCATTACACTTATTTGTGCCTTTCCTAAAAATACCGTAATATTTTAACAATATTTCGAAAATGTTTTGCATGTGATAGATACCCACGTCTGATGTGCTCTACAAGATAAGGTGAATATATACACCTTATTCGATGGTTTAAGAGATTATACGCGCGGATATTTGCGAGTTGCGAGCAATGAGTAAAATGTCCGCACGTATAATCTCTTAACCCTATTCGGCCTGGGGGGGGGGGGGGGGGGGGGGGGGGGGGGGGGGGGGGCACAAAGTGCCCGCGCTAACTTTCAACATTCATAACTTCTTTAATATGTATTCAAACGCCATCAAACTTTGTGACTTTTCCTAAAATTTATCTAGCAACAATTTCATATGACAATTTTTTGATCATGTGACTTGACGTTTCCATGGCAACAAGATTTTGACAGCCATGTTTTTGGAAATTTGCATATTTATACCTCTGAATGAAGAAAAACAATGTTCATTGATATAACTTTTGTATTTTTACGTCATTTAGCGTTTATTTATTGGTTTTGATTAATTTTGCGTCAATTTGGACGGTTTTTAAGAGGTTTTAAAAAAATTCAGAAATCAAAGATGGCGGATCCAAGATGGCGGCCGTATAACTAATTACCTAATAATTACGTCATATGACGTCATCGTTCCATTGTGCGGACCGCAAAGGAGACAGTTTTGGACGTACTATGTACCCTCTAGGTTTCATTGTCATAGCCTTAATGTTCTTGAAGTAACGAAGGAGGGGCACAATGTGCCCCCCCCCCCCCCCCCCAAGGCTCAGGAACTCAAAAAAAACCCAGGCCGAATAGGGTTAAAGCATCGAATAATAGAGTTATTATTCGATTGAAATTCCATTATTTATAACGGGACACAAAGGTGCTATACGGCAATCTACTGCGTAATACGCTCGTATATTTTCCGTGTTCTCTTTAATTCCCTTTTAACGTAAAATCACGTCAATGTCGAATCAGATCGGTTATAGAGCTGCTTGGGATCTGTGACGTTATCCAAAATAGCGACCTAGATGGCCGCCATCTTGAATTTTACTCAAAATTTAAATTTATCGAAAACAGGAGCTCCTGTCAAAACATAAGGAAATTGAAAATATTTTTTGTTAGATTTATTATATGATATAATGAAACATTTTGATGCTTTTGGTAGCATTTTTGTTTTGTGCCAAACAAAAAGTGAGAAACCCACATTTTTATTCAACAATGGCTTGATGTTATGCTACTTATCATGTTAAATCTCGTTACTAATCTCCCCAAACTTTAGCAAAATGAGTCTCAGATGTGAACAAACAGCTACCGAAGACGACATGGGCTTATAATAAATGTTCTTGAAAAATTCGGATGGAAACCTTAAAGAGGGGGAGGGGGCTATTATGAAGAATGTCTCTGGCCTCTGGCTTATATTGTAACGAAATAGAAGGGCTAACGTTAGAAAGGTTAAAACACTTCAAAAGAGTGATCAATTCACTTACCATTACCTTGCTGGTTAAAATATCACTTCACTTGCTGCAGCAATATGAGCAATCCTCTCCGCCAAACAAGCTGCACATCGAATGACAATCTTGACAGTCTTCGCCATCACCTGAGCAACAATCAGCGTCTTGAGCTATTAAAGGCTCTCTCTTTGCTACATCACTGCAGCAATATGAACAATCCTCTTCGCCAAACAAATTGCACATCGACGAGCAACCTTGACAATCCTCGTCATCACCTGAGCAACAATCAGCGTCTTGAGCTATCAAAGGCTCTCTCTTTGCTACATCACTGCAGCAATATGAACAATCCTCTTCGCCAAACAAATTGCACATCGACGAGCAACCTTGACATCCTCGTCATCACCAGAACAGCAATCGCCATCCTGAGCTATCAAAGGCTCTCTCACTTCTTTCTCTTCAAAATAACGCCGCGGTGACACCGCTGTGGATCAAAATAAAAACAAATACAGCATCTTTGATCCAGTGTGATTCCCAAGCGCTTACAATCCCCATATTACTTTTGAAGCTCTCGTAGCGGTTTTTGGATTTCAAATAACCGGTAAAATAATTTAAGAGATCAGATGATGATGATGATGATGACGATGATGATGATGATGAAGATGATGATAAACTGTGTTTCACGTGGCGCGGGAGGCATAGATACGAAAATGGCGCGAGCGGGTGTTTGTTTATTTTGATGACTTTTCGAAAATAACTAGGTTTTTACGGTAGCTAAAACGTTAATTGCGCGCGTTCCATACGGTAAATTTTTAAAAAAATTGGAAAATTGGTAAGATTTTCTTGGTTCGAGATTACAAAGAAAAGACAACAATTGTGTACATGCACAAACCCAATAAACGTAAAACACGAAAAGTGAGTAAATTACCGAAAATTATGTAATGATTGTTTTATGGCTTTGTCATGAGACTTACTAAACGTTTACACTGTTTCGCCAAAAGTCGTGAATATTTACCGTGTAAAAATCGAGAAAAGCCGTCGAGAGGTTTGCTAGCCTTGAACAACAAGCCCGCAACTCAATCAGTGGTTGCCACAGTAACGAGACAAGACTGCCAAATAGGCCATTTCCGAGTTACGTTATGCCTCGTTGTCAAAGCGAGGCTTGGTGCACAACCTTTCATATTAAGATGAGTTTTATTTGCATTTGAATAAAAACCATTTTCAAATGAAAGGTTGTGCACGTAACTTCGCTTTGACAACGAGGCATAACGTAACTCGGAAATGGCCTATTGGACTTCTCCGTAAAGGAGAAAGCCTAAGCTACGTGTATGTGTATATTATGTCTGGTATCGCGAAACAAAACTCTCGAAAGACAGCAATAAGATCATGTTTAATTTATTTGGAAGACTAGCCTGCAGTTCAGGCGTTTTATGGCGAGCGAATGCTGTTTTGAATTCGTTCGTAAGCTCGTCCGCCATCTTGGATTCCCAAAACGTTTGTGCCTGGCACCCACCCCCTTGACCCCATTTTATACTCTCCCCAATCCTCCTCTAATTTCATAATCCAAGATGGCGCCCAGACATGACGCAAAGAAAATACCGAGCACTCAATCGCCACAAAATACACCTGCACTTTTATTTTAATAGGCTTTTGGAAGACTGGCCAATAGCTATATGGAGCCACCTTAAATTTCAAGTTGGCAGGACTGTCTAGACCCCTTAGCAGATACAAGGCATAACTACTAGAAATACGTGTCTCGCAGAACCTCGCGAAGCTCGGGGGAGGATGCACTGCAAAATTTTAGCGATGTGGGAGGGAGAGATGTAATTTCTGATTTAAATGGAGAGGTTGGGTTGCTTGCTAGCAATGGCCCCAAAATTTAAAGTTGAGACATTTAACTTGTACTTTGTGCCCTGTCTTCCTAAAATAAAATAAATGGGAGCTGGTGCTGGTCAGTTTTGGGTTTTGAGCTGTGGGTCGGTGTAACTGCTATGGGACTGGGTATCAAACGATCTTCAGGCCCTTCCTCTCCCCCCCCCCCCCCCCCCCCCCATTCTCCCCACCTATCTTCATTAATTTTTGTCAGAAGGAAAATTTGTCGGAAAGTGGATGTATTAAGTACTGTTGTGAACATGGCTCCAGGACAATATGCAGTGGTATTCTGTTTATTTTGATTGCCTCAATTAAATTCCATTTTTGAAGCTTGTGAGTGCTATCTCCCAAATTAACCTGTTCCCTTTAGATACTGCTATAGTTTTTGTTCTATATACTGGGTATCAAATAATTGGTAACCCAATTCTCTAATCGTTTGGATGGTTGAGATCACAGGAGTTTACTGCTGCGCGCTGAAAAGCGATGATGTCCAAAAAATAACAACTCAATGGTGAAAGTGGCATGAGATTCTCCCAGCAGTAACTGATACTAAATTTTGGATACAGGTCATGGGAATTACCGGAATTGATTACAAAACATGAATATTCAAGATGAAGCAGCAGATTCTCTGCAAATACCATAAGCAAT
Source organism: Dendrophyllia cribrosa (assembly GCA_024195265.1). Taxonomy (NCBI): domain Eukaryota; kingdom Metazoa; phylum Cnidaria; class Anthozoa; order Scleractinia; family Dendrophylliidae; genus Dendrophyllia; species Dendrophyllia cribrosa. The sequence continues at coordinate 23,444,106 of JAJLRJ010000011.1, read as the reverse complement.
GTATAGAGACCTGGATGGAGAATTCGTAGATTAAGACCAGGACTTAGGCCTTCATGACCAGTTAGCCCCTTTAAAAATCTCAAAATCAAAATTAATTGGTTGATGTACATTCTCCTTACTGGTGTCAATACAGTTCACAGTGAATTTGTATTCAATTTCCACAGACAACTCATGTTGAAGGTGATCAGGTTCTCTTGCATAATCTATGTACTTGCTCGTACACTGATATTGTGAGGAAATTTAAGATACTGATCACCGTTCCAATTATAAATGCGAAGCAGTAATGTTGATGTGTCATGTGTTTACCTAATAATAGCCGGGTAAGCGTTCAATTTACCATTTCACCTACCTTTACGGTAATGGAAAAGTGACACTGCAGAAGCGATCAGAAAAGAAAGAATCACGAAGCAATCGATCTTCATTCTGAACGAAGAAATGAACGGCAAGACGATCAAGGCGAATATAAAGACTGTAAAGAGGCAAATTTGACAGGTAGAACACAGATCATCATCTCCGTTAACTCCATCAGATTCTGGTGAGTCGTGACAGGACTCACCAGAATCGCGGCTTCTACTGCAGTTTCACGCGGAGATTGGTGATCGGAGATCTTATAAATATATCAAGTAACCGGAAGAAGTAAAATATACCAGTAATATTTATGTCATCGCTAGTACTATTTGGATCAATTTTTCCTTCACGTTACTGAGAATTGAAACGGGAAACCGAGATAACTTGGGCGCAAATTGTGTCCATTTTAGACGGTTTTGTGGCTTACGAGTTTTTGCGATGTCGTTGGTTGTCGTTTCCACTCATAAAAACTCGTAAGCCAAAAAAGGCGTCTAAAATGGACACAATTTGCGCTTAAATTGCATAAAAGACACACAACGAGAACCCAATGTTGAGGTAAGTGACTTTCCTATAGAAAGCCTAAAAATCGTACGTTGCGGGAACCGTTACATACTGAGCTTGTGCTGCCTGTGATTACAGCGGTCGGTTACCAGCGACCCAGTCGGGGTGGCGGGTGGGGGGGGGGGGAGGTTGATAGAAAAAAAGCCTGGGACCGAGAAACGATGTTCTCACAACTTGCGAAGCGCTCTTCCTGGTCAGCGGCGTCGTTTTGAGCGGGCGCTCTTTTTGCGCGGTAAATTTGACAGACGCCTGTGTTCAAGTGTTTTCAAAAGTTAAAAAGATGGCGATCTCTGTTAAATCTGTGTGTTTGTTGGCCTGTTTGTTGGTGCTATTATCGCGAAGTGAAGTTGAAAAAACGTTCAGAGATGATGACTCGTTCCTTAATGGCTCTGAAGCTTCCCGTCGAGGCACAAATCACAACTCGCACAAATTACAGATACGAGTTGAACGCATGGCCAGTTTGCTCGATAATTCGTTTATTCACGGGAACCCAAATATGTCAAGTTGTTTTCGATGTACCGTAGGAAACCCGAGTTTTGGGATTCAGACGATAATCAGTTTTATTTATTCGCCTCAGGACCCTTATCTGTTGCCGATAAAATGCGGGTTCAGTGGCTCTAAAACTTCACGACAAACATCGGCCCGACACACAAAATTATGTTTTTGTTGTTAACGGTGTTAGGTAAAACTATGATTCTGATTTTTTCAATTATTCTTGTTATACTCATGTATAACAATCAATGTGCAACATGACTAGAATTGTTGGCATAAAAAAAACATCTCAAATTATGATATATTTTTCTAGGGAGACAACCTTTTCTGGGCAAAGCGTTCCTCATAATTCAAAATGTCATATCTCATCTAATATTTGAAATATCGAAAAACGGTTTTCAGTTTTTAACTTCTCCTGTTGTCCTCTTTCGTCAAGACTGCAAAAAGGTTGGAAATTATATGCTTTAAATTAAGGATATAGTATGACGCTATCAACTGTGATGTCATACTTTGATATCTCCTGTCAATGTTGACGTCCAAATATTTTAGCGCATATCCTCTGTTGAATTGCCCAGTTTGATAACGAAATGCTCAATGCATTAAAAGTTGTGCTAAAATAACCAAACTTTGACAACAACAACAACAACAACAAACAAAAATTTGTGGGTTGAAACGTGTAACGAGCATTCACAGCTTCCGAATATTCATTTTTTGCTTAGTACCATATTTGGAAACCCCTCGGTCCCTCGAGTTTGGAAGCAAGTTGTTCTAGCGAATTGATTGGTTAATATTTTTATCTTGATTTTCCAAATATGGCTGTAACAACTTCTTAGCAAATTGAATAATCGGAAGCTTGTTTTGAAGCGTGCAAGAGACAGTTGCACGTTTCAACCCACTTATGGGTTTCTGCTTAAATACAGTTGCCCTGCAAATTAGCAAAAACGCTATTCGAGGCAGGGAAAAGTAATGTAATTGAAAATAATAAAGGTAAGACAATATAACAATACAGAAGCTGATCTGTGGAGTTACAGATTATTTTAAAGCTTTAGAACAGCTTAATGATCTTTTGGAGGGATGGTTTGGCCCCGCCATAACTGTGAATAAAATCTTTAAGCCTTTAAATATCAGGGTTGGCAAGATTGAAATTGGTAAGCGGTTTTGTAAAACACCGTCTTAACCCCGTATAACTGGTCCAACATAACACGCAACATAACTCACAACTTTGCAACATTATATTACGTTCATTTACTTTCAACATATTGATACACTGCCCATAAAGCTCTCGATATCCGTAGGTCTACAAGACGTATTTCCAGCGATGGTGGTAAATTTCGCATTTTAAAGGACCATGAAAATGACCGCTGCCTCAAATTTCGTATCTTTGGGAGAAAAAAATAATGAACTAATACATAAAAAAGGAAAAGAAAGAAAAAAGGGAACAAAAGAAAAGAGAAAATTGATTAATCACATGATTGGAGAAAAAAGGCGCGAAATTTTCGTGTTGTGTCGCAATAATGTTTCTTGGCGAAGCTGAATGAAAGCTGACAAAACTGGATCAAAGTTTTAACCGCTCGATCGACGCAGAGTGAATGAAGGAGCACAATTTTCGGGAAATGTCTAAATGTGGACACATAATGAGATTATTGCGCGCAATGTTCCTTGCATATAGCGGCATCATCTCTCAAAAATGACTTTAATGATAAAAATCGCCACGGGTTATTAATTCAGAGTTGAATGTTTTAGGTGGAAATACTTTCGATAAAGATTGCCAACTTCATCAAATTTTCGTTAAAAATAAGAAAAAAAAAAAGAAAAAAAAACTAAATTTCGATGTCCTCACAAAGATTCGAATTTGGGAACTGGGTGCGTTGGTTATGGCTCAGAAAAAAGCGCGCCAGACGATTACGCCACAAGGTCACAAACAGCCTGTTTTGTTAAATTTTAATATTTCAACCGTGTTCAGCCTGATATATTAATGGTCAATGAATATACTAATTTTTCCCCGCTGCTTTTGTAATGAACCGATATTTTTACGAAAGTTTCTTAGATATAATTCGAGCGTTTTTTGAAAAATTGTGCTAGCGAAGGGGCTTGAATTCGTAAAAAGACACTAGACTTATGAACGAATGAATTCGGAAACATGTAAATTCAAGTTCTATTAAACGTCAGGCGATGACAAATGACGTCTTCACTTAGCAAAGGGGAAATATTCAGCAGAGCAACGAACGTTTTCTCTTGAGATGATCATGGAAACCGAAAATATAATAATAAAATTAATATAAATACTTTAATTATGAATAGAAGGATATACATTTTAAATACTGGTATAACATTTTGTGTATGGCAAGCCATTTTAAAGTCATTGTTGTCAAGTATTCCGAATAGTAATGTTCATCATATTTTCGCTGCTTATAAATTTAAGATGCCGCAATGATCAATCGACTTATTTTCAAGCCGGAATAGGCAAGGTTTTGAATTAAAATTCCTCATCACATCAATACTTTACGAAGCTTTCAGTCAAATAGAATAAAGAAACCATTAACTAATGCAGGGATTTTGTTAAAGGATTAACAAATTCTCAAAAATTACATTAATAAAATTCGAAGAAAGCTGTGGATAAAAAATATATTCTGATCGCTGAATTGGACGAAAAGAAAACTATTTAAAAGCCGTGTACAAAAAGTAACATCGATTATGCTCTACTCAGCGCAGTCAATTTTAAAAGAAAGACTACATGAATTAGCCGTTGGCTTTATTTTATTCACAGAACGAATAGAAAAGCTGTTGATTAAACAAAGGTGTCAAAGAAAAACGTCCGAATTGTTCAAACTAACAAATAAATAAAAAGCCAATACTTGCACAAATTGGCACCGTTTCTTGATATTTCAGTTTTTACTTGTAGAGGAAATGTATTGTAATAAGGTACATAATACATCATCATTTTAAAGCTATATCTATTATAATGAAGCAAATGAAACACTGTTGATGAAAAAACAGTGCACAATATGTTAACAGCTGCTTCATTCGAGCGATGAAAGAAAGTCGTTAGGTCAAAATTTTGTAAATGGCGTTATGACAAATTGTGAAATGAACCCTTTCAAATAAACTGAGTATTTTATTCCTGCTAACTTGGATTGAACATTACGGGAGATGGATTCATGAGTTATTTGATGTTCCTGTTATAAAATGATTGACGACGGTTTTCTGCCTTGTGCGTTCGGTGTTCCTTGCATGCGTTGGCAATTGAGATTAATTTTAAACGGCAGAGAATCGTTCACTCACAGAAACCATTTTATTCCTGTTTTATATGGTGCAAAGAGAACTTAATTGAAATAAAAGAAAAAAGTCAACCATACTACAAGCTGTTTTCTTCCTGAGAATGGTCATAAAATTTTGAAAATGAAAAAAAAAATACAAAGGAGTAAATATCTTAATTATCGGAATAAAAGGAATAAACTTTGGAAGGCATGCGTGAGAACATGACTTGTTATTAAACGACAGTGTTAGTCATTTTAGAGTCAAATAATCGTAGGACAAAAATTGCTGATTGAAACAAACAGAAGAAGTAGAAGAAAAGCAACGATATTTAAACTATAACGTTAACGTTAAACGAATTTTGCTGGCGATTTGATCGAAGAAATAAGGTTTAAATATTTGACTAGACCGCAATACATTGATTGAAGCGAAAAGCTATTGTTCTAGTTAACAGTATAAAGCAAAATTCGGCCAAGAAAAACTCATGCCTGTCTTAAACATAAACATTTTGAAGTCGTATACAGTAGAGTAAAGCAAAGCGCTGTTGATTATAAAAAAATGTACAATCAGACTAGCAGCTGCTTTTTCATAGATGTGAAAAAAGGAAAAGTCTCAACTTTGAGTTCTACACAGTAACTGCAAGTGATTAAGTTAACTCTTTTTTTGCAAGTGATTAAGTTAACTCTTTTAAATACACTTAAATAACTTCACTGTTGAAGTCTACTGAAAAGTGAATAATATGAATTAATGAGTTTTGTATGTTCCCGTTTTAAATTATTAAAAACAACAGCTGTACAGGGCTTGACTTTCTGTGTGTGCGTTTAGAGTTTCTTCCGTTGGTCGCGATCATTTTCTATCAGAGAGAATCGGTCATTATCATTGCGGTAAGTTATATTATCTTCTGGCTTTGTGCTTCGTGTTGGCACTCAGGGTAGCTGACATTTTTGTCACTGATGCAACTTGAAGTGAAAACTTGTAAGGAAGTTAAATATTATTCAAGCAAAGATATATAAAACAGTCATTGTCTTCAAACAAAAGTTTACCTTGTAAGGAAACATAGATGGATAAAATATTAGCAACGTATCGCTGTTCAATTTATGTTTCACGATTTGGTGATTCAGAAGAAAAGATCTTCTTATAGTTAAAACTGGGAACCAACTTAACCGATATGACTCAGTACTATACAGTTGTATTATGTTTGATATTTTATTTATTCTCCTCCGCTTTCTTGTGGCAAGTTTTTCATTCAAATTTATATCAAATAAGCAAATCCTTGCTGATATGAACGATTTATGAAAAAAACATTCAGCACTGTTGGAGTTAGGAGAAAATATAATATTTAAAATTTTCGACAATATATTAATAATAATCATCATGATAATCATCATCAACGTCATCACCATCATCATCATCATCATAATAATAATACCATCATCACCATCATCATCATCATCATAATAATACCATCATCACCATCATCATCATCATCATCATCATCATAATAATAATAATACCATCATCATCATCATCATAATACCATCATCACCATCATCATCATCATCATCATAATAATACCATCATCACCATCATCATCATCATAATAATAATAATACCATCATCACCATCATCATCACCACCATCATCATCATAATAATACCATCATCACCATCATCACCATCATCACCATCATCACCATCATCATCACCATCATCATCATCATCATCATAATAATACCATCATCACCATCATCATCACCATCATCATCATCATAATAATACCATCATCACCATCATCATCATCATCATCATCATAATAATAATAATACCATCATCACCATCATCACCATCATCACCATCATCACCATCATCATCACCATCATCATCATCATAATAATAATACCATTATCACCATCATCATCACCATCATCATAATAATAATAATACCATCATCATCACCATCATCATCATAATAATAATAATACCATCATCACCATAGCCTCCTAATAAAAATGTGTTCATTGTGTAAGAGTATTGTTTAATTAAAGAAATTCAGAAGGAATATTTTTACGTTTTTAGTGGTTCTACATATGTGACATAATTCACTTATTTCTTAGGATAAGATGGGTTGAGATCGAAACATTCATCGCTCGTCAACAAGAACACGTACATCTTAAAGTGTAAGTAATGCACGCACGTCGCATGTGTTGGTCACAAAAAAAAATTCTACACTTTTGAACAATAACTTTAGAGTTGTAGTATAATGAAAAATTATCTGTCAATTATTAAAATTATTGAAAATAGAATATTCTAAGTTCAAGAAGAAAGTTCACTGACAACTGACGACATCATTTATTATTTCAGAAACACTGAATGACGTTGCCATTTATAGAAGCCATGTAGACGTTTATCCTTTTTATAGGTATGTTTTACTTTTATGACTCTCCATATAATACATGTTCGTCTGCAAAAGAAACCGACGGATTTTAGTCCTTTTAAATATCAGAAATTCCAGAAAGATCAGAAATTCATTTTATAATAATAAAAATAGGGAATATAACATGTCCGCTTGTGGATACGAATCAGTTAAAGTGCCCCTGTGATCAAATTTTTGATTTTAATTTTTTTACATTTTCGTGTACTATTAGACTTTCTTACTCATCTTGCCAAATTTCAATTCATTACGAACATCAGAAGTCATTTTATTTTGACATTTTTTTCCGAGAATTTACGGCCGCCATAAATCAACCTTGTTCCAAGGCTTGGTTGCGAATGGGAGAAAGTGACGTCAAAGACTCAAACATACCTCACGGATTGAAATTACAATAACAATAAGTATTGAAAATCACGTGAAAAGCAACAGAAACTTTGGACTTGTTCTTCGTGCAATTTTCTATGCTGATTATTATAATTTCAACCCGTGAGGTATGTTTGAGTCTTTGACGTCACTTTCTCCCTTTCGCAACCAAGCCTTGGAACAAGGTTGAATAATGGCGGCCGTAAATTCTCGGAAATAAATATTAAAATAAAATGACTTCTGATGTTCGTAATGGATTAAAATTTGGCAAGATGAGTAAGAAAGTCTAATTGTACACGAAAATGTAAAAAAATGAAAATCAAAAATTTGATCACAGGGGCACTTTAATGCACTGATCTAACAACTAGCGTATCTCCTCATCTCATTGAAAATAGTCAATTTTTGACTTAATAACTTTTCAAATCGGATTAATATAATAGTACAAAATATAACAGTACAAAATTTTATTTCAGGGAGAAATATACGGAATACACAGACGGTATACATGTAGCATCATTTGCCGGAGTCAGTCGCTTTTGCACGTGCGTTAAAGATGTTAATAAGCATAAAAACAACAATTTCGCACGTGCATAGTTTACTTAGCAAAATAACATTTTGCACGTGCATCGATATCTTCACATGTAAAAGATAAAATTAGTATCTTTTCTGTAACCGGTGAAAAGATCACAGTTTAGAAAAAAAGAGAAATTCTAGTATTTTATCGATATCTATATAATAAATAACTTTTTACACGTATACGCAATCAATTTAGTACCTAAAGTCTACAGATATGTTTGCACGTTTGAATGACGGTAAATATTTCTTGAATGTGAATATATGAAATAAAAACATGTCAACTGCGGGGTGACCCGAAAAAACTGACTCCCGGTCCGTGGACCCCCTGTACGGACCGGGTCCACGGACTGCTTACGGACCGGTCCACGGACCACCCCTACGGAACCCCTCTACGGACCACCCCCCAAAGAGACATAACAATTATAAATAAGCTGAAAGTGTTGACTTACCGGTTGTTAGGATAGTTCACTCGTGTCGGCGACCGTAATGCTTCGTAGATTTAACTAGATTTAACAGACTATTCGAGGTCAAACTTGGGCGCAAATTCATTACACATTGCCATTTCCTTCGCCGTGGCAATGTATGGAGGAAGACCGGAGTGCCTTGAAAATGACCGATAACTATTTTCTATTTGTGATTTCTTTCCCTCCGCCATTTTTTTCGGCCCAATCTCTCGCGGGTTTATGAACTCGTCCTACAAATTAGAGTACCGAATTGGTCAGCGGAATTACAAATAACTCTTTAGGTAATCACCTCCCTTTGCCTGAACATTATTTTTGTGTTTAAAACAAATGTATTATGTGATGAGGAAAAGTGAATCCCATACGCATGTTATTTTACTTGAAGTGTCCGTAGATGCCACTTTATACTATTCAGTTATTTGTAATTGTTCTGATAAAATTCTTCATGCCCCATTGCCTATTTTTCGTTCGTTGCGCTCTTCGTTGGTTGGCTCTGTTTTCTGGGAAGAGAGATGACATTACACCTTTTGGCATATTTTGGCCACACATGTGGTCGTTTCTTGTAAGCAATAATTATGACAAAATGACAGAACAATAACTCTAAATGAAACTGTTCCCAGCAAAGGTGAGGGGATACCCACGCATGCACATGTAATGTAAATTAGAAGGGAAACTGGGGGGGGGGGGGGGGGGGGGGGGGGGGGCGAGGGGTGGGAAATCAAGAAATTCCCTTAAATGATGGACGTAGCTCAGTTGGATGTTCTAGGCCAAAGAGGACCAAATGAACCTGATCCGCGCCTTAATATAGTGTGACTAGTAAGGGTAACTCCTTACGACCACCTGACCGGAAGCCGCAGAACAGATTTACTGCTACAGTCCATAAAATCATTTATTTGTTAAATATATATCCTTTGTTTAGTTTCAGGGGTGTGTGTGTGTGTGTGTGTGTGTGTGTTGGGGGGGGGGGGGGGGGGGGGGCTGGTGATAGGTGCGGTGGGGGAAGCACTTTCAAAATATCTTGCACTACTATTTGAGAAGAACAGACATGCACCATCTTCCCTCTCCTCTAACAAAGGTACTTCACTTCGCATACAGGATAAAGCAGAAAATATAAACTGTTTGTAAAACACAACTTCTAACTGATATCAAGCAGTCATTCTTTTCAATGATATTTTTGTGACAATGATATTTTTGTTAGCTTTGAAAATATGGCCCAAAAAACAAAAGAATAAAAGTTAGAGAGCGAGGTGTTGTGAAGCCTGGGACGAGTTCATAAACCCGCGAGAGATTAGGCCGAAAAAAATGGCAGAGGGAAAAAAAGCACAAATAGAAAATTATCGGTCATTTTCAAGGCACTCCGGTCTTCCTCCATACATTGCCACGGCGAAGGAAATGGCAATGTGTAATGAATTTGCGCCCAAGGTTGACCTCGAGTAGCCTGTTAAATCTGGTTAAATCTACAAAGCATAACGGTCGCCGACCGACACGCGTGAACTATCATAACAACCGGTAAGTCAACACTTTCAGCTTATTTATAATTGTTATGTCTCTTTGGGGGGTGGTCCGTAGAGGGGGTCCGTAGGGGTGGTCCGTGGACCGGTCCGTAAGCAGTCCGTGGACCCGGTCCGTACAGGGGGTCCACGGACCGGGGGTCAGTTTTTTCGGGTCACCCTCAACTGCGTATGAAACATATGAGTGATATTTGTGATCCTCGCAGTGATCGCATCGTCTTAAGCATGAGTTGAAAAGAATCCTGCAAAAAATATATTAACAAAAATGTTCAGGCTTGACCAAGCGTAGATTCGTTTTTAACATTTCGAGGACTACAAGTAGCACTAAGAAGTATATTATTTTTTTGGTGATTATAATATTTTTCATGATTTATTAATTTAAAGCAATTTAACAACGGAACACTGAATTGGTGTTTTTATCTACAGCTATTTCAATTTAGGTTGTCGGATGAGAGCTTCAAGCATACGCAACGAGACCGGAAGGTACTTTGGGATTTTTATGTACGTTGTCATAGAGAAATGAAAAATGTAAAAACGAAAAATGAAAAAAGGCCAATAGGAATTAGGCCCAAATCGCACTTGCAGACAACTTTTGAACTGTCCGCGACAATTTGGACAGAAATTGGTATACAAAATTGTCCGAGACAACTTGTCAATTTCGGGGCTAAAATTTGCAAGACACTACGAAAATTGGACATTACGGTATGGAAACAATTTTAAAGGTGTGGAGTACTTCGACTTTCAATCTGAGCATCAAGCCTTTTCAAAGCGCGCGTGGCTTTAAATCTCATTAGTATGTATTTTATGCAGTATGAAACTGGCTTGTCATTAAACACCGTCATTGAACACCGCTAAACATGATTCGATTAAAAAATAACGCAAAGTATTTTTAATTTCTAAGCCTTTTCAAGGGTTTTTCTACTTTTAGTGATTAAATTGTTTTTGCACATTGCGATTTGCCGTGATAAATTTGAATAAAAAGAAACGTGCTGCATATTGATTTGTTTTTCTCAAGGAAGAGCACAATGGTTAATCAAGAAGGCATTGTTATCTGGATTCGCGGGTGCGTTGGAATGTATCGGACAAGCGGACTTCGTCGGCCCCTTTGAAAATTCGGCTGTTTTGTCGAAACTTTTTCGACTTGGCAAAAGTAGGTCGCACTTGTCTTTGCGGTGATTTTCCGTTATAATGACGAACGAATTGCACGTGCAACGTGGACCAATCAGCGGGCGGCGGTGTTTTTAAAGTTTTATTTGTCTGTCCAGTTCGTTTCTCTGAAAAGTGTAGGTCGCACTTGTCTTTGCCAAGTCAGACACTTAAATAAATTGAAATTCGATAAAATTGTACAAAATTGTCCCAAGTGCGATTTGGGCCTAAGTTAGACATACAAATAACAATAGCCGCTGCACGCTTAATTTAAATTAACAATAGCCGCTGCACGCTTAATCGTGCCGCGTGTCGCTGTGAATGATGATTAAGCTAATTAATTCCTATTTGGCTTTTTTCATTTTTCATTTTTCTATGACAACGTTACTGCAATTAGGTGTATACGATAAATTGACCAAAGCAATTTAAAATACCTCGTCCATACAGCGAAGGCAAACATTTATGGTGCTAACATCTACCTCACTCATTGCACTAACAAACGCAAAAACCGCGAACTAAGCTAAGACCAATTTACGACTACCCATAGTTACTTGCGGTCTCGTTGCGTACGCTTGAAGCTCTCATCCGACAACCTAAATTGAAATAACTGTATATCACTGCTCTTCTCCTATTATCCCTGTCAACAGGAACGAGAGTTCCATGGAAATAAGCAAACGTCCCGTCTTGCGATTCCATGCCGCACGTCTGTAGCATGGAAATGCTTTTCTTGCTGTCTTTGCTTCTGTGGAATGAGAAGAGTTGGGTCCTTGCTACCCGAGGTGAGTAGGCAAATTCTTTCTCCTAAATCTGTACTTTTTTGACAAAATTGTTGAAAGGTTTGCTCTATAAATTATGGTATGAGAACGTTGGGAGCACCAAGAAGAGACCACCTGTGACACTATTCCAAAAACATATTTCCCATGATTAAGAAAACATATCGAACTGATTAATTTGAAGCTACAAAGAAGAACTTCATAGCTTATAAAATTGTGTTTTGGTTCGTCTCATTTTTGAAGCTTTGACGGACGTCACTGACCTCTGACTAGTAAGACCTATATGTTGGCTATATGCTGTGAAAACATATTGTTCATATCAAGTAGAGGGTGTTGAGTTGGGTGCTCAGTTCGTAGCTGTCATTAAAATTTTGGATAATATATTCACGGCTATCATGTTAGACAAACTTGGGTCTAAGGGGCCGATTACATGGCGAATTTCAGCCCGGGCCGACAGCCCACGCCGCCATCTTGTTTCATTGAAAACAAATGAAGTGCACTTTTCTTCCCAGGTGACCTCGCTTTTCAGCTCGGGCTGAAATTTTATTCTGGTTACATGAGGTTTTTCAGCCCGTTTGCCCGGGCTTAAACTTTTTTCATGTAATCGCAAACGTCGTTTTAAGAAGATTTGTTCAACAAACCGGGCTGCATGTAATCTCAGCCCGCCTAAAGCCCGGTTTCCATATGATCGCTACGATCGCTGCGATCGCTGGAAAAAAAGTTCAGCGATCGTAGCGATCATATGGAAACCACTCTCCGGCGATCGTAGCGATCACAGCGATCGCAGCGACAACGATCGCTGCGATCGCTGTGATTCTATCTCAGCGATCGTGGCGATCGTAGCGATCATATGGAAACCACTCTCCAGCGATCGCAGCGATCGTAGCGATCGCAGCGACAGCAAAAATACCAGGATGCACTGCGTACGCTCACTCAAAGGGTGCGATTTGGCCCTTTTTATGGAAGAAGTGCAAAGATACGACTGTCTTTATAACAAATTTTAAAAACAATTCACAGCCGCCATGTTGAATTTCAAGAATGGAACGAAACGATATTGTCAGACCCAGGTCCCCTCGATCTTCATTCACTTTCTCAGCGATCGTAGCGATCGCAGCGATCATATGGAAACCATCAATCGCTACGATCGCTGAACTATTTTTTTCGGCGATCGCAGCGATCGCAACGATCGCAGCGATCGTAGCGATCGTAGCGATCATATGGAAACCGGGCTTAACCGGGCTAAAATTCGCCATGTAATCGGCCCCTAAGCTCGCCCTTCAAAGTGTGGTTATTAATTGTTTACCAATAAGGCATAATGTCGTTGTCACTTAAAATAAAATATAATTGATATTTGAAAAAATAAATAAATAAACAACCAAAATAAATTTTGCTATCTCTTGTTTGCTTTGCTGATCACTGACAACATATTGATTCAGTGTTACTTTCACATCTTAGAATAAAAACAAGAGGCTACACTTAGCCTATACTCATGCGCGCGAGACTCTAAGACGCGTTGATTGAAGTTACCAATAGTTTTTCTGTGTTACCAAATCGCATGCAACCGGTGTAAAATGGTTTATTCCAGAAAAAATCCCCCCACCCCGACGGATGCAATGTTTTTTTACCCCTCCCCCGCCCGGATTTCCCGGCCAGGCCGACCAACCCTCGCACCTTGATTTTTAACCCAGATACCTCCTCCTGCCCGGATTGCCATAAACTTTTTGTAGGCTCTAAATAAACAGGAAATCGCATTCAGGAGATCCGGGATTTTTTTAAAGTTTTCAAATCTTTGGTGAGAATTGCTATGAATTGGTCAAACATTTTGTGAATAAACGTTGCGCGACGCATTCACTAAAATCTTTCCGTGATTTTAAGACCAAATCGAAATGAAATGTTTCCATAACTTAAGGCTGGTTCTTTAAAAAAATGCTTTGATTTTGTCATCTATAATAAGTTTTTTCCAGGCTTCACAGTTTCTTCAAAGTGTTGTCGCAAATACACAATTTGCTTTATGCAAATTTTATGTCAAATGTAATTTGATAGCAAGCTGTTTTTAAATTTTTTATATGGCCGCTGAATCCCAAATATATTTTCTATAAAAGGTCAAAACTTTTGAATGAAACTCATATTTCCTTGAATGAAAATGTCTTTCCTTTGATTAAAAGAGTCAAACACTTTTCAGAATTCAGTGATTTTCTGCTTCTAGAAGTCTTGGCGATTTATTGTATCCTAATTACTGCGAGGAACCGGCTAGCGTCTGCGAAAATATAATAAACATCACAAAATAATTCAATTCAGCAACCTATTTTTATTATGCTTTCTAAAATCGCCGACTTTTCCTGTGTAATAGAATGCCAATCTTATCCGGAAAAATGATTCGCATAATGCTTTCGCTAATAAAAAAAAAACAGTTCTGAATGGTCAAAGGTACAGAAATGAAATGCTGGCGGCGTTTGAATCATGAGTTCGGATAGCTCATGGTCTGCAAACAAACACTTCGATTCAAAGCTCGATTTTTCACTAAAACCTTTTTCCAAACCACGAAAGCACCTAAAATAATCTTTGAAAACAATACTTGGCCACATTTGGTAAAAGCTGTGCTTGGTAAAGTAGTAAAAAGAACGAGAAAGCTCCGTTTACCTTTCCCACGGATCCAAAGCGCGCACGTACAAACAGAACTTCCTTGACAATCGAGTCGTCTAATCCGAAGCTATCAGAACTGTCTCATCGTACAGCAATCGGGTGAACTTGGCACAACTTCGCGCTTCGGAAAGTCGTACTTACTTACACAGGTGACAATATAGTGGTTACTAGTAACCTAGTGACCACAAAAAGTAATAAAGTCAGTAAAAATCGACATTAATATGACACGCATTCCCCAGTCCATGATCCACAGAAGTCCAGTCCCAAAGTCCAAATTTTTTATTAAATCTGATGGACTGAGGTAACGACGCTGTTTTGCCGTGTGTTTCTATTGTTCTTTCTTGAAAAAAGTCTTGAAATTACTCACCACAGGCAGCGAGGACTGCTCTGATACAGACATTGCAAAGAATCGGCAGTAAAACGGGAAATAAATTGACAATATGCTTATCAGTGCGAGAGATCGATGTTTGGCATTTTTGCCTCGGAAGAGCTCTGATTAAAAATAGCTCTTAGTTTTTTCAGAATCGCAACAAATTCGGCCTCAAGTTGTATGCTGTGTATAAAAACAACGTTCACCTCTATGGGAGAAATACAGGATTGATTTATACACCAATAAGACCAAATGACGGAAAATGTTTGTCATGCGCATGCGTATCAAACATTTGTCTTATACTTCAATGTACCATAAGAAAAGAAGCAATTTATATTTTAATAATTTAAACAAGATAAGAAGACGTCCGACATGGAGAAGTCTTTCATTCAGTCATCGTACCTGCAAACCACGTTACCACTGAATGTTTTATAAATGAAGGCTGTACCACAATGAAGCCAGTCATCCCTGTGAGTTTAATATATACCTGACGTGAACATTACTAATGCGAGTAGGTTTGTAGGAGACGCTGTCGTGACACTTCAGTAACGATGTTTTTCCGGAAGTGAGAGTAGCCGGAAGTCAGAAACCGGAAGTGTAAATAGCAAAGCTATGAACCGGAAATGCACAATTTAAAACATGCGTGCATAAATTTGCATGCAAAATCGTGACACAAAAAAAAAAAAGAAGAAAAACAGAGGCCATTTTATAACTCATGCCGCTACGCGCATGAGTAATTAGCGATATCAAAACAGCTCTCTTTTAAAAATTAATTTAATTTTTCTCTCTTCCCACCCATTATTATTACACATTATCAGCTATTATCAAGAACATTAAACAAAAGTCTTCATAGCTAGTACTTCACCATGTTACTACTTTGGGGAATATGTTTTAACATTAAGAAAATTTCCCGACTTTTTTCTTTGAGGTAAACTTCATGCTTAATCATATGTTGACATTACGAGTAGAGGTTTAATGTTGATTAAAGTATATTTTTGCTTTTTTTATAGAATGTGGCTCAGTGTTTAACAATACGCTTACAAGTCCTGGGTATCCAAACAACTACCCGAGTGACATGCACTGTGATTATTCGGTACCTGTTCCACATGGCATGACATTAACAATTACCCTTCAAGACTTAGACTTGGAGGAGGGCGACGAAGAATGCGAGTAAGTGCAGTTCTATTACTGTACAGTGGATTCTGATATAATAATCAGCGTTTGAACGATTTTCTCAGTAATCATCACCAACCCAGACAAACATCAACAAAATGCAAACCAAACAAAGGTAGTATATCCAAACTGGCCTTTGTTTCACGGACCGCTCATTAAGAATTGGGAAAGGATTGGACCCATTGTTCTGTATATGAACAATGAGGTAGATCACTCCGCAAGGCACCGGGATCGTAGTCCCGCAGCCTCCTCCCACCCAAGCGACCCATTTTCCCATATCTCACTATCCTTCCCTAAACCTTACTCCCAAACCTAACATTGCATCCCAACGCTAACATTGCATTCCTAGCTGTTCCATGTGGTCCCCTTTGGGTCATGTACCCATGGGGGGGGGGGGGGGGGGGGGGGGTCGTGCCTGATGCAGCACAAAGCGGTTCTCTCACGGTTGTCGATTGGATTACCCGTTCGTGAAATAATGCGACTGCTACCATCGGGTTTAAGGCTTGGATGGCGGCTAAAAGAAACTGAAGCGAAGACGGGGCGAGAGCTGGGATTCCCCCGGGGACCAGTAGAGAGCAAGAGTCCCAGCGCAACTGCAAGAGTCGGGCACAAAAGGCTTTAGATAGCCCCGGGACAATTAAACTCACTGGTGGGAAAGGTGGGGAGCCCCCCTGGGCGTGTGGTCCATAAAGAACGACAAGAAAACAAATGAATCCAATGGAGGATAAATACTGAGTTCAGCTAACGCCAAACACATCAAATTAACACCTGAACCTAATCCAGAATTCGGGCCCGGCCAGAGAGGCCCAGGAGGTAAACAAGTTTCCACTAAACACTGAGTTCAAACTATCACCTGAACACACCTAATTAGCACATGGGCCTGAATCAGTATTCGTGCCCGGCCAGGGAGGCCCAAATTTAAATAGATTTCCACGGAACACTGAGCTCAGCAATTGCCAAACACACCTAGTTGACACCTGAACCTAGATCAGTATTCGTGCCCGACTAGAGAGGCCCAAACCTAAATAAATTTCCACCGAACACAGAGTTCAACTATTGCCAAGGACACCTAACTGATACCTGAACCTAGTTCAGTATTCGTGCCCGGCCAGTGGGGGCCCAAACGTAGATAAATTTCCACCGAATGCCAATTAAAAAAGTTGAGATATTGCCAAACACACTTAATTGGTACCTGAATCAAACTCAGTATTCGTGCCCGGTCAGGGAAGTCCAAACGTAAATAAATTTTCACCGAACACCAAGTTCAGCTATTGCCAAAAACAACTTATTGACACCTGAACCTAGTTCAGTATGCGTGCCCAGCCAAAGAAGTCGAAAGTGAAATAACTTCCACTGAACACATGTGCAGAGGTCAGCTATTATGAAACACACCTTATTGACACCTGAACCTAGTTCAGTGTTCGTGCCCGGCCAGATAGGCCCAAACGAAAATAAGACTCTACTAAGGCCAAACACACCTTATTGACACCTGAACCTAGTTCAGTATTCATGCCTGGCCAGAGAGGCCCAAAGTAAATAAATTTCCACCGAACACAGAGGTCAGCTATGGACAAACACACCTTATTGGCACCTGAACCAAGTTCAGTATTCGTGCCCGACCCGAGAGGTCCAAAGTAAATGAAATTCCACTGAACTCAAAGTTCAGCTGTGGCCAAACACACCTTATTGACACCTGAACCTAGTTCAGTATTCGTGACCGACCCGAGAGGTCCAAAGTAAATGAATTTCTAGCCTGCGAATACAGCCGCTTCTCATCGCTCCCGGCAGCTAGGGGCGTTCGCGTGAGAGAGCGTCTGCGATTTACTTTGAGAAATTCCATACTGATGACGTAAATCACCGTCGCTAATCTCGCATAATTATAATAATGTGCGTGCAGTGAAACCAAATGAAATGAAAGGTGTTGACAGGCCTATCACAAATCCTACTAGTGTCTGGCGTGTTTGTTATGACCTTTGTTCACTCGGTTTGATTTTTACAGTTTAGCCCTGATCAGTATATCTTTTAAAGATCTACCCATTATGTATGAAATAAGGGTAGGTTCTTTATAGATCCGTCTAAGCAAAGGTTGTGATTCATTTGTCAATGAGGATGGATGTAGTCACACAGGGTTGTATCGCCAGTGTTACAAAGGATAACATTTCCTTGCACGCTTTTATTTCTTAGTGCAATGGTTTATTGATCGGGCTGGCTTGTTTGCCAAGCCTGCCCGATATATAAAATGGACGCTGTTTCGTAGTCACTTATTGACACGCCGGGGGGTCCGCCATATGAAAATGACGGGGTGTCCTTTAAGAATTTCGTTGAAAAGAAGTTTTATCGTTAAGAGCTACTAATTGTAAATTTTATATGGAAGTCTCCCCCTTCCGGATTTTGGAGATTTGAGAGTAGATAAGTTAAAATATGTGGTGTAGGTGAAGTAAATGGGGATGTGGGTAGGCTAAGAAATTGATTAAAAGGTTGTTTGTGTAAAAGAGTATTTGTTTATAGCGGTGTGGGAGGAAAGGATGAAGGGTGAATCGTCTTGATTGTTACGGCGTGCATTGAACGAGACAAAGCGAGACACCGAATTTGTCTCGCTTACGCCTAAAACGAGCCATTCTTCTCGGTCTTGTCTCGGTGATAATCTCGCTAGCATTTAGCATGATTGCATTGAGCGAAACTGATTTGATCCGATTTGTTAAACGCAACAAGCCATTTGTCAGGCTGTATTCTGGGCGAAAATTGAACGTGACAGAGAGAGACAACACATCTGTATTGTTTTAGAATGCGTTGTTTTAGCTAAACACATAAACTCACGGCTATGCACTCTGGGCGAGAATTAAACGTGACAGAGCGAGACATCAGTTTTCAGCATTTTAGAATGCGTATATTTAGGGCGCGTTCGTTTGGGATCAATCCGGAATAAGAATAATCGGAATAACGCGAGAAAGCGTTCGTTTGGGGGCTATTCTCATTCCGGAATACTTGGATTCCATTCCCGCTTAGCCAGAATAATGACGTCATTCTTCCGCTGTAAACCAAGATGGCGTCGTATTCTGGCGAAACTGTCGAGAGAAGGAAGGGGTTTTGGTGGGGGAGAGAAGAGACCATGTTATTAATTTCACAGTACAGGGAGCACGAGAAGCTCTTCAAAGATGTCAATTATAAGAAAAAAAGCGTGTGGGAGGTAATAACGGCGGGTATGACAGCGGAAAATCCAAACTTCAGCGCACGACCCGAGCAGGTTGAAGGAAAATGGAAACCCTTGACACTCGCATTCAGAAAGTGCTGCGACCACAACAACATTTCGGGAAATGACCGAAAGGAATGTCCTTTCTACAAGGAAATTGCAGAGTTCTACGGTTACAGGCCAAACGTTCGGCCATATGCCACAAGCAGCAGCTCAGGAAGGCGGATTATGTACGGCCTCCGACTGATCAGTCACAGCAAGCAGAAATGTTAGAGGAAACAGAGGAGGAAGACAGAGATAAGGAGGAGGTGATAATTGCGCCGAAAAGACCTGCTACAAGTCAAGGGAGTCAAGGCTCGTTGCAGAAGAAGAAAAGGCTGTCGAAGAAAGAAAAGGGGGTTAAGTCAAGGAATGAATACTTGCAATGGCTACAGGAATACAAAGAAGAAAAGAAGAAGGAAGATGAAAAGAAAATGGAGAAGTTGGAAACATTCCACCGCGAAAAAATGCAGGTACTAGGGGGAATGCTGGAGGTTATGAGAGGCCTCAAGGAACAGTGAAGGACTGTATGCGTAGAACCATGAATATACAGACTGTACTTGCTTTATATATATTTATTGGCAGCATATTTTTTACAGGAGTGAGAACTTTTTTGGAAATGCTATTTATTTCACATGATATAAATTCAATATTACAGTAAAAATTATATTGCTACAGAAATTATATTTATTCCTGAGTTCATGCTGTAATCATATTTAAATCAGACAATATTTGTAGCATTAAAAAATTGTGTTTCATCAACATTTTGGCTTGTCTCTGTGTCATGAAATAATAAATTATTGCAAGTGGTTTTGCCACTGCTGCCATAAATTTAATTCCAAAAGTTACCATCAGGCCTGAAAAAACATTAGCAAATCAGAATTACAAATGTTCTCATGAAAACGTATGGATTTGACTTTCGAAATCAAAATTCACTTGGCAATAGACTTCCATCAATCATGCATAACAATTGGCTGCACGTGTCAGATGTTATTATGCAAAAAAATGTTGAGTGATGCATTCATAGACATTGCCGCTTTCGGATGTTTCTCTGTTTGTGGATGGCAGATCCAGAACTGCCCTTCTCTTCGGAATTGTAGGTAGCAAAGTGGGAAGGTAGTAATCCGTGGCCAATCATACGTGCACAATTTTGTTGCAGAGTAGGAGAAAAGCCATAGACAGAAGTCTATTGCCAAGTGGATTTTTGAAAGTCACATAGCAATGAGAATGTATATTTACAATTCAATGAGAATGTATATTTACAATTCAATGAAAATTTTGAATTATTTGTTTCGATAATAAATTATTGACATTTTTCTCAATGATAAGAATAGCCCTTTATCTCTGTTATAGGGTTACCTTAGCCTGTTTGCTAGTGCATTGAATTCAACCCAGCTATCTCAAACTGTCATGGGAAATGAAAAAAGTTTGAGATAGCGGTAACTTTGAGATAGCCAATAGTAAATGACTGAAAAAGCAATTCCAACGGAAATGGTTTTTAGTTTAATTTGAGATAGCGGGGAGTTTGAGATAACTGAGTTTGAGATAGCAAGGTTCAACTGTATACAATGTATGAAATGCATATATGAAAGTGAATCATACATGTATCTGTCCAAAAATACCCATGGCCAAAACGAAACACCAAAATCCTTAAAAAGACACGGCCAAAATTAAACTGCCTTATTACTAATACCATAAAGGGAGTTTCCACCCCAAAAAATTATCAATGTATACTTGTCAACTATGACCCCTGACACAATTCAAAATTATTTTTATCAATCTTCAAGTCTAGACCTGTGTGGAAATAATTTAGTTTTGGACAGCTACAAGGCTAAATACTCCATTATTTCTGTGCGCTTCTGAACAGCTGGGGTGTTAGGAGTAAGAACACTCTCGTATCCATTCACCTCCTCATCTTGGTCACCCATAAAGTCCATAAAGCTATCCTCATTGCACAAGCTGATGTTATGAAGGACACATGCATCAATAACAATTTTAGGAATGTCATCAATTTTGTCCACATCAACATACTTTAACCTTCGAAAACGACCTTTAAGAAGGGCAAACGCTCGCTCAATAACCATTCTTGTTGAAGAATGAAGATAATTGTATGTCTTTTGCTGTTCTGTCAAATGTCCATTGTCCTTGTATGGGGTCATGATCCATGTTTTGAGTGGGTAAGCTGCATCGCCCAGCAAGTGTGAATCATTGGGAAAGAAGTCATCATGCCCAGTTGAAGCAGCATCAAAAATATCTGAATTTCGTAACACTCTAGAGTCATGTACACTTCCCGGCCAGCCACAGTAACAATTGGTGAAGAACATTTCATGATCACAGCAAGCTTGCAATACGACAGAATGGAAATCTTTTCGGTTGATGTAGTTCTCTGGGCATTCTCGAGGAGCTTTAATCGGAATGTGCGAGCCGTCAATTGCCCCAATTACAGCAGGAACTCTTTTGTGTTCTTCAAACCCTTCCATTACTTCGGCAGCTCTACTTCCACTTGGCCACTTTATGAGATGCTCGGCTAAATTATTCTTAATGGCATCACACACACGTCGGCAAGATACATACACTGAACTTTTCGTAACATTGAATCTGTCGGAAATTGATCTCACGCACTCTTGTGTCCCTAAGAACCACAAGAAAATGAGCACCTGTTTGTCCACTGAAATTGGTGGCCTTCCTCCGTGAGCGTGTCCCTGGGGAATTTCTGGACAATTTGCCAACTCGCAAACCAGTTCTTCAAATGTTTCTGCAGTAAGCCTAAAGTGCTCACGAAAAGTAGACAGAGAGTAATTTGGAACAACCTCCTCGGCATAGCCCTGAATACGAACAGCCCTCTCACGACACTTTAACTTTTCTTCAAAAAGAAAGAACGGTAGAAATTCCTCTACAATGTCGCTGTCATTTTCAGTCTCATACTCAGTCAACTCCTCCATGCAGAGGGACAACATAATAGCACGAACGAAAGCCGCCGTCGACGCCATCTTAATTGTTGACATCGCTTTCGTGACTAAAGTTGCTAAGCAACAAAAGAATCCGCTGACTATTTCGGGCAACAGACCGCAAGCGCACGGAATATCCGGAATAATCGTTCGTTTGGGAAATGGAAAACCAAGTTATTCCGGAATATATTCTTATTCTGGAATATCCCAAACGAACGCGCTCTTAGGCTATTAAACTCGAGCACTAACCAAATTCACTGCACGCAAAACGGCAAGCAATTCGAAAAATACATTGGCAAATAATTTTCCCAGTCGTGAAAAGAGAGAATTTGAGGTGAGCAATTACATTGTACATGGAACATTAAAGAAACGTGGTTTTCTGCTATCGTTCATTGTTCTCTCAGTGATAAGATTTGCTGCTAAAAGCATTTAAATTAATTTTGAATGACGCAGGCTGGAAAACTTCAATTTAATTAAATGAGAAATAGAACATGATCTTTATGTCAACAATCACTTTGACCGAGGTCATGTCAAGGATGCTTATATTAGTATTTTACACACAGGAAAAAGTGAAGTGGCATTTATTGAGATAACTTGCAATGCATTTGTTAAAGATGCATAAGCTTATTAGTATTTTGTGAAAGAAGGGGAGAAAGAACTAACGGATTTAATATGTACGTTGGAGTCTTATTAAATATTATCTATGATTTATGTTTGATGTGGTGTAGATCGCATGTACGAAACTCTAAAACGTATCAAGTGGTAATGTTTTTCCCCGCCGTTTCTCATTTTTTATACCTGTTTATAAAAGGCTCGTATTTCATTACTGAATATGTAGTGTTAAAAGTAACGTTATTGTTGTGGTGACTTGTTGAATTTAATAATGTGGTTTGTGATTTATATTGGTTAAGGGACGGACCGTTTAATTTTTTTTGTTGGGGAGGGGGTTAGGCAATTTCTTCTGAGTATGATTTTTTTTTCAGCATCTCTATTTGCAAGAATTTTCTTTTTTACCAAAATGCTGAAAATGTTTTTCACATGCTTACTTGTGCACGACTTTTTTTCTCTTAACAATTTCTTCTGCAGGAATTTTTCATACTTATCTTTCTAATTCAACACAAAAAGAATGCCTTATGTTAACTGAAGTTCCTGATGTTGTTTGTATGGGAGAGTTAACTTTCAATAAGAGTATAGTGAACGTTATTATGGAAATTTACATTATTTAAATGACGGTATAATAGAAGAGAGTTGTTGTTTACCTTTGTTTGAGGCTTTTGAATCGTTGTTACGTGATAATTATAAGTCATTTATTTTGACAATAATAATTTATACAGTCGCTATTTTTGACACAAGGGATGGTTTGATTCACATAGTAGAGATCGTACAGGAATGAATGATCTATGTGGGACGCCGTGTGTATTGATTGAAATTAGTTCTCTTGAAGAGTTAGTAGAGTATTTTGAAAATTTGTATTTGGGACGTAATTGTTCAAATTTTAAGGTAAAAGGAGTGAAGAAGGAAGCCCGATTATAATACTCGCAGAGTTTTCTTGTTATTTCTTTTTCCATCTATGCCGTGAAAATATTGGCGAAAGAAACTGCCATTTTTGTCCCCGGCCATTGCGGTGCCGCGAGTCTGAAGGTAGTCTTTCCCCTAAAAGCAGACTGATGATGATTATTACGGGATTCTTCCCATTTATCGCCGATAAATGTTCATTCATCCACACGTGCACGCGTGGCGCCGTTTGAAATATCAGTGACTTGCTATATCCGGTCGGTAAACTGGCAAACACAGAAAAACCTCTTCACTGCAGATAAAACTATGAAGAGCCTGAAACCGACTTGCTTGTAACGTCAAAACATTAAACATAGGACAAAGAGATTGAACACAGAGTCGAACATTTTAATTTCTAACGACAGACAAGATTAATCCTCGCAACTGGCGACCATATTTGTTAAGTTGTGATTTTGAGTCACAACACTGCATAATTTAAAGCATAATTATGTAAAATTATCAAGTTGGCCAATCAGCGCTCCTGTCTTGATTCGGGACAGATTTACGTCATCAGTATGGAATTTCTCAAAGAAAATCGCAGACGCTCTCTCACGCGAACGCCTCATGCGGCCGGGAGCGATGAGAGGCGGCTGTATTCGCAGGCTAATGAATTTCCACCGAACACAAAGTTCAGCTGTGGCCAAACGAACCTATCAAACACCTAATTGACACCTGAACCTAGTTCAGTATTCGTGCCCGACCCGAGAGGTCCAAAGTAAAAGAATTTCCACCGAACACAAAGTTCAGCTATGGCCAAACACACCTATCAAACACCTAATTGACACCTGAACCTAGTTCAGTATTCGTGTCCGACCCGAGAGGTCCAAAGTAAATGAATTTCTACCGAACACAAAGTTCAGCTATGGCCAAACGAACCTATCAAACACCTAATTGACACCTGAACCTAGTTCAGCATTCAAACTGGCCAATATGTTCCACGAAAGCGGATTAACCCTTTCACTCCCAGAGTCAATTATGGAGACATGTAGTGTAGTTCTAACTTTTGATTCTGTGGACGAAAACCTATGGTGTGACCATTCAAATGAAACCTCTTCGGCAGTTCTTTTGCATGGTACCATTTGTTTTGTGATATTTTACAAAATGAAATTTGGGATTTTTCTTGAATTTTGATGTTTGGCACTCTTGGGAGTGAAAGGGTTAAGCGATGGAATGTGACAGAAAGCATGGGACTCACACCAGTTAATATATTCAAGACTATAAATGTAAACATTCCCTTCTTGTGGGCTCTTTTGCCGTAAAATCCACGGCCACCCGTTTCGAAGCGCGTTCCACTGCTCAGTTATGGCTCAAGTTCCCGTTCTTCCAGCGCCACAGCCACCTGCCCAACCGCCCAACAACCTCAACAAGTGGCCCTTCAGCTACGGCAACAAGCTCCACAAGTTCAGCCCGCAAGCTACCAACATAGGGGCAAATATATTTTCCGCTATTCAGTTGGCGTCACATCGACTGGATTTTCGCGTTTGTAGGGTAGGTGTTGCTGAGTGCATTTTGAAATTATTTAGTCAAGTTTGGGCCTCTCTGGTCGAGTACGAATAGTATTATTTTCTTGCGGTCACTAGGACGAAATTCCCTATGTTATTACACCTGCAAAACATAAAACGCTATAAAAGTACGTTTTTTCGTTGTATCTCTGTTACTATTACAGTTGGGGTGTTCTTTATTTTTGAATGTAACCTGCCCACCTTCGTTGGTAAGAGTAGTTTTGTTTCGGTACTAAACTGACACATGCGATCATCACCTTGTAACTAACAAAAGACAACAAAACTGCTATCACGGAATTGTTTAATCGTCTCAATTGTTGATTAGCTACACTTGTAATGCAGATAGATAAACGAAAGAATCTCGTTTTTTTTTTACTTTGGCTAAATGAAACTTTGACGTTTCAAGAAAAGAGGCGGAAAACTGCTCAAGTACAAGGCCTTACGCAGCAAAAATTTCAGCTTTCATTAATAAATATTTCAATGGCGGAAAGAATTGCAAAGCTATTACGATTTCATGCCTCCTAGACATAAATAATACTGCATGAGAATATGAGACCATGCAGCTATTTTAGTTCTCTCGTTTCGATTTACTAATAAAAGCTAATATGTGTATCTTTTTATTATTTGGAACTGGCATAAAAAAAGCGTAATCAAGAACATAAAGTATTAGTGGTGAGATTCAATAATCAAAATAGTGGACATTTTCTTTTCAAGGAAATTCCATACTCCGCTTCGTAAACTGTTGCTAAATAGGAGGAAAAAAGGTTTATATCAGAACTTAACGGCTAAAATTCTAGGACCAAATAATTAATTATTAGCGATTTATTAACAAAAATGCTTTGTAAAATCCAACTTTGCTGCTGATGATTTCTAGCATTTTTTTTTTTTATGTGGGTAAATGAAAAACATGGGTCAAAAACAAAAATTAACCCGTGCAAAAATTTTAGGGTCGCACTGTCCGTCCATGATGTCGAAAACATACACGTAAGGGACGGACCATTAGATTTTTGAGGGGGGGGGGGGGGGGGGGGGGGGGGGGGGGGGCAAATACCAAAAAAAAATTCGAACACGGCCTTGAACTGCAAAAAAAATATCGTGCAAAACAAAAACCCCAGAAAAAAAAAATCCTGCGAACCTTTATATTTTTAGAACAATATTTTATATCCAGGAGCAGATGGTCAGAACACAAATAAATCACACTGAAGTCGTTGTAGAATGTTAGTGACTTATATGCACTTGGGGAGGATCAAATGTTCTATCTTTTCATTGGTTTGTTTAGTTTAGCCAGTAACAATGGTTTATTTTTGACCCGACGTAAGTTGTTTCTTTTTAGGCTTTTCAGCTGATTTCATAAGCATGTAAGATATTTTCTGACACAAGGAATGGCTCTTTTATAGTTGTACAGTGGCATTGTAGGTACATGTACATCTCAATGGATGAGAAATACTTTGTTTATGTTGTTTATACTTTGTTTATACTTTGTTTGTGTTGTACAACAAGCTTGTAATTGCAGGGGCGGCGCTACCGGTGGGGCAGGTGGGGCATTTGCCCCACCAACTTTCGACAGCTCAAAATGGCGGTGGGCGGAGATGAATAGTGTAGCAACATCCTTTGACCAGATCTGATGGCGGGGCTCTTTAATGTATTAGAGTTTGCAAAATAGATATTCCGTGAATTAATCAAAAGCCTACAATTTTAGCATCGGAGATATTGTGACTTTAGACTGGAGATTGGATATTGTGAACCAAGCATTTCAAAACCCCTTGAGTTACTCGGACGTCAGCTATCGGACTCCAGCTACCGACAAATCCATCAAACAAATCCATTAATGCTGAGACGGTTAGCGCTCGGCTTCTGCCCTAAGAAGGCTCAAGACATATCTACGAACAAACTATGTCACAAGAAAGATTAAATCATTGCATTATCCAGACATTGCATTAACTGACAAATTGAACATGGCTGATATTGGAAATCAGTTTCTTTCTGCCTCCAATGACAGAGAAAATCGCTTTGGAAAATTCGTTTCCAAAGCCTTCCCATACTGAAAAGAATTGACAGAGAATATTCGAGTGACAGTCGAATTTACTTTGAACAAACAACCAAAATGGAGTTACACCCAAGTTTCAGAAAGTATTTCGTGTAACTACATGATATGGATTGTACTTTTCATGAGAATTAAACTGAACTCAAAGCTGGCCTTGGAAACTGTTTCTCCGGTCTCAGGAACGCTGGAAATAGCATTTCAGATAGTTTCATTTCAAAAATTCCGCGGGGGAACATGCCCCCGGACCCCCCTAGAAGCTCGCGCCTTCGGCGCTCGGCACAGGAGATTCGCCCCACTAACATTTCCGGCGCCGCCCCTGTAATTGTAAGATGGTTGGGTGTACTACGATGCGCTGTGGAAGCCACATCAACAGGAGGCTGGTGTAAAGAAAATTGTAGGGGCAGTTACAACACCGCAGCCAGACTTCATGCTATATCAAGCTGCTGTTACATCAGATCTGACTTGATATAGTATTTCTGTCTGTAGTATGGCCTTTCTAGTATTCCTAACACGTGTATGTGTCTGGCATTAAAACATAGACTCGCAAAAAAAAAATATCATGCAAGCAAATCATGGCAAAAAGAAAAATCCTCAACAGTCTCGAGCGTAGAAAAAAATATCCTGCACCAAAAAAATTGCCCAACCCCTCCCCCCCCCCTCAAAAATCTAATGGTCCGTCCCTAATGACAAAGTTTTCCGTCGATTGAATATCGAAACAATTATTATTGGACATAGCATTTTACAGTGCGAATACGCACCAAGACGAGTGCAAATATGACACAGGGATTCTGACAGGGTGCGGGGAAAAAACTAAAATTGTGCGGGAGTTTTGAGGCAGATTGTGCGGGAAATTGTGCGGGATTGCGCAATCCTGTGACCAGGCCAGAAAAATATGTCAGGGAGGAAATTCTGCATAAATGAAAAATACAAATAGATGTTTTACTTTGGGGATTAAAATGTACCCAGCAATCGCCAATTTGCGGCTGTTTTTCTTCACCAAAGTTCATTTGTCCAAACAAAATCACATTGCGTGACACGATGAACTCGATCGAGTAAAACCAAAATACCACATTTAAATGAAATGTTTCCGATCTGTTGCGAGTTCCTTTATGAAAAATCCGTACATTTTATGTAGTTTGAATAATTTCCATTAAAGGTTCACACAATTTCTTCGAAAGTTTGCCGCAGAAACACAACCTCGAGATGTATGCAAATTGCGTGCTAAATGTAATTTGATAGCATGGTTGTTTTGCATTTGTCTTTCACTTGATTGAAAAAATCAAATCCAGTATTCTGATCAGAACTTAACAATTTTCTCCTATCAATCCGAAGTTCCAGTGCTTTAATAGTTTGTTTGTCGATTCGCAAACTTGTTAAGTTCTTTGCGAAAATAATTCAGACAGAGTGACATTCATTTCGGCGTGACCGGGTACATTTCTTCGGTGTTTCTTCGTCGGTCCCCGACATATTAAACTGAAAGAGGAAGCGAAAGCGTTCGAAAAAATATCAACAGGCCGCTAAGAAAAACGACATAATGTCTGAAAAGCTACGCGAAAAAATCTGTAGGAAGTCGGAAAGAAGTAAAACTGAGACTAGTTCCCAGGACGACGAAGAGAACGCCTTGTTGTTTTTATATCGATCCTCTCGAGCTGTTCGAGGAAAGCGAGGGTTTTCTCGATTGTTTGGAAGGAAAATGGGCTGAAAATAGCCTAAAACGTTTCTCGAAATCTTGGTAATCAATAAAAATACCTGATTTAATTAAAATTGTAATCAAATATTTCAGTATTGTGCGAGTAGTACTGTAGCTCTTCCAGACCTCTATTTTTATTGGCCCCGTAGTACTGTAGCTTCTATTGTGTTTAGGTCTAGGGCTATTGTTTGTGTTGTTTAACCTATTGTTTTGTTAACCAATCACTGAGCTTGTCTGGAAAGGTACAGCCTCTCCCTATTGTGCGGGATTGTGCGGATTTTTAGGAATTGTGCGGGTTTGACCAAATTGTGCGGTCCGGCACCCGCGCATCCTGTCAGAATCCCTGATGACACGATATTACACTCTTCTAAGTACGCGCTAGGTAAAACACTTGCAAAAACATAGACTTGGGAGAAGACTTCTGTCATATAATAAACAATTTATTCAGTGAAAAGTTGTGTAATACGGCTGGTCATTTTTACTCGTCGGTGTTTACTTTTTCCTCGCGTAAAACCTCGAAAAAATAAAAACCGACTCGCAAAATCCCCAGCCGTATCACAAAACATTTGTCTGAATAACTTCTATATCTGGGTCAAATTGATTAGCGGTATTGACAGCTCCGGAAGCGGTTTTTTTTTTTCCCCTCGATTTTTTCAAAATCGGCCTGCCCCACCCAAGGCCTGGTCGTACTACAGTCAAAAACAAAACTTAGCCCGTGCAAAAATTTCCATAAATTTGAAACTGCAAACGGAAGTTTAAAAAAAATTGAGAACATTTTAGAGTCGCACTGTCCGTCCATGCTGTCGAAAACATACGCGTAATGACAATAAAACAAAAACATTCCACAAAAAACGTGTCCCTCGGGAAGCGGTTTCTTTTGTTTTCCTCGATTTTTTCAAAATCGGCCTGCCCCACCAATACCGTACGGCGTCTTTGAAGCTTAGCCGGAATTTCTAATTTTTTTTTTCAAAATTGTGAAACACCAGTCGCATTAGGAAACTTGATGTGATGACAGATTTTTATTACTCGTGGCGCAGCACACGAGTTGTAAATCAGGCTCTGAGTTTTCTTCTTTTTTTTCGTTTCACATTAGCGCATGCAAATTTATGCACGCATATTTAAGTTTATGTCGACGACAATATGGCTTTCAGCCATGAAATACATACCGCAAAATCTCTCCGTGTGTTGACTTGAGAAGCAAAATAAAGAACTGCAGCGTACAATTGCACGTTTTTAAGACAATGCAAGGCGTTCATGGTTGCATAGGACCGTTTGATATTGTGTTCGCCGCTTATTCCTGTAGGATTTTTGCTCCGGCAAGTTTTGTGTTTTTGATAACTTGCTATTTGTTTGGCGATCGAGCTTAAAGTTACAGTGTACCTTCAGATCGAAAATTTATTGATTTTTTTTTGGCGTCAAAATAAAGTTTACATGAATGAACTTTCATCCAAAAAAAAAATTATCGAAAAATAGTGAAAATTGACGGCGAAATGACGGTATAACTTTTGTGGGCGGAGTTTGTTTATATAGCGATATGTTTTTCTAAGCGCTGTTTTCTCAAAGTTAATTTTTCGCTTTTAGGGACACTTTAAAGAGCTACAACTCAAAGGGAATTCGTTCGATTTTCCTCAAATTTGGACAGAAGCTAGGCTAACATATAATCAACAAAAACATATCGGCGAATTTCTTATTTCCGAAAACGTTTTCGTCAGGAGCCATTTCCGTGCAATCACTCCAATTTTTTTTCTCCCTTTTTCGAAAATATTCTATAACTTTTCACTGCAATTCTGAATATGGGAAATCGCCGACACCTTTTTTAGCGCTTCGTGTCCGAAAATCCGAGAACAAAGTGAAAGCGTAATAAACAAGTTATCGTTAACGGTGGCTAAATTAAAATCACTCACTCACTCACTCACTCACTCACTCGATCCCGTTCCATCAGCTGTAAACTTAGTGAGTAAAGTGCTTTGTTATGAATACGTTTCGTAACAAGAACAACGTGAATCTAGCGATAACAAAATAATTTGATGTAAACGAATATAGACAACGATAAGCTTACAGATGTTTCGCATTTGGGGTTTTTAGTGCAACATTAAAATCGATCTAAAAGGATTTTGCAACCGAAACACGCGTTTTGATGCATATCCACCTTAAAATAATATATATAGTTAGGCTTAGCCTAACAGCGGCGCCCTCTGAAGACCCTCTGAACAAGCTTAACTAAGATAAAACTTAACTAATAGGTGAAAGGTCGGAAGCACAAGAATTAAGATTAATATTGACGACCGGGCTATTTTTCAATTTTAGCAATTCTCAAAAACAGTATTACCCGACCGTCTGCACAGTACATTTAGACCGTACAAAAGTTCACAAAAACAACTTTTTCTCCGTCTAGAATAACTATTACGACTACTGTTAAAAAATACAGTTGTAGCTTGTCAAAAAATGCCTGAGAAACTGATTTGGAAATCAAAATTGCCAAAAATACAAACATATTTGCATACGGCCACGCGAGTGAAGTTAGAACTATAATAAAATTCAAGTCTTGTTTTGTTTACATAAAATCGCTTTTCAACCTATGTAATGAATGAACAAACAGATAAAAATGAACAACACAATCTTCTTTCGATAAATTTTATTCAAATCTCCATTAGTTTATGTTGAAAAGCAAAACGGAAAACGCGCATCGAGGCCGAGCCGTGTCTTCGATGAAATTCAAGAAATTAATACAACTGAATTTAAGCTACACGTTTAAAAACAATTCTCCAAAACTAACGAGAACACATTAACAAAAAGTCAATCACAGATTGATATCTAGATAAATTTCCATCGAAAAATGTAATTTGTTTTACCTTTAAGTCCCTCCGGCGACTACTGTGCTTGGAAATTCTTTAAATCTCCGCTTTGGTGCTGAAATTCGTAAAACGAACCCATCTCTCGCATTGCTAAAAACGTATATAGTTCCTCGAAGCAAGATTTTATCCCTGAAAGCTCTTCTTTTTCCACTAAAGCGGCTCCTGAGTATCCCTTAATTAGCATAGCAAACCACGAAAAAATGCAGGAAAATAACGACTTTAATTTAAACCGTTTTCTCCGCTCAGTAAACACAGCAAAACATCAAAGTGTTTTCCCAGCTGACGTGACATTCGGCCGTGTAACCGCGCGAAGAAAAAGCCTCGCTTTGGTTTCAACAAGACGTCGTACGCGCATATTTTGCGACGTCATACGCGCCCGCGAGCTAGTCCTCCGCTAAGATCCCGGATGTTGTGTGGCGTCATACGCGCATGCGCGCTAGCCTTGCGCGACACACATCTCCGACACACATGTTTTTGTTGCAGACAGCGCCCGCGAAACATTCCGCTAGCCATGACCATGAAAAATGAGGGCATAGGTTCTATGAGTATGGGGCTCCGCAGCCGGGCCTTCGGCCCGGCTAGGCTCCGCTAATAAAATTTAGTCTCTATTGAGTATGTGTTCCTCGATAGCGTAGTGGATGGAGGTTGTAACTTAGCCTCGGAAGGCCCGAGTCGAGTTTCACTGAAGTCCTTCCTTTCTTTCCTTTTTACTTTCTTTCTTCGGACTGGACATTATGAAAGTGATGTACAGTTGAACCTCTCTAACACGGACACCGAAGGGACAGAGCAAAGTGTCCGTATTATAGAGGCCACCACGATGACGTCATTTTAAGACTTAACTAAAAACGGGCCCACACTCGTGTTTTAACTACATCTAAATTTGATTCAGCATTGAGACACTGTCTATCAGTAGCGTACTAGTGTACTAACATCTCAGCTACATACTGTATACGAATCACCGAACTGAAACGCAATGCTGCATGTAAAAAAGTAATATAAAGTACAATTCTGAAAACTTCTTTTGATATTTGTTTGTAACCACAAACAGGAAATTGTATTACATACACAAACTATCATCACCTGATCACCGGCTGCGCGATACGAACGTCTGTGAAATTTGCCGACTTTGCGGAGCTATATCTCCACTATTTTAAAGGATATCGCGTTTAAACTCGGCCACTTTACTAATTTTGAGATGCTTTTTCCAGTAGTGTCGATGGATTTTTGCTATCAGGCCAATATAAAAATTTGGAAAAACCGTGATAAGGCCTATTTGCTCTCTGGGGCCGAGATTTAGGCCCCGACCACATTAATGCGTTTTCAAAAGTCTCCGTTTTCATCTCGAAGAAAACGAAGCAAAATATTTTCGCCCACACTAGCGTTTTCGCATCGTTTTCACCTGTCCACACTAAAACGGTCGAAAACGATGAAAACGACTGCGACCGGGGATTGCGCATGTGTTAAAGTTAATAGATGCTCTGATTTGGACTGGAACCGATGGCATGTGACGCTCTCAGTACGTCATCGTTTTCAAAAGTCTCCATTTTCACCTGACCACACTAAAGATTTTACGTCACCGTTTTCAAATGTCTCCGTTTTCACCTGTCCACACTAGAAACGAAGCGTTTTCAAAACGATGCGTTTTCAAAAGTCTCCGCTTTTGAAACCGTTCTCGAAAGCCTCCGTTTTCATCAGCGTTTTCGGGCGTTTTAGTGTGAATGATAGGCGAAAACGCATCAAAATGTATGCGTTTTCAAACGAAAACGCATTAGTGTGGTCGGGGCCTCCGTATTAGAGAGGGTCCGTATTATAGAGTTTTTTTTTAAAGAAAATATGCGAGAATTTTGTTGGGACATTGGAAAATGTCCGTAATAGAGAGGTGTCCGTATTAGAGAGGTGTCCGTATTAGAGAGGTTCGACTGTACTGATTTTGTTTTTTCGTTCGTCAAAAATCCTTACGTTTATCAATTAAAAAGATATATATATCGAACGTAAGCTTACGGCAATATTGCGTTACGCGTTACACGTTAGCGTTTCTTCTTCACTGGTTGGCTCTTTTAGGAGTCTTTGATTAGACATAATTTTAAGCTTATGTTTCTCCGTAAAAGCACTCAAAACACTCGGGAATCAATGCTACAATGAGTTAAAAGCGCCACGAGTTCAAGCTGTGTACAGCTTCTTGTCTTAAATCTAAAAAACAAACGGCTTTTGTGCACGAGTTTGCTTGTGACAATGCTTCTTTATATTATATATGTATAAAAAGCAACTTGGTTTCATTAGATTATTAGCTCTGAAAGCATTTTGATATTATTCGAGTTTCCTCCCAAAGCAGTAAACGAGAAGGGAAAATATGGAAGAATGAACCGGCCTTTCTTTTTATGAATTACTGACCAAATAAACGCTGAAAAGGTGTAACATTGAGCACGTTCGTAGAAGCCACAAATTTAATAACGCCCATGAGAAGCAAGTCTAATTGTTAAGAGTTTCACCTCAAATGTAATAATGACGCAAAATATATTAAATGATACTACTGAACAAGTGTAAACAATAATATAAGATGACCACTTGCATATAGTAAACAACGCCTGTCTACCAAATTTGGTGATGTCGATGGTCATGCATGTGCCTTGATAGAAAATCATCGAGGTTTCAACTTGCAGAAAAGAACAAGTGAAACAACACGGACATGCGCAAATCAAAAAGTGATGACGTCATGAGTATTTGTGGCTCCAAAACACGTTCCAAGTTGGGATTGACCATTTTATTCATTTATTTATTTTATTTTAGTTTTTTGGGTGGGGGAGGGGGCGGGGGCGGGGGCGGGGGCGGGGGGCGGAGGGGGCGGAGGGGGCGGAGAGAACATTTTTTTTCTGAGCATGATTTTTTTACCGTGTTGAGGTTGTGCAAGAATTATTTTTCGGCATTTTTCAGCTTTTTTTCTTTGGCTCGCTGTGTTTTACTGCGTTCAACGTGTGTACACTTTGTAAATACATATTACAAATATTTATCTTTGCAGGTATGACTATTTAAAAATTACTAATGAGAAGAAACAGTCATTTGGTGTCTACTGTGGTAAGAAGACTGGGCAGACAGTTAATGTAACTGGAGACTACGCAGTTATAACATTCCACTCAGACTCCAGTCAACAAAGTAGAGGATTTTGTATTCTTTTCAATACCACTGGTAAGAAATATCAAACAAACAAACAACGTCACTGTAACCAATTAAGTCATGTCAGGGTCATGTGAAATACACGTTCAAGGACAAATAGTTTAATTTTCCATAGACCGCTATCGATCTTCAATGTTCAGCTCGGTAAGAGCAGTGCAAAAATCCCCGAAGAGAGGTGTATTATACACAAAGCTTCATTGCAATGGGACTATTGCGTCATGACGACTCCGAAACGTCGTTCGATTTTATCGTTTATTCTTATGTATTACCAAACCTTTGATTATAAGAGTATCATTATTTGCTATCTTATTTATTTGATAAACTTTATTGGATTGCCTCGGCGTTGATTGTAATGTAAGTCCTTATGTCTATTTTTGGGAGATGCTACTAGAACCGGAGATTTTCGTTAGGTGTTTCGTTCAGCCCGCTATCAATTCCACTCCACTGCCACGCCTTGGCGCCTCGGTTTCACCTTTATTTAGAATAGTCATTCTGAAACAAGCGTCCCATCCTTAACATTGGGAGCATTCTTTCAATAGATACGTATTATAACATCGCGAATTATTTCAGCTTTGAGAAAGCATCCAGAATGAATGTTCGTACACATATGAGAAGTTCCAGATTCATAGATTAAAAATCGCAAATTTCCTCGCAATGTTCAATTTGAATTTTTTAATTTAAATTGATGCGTAACTTTGTAGATTTTAGTTAAATTAAAACCTTTAAATTAAGGCCCAAATCGCACTTGCGGACAACTTTTAAATTGTCCGCGACAATTTGGACAGAAAAGGTATACAAAATTGTCCGAGACAACTTGTCAATTTCGGAGCTAAAATTTGCAAGAGAATACGAAAATTGCACGTTACGGTATGGAAACAATTTTAAAGGTGTGGAGTACTTCGACTTTCAATCTGAGCATCAAGCCTTTTCAAAGCGCACGTGGCTTTAAATTTCATTAGTATGTATTTTATGCTGTATGAAACTGACTTGTCATTGAACATTGTCATTGAACACCGCTAAACATGATTCGATTAAAAAATAACGCAAGGTATTTTTTTTATTTCTAAGCCTTTTCAAGGGTTTTTCTACTTTTAGTGATTAAATTGTTTTTGCACATTGCGATTTGCAGTGATAAATTTAAATAAAAAGAACGTGCTGCATATTGATTTGTTTTTCTCAAGGAAGAGCACAATGGTTAATCAAGAAGGCATTGTTATCTGGATTCGCGGATGCGTTGGAATGTATCGGACAAGCGTGTTGTCCTGCCAGGAGGCAGGACTTCGGCTCCTTTGAAAATTCGGCTGTTTTGTCGAAACTTTTTCGACTTGGCAAAAGTAGGTCGCACTTGTCTTTGCGGTGATTTTCCGTTTTAATGACGAACGAATTGCACGTGCAACGTGGACCAATCAGTGGGCGGCGGTGTTTTTAAAGTTTTATTTGTCTGCCCAGTTCGTTTCTCCGAAAAGTGTAGGTCGCACTTGTCTTTGCCAAGTCAGACACTTAAATAAATTGAAATTCGATAAAAATGTACAAAATTGTCGCAAGTGCGATTTGGGCCTTAGTTGCTTTTCTTTTTTGGTGTATTTTTTTGTGGGTAATATTTCTTTTGTCGAAGTAGACGTGATGTGGAATTTGACGCTGGCCAATCGACATTTCATAGACCACGTTTAATTTAGTCATTCAAGGGTTATGTAAATCCACAAA
Source organism: Dendrophyllia cribrosa (assembly GCA_024195265.1). NCBI lineage: Eukaryota > Metazoa > Cnidaria > Anthozoa > Scleractinia > Dendrophylliidae > Dendrophyllia > Dendrophyllia cribrosa. The sequence continues at coordinate 23,407,307 of JAJLRJ010000011.1, read as the reverse complement.
TATAATTCGTTTGATTTCTCTTACACCGATTTCGAGAAATGGCTTACCAAAAAGCTCAGGACTTAGTCTGTTCAATACGTTTTTATCGAGAGAGGGAGAGTTGTGAACGAAAATGCGTTGCTTGGTCGCAACTCTAAGTTGGAATTCCTTTTTGCCATAACAAATTTGTCTTAAATGAGTGGACCACTGTTAGTGTTTGATATAGCCTTTCCTAACACTGGAGGCCAAAATATTCGATAATTATTATTTTTTTTTATGCGAGAGCTTGGTAATTAACGTTCATTGCGCATGTCAACTTCGTTTTCAGTGCTAGCTGCGCGGCTACACATGAGCTTAGAGATCTGTTTGCCAACATTACATAGTTGTCAACAATCTTCTTACAGACCATTTGTTAAATTTATAACAAATTAGCTTTCCGTTTGAAGAGAAAAATGGTTTGGTTGTCAATGACTTTTTCTAAAGTGTGTTAACAATAACGTCCTTCATGGACTAGCGTCTCTGTTATCGACAACCTTTTATGATCGGCTACTAAATAGCGATCGATAACAAGTGGTCTAGTCTGTACATGTTTTTAGAGCGGAAGAATTATGTCATTGGGTTTTTCGCTGAACCAATAATCCATTTCACTTACACGCCTTGGCGCCCAGATTGCACCTTTGGTTAGAATGGTCAATCTGAAACAAGCGGTCCCTCCTAAACTTTGGGGGCTCCTCCTAAACTAGGAGGCATAACTTGTTAAATACATATTCTAACAGCGCGCATAATTTGAGCTTTGAAAAATAAAATCCAAAATGCAGGCTCGTACTGACAATTGACAAGTACGGGCACGATTTATTAAAATGTCGCCGTTTGCTTGGAAATTATGATGTCGTGTTCACATTAGGGCGAAACACGAATGCAATACGTTTCACTGCGAGAAGTGTTCCGAGGTAGTTTCGAACAATTTAGCATAAATGTTGTTTTCTTGCTACACACTACACCTCGTTTCCGAAGAGCTTAACAAGTGACTAATTTAATCACAAAATCACGATAGGCAAGTTGGACGCCTATTTATTTGGTTCACGTGCTCGTGTAACTATGAAAATGTTATGCTAGCTTATGCCCGTTCTGCAAAATAGCAAACAAAAAAATGGAACCTAACATGAAAAGTGTTATGAAATTAAAAACTAATGTAAACAAGGTCAAACAATGGAATTGTTCAAAACGTGCTTCGTTAAAGCACTCTTAACCCGCACCAAACCAGGCTAATTGGTGCGGATGTGAACGTAGCGTAAGTCTCATAATGCTTTATTAACTGTTATTGTCCATTGGTAGAGTTCATTTGAGTTACAATTGTAATAGAAATACTTGTATATTTAGTCTAGTATTCACTAGTAAAAGAAAAGTGATCAAAACTTGTCTTGAACAGATTCCTATACTCGGCACACCAGCACCACACCCTATTTGGCTTTTGAGACTTACTTTAAAAAAAGGGCGATCTTAATTTAGACCGGGTTAAGCTCCGGCAGTTACCGTTGTGGGGACTTGACTCCTGAGGACTTCACCTTGCCATAATTTGGGAAAAAAGGTCGCTTATTTTGAAGCCTCGTTTTTAAATTGCTGTGTTATCTTAGAGTGGTTTTCAATTGAGTATCGAAAGTAATTTTGTAATTGGTTTGGTTCGGCATTGCTACGCTTTGTGATTGGCTAAAACATTTCTCAACACTTTATCAACCAATCATAAGTAAAACCAAAGCCAATCGTGACTTACTCGAACGCTTTTAATTACGCTTAGCGCGGACTGTATGTATTTGCCTTGAGTTCTGGTTGGAAAGTTTGCGTCGGTTGTGATTGGCCAGAGTGATTACTTTGGTTTTGGTTTTACAACACTCAATTGAAAACTGTTCTAAATATAGGATTTATTTGCACTGTTTAGTGATTTTTAATTTTTCACTTCATTAGTTTCACCAAAGGTAGTGATACCAGCCCCTGTTGTACAAGTGCTTCCAGGCACCAAACTGTCGTGTTCAGCTACTGGAACTGCTCCAATATACATAGCGATTATAACGAACTCGACAACACTGAAAAATAAAACCAACTCTGCAAGCATCCTAGTAACTGAGGGAGGAAACTACACATGCCGTGCCACCAGCAAGTATGGAACTAACGAAAGAGTAGTGGTATTTGTCAACGGTGAGGATAACCAGATTATATCAAAATTAGTTATTCTGTCAAAGTGATACAAAAGATTCCGATATACTGGTAAAATCTCGTTGTCACTACTGGTTTGTGTTTTTTAATTGTGGTGCACTTTTATTTATTATGACCATGTTTTTGACCATCCAGGGACAAACTAGAGTTGTATTATCCATTTTGTATGTTGTGGGTTTGTTTTGGGTGTAAAACAGAAATCCGAGCCCAAAAATCACATTGTCGGTGTTATGCCGTGATCGGTGAGGTGAGGTGCAATAATCTACCCAAATAATTATCGCGTTTCCCTTCATTCGATAAAAACATAAGCCCAATTAGTAACAACTTTATTTATAGAGGGTGACACATAACAGTTTTCACTGACTAACCAGTGAAAAGGTAACTAATTTGATCAGAAAATCACGCTACGGCAATAGTCAGGGAGCATCTGTAATCCCGTGGGATTTTCTTGAAGATAACAAGCCACCTATGTAGAAGTGTCAAGGGGACCCTTAGGAACACAGAAAATGTTGTCGGCAATTTTGCGACTTGCACCGGCAGCTGCTACGGTGGTTTTAAAATAGGCCTCGTAGGGTTCAGCATGGAAACGAGGCTGAGACTTAAATTGCTCATAACTATCGATAATTGCAACCAAATGTCACCAAACTTGCTCAGATTTATTATGGGATGATATCTAACATACAATAGTCATAATGATAGTTAACAAGGTCACGTGACCATGTTGACATGGAAGCGAGGCTCTAACATTAGATGGCCTATAATTATCGCTTATTTGAACCAATTGCCACCAAACTTGCTCAGATTGGTTATGGGATGGTATCTGACATGTTGATAAACATTAAAGTAATACATATATAAAGTCACGTGACCTTTTTGACTTGGAAGCGAGGCTCGAACAAAAAAACGTTTGTATCTGGCATAATAATAATAATATGTTCATTCTTTCAAAAATTACTGTGACTGTTTCCCAATGATACCTGCTTTGATACCTGCTTTGAATTCTGATATAATAATCGAAATTAACATAGTTGGTGGTCAGCGGTTTGTTATTCGATAATTTTGGTCAGCGGTCTTTTTCATCATTTTAGCGACCAGCTATTTTGAATTGCCAGTCAGTGTAGTGAAGCTACTCACACTGTCATGATCTTTTATGGCGAACGTATGTTTCTGCTTCTCTGGAACCCGAAAAGATTAATCTAGAATTTGATTTGTGCATTATTTGCCAGAAATGAGAGAAGGAAAGTCTTGATTGCAAACCTTCAATCGATTCCTAAGGAAAAGTATTACTGATTTTGTCAAAGAATGGGCTTTTTATGGCAATAAACAGTACTCGGAGGCTTGGGTTAAGCTGCAGGATATTTCAGTGAAAAATCTTGAGGGGAAGGGTTCTTCATGGCATCGATCCTGCTACAAGGGTGTTGCCCACACAGGAATGATCAAGAGAGCGAAGGAGAGATATGAAAGAGAGTTATCTGGCCCAAACGAATCCAGGCGTAAGTCTCGATCAGGAGCTGATAATATTACTCCAGAGCGTTCTCAGCTGACAAGGTCGCAATCTCCACCTTTAACTTTAAACAAAGCTGCTTGCTTTTTTGTGATGGCCAAGCAGGTTATAGGGAGATGCTATTTAACGTTAGGACACTATCTGGCGGAGAATCGCTGCGTAAAGCCATCACTTTGTCAGGTAGCGAGAAGCTCGCCGTTAAGCTAAAATACCGCCATTGCCTCCAATGATGCGCATTCAATCGACATCAAGTACCACAAAAACTGTTGGTTGAACAGCGTGACCAATATTTTGCGTAAGCTCGCTCTCGCTTCTGGGGTCCCTGTTAGAATGGCCAGCGAGATAGCAGCCAAGATATTACTTTAAGTGTTTGGAAGATTGTACCGATTTCTCAGTTACAAGCTGAATACAAAGAAATTCTTAACACAAACAACGTCGCCAATGAAACCATGAATCGTAAGGCATTAAAGCAACTACTCCAAAATGAAATTGCCCGCGACATCGAATTTCACAGGGCGAAGCGAGTTAACGAATCGGAAAAAAGCAAGCAGCTTTGTTTAAAGGTGAAGTTTGCGACCGAGTCAGCTGAGAACGCTCTGGAGTAATATTATCAGCTCCTGATCGAGACTTACGCCTGGACTCGTTTGGGTCAGATAACTCTCTTTCATATCTCTCCTTTGCTCTCATGATCATTCCTGTGTGGGAAACACCCTTGTAGCAGGATCGATGCCATGATGAAACCTTTCCCTCAAGATATTTCACTGAAATATCCTGCAGCTTAACCCAAGCCTCCGAGTACTATTTATTGCCATAACTAGCCCATTCTTTGACAAAATCTAAAGCTTTTCCGTAGGAATCGATTGAAGGTTTGCAAACAAGACTTTCCTTCTCTCCTTTCTGGCAAATAATGCATAAATCAAATTCTAGATTTGTCTTTTCGGGGTCTAGAGAAGCAGAAACATATAAATTCGCCATCAAAGATCATGACAGTGTGAGTAGCTTCACTACACTGACTGGCAATTCAAAATAGCTGGTCGCTAAAATGATGAAAAAGACCGCTGACCAAAATTATCGAATAAAGAAACCGCTGACCACCAATTATGTTAATTTCGATTATTATATCAGAATTCAAAGCAGGTATCAAAGCAGGTATCATTGGGAAACAGTCACAGTAATTTTTGAAAGAATGAACATATTATTATGCCGGATATAAACATTTTTCTGTTCGAGCCTCGCTTCCATGTCAAAAAAGTCACGTGACTATAGATATGTATTACTTTAATGTTTATCAACATGTCAGATACCATCCCATAACCAATCTGAGCAAGTTTGATGACAATTGGTTCAAATAAGCGATAATTATAGGCCATCTAATGTTAGAGCCTCGCTTCCATGTCAACATGGTCACGAGACCTTGTTAACTATCATTATGACTATCGTCATGTTAGATATCATCCCATAATAAATCTGAGCAAGTTTGGTGACATTTGGTTGCAATTATCGATAGTTATGAGCAATTTAAGTCTCAGCCTCGTTTCCATGCTGAGCCATACGGGGCCTTTTTTAAAACCACCGTAGCAGCTGCCGGTGCAAGTCGCAAAATTGCCGACAACATTTTCTGTGTTCCTTAGGGTCCCCTTGACACTTTTAGATAGGTGGCTTGTTATCTTCAAGAAAATCCCACGGGACTTTAAATCGCGACATATGCTCCCTGACTACAAGTTCGGCGCCTATTTTCGGGTACACGCGCTCGCGTAATTACAAAAATTCAATGCTAGCTTATGCCTGTTCAGTAAAATAGCAACAAAAAAAAAGGAACCAGACATGAAACGTGTTATGAAATTAACAACTAATGTAAACAATCAAATTGTTTGAAACGTGTTTCGCACTCGGAACCTGGTTTGGTGCGGACGTGAAAAATTCAATATAGCTCATAATGTCTTATTAACTGTTATTTTTCATAAGTAGACTTTATTTGAGTTAAAATTATAATCGAAATACTTGTATATTTGGTCTGGTATTCATAAAAAAAATGATCAAAACTTATCTTGAACGGAGAGGTGTTTCACTGATGATTCGGGACACCATTACCACACCCTATTTGGCTTTTGAGACCGTTACTTTACAGATAAAGAGATCTAGATCATCGCAGTTATGCAGCAACTGAAGCAGTTGCAATTGGAGGCTAAAAAACAAAAAAGGAGGGTTTGGAACCCGTGACCTTCGCGATTCGTGTGCAAATGCTCTACCACTGAGAAAGACCAGATGGGAGCTTGGCCAATTGTGAGTTGTATTATACCTATGAAGTGGTGAATATCATAATGTGTCAGTATGAAAATCAATTTATATGAACTGCGAAACAGAAAATAAAGCTCTCATCTGGCCTTGTAGCAAAGTGGTAGAGTCACAAAGGTCATGGGTTCGAATTCCGTCGACGCCTAAAATTATTTTTTAGCCTCCAATTGCAACTCCTTCAGTTGCTGCATAACTGCAATGATCAAATTCTCTTTAATTATATTTACCGCAGTTCATATGAATATATTTTCATATACACATTATCAGGTACTTACTTTGTCCCTTGCACGTTGGTGGTCAGTCAGTTTATTTGCGCATGCTAATTAAATTCCAAATAAACAATTATTGTTTAAGGTGGCTCCCAACAGTTTCCAGCACTTACCAAGACTTAGATTTTGATGGGTTATTATAACCACTCTTTATCAGTTGATGCTACAATCATGATATCAAACGAATGCCCAATGATTGGTGAACACGTTGTTATCATTTTTGTAACACAATATTTTACTATAGCAACAGTATAGCTTAAACTTTCAAGGCTCTGAACCCCATGTACATATATTTTTTTAAACTTTACCAAAAGTTGCATCTTATCCTGCTGATCAAAATTCGACAATAAAAAAATGTGGTTTACCGAGTCATTTTTGAGTTATTAACACTTAAAGCTAAAATTAAGAGTGTTTTCAGCACATTATACTGTTGTTATGGTAACATATTGTGTCACAAAAATGATAACAAGGTGTTCACCATTCATTGGGCATTCGTTTGATACCATGATTGTAGCATCAACTGATAAAGAGTGGTTTTAATGACCCATTAAAATCTAAGTCTTGTAAAGTGCTGGAAACTGTTGGGAGCCACCTTAAGTGTTATTCGAGCCGAAGCCGAAGGCTTCGGCTGATAACAATTACCGAGATCTTGATCATGATTATTCCGAATATCACAAAAACCGAATCTAATATGTATATAGATAGGCTTAGCCTAACATCGAAGCTCTCTGAACAGAAACGATGATGATAAGCTTAACTTAGGCAAAAAGTCGGAAGCACAAGAAAAATTAGAATTAACATTGACGGCCCGGCTTTTTTTTTTTTAATTTTAGCAATTCTCAAAAACAGTTTTACGCGACCGTACATTTAGACTGCACAAGAGCTCACAAAAAAACAACTTTTTCTCGGTCTAGAATAACTAGTATGACTACTTTCCGAATAAAATACACCTGTTGCGTATCGAAAATTGCCAGAGAAACTGATTTGGAAATCAAAATTGCAAAAATACACAGACATCTTTGCCAAGGCAACGCGGGTAAAGTTAGAACTATAAAATCCAAATCTTGTTTTGTTTATACAAAATCGCTTTTCAACCTATGTAATGAATGAACAAACACATAAAAATGGACAACAAAATCTTCTGTTGAAAAACTTTATTCAAATATCCGTTAGTTTATTTTTAAATTCAAAAAGCGTACCATTTATAGCGCATCTGGCTGAGCACATGACGGAAGTAAAGATGTCAATCAGACTGAATTTGAGCACATTTTATAAACATGTCTTCAAAACTTACGAGAACACAAAGAAAAACGTCTATTACAAATTGATATCAACATAAATTCCCACAGAAAATGTAATTTATTTTACCGTTAAGTGTCTCGGCTGCTTGAAAATTCTTTAAAACTCCGCTTCTTCGCGGGTTCTGAAATTCCTCGAATCAATACTTCATCGCTTAAAGTGTATATGACAGTAATTTTTTTATTTGCTTGATCGAATCTACATGATGTTCTGATAAGACAATGGAAAAAAAATCGATATCGATTTTTCTTCTCTGAGTTGTAGTCGTCTAAAGACGTGAAATTTCACTTCCGGTGTGTTACAAAACCGCGCTGAAGAAAGACTGGAAATAGTCCGCTGTGACGTCAATACAAGAATGCCGGTGTCGAGGTTTCTCAGTTCCTCACATTGTTTGATGCGCCTTGAGGAAGAAACCTGGTTCTATTAAGGTGTGTTGTCTATGGTTGTAGCAACACGCACCAAAAAACGGAGGAACTGAGAAATCGCGACACTGGCATTCTTGTATTGACGTCACAGCGGACTATTTCCAGTCTTTCTTCTTGCGCGGTTTTGTAACACACCGGAAGTGAAATTTCACGTTTTTAGACGGCCAAAACGCGGAGAAGGAAAATCGATATCGAATTTTTTTCCATTTTCTTATCAGAACATCATGTAGATTCGATCAAGCAAATAAAAAAATCACTGTCATATACACTTTAAAGCTCTTCTTTTTCTGAGTATTCTTTAAAGCTTTCTCTTTCTATTTTGAATATTTTAAACGTGTGTTATTGCAAAATCACGGTCGGTTTTGGCCGGCACGGCCGTCACGGCCGTCAATAGGTAAAAGGAGTTTAGCTCTAAACAAACTGCTTTGACGATCTACTAGCTTCAATTTAAGACGAAATCAGGTTTAAAAATAAGCACTTAGCTCTATATTCCTTCAAAAACGCTTGACTTGCAGTGTTACGCAGACTCAAATGCGGTCTTGACCACTGTTTAAGAAATGTGAAACCTGCCTTGAGTAGCAAACCGCGAAAAAATGCAGGGAAAAACGGCTTTGTAAACCGTTTTCTCCGCTAAACACATTTCAAAAGTCTTTACTGTAGCCGACGAAACGGCGACAGTGTAGCCGCGCGAAAAACAAATTTAAAGCCTGTGTGACGGACCCATGCGCCCGCGAAACATTCCGCTAGCCAAGACCATGAAAAATGACGGGCATAGGTACTATGATTATGGAGCTCCGCTAATAATTGTTTTATTATACATTGTTTTAAAGAAAATAACGACAAACATATATATATAAAAAAAAGATTTCAACACTTGTGCTAATTCGTTTTTGTCACCCGGCTCCTGAATGTTTTTCTCCTTAAGGTATTCGTGGAACAGTTCCCTCGCAACTTTTGTGGATCTTTTTGTGTTTTCCGAGTCTTTATCGACCAGCAATTTCTCAATTTCTTGCTCGGTTGAAGAAGCGAATCGACGAGCCATGTTTTTACTTGGCTGTGTGTAAAGCTGCCTCTCACCACCCGTGAACTTGACATTGCTCTTGGAAATCATACATTGCGCGCGCACTCTACAGGTTATTCACTAATCTGCTGGCAGATTAGTGAATAATCTCTAGGGTGAGCTGATTTTCAGAATTAAGTGTAGGCTCTCAGCCAATGAGAAGACAGATAGCGACTACAATAAATAATTGTGAATGAGACTATCGTAAATCCTCTATGTCCCCTATTAGGCCACCCGAGGGAGGGGGCCGTTTGAAGGAATGCTTAAAATAGAGGGGGGCTTATTACAAATTAGCCAAACGCCAGCAGTTAACTACTCATTTTTCTTGTAATTCATAAATTGCAATATGTTTCCTCAGGGTAATATTATAGAGCACTCGCGTTCATTGGCTAATCCCGCAGGTGTAAAATTTCTACCCGGCAAACACCATGAGTGATGTAGTAATACCCAGAAAACGCTGAGTTTGTTCATGCTCCGGAAACCGGGTTAAGCTCCAGCAGTTGTGGGAACTTGACTACTAAAGACTTTACCGTACTATAATTTGGAGGAAAAGGTCGCTTATTTTGCATCCTCATTTTTAAATTGGCGTGTTATCTTAGAGTGGTTTTCAATTAAGAGTCGAAAGTAATTTCGCGATTGCTTTGGTTCTGCATTGCTACGCTTTGTGATTGGCTAAACATTTCGCGCCACTTTATTAACCAATCAGAGGAAAAACCAGAACCAATCGTAGTTTAGTTACGCTTGGCGCCGACTTTATGAATTCGCATTGAGTTCAGGGTGGATTGTTTGCGTCTGTTGTGATTGGCCAGAGTAATAATATATTTTCGTTTTGGCCTTACGACACTCAATTATAAACTGCTCTAAATATAGCATTTATTTTCACTGTTTAGTGATTTCAATTTTTATTTTCATTAGTTTCACCTATGCTAGTGATATCACCTCCTGTTGTGCAAGTGCTTCCAGGTGTTTTCCAAGTGTTTCCAGGCAAATTATCGTGTTCAGCAACAGGAACCCCTCCGATATACATAACGATTATAAAGAACTCAACAGCACTACGAAATACAACCAACTCTGCAAGCATCCAAGTAACTGAGGGAGGAAATTACACATGCCGTGCCACTAGCAAGTATGGAACCGACGAAAGAGTAGTGGTGGTATCCAATGGTGAGGATAACCCGGTTATTTTATTTTTTAAATTACTCTGTGATTAAAAAAAAAATGCGTGAGTCTGGAAGCTAAGCCTATAAATAAAGAAAAATGTCCTTACAATCCAGAGGACATCTAAGGCGTGTCACCATAAATTCCGGTTTGTGGTTTCTAATTGTGGTTCTAGTTTTGAATTACGACCATGTGTTTCAGCATCCAACTTGAAAACCAAAGTCCCTTAGGGATAATCCAGAGTTATTTTGTTATTTATTCGGGATGTTTTGGGTTATGTATCACTTGTTTTGAGTGTTTAACATAAATCCAAGCCCTGGAAACTCATTGTCGGTATCATGCCGTGGGAAATTTAATTTGATATTTATCTTCGGGAAGAACAAAAACTAAAACCGTGGAATGCAAGACAAATTATAACTTTTGGTCGATGTGTCATTAAATAAAAGACAGGTGCAAAAGTAGGACCGGATCACTCGGTCCGGGTCGGATCAACTCAGACTAGGCTAAAATTAAAAAAAAAAGAAAACAGTCAACTCGGTTCAACTCGGACTAGGTAAAATAAAAAAACGATCTACTCGGATCGACTCAGACTGGGCTAAAATAAAAATCACATACCCCAACGCCATTTTGTTTCTAGTGCCAGGTCCTCCCAGATCAGTATACGACTGTGTCCAGGCTTCTTTTGCGTCCTTGTGTTCAGGCAATTTGAAGTATTTTTTTTAAGGAAACATTCGTGCTATATATATAAACCTTCAATGCCTTATGACACCACAGGCAATCCTATTGATGTCCTACCGTGTATCATTTGTTGCAAAAATATGCAAAGCTATGCAATAAAAAAACTGCCCATTCGAAAAATACGTAAAAAAAAAACTTTTTCGGAAGGAAAATGTAGATTTTACCTTCACCTGCACTTGAATCTACATTATGAAACATAGCTGCCAAACAAACAAAACATTAGTACTGGTTGATTCTTTTTTTAATTTTAGCCTAGTCCAAGTTGATCCGAATTGATCCGACCCGGACTAAATCTGAATTAATATGGTCCGATCCAGTGATCCGGTCCGACTTTTGTACCTGCATTTAAATAAACTTGGAGGACGATGATCTAATTGTAGTGCTGACTAATCATAAATTGCACAAAAAAAATCGCAAGCACATTTTTCACCAGATAGAAGGAAAGTGGCCGTATTGACTTTGAAAGTATATAACTTTACAAGCATTCACCACATGTTTCCTATTTTTCTACAATTTATCTCGGAACGATTTTATGAGACGTATATTTGAATGGCTACTAAATTTTGACAAGCAGCCGTTTACATAAAGTTTGCATATTTTGCTCAGATCAGCTTTAAAACAACAAATAATAAGAACATCTTTATGAAGTTTTTCATAGTAAGTGGTGTTACGAACGTCGACAAAATTGGTAAATAACACATATTTGCCGAGTTTTTAGCGCAAAACCTTTTTCAATATAAATGTAAAATAAAAACGTTCAACAAACAAAAGCAGCTTTAAGACTCATCTTATCGTTAACTTTCGATAAAAAGGATCGCTGTATTGAATACAGTGTTGTATTATCTGCCAAATTGAATTAATCAACATTTTACCTTTCCTTTGAAGAAAGTTTTAACCAATCACAGGCTTGATTTTTAGGCGGCAATTCGACTTTATACTTATATGTCAAAAGCAAGCAAAGTATCTGAGAATCGTGATGTTATAACTTATATGGTAATACGGACAGGAAGTTTTCTATTTCGTTAAAGTGCACCTAACCCCCAATTTTAATTTTATTTTATTCAACTCGATGTACATTAAAGTCGAATAATGAAATATTTCTGGTTTTTAACGTCGCGTTAGTGAGTTATAGAGATTTGAATTTACAAAATGCTAATTAGATGACGTCAAATCAAGACTTTACCACTATAAACGAGTCTCGATTTGACCTCCCCCCCCCCCCCCCCCCCCCTCCGCCCTTGAACCACGGTGGAGGTATAAGCTTGCGTGTACGTCGGAGGGTTAATGAAATATTGCTCAAAATGCTTTTCTATATTACCATAGAATTATATATTGCAAATAACTATCAACCAATGAGAATAATGAAAGCGGGCGTACGTAGTATATCGCTTATTTTGTAAAACAGGCTAGTATATATATTTTCATACGCCGAACATACGCCAAGCCTGGTCGCAAAGCCATGACCATCCAAAACGACTCGCTTGGATATATACCCATTATACAATAGGTACATACTTGACAACAATTACGGTCTCGAAAGCTAAACTCTACTTTTCTCGGCCATGTAGACTTACACAACTCTTATCACGAATTGAGGATATTTTTTTCTAAAATTTGTAAACCTGATTTTTAAATGACAAAAATGTCGATTACTCAGTGCAAGAAAAAAATAATAATAACAAGAATAACACTTCACTTCCGGTAACCCCTCCTTCCTCGGTGGCTTCTCGCCTTAATTGTAAAGTATTACGCAGCAGTGCAATTTTGTCTAATTTTTCCCTCTTTTCGCTTCATGAGGATCTTGCTTCCCACCTTCAACTTTACCTCCTTTCTTAAACTTCCCGCCCTCATGCCACGTACCAAACAACAGGTTGACTTCTAGAATAGCCAAAAAAAAAAAAAAAGGAACAGATAACGTAATGAACGTAAGATGAACCCTTGTGTATAAATATCTGTATGTGTTGGGAGCGAGAAAGGAACTGCATTAATTAAATACGTATGGAGTAAGAAAGCTCGGATACTTTAAAATTCAACCAAACTTAACTTATTTTCAAGCCTCGTGAAGGAACGTTAGCTTATTAGAAAGGGTCAGGTTGTTAGAGATTTCAATGGTCTCGAAGTTTAAGCAAAACTCGAATTAATCTTTTCAAAACTTTATTTCGCCAGCAACAAAACATTATGAAATACTCAACGGTGTATCACATATAAAATGTCACTTATACTACAAATCAGTAAATCTTTCGGACATTAATGACCACGTTTTCCCATAAACGAACTAAAACCTTTATTTACGTCAACAAACCAAAGTTTGATTTTTTGATCACTCACTTATCCTATAAATTTTCGGAGTTCTCTTGTGTGGCTTTTCGACAATCCAAAAAGGGTTTGATGCATGTAGGTTATAGCACTTCATTTGGGAATAGGATAAAGAGAACAAAGGTCATTACTACAAAATGTGAGATCTAAGGGCGTGGCCTATTTAAGGGGGGTGGGGGGGGGGGGGGGGGGGGGGCATAATAGAGCGGAAGGGGAGAAGGAGTGGAGCTTTTACGGCATATGTGTCACTGTTCCATTTTGTGTGTAAAACGTAGACTGTTTTATTTTCTTTTGTCCTCTTTAATCAGCATGTCCCAGGCCATGTGACTGTGCTCCTTATAGATCTGATCGATCCTTGATAGAGGTCAAATGTTCAGGGAAGCAGCTGTCATCTGTGCCAGGACCACTTCCAGTAAATACTGGACTACTGTAAGTACACTCCATTAACAGCGCATTATTACACGGATATTCCGACGGGTATAGTTAATGTTTATCTTTTTATATTTCTATCCACTCGCGCTAACTGGTCTAGTGTTATAATCTCGGTACAAATGATTATGGTCACTGCCGTTTACTTTTATATTCACAGAGTGACAAAGGGGAGTCCATATCAAGTATCACAGTCATTTTTCTCAAAGCTTAATTAATGACCATTGTCGAAACAGTAGGTAGTAGTCTTCAACAAATCACACTTCATGACCCTAAAGATTTCTGGTCAAGTATAAATAAAATTCAAGGCAGTATCGGTATTAAATTGTAATTTTACTTCCTGACCGGAGGTTTCTATAGTTACCATAGTCACGGTTGCTGTTCTAGCGCCAACATAAACGTACATAAACAACGAGAAAACCTGAGTGAATTATTGTACGTTCTTATAAAAACGTATTAGTCGATTATGCTAACAGTCTCTGGTTCTTTTGAGGACGTGTCTGTAGTTGAATCGGGAATACAGATGACTGTTGTGCCAGTCGCCTCGGAGTTATGAGAGCAATATGTTCACTGTAAAACAAGATTTACTAATTTTTCTGCGGGAGTATATTTCTGCGGAGGAAAATTTTGCGGTAGTTTTTATCTGCGGGAGATTTCTTTTGCGGATCGAAGGAAATCCGCAAAACCCGCAAAAATTAACTCCCGCAAAATTAAACTCCTACACGGTAGTTGCTTTTTTGTAAATCTCACGGATGCTAGAGAAGACCAGTAAATTCTTGAGTCCTTTCCTTAAGCAAGGAATGAACACAATTTAATGATTCTCGTGTAGTAATGTTGTGCCACATGCGTTCAGATGTAATCTCGTGCGTCGCAGCGGGACGGAGCACTGTCAAAAAAATCATAGATAGTGGTATGAAGGTAGTTGTCAGATTTGGCGTACTCGTACTCTGCCGCGTTTCAGTTGATGTTGTCGTAGTAGACGCGGCAGCATTAGGCGATGAAGAATTTGTAATTCGCTTAGCAGTTTCAATGAGGCGCTGAGCGCACTCTCTGAGAACGTTTGAATCTATTAAAAACTGAAGATGTGTTACCGTAATCGAGATCGAGAGACTGTCAGCTAAAAGAAACGTGGGTTTTATCGATCACGTGATCAAGTAGGACAAGGAACGCCTGGCGGAAAGTGTTTACGCAAGTCATTGAGCGTTCGCAAGTCATTGAGTGTTCGCAAGTCTTCATGGAGTGTTCGCAAATCATGGAGTGTTGCGTGACATCATACGGCTTTACAAATATGAAAGTCATGAAACGAGAGAAGTAGCGGGTTTAAAAGTCGGCATGAGCCTTCAAACTTGTTTCATAAGTAATCTTACAAAGAGTCGGAGTACTAGTTGTTTTTAAAAGTAGTAATGCACAAAGTAGCGGGTTTAAAAGTCGGCACGAGCCTGTTAACTTGTTTCAAAAGTTACTTTACAAAGAACGACGTGTTTTTAATAGCCGTAGTAATGCATAAAAAGATTTTATTTAGAAAGTCAAAAGCAGAAGTTACACATATCTAATTTTGACCCTGAAAACGCGCCATATCCCCTGGGGGACCAAATTTGATATTTTTTTAGTCTGAAAAATGAAAAATTTCCCTAACTTTGGCAACTTCTCACAACACTTAAAATTTGATGCAGAGCTAAATTCTACTGTTGTTTGACAGGTACAGCTTGTTATAAAACAGGAAAAATGGGTTCACAAAAATTCCTCTAAACCAAAAGTGGATCGTCGTACAGCAATTTTCTTGTAGCCATAGAACAATAAAGACTTAATCTTAAATATCATGAAAAAATATTGTGCGGCCAGTTGGTTTTAAGACCACGAGGGCGCTTTGAAATAACGGTATTTACGAATTATGCAAATTAGGAACCTCAACCTTAGCGTGCAAATACAGTGCAAACGTGACCCGAACAATGTTGTTTTCCATCAGAGAAACACAAAAATAGTTTCAAACTACAGCAGAATACAAACTTATACTAGTATACATCGGTATACAGCAGTATTGAAATTGTTGATAACCTTCAAAGTGCCCATTTAATAATTGTCCTCGATGCACACAAAATCCTGCAAAATACTGCTTCGTTCAATGACTGCTAATTTTACTCGAGAAGTAAGTTTACAAAAGAGTCTTAATGTGTAATTATTAATCTGACAATAAAGCATAAAAAAACACGACATAATGCGTATATTGTTAATTCAGAGCTTACTGCCTTGAACTGAAATCAGTGACTGCCATCTTGGTGTATGCTTTCATTTGTACTTGCGGCCTTTTCCACACTCAGTCGCTCGTCGTCCATTTAAATTTTATACATGCTTATCACTGAGAATGCAGTGAGGAAGCCTGGAAGCGTCAATCTGCTTGAGTATGGGTAAATACTTGAATCAAAACACTGATTTCCTTCACGCTTTCGCCATGGTAGCTCGCCATGATACATGTGTCAGGATGGTATCCGCTGACCAGACAAACATGAACCATACCATATCCACGGCTGTAATTACAAATGACGCGTGTTTGTTTTTATGCCGACAACACTCGCGTGGCTTGAACCTAAATATGTTTCTGCCGCTTTCCCTTGGAAATCACACCGCAACCACTCCATTGATCTTCGAAAGATGAAGGCGGGCAGTTGGGCCATGCCGAGACCACGAGTACTGTTCATACATCTCTCTCTCTCTCTCTCTCTCTCTCTCTCTCTCTCTCTCTCTCTCTCTCTCTCTCTCTCTCTCTCTCTCTCTCTCTCTCTCTCTCTCTCTCTCTCTCTCTCTCTCTCTCTCTCCCTCTCTCTCCCCCTCTCTCTCTCCCCTTCTACTCCACAACGAAGCAACGTGCTCAATGCAAATTTGACAAAAGCAAAACATGTTTACCGTCTCGCTTCGTAATATACCGTGATCCCAATGCGGCCTTGCGGAATCATGCTTTTTTGCATTTGAATTGAACGGAATGTTACTCTCCGAAAAATTAATAGTTCCTTTGTTTTAGAAAACCTCACAAGGTGGAAAATAAGCATGTTATTGACCTGTCCCTTGGAGATATGTGATATATTCCACTTGTGGCGTTCCCTCGGGCTACGCCCTCGGGTACGCCACGAAGGGAATATATCACATATCCCCTCGCTCCTGGTCAATAACCCTAACATAGGAAGAGATGTTTTTGGTGTGTTACCAACCGGCTTTGGAAAAAGCCTCATTTATCAACTGTTTGTTTTAGCGAAGAATTCGGTCTCGCCAGGTGCTTGAAATGGAGCTTCTTAGCCGGTACCGATTATTATCATCTGCCCACTAAATGGAGCATCATAGAAGAGCAGATAACGTTGAATGATTTCAACCTTTCTGCTGCCGAACTGAAGTTTAAAGGCGACACGGGAAATGCTTTTCGGTGCAAGTGTTAAACAAGAAGTTTACATTGAATGACTGTCCTTTTCGTCGCTAGTTGTCCCTTATTGTTGTGGATGATCGGAATCGCATTCTCTTTTAACATGATAGGCTTTTCAGCTCAGTTATATTTTCATTGATAAGTGTTTGTGAAATCGTGGTCGCATAGCCATTGAAGCGGCTATTAGCCTTTATTAGCTATAGCTTGAAGTAAAAGCTCTATATGAAAATTTCTTTAATTGATTATTGCATCGAATTGACAAACTATATTTGTAGCTGTCACCGAGACGTATCAATTTACAATGTGGGTGAAGCTGTGAAGCAATTTTTGACTTCTCAGCGATACTTTTGAACCCCTATTTGTCAGAACGAATTTCGACAGTCGTTTTAAGGTGATGTTACACGAGACGATTTTTAACAGCGCGCAGACGATTTGTAACGCACTATTTTTTTTGGCAACACGTTGCAAGCGTTTGAAGCTGATTAAAAAATTCGCAACGCAAAAATTGCGAGGAAAATCGTCCGCGCACCCATGTTACACGGCATCAACTTATAGCGCAGCCTTGTCCCGCTAAAAATCGTCGTTGCGAATCGTCCCGTGTAACATCAACTTTAAGCCCAAAACGTTTTTCAAAATTATGATTGCGTGAATAGCTCGTACACAGCACAAAACATTCAAACACACAGAAACAGCTTTAAAACTCATCTTATGGTTAACTTAATTTTAATAAAAAGGATCGTTGCATTGAATACAGCGTCGTTTTATCTGCTAAACCTGTCAAAGTAATCAAAATTTTGCCCTTCCTTTGAAAATAATATTATATATTTTGTTTTTGTACGCAAGGAATCCAATAATTTGCAGCTGAAATTTTCATCAAACCACAGAAAAGGTTTTGAGACGGGCCCATGTTGATAAATAGCATTCAGTCCGAATTTTGCAATATGTACCGCTAAGAGCCTTTTATGGAACATTGAACAAAGGAAAACGGTTTTCTATTAAGTATAGAAATATTTTTTCTTATGTCTGGTGGTCAATTTTAGTAAAACATTATCGGAAAGTGGCCAGAAAATGCAATAATTAACAAACTGTACACAGCTTGATATCCTGGCGTCTATGACCCATTGAAGTATTAATTCCCGAGTGTTTTGATTGCTTTAACAGAGAAACTTCGATCGCTAAGCAAATGTAAGCTTATATCTCACGTTTATAGTACTTTGTTTCGAGAGAACAATCGGCAAAACAAATGATCAGTACTTGCAATAACCCTCTCCCTTTCGCGCGCTCCTCTCGCGCACGCGTCCTAGAAATTTCGCCCTATAAATATAGCGGCTTTGCTTCGCAGCCTAGAAATAACACCGCATTGATCCAACTTTTATTACCACTTTCTTAACAACTCAAATTGACACTCGCACATGCTTATATAGGATATTTAAAATGCGATGAAAAAACAATAAAAGTCATCGTATGACAGTAATATTTTTTGTTATACCATAAAAAAAATATTTATAATTAACCAATAAGTTAATGTTGAATTGAGTGGTTCGAAATATTGCTTGTATACTTTAAAAAAAAATAATTTGTTTGATAATTGTCGCGAGCTAGATGGATTGTTGCGCAAAGATCATTGTATCTTACGGTTAATTATTCTCCCAAATACGAAGGTCTAAATTATCATGCGCAGTAGGAACCCCTCCAGACCTATCCCGTACTTTATATTGTTGGGTGGCTGGATCTGGGGACCACACTATTGCAAATTTAACTTTGTCAATGCTGTTACCTGTTGTTTTTTAGCCAATTTTGCCATCTAACGAGGCCATGGTGATGCGACTTATTCAAATGAACATAAATAAGGGACTACTCATAGTCTACCAAGCAAACTTTCAGAAACTTAAGCAGTTAAAAGTTTAATTATACTATTAGTCCCACTGGGATCAAGGTTTATTGGGGACGATTTAACCATAAAGTGCACCTAAAATGTAAATATGTATGGTATTTAAACTCTTCCTTATCACATACATAAAACAACGTGTTTCAATTTTACTAGGTTTAGTTGCAAAATACTGCGAAATTACAGTCTCAGGCAGTTTGGGGCCTGGGTTTAGTAGTGTCTTGGGAAAATATGGTTGATCCAAAATATTTTCTACTAGATTGCCTAGAACAGTATGTTTTCTATTTTTCCTGAATGTAAATTGTGATGTCTTCTTTTGCCTTAATGGTCAAATTTGATCACGATACACGAAATGTGATCATTGGAAAGATCATTAAAATAACTTGCGCTGATCAAAACTAAAATTCCTACTAATCATGAGGTGTCGTATGGACGACGTTTTGTACACGTAATCACATTTTTGCAAAAAAGAGTTTTGAAAACACGGACTTTTCAAGCCATTACTGATTTTTCATGTAACAAAACAAATGCCATGCATAGAAAATCGTCATGAAGTTTCTGAAAGTTACAAACGTCCACAACTTCTTACATACTCATCAGCATTTAGTTACGGGAAAGTCACCCCAGTCGAGCAAGCTCGCTGGGGAAACATGAAAGGTGCTAATAGAGTAAGCAGAAGGGGTGGGTGGGTGGGACGATTCCAACCAAAGTTAGGCAAAACTGACAACTATGAATAATTAATGCATGCTTATATACTATGCACGAGGGTTAATGAATATTAATAAGGTATGAATAGTTCATTATCCTTCTTACATACTCATTAGCATTTAGTTACGGGAAAGTCACTGCGCCTCGCAATCGTCGTGGAATTCGCTGGCTAATCCAAACAATCATACCAAAGATAAACCCCCCCCCCCCCCCCCCAACCTTACCCATCCTTAACCAAACTAATTTCCCAACCCTCACTAGCATTCCAACATGACTGTAATAAATGCTATAAAGAGGACCATGCCAAATTATTGTAAACCTTCATAAAATGTTTTGATATCCACCCCATGCTCCAACCATTCAAGGACATGCTTTGCGGGTTCGTACCCGTCCAAAATATTTTCCCAGAGTCCAATACGGGTGCGAAGTTGACCAGCTTGAAAGGAGTCCGGATCGCAAAAAGACAGATCCCGCAGGTTAGGAGTTCCCCCCGCAACAATGCCTTGAACATGGGTTAGGCAAGCGTCTTTTGATGTCATTTTCTCCGAACTCGGTTTACCCTCCAGGGACACCCATCGTATTCCCCTATGCCTGCTTTTTCCTCCGCTTTTAAGCGCATAAAGGTCGTCGTATCTCCCTTGAGACGTTTTGTTTTACGCTAAAACAAGAATACCAAAAGAAAAGGATCAGAATGACGTATCTAAACGGAGGCTGTAAAACCCGAGTTCGGAGAAAATGACCACCGTAGCCCAAGTAATCGGGCTCAAGGGCATGCCTATGGGCTAAACGCTTGTGGGGTCATTCTCCCAACCTCGAGACCACAGACTCCCAGAAGGAAAAAATAAAAAACGACACATATTTATAACAGTGCCGTTACATTTATTATTGTCAAGTGCAAATACAAAGACAATCCAGAATCCCATTTCAAAACAAATCACTTTCACTGATGGCACCATCTTTAACGCTTGTCTGGGCAAGAGCGCGAGATGTGTCCCGCTTTTCCACACACCCAGCACTTCCTCTCCAAAGGTGATCTACATACATACATACATACATACATACATACATACATACATACATACATACATGTAACTTTATTTAAACTCGGTAAAATCATTCAGTATATAAAAAGTGACAATTATATCATTAAAAATATATATACACTTCACTTACTGTTTTACAAGGGTGCCGAGTGGGAAGCCTATGATTGAAATAGTCGGTTTATTTCCCTTTTAAATTGCCCTATTGACATCTAGTGCTAAGATTGGTGCCACGCCTCTGGTATGGAACCTTACGCGTCCGTCCAGTGAACGAACCTTGATTTACTGGGGCGGGCCGCTTGGTTGCCTTAGCAATAACCTTCACCACCTCGGTCTCCTCTTTAGACGCTACCAGCTTTATTAACACCTGTTGTAGGCACGTGTTGTTAAACAACGGACGGCCCTGCCTTAGCACTATTTCATAACGCGACGCTCTTTCATCCTTCTTTCTTTTCGTGACGTTGACCACTTCATCTAGAGCGGCGATATCGATCGCAGCGTATGGATCAAAAAGAGCCGCTGGACGCGCAATCACCATCTGGAGAGTCGACAAAGCAGACTCGATTGCCGATTCATCAATTTTTATTTCCTTCCACTCATCTAATTCCTTCTTTAGAGCACCGACCGTTGTGGCCGGGACCTACAAGGGAAATAAACGCCCAAATAACCCCTTAATGTCCTTAACTCCAGTCCTTACTTCATCACGGAACTGTCTTCCCTAAAACCCAGATCTCATACTCCAAAATATATTACTTCACTCCATGTTGTAGTCCTGAGCGACCGAATTCCTTACCTAAGAAGATTTCACCGAATCTTCGCACAAGTTCCCTCGGCACGTTAAACACACAGCCACCGCGTGGCCCAATGCAATTCTTTCCTTTTCACCACGGGGTCAACGTATATGGTCAAAGTAAACGGTTCCCTGTCGCTTTCCCTTCTTACGCCACCTCATGACACAAGGAGAAAAGGAGGACTCGTTGCGCAAGCGGTCCTTAACCGATCTTTTGTATTTTGTTTTTCCCTTTTCACGCCACCTCGTAGCACCGGGCGAAATTTCACGACACGCCGCTTTATCGGTCTTCGACCGTTTTTTATTTTTTACGTCGCCCCTTGGCACAGAGCAGAAGTCCTCGACACACTGCTCAATCGGTCCTCGACCGAATTTTTTTTTTACGCCACCCCGTGGCACAGAGCAGAAGTCCTCGACGCACTGCTTAAACGGTCCACGCCACCATGTGGCCAGACAAACAAAACCAAACACCACTGTCAGACTAAAACGGACCTTGACCGAGACCTCCCGCCGCACGCCCCTATCAAGGGACAAGCGAGAAAAGGTGCAAACAGCATAAATAATTTCTTTGGTCCTCAACCCAAAAACAAAAACAGCTCCCAAATATATAACAACCCTATTTCACAAGAGCAAACAAAAGAAAAAAGAAACGAAAACCAACGAGCGCAACAGCAAAGCATAATATAAAACAACAGAATATCGCCTAGCATTTGAAAGAACTGTATCGTGGCGACCCAAAGGAATATTTACCGACCATGTGCTCCAAGCGCGAAATTTAAAACCTGCCCCGAGTAACGGGAATTGGAAAACATAAACGATAAAATGTAACGTTGGGCAACAAGAAATAACCAACAAACCCCGGCTAGAATACAAAACTAAACCGTTGTAGCCGAATACCTCAAGGTTCACTGTCGAATTGTTCGACACACTCGACCCATTGGTGTTTTCTTGAGAAGACCTTTTGGATGCATTATCACTGCTCGCGGTTGTTCCAGAAATTGCCAAGCTGTGATGAGGACGTGGTTGGCGGAGCAGCCTGCTCGACAGAGCCTTGAAGGGGCTGTAAAATTTGCCGGGCACTTGCAGGGTCGTTCACTGCGGACGGATGCTCGGCCATATTTCAAACGATTCCAACCAAAGTTGACAACTATGAATAATTAATGCATGCTTATATACTAAGCACGAGGGCTAATGAATATTAATAAGGTAGGAATAGGTAAACAACGCGAATTTGCCAAGTTCTAAGCCCAAAACATTTTTCAAACTATGATTGCGTTATAAGCGCGCGCAGAACAAAACATTCAAACACACAAAAACCGCTTTAAAAACCATCATATGGTTATCTTTATTTTCATAATAAGGATCGTTGCATTAAATACAGCGTCGTTTTATCTGCTAAACCTGTCAATGTAATCAAAATTTCGCCATTCCTTTGACGATAATTTTAAATTTCGATCCATGATGATGAGGAGCATTCACTCCGAACTTTTGCAATGCGTACCAGGAAGAGTGACCGCGCACGAACTCATTTCGCCGGATTCCTTTTATGAAACATTGAACAAATAAAAACGTTTTTTTATTAAGTAATGAAAGATTTTTTTTTAATGACTGGTGGTCAATTTTTGTTAAACATTTAGCAGATGGCCAGAAAAATGCAAGTATATGCTTAACACAGTTCATTAGTCAGAAAATGACATTCCATCATTTTAAAAAAATATTCCATATTTCTCTTTATCACCACTGACGGACGCTTTTAACATCACTGATCTTTAAGGACGTTCGCGGTAATTGTTTATGCGCATCCTTACTGCGCACGCAATTCATGTCGCAACGCCATGCTACGTCATGCACGAGCGCGCGCGCAAGAGAAGAAATCTAAGCACATAAAGGACTGGTAGCCGAAGCGTTAACTTTGCTTAGATTTAACTCGCTTGGATGGTCTGTAACCCCCAATTTTTTTTGATAGATAATTTTCTTTGCTACTTCTCGACTGATTGTGAAAACATGTACAAAAAATCAATGTAGGAAGTTTAATTTTTTTACCATTTTTCTACCCGCGCGACATCGAATCCTGCCAATTTGCGGCTGTCAGAGTTTGCAAATACTGTTCTTTTAAGATTAAATTTACTTTAAAAAACGTCACCAGTTGAATGAATTTGCTGAACAGACCTTGGGAAAAAAGTTGCATTTTGGAGATTTATTTGCAATATTTTTAGACTAACAGACATTGGGGTCTCGTCCCGTAAGAAAGACCAATTTTTCAAAATTAGGGTCGCCTTTCAAATATCTTATCTCGGAAACGAAGTTGGTGACCCCCTCATTTTTTTCCATTTCTGACACAAACAACTCATAACCTAGCTGTAGCAAAAATTTTATAAAAAAATCAATGTTTGAAGATATCTTTTGTTTTAAGTTGAATTTTAATATATCGAAATTGGGCTATTATGGTTACTATTTCATTGATGCCCACTTTTATTCTAATGTCATTTGATAGTTCATTCCATTTCTTAGCTGCAAAATATCTCCATGACTTGAGTCCGTATTTAGTAGTGTTAACTTTAGGTAAAGATAAAACGTATTCTTGGCGCCTGAGATTGTACTTAAATGAGCGTAAATGAGACCCTGATGTGTGATACACTTGAGATACTGAGTTGATACTAAATTTAGCATTGAAAAAGGCAATAGAGGTCCCACCCCAAATACGCAGTTATGTAAAAGAAACAACAAGGATACCAGTTTTGTGGCAAAACTAGGGTGGCAGGAAAGGAAGAGCCTATGTCCCCTAGAGTAGCGGTGTCACTAGGGGACCCCTCTCCACTAGAGTAGCGGTGTCTCTAGAGGGGACCCCCCGAAGTAGCGGTGTCTAGGGGGGCCTTATGTTAGAGTGTAACATAGGGGGACCAGAAGAGGGTACCCTTCTGGGAGGAGAATAGTTCAGATGGTACGGTGGTACCATTTTGGAGTGGGAGATCCGGACCTATTTCCAAGGATGGCTATAGCACTAACTGTGGGATAAAGTGCAGCCCAGGGCGCACTTCCCGCCACCAATGATTTATTAGCTAAGGGGAAACTATTTTAAATTACATTGCTAAGGTATTATAAATAGTGCTCTCATGCATTCACACATGAATTGCATTTACAGTAAGTATGGACTGAAGAGATGACAAAGCTACCAATGTTGGGTGGGAGGGAGGGAAAATATACGGACACGATACCAGCTGGAAGATTGAAACTCAAATGTGGGATGGTTCGTGTACAGAGTTTAACTAGTGTCCGAACGGCATGCTATAATCACATGACAACGTGAGAGGGAAATCACTGGGAGCTTGGTCGTACAATGTTAGAACTGTGAAAGTAATATTACTTCACACTAGAAATTACCTACAGGACTGTTGCACTATAGATCATAGACCTAGACTATTGCACCAGTGACCGAAAACAGCATGGCAGAATCATATGACAGCATGAGTGGGAAATCACTGGAACTTTGACCTACAATTTAACCTAGTAAAAGTACAATTACTTCAGGCAGGCAATGACCTATGGACTGTTGCAACAGAGACTTCAGAGCTCATTAACCTCAGTTTAATAGCTAAAACTTGTAATAAATTAATGAGATTCCTGATTGCCTGTGGAGCATTGTTCGATATACTATTGTGTATTGTCAATAACATGTCTTGAATTCTTCGAGATTCCATGGAGGGTAGTCTTATCCTTTCCAAGAGATGCTGATAAGATGCATGTTTATATACATCTTTATATATACATACACATATACATGTAATATATATTGTTTGTACTACAAATATATCGCTTGCGTTCGATAAACGCTAGTCAACGAGCCACTAAAAAAAAAATAACAAAAAAGCCTCTGCGTTCAATAAGCTTACAACTCAACTGGCGAACCACTGAGACGCTGTGCTACTGAAATGTACACCTTTCACGTTCAATAGAGCGTTTTCACTCACGTGACCTTCAGTCCCGTGGGACTCAAATGACAAAGGCCATGGCAGCCATGTTGGTGTTCCTAACAAAAGAAGTTAAGGGACGGACCATTAGAAAAGTGATGGGGGGGGGGGGGGATTTTCAGCTTGCACGAATTTTTTTTTCCCCCATTGCTTGTGCAGTATTTTTTTTTGCAGGTGAAACCCTCTGCACGAATTTTTTTTTCAGACAAATATTGCTTTGTTTTTCATTTACTACTTAAAAAAAGGGTGTAATACTTAAAAACCATTTTTGATCATTACGTATATTTGAAAAATATATATTAGGAATAGTCCGCTACGTTGCACAAGACTATATCCTATTATGGAACGCATGAAGCAAACACAACTTGACACCAGAATTACACGCCTGTTGTAGAAAAAATATGCAGTGTATCTTGAATTCATTGAGACATACACGAGACCTCCTCTCTACAACACGAAAAGAACTGTTCTGTTGTGTCAAATATCATACATGCTATGAAATTAAGAATAAAGCCTCAGAAAGAAACACAACTTAACGTCGGATCGAAACTACACCAATGCTATTGGTTCAATTAAACGAGCCAATGAGAAAACGGAACATTCGATCCTTCCCAAGAGTACAAAAGCGGCAAACATTTCATGTACAATTAACGGAATAATTTCATATTATTCCGCGAGACAGTTACTTATGGGAGCAACTGATGAGGTTCACCTAAGAACCGAAACTCGAGTCTTGCTTAAGAAAAACGTAAGAATTCACTAGCGTCCCTAAGATTTTCAATACAGATCACCATATCTGTTCAAGCCATGTCGGGATGCAATAACGCCATGATGAAACAACAGAGGTTCTTCAAGCTCCAAGAAACACTTCTCAGAAACAGAACTAGATATAAAACAAGGAGCTAAAACAGAGGCGGATCCAGGGATTTCTGAAAGGGGGGTCCGGGTTCATGCCTGCCCGGAAATTTTTCCAATTTTATCCTCTGAAACGCCATTTCCAGCACTCCTGAAACTCGAAAAGCGTTTGTACGTGCGTACAGGTAGCTACGCCCCTGCACGGGCTGAGAGATTGACTGATCCTAGCATTTTCATAACAATAACAAAAACTGCAGCCGATCACTACATATCTTGCAACAAAAGTTAGCCAAAGAAGCCCTAACATATGCCAAGAGAGCTAGCATAACGAAGGCATAGAGAAACAATAATTCCATAAATGGCTACACGGCATGAAAATCTCTGTAGTCCCTGATGAAGAGATAGTAATCTCGAAACGTCGGACGACTGTTATTCGTTTTTTGGTGCTATTTTTGTGATATTTGACATTCCTGTTTTTACCATGAAAATCTCCTGTCACTTAAGAGATTTTTATCCCAAAGATCATCAAAGAGTCATACAATACATATCGAGCATGCAAAACTGAGACAGAGATAATAGTGACTAGTCACAATTCTATATTGGTGATCTAAAGGGAACAAATATCTCGTAGACCTTCTTGGGAAAGCATTTCTAAAGGCTTCTTTATACATTTTGCGACTAGCGGGAGTCGTGTTTGGCCTGTCACCTTTATAATACTATTTATAAATAATAGTATAGGAAGGCCCCAAGAATGTTTTGAATTTTTGAAACGCCAAGAGCGCTATTTTCAATAGGCACTTTGGCAGCTTTTATATATTAAAGAACAACAATATAACAATAATAACAACAATAATAACAACAATAATAACAATATATTAAATAACAACTACAATAGGACTTCTCCTTCTGCACGATTTTTTTTTTCGGTTTTTTCGCCCCCCCCCCCCTCCCCATCACTTTTCTAATGGTCCCTCCCTAATTAAAATTCTTTTGTACGGGAAACGGGAACACCAATATGGCGGCTATGACGTCAAGTGAAAACGCTCTATAATCTAAATCTAAATCAAACTCCGTCTTCTTCATGTTGATTTCCTTCGCTCAAGCGGCACAGTCGGTTCGCGTCGCTACGGCAAAACTGCAGTGGACACGATCATTTCATTTGATCAAGAGTGATCCGAAACTGATCCTCTTCACCTTCAGAAGACTGTAAAAAAACATATTAGGCGCTGTCTGACATTTGTACAGCCAAGAACGTTGGCAAAATGACCATTACGCTTAAGGATTCCAAGGGAATTATAGCGTAAACAAACCATTATGTCATACTATTTACGTAATTCACGTCATCACTCACTCCCAAAAATTGGAGCCACTTTACAGCCGAAGTGACGCATCTTCGAGGGGATAAAAAAAAACGATTTTCTTTCTTTTCCTCGGGAAATGATTATTGTTTTCGTTCTTTGGACATAACAAACTAATGGAAAACGAAGAATAAAAAAGTACATTTCATAGGCACTTTAAGACGTAATTCTGTAGCTTTAAGTTTGTTCTGATTTGAGCCACTGCCACAAATGATAACTCTGAACTTAAGTTTATAACTAGACAAGAACTTGATCAAACTGTATGATACAGTTTGCCGATGGAAGCCGTTTGAAGTTGTTTTGCAGCTTTTTGTTTTATATAGAGAAGTTTTGTTACGAAGAAACGTACTCTTTTGTGTCTTTTGTCAATACTGAATTAAATTGTTAGAGTTGAACGAATTTGCCGAGTTACTCGATTTTTTACAACTTACAGCCAAAAAGCTAAATACCAAAACAATAAGCATGTAAGCTTTATACCCGAGAAGTTGTCAATACTTTTTGATTCGCGGCTAATCAGTTTTTTTTTTTTTTTGCTAAAGTTATAGCTTAATTTCATCGAAGAGAGTTTTTGTAACCTGACATGTTAACCCATTTAGCTCCAAACGTTTCCTCTGAATAAGTTTTAATGTAGAAAACAACTTTCGTAAGCGGATGCTAGGCCGATGCTGGGACTCTCAAATTTTGCAGGCCGTACTGTAAAATACGGACCGGAAAATTGACCAATCATAGCGCGCGTACTAACTTACGAAACACGCTTTGGCTATAAATCGAGGTAAAAAAACTCGGTCCGTAACGTACGGTACGGACCTCGAACTCGGCTAATAAGAGGTATATATAACATTTTGATGCTTTTGGTAGCATTTTATTTTATTTTTCACCGAAAAAAGGTGAAAAACAAGTATTTTTATTCAAAATTGGCTTGACCTCATGCTGCTTATGACGTCATATCTCGATACCATTGCAACCGATTGTAATAATAATAATAATAATAATAATAATAATAATAATATTTTACATTTATATAGCGCGAACCTCTATATGAATATAATCAGTTGCGCTTTACATTTTTATGAGAATGCGGATCGGACGTCAGCTCATGAAGGCGCCTCAGGCAGCCGCTATCAGTCCATTATTGATCTCATCTTCCCACCCCACCCATGAAGGAAGATATGAACACTGAGGGTGGTCACAGCCAGGGTTTTGTTACGTCCTCAGTGGTTCTTTAACGTCCCCTACTATTAGTGTGATAAGATGCAGGAGACAAGGCCAACGGCTTAACGTCACCGCCCAATGACGCGATCATCTGAACTGAGGCAGATATTGAGCACACAGCTACAACGGAAGTCATAATTCCTTGGGACACTTGAACAAACATATCTCAACCTCCCTCCCCCTTGTTCAAAGTTGAAAAAACCAGCGATTTTTGCATAAAAGACAAGAACTTTTACGTCTTTCAACTTTGGTAAGGGGGAGGGGGTATCCGAGAGGCGCAGTGTCCCGAACATTTTGTCTGGGATTGTATATAAACAATAGAGTGAGAATGTCACGCCAGTGACCTTACACTCATGACACTTTCTGTAAGTTGTTCGTTAAGTTTTGGCGATAATAGGGTGGAGATTTTGTTCAAATTTGTGTTTTCTACGCTGACTTAAGGGCAAAAATACCAGAAATACCATTGAGATTGACATTGAGGATGAATGGGACAGTTTGTTTACTTTTAAAGTGTTTTGTAGACGTGTTGTCGGTCGAGAATTTGACTGCTGTTTTATTGCTGAGGTACAAAGCTTTTTGTTGCACTCAGGCCAATATTGTCAATGTCACATTTCCATTTCAGCCATTGCGTTCTAATAATTGTAAGGGTTACATTTGCAATTGTTTTGGGAGGAAACATGGAAGAAAACAGTGTTCTCAGTAGACAGCAAATGAGAAGTGTGTATCTAATAACGTACAGTCAAGCGGATGCAGAGCGTGTTCCTTCTCGTGATTCATTTGCTGTGATTGTACTAGATGCCTTTCAAAGCGCTGATTGTAATTGTCGGAGTCAAGTCACCCAATGGGTTTGTACCCAAGAATATCATAAAGATGGTGGAAAACATTACCACATGGTAGTAAAATGGGACCGTGCACGCCGATGGCTTCAGGTGCGCAATTACGCAGACAACAAGCATCATGTGAAACTGAACTTTTCGAGTACGCACGCGAATTACTATTCCGCCTGGAAGTACGTGACTAAAGAGGATAAAGATTATTTACAATCTGAAGCTCATCCGGATTTACGAAATGCACCACCACAAACACAAGAAGCAAGCGAAGGACGCAAAAGCAATTCTAAAAAAAATGGCACGAAAAGTCTTAAGCGGAAAAGGAAGCCGCGCTTGTCGATTTACGAAGTATCTCAAATGGCGGTTGACAAAGGTATCCATACTCGAATGGAACTCCTTGCTCTAGCTAATTTGCAGAAAGCCGAAGGGAAAACCGATTTGGCGGAATTTATCGCAAATCGAGGTTATAAGGCTGTAGACGAAGCTATAAGGATTGGTTGGGACATCGAGAGAGCACCGGCTACTTCAGAGGGACAAGCAATCACGCATGGAGGTTCTGAACGCTGTGTTGGGTGAAGGATGCGCTCCTGGTTGTGAGAAGCGATGGCTGAGCATTGCACAGGATATACTGAAACGGAATTCCATTGCTGAAGGTGAATTTTCAGAGGCGGTGAGATGTCTAATAACAAGAGGCCGGGGAAATACAGGAACCTACTTCTTCTTGGTCCCGCTGATTGTGGTAAAACATTTTTACTCAATCCTCTGAACGGTATTTTTAATACCTTCACTAACCCGGCAACAGCCAGTTTTGCATGGGTCGGAGCGCAAAACTGTGAAGTCATTTTTTTGAACGATTTTCGCTGGTCAGAGAAAATAATCCCGTGGCATGATTTATTATTGCTCCTTGAGGGGCAAACAGTACATCTCCCAGCCCCGAAATCCCATTACGCGCAAGATATAGAGTTTGAAAGAGATTCGCCTATTTTCTGCACTTCTAAAGAAGAGATAGTGTATGTTCGGGGAGGGGTTGTGGACACACGCGAATGTGGCATGATGCGTGTTCGTTGGCGTATTTTTCATTTTCATGCACAGATTCCACGAGCAGAGCAGGTAGAAATTGTACCGTGTTCTCGATGTTTTGCAGAGTTTATAATTAGGCCCGGAGGAAATCATTCCTAACAATATAAATGATCCAAACTGCTGAGAAATTGGTTGTGTTTATGGAACAGAAATACATCGGTTTACCATAACGGTTCACCATTTTAGAGCAGAAATACTGCAGAATGTAAACAATCTTAGACTGCACAAATTTGTTTTATTGTGATTTTATATTATCCACAGATACTGATTTCCATTAGAACTGAGCGAGAGCCGCAAAAGTGTTAGTGTAGTAAGACCATAAAATGGTGAATCGTGTAATAATAAACAAAGTTCAGTTAATAGTTGATTTAATATTTGTAATAGTACGGTTAACCATTTTGAACACACAGTGTTTGACTAGAACGCGACAAATAGCTACTGAACTAAAATAAACACTAACTATATGTTCCAGAGTATTGTCAGAAAGAGAGTGTAGCCGTATTTCGATTACGGGTTTCTTTAAATCGGCCTTGCAAATGGTAAATCGTGAACATTAGCGCTTTCGTTGCGCCGCTAAGACTGCAGCCCTTCGTTAGAGGTCTTTTCAATTTCACGATAAAAGCCAAACAAAAGCGGGCGTTCACGTGGACAGATACCACGCGGCTCTTAACAACCTCTAATTTCATTGGACCCGTATATCACGCAGCTCTATTGTTTTCAGGGCTAGGGTCCATTGTTGTGTTGTTTGTTCTATTGTTTTCTCAGCAAATCAAAGAAGACCTTGTAAGAGCTGCGTACTGCCCCCACGTGGAGACTGAGATTGTTACAAGTTTCTAAATAGTTGGGTTGTTTGGCCAAATATTTTCTGATTTTACATGAAGGAAACGGGTTTCTGACCACTGAGCATGACTGACTTTCGAGTTACGTTAGAAGTTCGGCAAATCCACAGTATAAAAAATAAACAAGAACACAAGTTAATTAGTATACATGTCTGTACTTTATTGACATAATTCAAGTATTCCAAATAAACTTCGCTTGCAATCCAAATATTCAGTGTAACAATGATTTCCATTCTGTATTCCCTGTTTCAAATGTTTTTTGAAACCATAAAAAAGAATTAATATCGCAAGCGACATCCGCGGTTGGCAATTACATCAGTTAGCCGCCGGTCCATAGAGGCAATTAATTGATTTATCGTTTCAACGGGGATTGCTTGAATTGTTCTTATGGCTCATTCTTGAAACTCTTGGAACGACTCTTTCGTAATTCTGCGTAGTTTCGCGTCTTCTTTCATCATGTTATTGGCAATATGAAATACGTTTTCAATACAATAAATATCAGGCGAACGCACTGGCACGTTAATAGGGAGCTTAAGCAACGACGACGGCAACGCCAAGGAAAACGTCACTTGAAAAAAGGATTCACGCTATTTTAAACTACTTTGCAGTTGTTCCAATTTGTTCAGTTTGTCTAATGTTACTGGATTGTCCAGGAGCTGAATTTGAAGGGATGGCTTTCCCGTTCAAACGGAGAAAGGAAAATTAACCGTCGTCGGTTCACGTTCTCCACAAAACCTATAATTTGATCATTTGACGTTGTTGTTTTGCAGGGAACGGCAGAGAAATGTACCAAAATGTAAAACGCACGTGCAGAGGCATTGTTTTCGCTCATTAAACCTATTGTTTTGTGCCGTTCTCGCTGCCGTCAACGTCGTGGTTGCTTAAGCTCCCTAATAAGTCGACACTGCACGCGTAACATGGCGCTTTTGGCGGTTGTATCGAAAACTAAGACCCACGAAAACGCAGACCTAAGACCTAAGACCGAAATCTAAGACCTAAAACTAAGACCTAAAACTAAGACCTAAAACCAAGACCCCCTATAATTTACCTTTTTTTTTTTACCAGGGTCTTAGTTTTCGTTCATTCGAAAACTAAGACCTAAAACTAAGACCCCCTTTTATTTCTTTAAAGGCCGTTTTTTTTCTTTTTCCAAAGCCAATTTTGTTATTTCAATCCGTTATTCAGTATAAGACAACAATCAAAAACCAGATCACGAGGGTCTACGCGAAGTCTATGGCAAAAGTCACTAAAGTTATTTTGACTAAGGCCTTTTATTTCTTTAAAGGCCGTTTTTTCTTTTTCCAAAGCCAATTTTGTTATTTCAATCCGTTATTTACTATAAGACAATAAACAAAAACCAGATGCGAAGTCTATGGCAAAAGTCATTTTGACACTGCTTACAAGGGTCTTAGTTTTCGTTTTTTCGAAAACTAAGACCTAAAACTAAGACCCCCTTCTATTTCTTTAAAGGCCGTTTTTATCTAGTTAATGCGCATGCGCATAAACGAGATTTAGGAATGAATACAAAAAGGACAAAAGTTGTTAACAAAAGGCCATTGTTAACTTTTGTCCGGGGGAGTTACTTCTTTCTTCTTTATAGAAGCTATTAGGGTATTGAGGATATGGTTGGTTAAACCAGTTAGGATTTCAAGAAGGGCGTCACATACCGCCACTAAAATTTTTGAGGAGCACCCCCAGACCTATTGTTAATTTCCCTAGGGTATTGGGATGTCAGAACTTGTCATGAACTTGTCATATCTCACATTACGTCACCGCAAAGGTATTGAAGTTCTTATTAAGTTTCGATATCTCACGTTACCTATCGAGAAATATCAATGTTTCAAATTTTCAATCATTTGTCGTAAAGCCATTAAAGCTGCTTTAGAGGGGTAAAAATAGGTCAAATGCACTGCGTGAAATGAGTAATTTCGTGGAATTTACGGGACCGTGATATTTCATGACACTCGGCGAATCCCAGATCGGAATGAGACGTGTCGGGAAATGTGGCGTGTCGAAGAGTGTCGTGCCATTGACACCTCTGTCGCGGCGTGTCCGGAGAAATCATAGCCTATGTACGTTAACTGCGGCGTGTCAAGAGTGTGGTAGTTAACGGTACGGTTTCTTTTTTAAATCAGACAAACTACTAATTAAAAACTTTCTTTGCGCGAGAACTGAAACTTGTGTGCGTGTTTAAATTCGTTCTAGTCTGTTCGTTTTAAAATTTTAGTTAGTTTTTATTAGTTTTACATGTACATTCATTTTCCGATTTGGGTGAACGTTCGGTAAATCGATCGCCGTTTACCTTGGGTGAACGCAAGGAAAACGCCAGGGTGTATTTTTACGAATGGAGACGTTTTAAGAGCGGATGTCTGTAAATATCGAGAATCCGACGACACTGGCAAAATTTCGAATTTCTTTTTATTTTACCAAAAGAACCTATTTAGTGACCAATTTTGAAAATGGGTTTAAAAGGTTCGATTTCATTTTACTTTTTTTAAAATTATTAGCCTTTTGAGTCCGCGGGTGCTTTCATGGACCATTGAATTTTGGCTATTTTGGACCATTTTCAAAACGCTCCTGTTATCGCAACATTCGGTGTCCTACAATGCCTTTGACACAGTGAGTAAAACATCTTTTTAGCTTTCTTTTGCAATAAAATTTTGTCGGAAATGTTAACTTTAAAAATCATTTTGGTCTTGTACAAAACACCTATCTTCGCCATGTAAACAAGAAGGCAAATTTAAGGAAACTTCGAATTAGTAAAATGCAGTCTGGTACATGAGTTTTAGGCAAAAAAACAACACTACATTATAGCTGAATCTGTCTTTTATTTATTCTGAAATTATTTTTGGTGGCCCGTGAATACAGCGCTACTGAGAGATTTATCCGTGAAGGCTATTTTTAGCTTGACACCAACTTCGCATTCGATTTAATTGAATTTTAAGCGCTGGAATGACGGCGAGCTTAAGAACGAAACAGCGAAATTGGCCCTTAAACAGGTCTTTAAAGCTTTGAAAACAACATTTACATGTTTTAAGCTATAATATTCATATGATTTTTATCTAGGACGCATTCAGTTAAAATGTAAGCTATAATCATATGTATCATTGATCGACTTTGTTGTCGACGTCAGTCAAAATACGGCATAAGTCTTTGAACAGTTCAATAAATGTTTACGTTAGCTTGTCTCGCCTTTTCCTTGTTGTAAGCAGCAGAAATACAAGGATTCTTACATAGATATCTCACAAAAACCATGGCTTGCTTGACATTACAGCATTTGATATTCGCAAAATGTTGTTACAGACGTTTCGTTATTTACACACAGTGTACTCACATAAAAATATCCGATGACTTCCAATCCAAATGTCGCAGACATAAATGTACGAGAAAACATTAAGGACAGAAAAATATAGTCACATCTTGCCGTCCATTTAGTTGTATTAAGCGATACAAAAGAAACCATCACTCGTAAATAACAAGAGGTCAGTGAAAGGCCATAAAATAATTGGTTGCGTGACCTAGTCACGTTCACATGCACTCCCAGTGGACCGCGGAGAGATTATTTATTAAACGAAAAAAGCCAATGATGCGGGACTTGGGAAGGCTTAATTGTATTTGACTCCCACATCCCCTGAATCAAACGAAAATAAAGGCCGAAAACTGAAAGAACTGATTCAATACTACAAACTTGTCATTTTTTCCGTGGGTACCCCTGTCCGTCGCTACCATTGCCATGCTAGATGCCTAATTTCTGACAGCATACCGGTTATACCGGGTTTTCAGTTAGCTTTCAAGGGGGGAGGGTGTATTATATCCGGGGGGCTTATATGCGGCATAAAAAAACGTTTCAGAGTGAGATAATATGAAATAAGCTGAGACACACAGCATTATCAGACTTATCAAAATACATTTTTTCACTTCATTTCAATATTGCTCTGCACTATACATAGGCTTAGACACAAGTTTCTCGAAAATTCCTTAAAAGTTGCCCCAAATTTATAAAAAAAAGTTGCTCAAAAGTTGCCAATTTTCCAAAAAGTTGCCGAACAGTTGCCCCAATTTTGCCCTCTTTTTTTCACCACGAAGTTACTGGCGCGGAAAAAATAATGTGGAATTGCTTTTGTTTGTAATTCATTTCTTCAGATATAGATACTTTTCTTAATAAAAATCATATTTCTTTCTTTTAACAAAACTAGATTACAAACGAAAACTGACCAGATTACTGTCCCAATAGTCAGTTGTATTATGTACACAGAATCCTTTAGCAGTGATACTAGTAAAGGCCATTGCAGTAATACTAATAGACAGTCATCATTTATGGGACCAAGAGCTTTTTCCTCTGGTTGCCATTGTAGCAAAGCATTACCTCCAATGAATCAATAATGATTCGTCTGGATTTTCCGCTTTCTTGAAATAGCGTCCTTAATTGGAACACTCAGGTTTGCTCTGAGCCTTTTGGCTTTCTCGATAGGATCATTTGATTCACCTTCATTCGAAGAAATGTCCTCCTCTGAACTTTCAACAAGAGCTGCCATGTTGAAAAACTTGCTCTTATTGGTGATATTGCTGACCGGAGTGACCTCAAAAACCACAGGCAACCCATTTAAGTAGCCAAAAAGAAAGGGTCAGGTACTAGTACTGCTGAGAGGAGCTCACGCACTTTTTATGTCATGTTTGAGTCATATTTATGATAAGTAAGCTCTTATATCATAATCATATATTTATTAAAATACTTTTGGCTGTAAAACAAAAATAACCGGCATTTCTGAAATTGCGACGTTAGTGTTAAGAGTTATTTTACCAGAAAAATGTCCCTGATTTGTGATTTGTGGAAGGCGCTGGAATCGCCAAATACTGTGAGCTGGATGCCCGACGTTAGCCAAACAAAAATAATATTCCGGTTATAAGCCCCCTCTGGATATTAGCCCGCCTCTTTTTTTCTTTATTTCCTTGATGTAAACATTAACAGAACACTAAACCATTTCAAATAAAAAGTTAGAACCGTATACGGTATGTATAGTGCAGAGCAATATTGAAATGAAGTGAAAAACGTATTTTTGCGTCGACGAAGGAGACGCTTCCTAATCTTGTCGGCTAGGCGGAACGAATCGAGAAAAGTGTCGGTACCAAATCTGCGCCATCTTGAAACGTCACAATAGTATCCAGCATGCTTAGCGCGTCGTCTAGGCGGAACGAATCGAGAAAAGTGTCGGTACCAAATCTGCGCCATCTTGAAACGTCACAGAACCAGAAACATGCCTGAAACGCGAATGCCATGTCAAAACGAGGTACCCAAGGAGACGCACTTTGATCTGTGATTACTTCTAGTTATAAGTCTAATAATGCTGTGTGTTAGCATTAGTCCGCTCAGCTTATTTCATATTATCGCATTCCGAAACGCTTTTTTATGCCGCTTACAAGCCCCCCGGATATAATACACCCTTTCCCCTTGAAAGCTAACTGAAAACCCCTTAGGTATAACCGGTATGCTGTTAGAAAGTACGCATCTTGCATGGCAATGGTGGCGACGGACAGGGGTACTCACGGGAAAAATGACAAGTTTGTAGTATTGAATCAGTTCTTTCAGTTTAGGCCTTTATTTTCCGTTTGGTTTAGGGGTTGTGGGAGTCAAATGCAATTAAGCCTTCCTCATGCGGCCCGCATTATTGGCTTTTTTCGCTGCCCGGTCAACTGGGAGTGCATGTGAACGTGACTAGGTCACGCAACCAATTATTTTATGAGAATTTAGTTTTATCGACTGAGTCGATAAGGTAAATTGACCACCGTAAAAAGATTCAAATAGCTGACGTTTCGAGCGCTAGCCCTTCGTCGGAGCGAATCAAGGAATTGTGGGTAGTGTGTGGTTTTATATAGTAAGCGGTGGAGCTACGCTATTGGTGGAAATTTGGTGACGTGAAAAACAAATGTAAATTAGTTGAATGAAAAGCGTTCGTTGATTCCGTGGGGTTTGAGAGTGCCGATTTGAAAGATGATTTTTTGTTCTAGGTTTTTACGGCTTTCTGTGTTACCCTGGTGTAGGGAAAGGCCGCAGATTGTCATGTGTTGTTTAGAATGGTTAGTAAGATTAAAATGGCGCGCGACTGGTTTGGATGCGTCTTTGTCATTTTTTTCAACGTCTCGGAGATGTTCACGAAAACGGTCGCCCAGTCTCCTCCCTGTTTCGCCAATGTATATCTTTTTGCAAAAAGTACATGTAATGCAGTAGATAACATTTACGGAGGTGCATGTAAAACGATCAGTGATTTTAATAGATCGTTTGGGTCCTGTTATTTTGTCCGCGTTGTGAATGAAAGGACAAGTGTTACATCGTGTGCGTGTGCATTTGAAAGTTCCCGGTACATCGTCAGATTTCAGTGCGCTCGTAACTAGAAAGTTGCCTATGTTTTTGTCACGCGTACGTTTGAATGAAATTAGTGGGGGTTGTGAAAAAATTCTGCCAGTTTCGGGGTCATTTTGGAGTAATTTGAAATTTTTTAAAATGATGTTTTTGACTGTGTTGTTGTGTGGGTGGAAAGTGAGGGTGAATGGAATTCTCTCGTTCTCTTCCTTCTGTGGCGTTTGTAGTGCTGACTGTCTGTCGATCTGTTGTGCACGTTGTTGGCCCGTATTAACAACAGAGTCAGGGTACCCACGTTTCTTGAAAAACTGGCACATTTCTTCTGATTTGTTGGAAAAATCAGAGTCATCACTACATAGATGTCGAAGTCTGAGAAATTGAGAATACGGAATGGCGTTTTTAACGTGCGATGGATGTGAGGATGAATGTAACAGATAACTGTGGGAATCTGTAGGTTTGTAGTGCACACTTGTGGATAAACTGTTACCGTTGATTGAAATATTAATGTCAAGAAAAGCGACTGAGGTTTCGGAAATTTCCCAGGTATATTTGAAGGGCTAGCGCTCGAAACGACAGCTATTTGAAGGGCTAGCGCTCGAAACGTCAGCTATTTGAATCTTTTTACGGTGGTCAATTTACCTTATCGACTCAGTCGATAAAACTAAATTCTCGTGTTTCATCCCCCCACCGACGCAGCACCACAGTTTCTCTAGAAACTAACCCCATTCATCAATTATTTTATGGCCTTTCACTGACCTCTTGTTATTTACGAGTGATGGTTTCTTTTGTATCGCTTAATACAACTAAATGGACGGCAAGATGTGACTATATTTTTCTGTCCTTAATGTTTTCTCGTACATTTATGTCTGCGACATTTGGATTGGAAGTCATCGGATATTTTTATGTGAGTACACTGTGTGTAAATAACGAAACGTCTGTAACAACATTTTGCGAATATCAAATGCTGTAATGTCAAGCAAGCCATGGTTTTTGTGAGATATCTATGTAAGAATCCTTGTATTTCTGCTGCTTACAACAAGGAAAAAGCGAGACAAGCTAACTTAAACATTCATTGAACTGTTCAAAGACTTATGCCGTATTTTGACTGACGTCGGCAACAAAGTCGATCAATGATACATATGATTATAGCTTACATTTTAACTGAATGCGTCCTAGATAAAAATCATATGAATATTATAGCTTAAAACATGTAAATGTTGTTTTCAAAGCTTTAAAGACCTGTTTAAGGGCCAATTTCGCTGTTTCGTTCTTAAGCTCGCCGTCATTCCAGCGCTTAAAATTCAATTAAATCGAATGCGAAGTTGGTGTCAAGCTAAAAATAGCCTTCACGGATAAATCTCTCAGTAGCGCTGTATTCACGGGCCACCAAAAATAATTTCAGAATAAATAAAAGACAGATTCAGCTATAATGTAGTGTTGTTTTTTTGCCTAAAACTCATGTACCAGACTGCATTTTACTAATTCGAAGTTTCCTTAAATTTGCCTTCTTGTTTACATGGCGAAGATAGGTGTTTTGTACAAGACCAAAATGATTTTTAAAGTTAACATTTCCGACAAAATTTTATTGCAAAAGAAAGCTAAAAAGACGTTTTATTCACTGTGTCAAAGGCATTGTAGGACACCGAATGTTGCGATAACAGGAGCGTTTTGAAAATGGTCCAAAATAGCCAAAATTCAATGGTCCATGAAAGCACCCGCGGACTCAAAAGGCTAATTTTCGACTTATCGAAATTTTGAAAAAAGTAAAATGAAATCTAACCTTTTAAACCCATTTTCGAAAATAGGTCACTAAATAGGTTCTTTTGGTAAAATAAAAAGAAATTCGAAATTTTGCCAGTGTCGTCGGATTCTCGATATTTACAGACATCCGCTCTTAAGGAAGTTAAAAGTTTGTTTTACTGATGAGCGATATGCCCGGCGTATCCAATCGAACGTTCGGTAATCGAACCCAATCGAACAGCAATCGTTCGATTGGGTTCGGTAATCGAACGAAATCGAACTCACAATAAAATTTGGTCAATCGAACAAAATCGAACGTTCGATTACCGAACAGTGAACAATCGAACCCAATCGAACGTTCGATTACCGAACAACCAACCATCGAACTCAATCGAACGTTCGATTATCGAACAACTATCAATCGAACTCAATCGACTGTCGATTACCGAACTCCTGTTTGTTTATACTGCGGACATATTGTACGGTGCACCGTCCCCCTAATCCTTTTTTTTTTTTGCGATTCGCCATACCCCGGGATAGGACGATTGTCTGCACAATCGGCCACGTGCACACTAGTCAGCCACGTGACAAACAGGGCAGAAACCATATCCTTCCTTCTAATATAGAAATGTAAACGAAAGTGCATTTCATTATTTTACCGTCGTTTTGTTCTCTGCTACAAAATATATATTACTAAACATTGACATTCAGTTCGATATTTGGACGTTTTTCTATTTATTCCATTCAATAAAAGTTGATCATGATTAGTCCTGCGTGATTTACTTATCAAGAGATGGATTCCGAACAAAATCGAATCCGATTGAGTTTGATTGTGTTCGATTGTGTTCGATTGGTTCGAAAATCGAACTCACAGCAAAATAGATGTTCGATTTTGTTCGATTACCGAACCCAATCGAACGATTGGTGTTCGATTGGGTTCGATTGATTTTTGGTTCGATTTTGTTCGATTGGATACGCCGGGGATATGGCAGAGCAAAATAGCATGATCTTTGGGTTTGTTCTATTTTGGAATACTGAATCATTGCTATTACGGTTTGATTATGCAATACTATGGGAAAGACGTCATAGTTTTGGTGATTTAGCTACCGTGCACGAGCAAATTTTTGCAGAAGGAAAATTCTGCGGATTGCCCGACTGAATTTGTTTTGCGGGAGGAAATTTGTGCGGGTCGAGACAGCTAAAATTTCTGCTTGGAGGAAATGTTTGCGGATTTCTGGTCAAGCATAAATGATATCCAAGGCATCGGTATTAAACTGCAATTTTACTTCCTGACCGGAAGTTTCTATAGGTTCACTGTTAAAAAGTTCCTGTAAAGCCGATATACATCATTAAAACAAGTAATTTTTTTCTGCGGGAGTATATTTCTGCGGTGGAAAATTTAATACAAAATAAAATAATACTGAATAATAATGCAACAACGGACAACCTTGTCGAACTCCCCGTTCGAGCGAAAAGGCCGACGAGAGCCATCCATTGTTTATAACGTGTAAACAATGTTTACCCAGCGCTGAAAATTTTGGCCGAAATTAAAGCGCTCTAAAACGGATTGCAAAAAGCCGTGAATAACCCGGTCGAAAGCCTTTTCCTGATCCAAGCTAATAACAGCGGCCGAAAGCTGTTTATGGTTTACATAGTCGATTGTATCCCAGATCTGAAAAAGGTTTTCAAAAATACTGCGGTCAGGAATTCCGCATGTTTGATCTTCGCTTAAATAAGCGGTATAACCTAACGTAGTCGGTTGGCTAGTACTTTAGTACAAATTTTATAATCTGTGTTTAACAGAGAAATTGGTTGCCAGTTTTTCGAGTCTGACTTGTCGTCCTTCTTGTAAAGCAGGCGGATAATTCCTTGACGTTGTGTGTCAGAGAGTGATCCGTGTTAAAGAGTAATTTAGCATGTCTGATCTACTCCAGAAGCGACGATGAAATTCAACCGGAAATCCAGCGATTTGCCTGATTGCATTTGTGAAAGGGCCTCTTGACACTCGAAGAGTGTGAGGTCACCTTCGCATTTCTCGTGGTCTTCGGATGACAGAGTTTCATCCAGTTGGACTAAAACCCAGTCTTGGCTAGATAAATAAACTTGTTCAGCCGAATAGAGGTTACGATAAAAATCGCGACATTCGGGAAGAATATTTTTATTGGAAGTCACGGTTGAATTGTTGGCACGTAACTCTGTAATTGAGTGGCGTGTCTGTCGCTGATTTTCAAGCTGGTGGAAATACTTGGTCTGTTTTCCCCCAGCTCTATCCACTGTTCTTTACTGCGAATGATGGCTCCTTGGATTACAAAATTTAAATAAGAAAGGAAAAACTAAATGAATTCTGGTAGTTGTAGTCAAATGACGCCATCGTGCAAATGGCCTATTTTGGTTACAGGGGTGGGGGGGGGGGGGGGGGGGGGGGATGTCGTTGCTGGTTGCGGTAGTGGATGCCGGGGGGGCCTCTGGTGTTCCCCCGGGCGCTGGAGCCTCGTGGTTCGCCTGACGGCGTTCGCTTTCGGGCAGTCTCAGAGACTCTGGGGCAGTCTTTAACAACGTGATGTCCACTGTCGGACGCTTTTAACATTTTTTATCCTAGCGGCGTGCAGGACGGCATATGTCACATTAATTCGTGATAAGACGAACGATACGCAAGAAACTTGTAGCACCTGCTCAGTTCAACATCGTGTTTTTGCTAGCTTTTTCAAACGTGTCTTGAAAGAAAAATTCTGTCATTAAACCACTTGAGTTAAAAGCCCAGTTATTCAAAATCCCGATTCGCGCAAGCTTGCAATCGATTTTCAATATGTGGAGGCGCGGTGGACTCGTAGTTAGCATGGTGGACGTTTGATTTCAAGGTCCGCGACTTGAGCCT
This sequence comes from Dendrophyllia cribrosa, assembly GCA_024195265.1. Lineage (NCBI taxonomy): Eukaryota > Metazoa > Cnidaria > Anthozoa > Scleractinia > Dendrophylliidae > Dendrophyllia > Dendrophyllia cribrosa. Next base: position 23,364,674 of record JAJLRJ010000011.1, on the reverse strand, counting down.
GGTCTCTGTCGCCATGTTACTCAGGTGTAGAAATAAATTGGTACTGGAAATGCATTACATATATCTTATTGGTCAAGCGCGAGGGCCGCACTGGGAGAATATCGACCCGAGGTCTTGACAGTACGGACCGAGCGCAGTGAGGTCTGTACCAAAAAAAAAGACCGAGGGCCGATATTCTACAGTACGGTCCCGATCAAGCTTGGTTAATATAAAGATATTTATTACACGACTTATTACATGACTAAAGGATCAAGCGGGATCATTCGGGACAAAGCTAGGTCCAATACTTAGAGAATATGAACCGGCGATAGAGCATTCTGATTAGTTGAACTTGAGTTACTGGCCCTCTGACTGTTTTAATCGTGTAATTATTTTGACGGTTAGTTGGATTAAAATATACTCTGTATTGCAATATGCTGTCAATTAGCACCTGAATCAAAAGACCAGGTATTCCAATTCCCGATTCGCACTAGCATGCAATCTATTTTCAATATGTGGAGGCGTAGTGGGCACGTGGTTAGCACCGCGGACGTTTCATTTTAAGATGCGCGACTTGAGCCTGGCCTCTGTCGCCGTGTCACCCAGGTGTGGAAATGGGTACTGGAAATGCATTACTTGAATATACCAGCATCACATCTACAAAGGAGTATCCTCAGCTCACTACTAACGACTTTTATTTATACCACGGAAAAAGGAAAAGAACAATGCTGAAATGATCTTAAAATGTAGAGAGGAAAAACATGCGCATAAATATGCCAGTCGATATATCGTTGCCATAGAAACGTCACAATTTAGGAATAAAAATTCGGTCCATTTTTATTTTTTGGTCTGAAGAAGTCAGAATGTCCGGTGGTATTGGTCAAATACTTCTAAAGATATAACCCTTCTTACTAGTCAGCGCGGGACTCGCCCCATCCCCCTCGCCTTGTCTGATTAGGGCTATTGCCACTTTTTTGCTTCCCGCTATCCAATTCCAAAATAAGTAAACAAACTTCAGCAGTTAAATTTAAATTATACTATTAGACCCATTGGGATCAATGTTTATTGGGGACAATTTAACCATAAAGTGCAGCTAAAAATGTAAATATTTATAGTTTTTAAACCCTTCATTATCACATACTTAAAACAAAGTGTTTCAATTTTACGAGATTTAGTTGCAAAATACTGCGAAATTACAGTCTCAGGCAGTTTGGGGCTTGGGTTTAGTAGTGTCTTGGGAAAATATCGTTGATCCAAAATATTTTCTGCTAGATTGCCTAGAACAGTATGTTTTCTATTTTTCCTGTGATGTTTTTTTTTTTTGCCTTAATGAACAAATTTGATCACGATACATGAAATTTGATCATTGGAAAGATCATTAAAATAACTTGCGCTGATCAAAACTACAACTGATTTTTACTATTCACGAGCTGTCGTATTGACGACGTTTTGTACACGTAATCACATTTTTGTTTTGCAAAAAAAGGTTTTGAAAACACGGACTTTTCACGCCATAACTGATTTCTCATGTAACAAAACAAATGCCATGCATAGAAAATCGTCATGAAGTTTCTGAAAGTTACAAACGTCCACAAAATAAGTAAAGAACGCGAATTTGCTGAGTTCTAAGCCGAAACATGTTTCAAACTATGATGGCAGCACAAACCATTCAAACACACAAAAACAGCTTTAAAACGCATCATATGGTTATCTTCATTTTCATAATAAGGGTCGTTGCATTAAATACAGCGTCGTTTTATCTGCTAACTGTCAAAGTAATCAAAATTTCGCCATTCCTTTGACGATAATTTTAAATTTCGATCCATGATGATGAGGAGCATTCAGTCCAAATTTTACAATGCGTACCGGAAGAGGGACCGTCATTCCGTGATTTTAAAAACTATTCCATATTTCTCTTTATCACCACTCAGCTGACCACTGTCGGGCGCTGTTAACTTAAGCGGTGTGAAGGACGGCATATGGCACATTATTTCGTTATAACATGAACGATACGCTAGGAACATGTTGAGCACCCGCTTAGTCCAACATCTCATTTTTTTGCTAGCTTTTTCAAACGTTTCTTGATCGAAGAAATGCTGTCAATTAGCACCTGAATCAAAAGGCCAGGTATTCCAAATCCCGATTCGCTCTAGCATGCAATCTATTTTCAATATGTGTGAGGCGTCGTGGGCACGTGGTTAGCACGGTGGACTTTTGATTTCAAGATCCGCGATTGTGAGCCTGGCCTCTGTCGCCGCGTCAGCCAGGTGTAGAAATAGGTACTGGAAGGGCATTACTTGAATATACCAGCATCACATCCACAAAGGAGTATCCTCACTACTAGCAACTTTTATTTATACCACGGAAAAAGGAAAAAGAAAAATGCTGAAATTAGCTTAAAATGTAGAGAGAGAAAAAACATGCGCATAAATATGCTTGTCGATATATCGTTGCCATAGAAACGTCACAAGTTTGGAATAAATTTCGGAAAATTTTTGTTTTGGTCTGAAGAAGTCAGAATGTCCGGTGGTATTAACACCCCTCTTCACACCACACCCCTCCCCCCTCGCCTTGTGTGAATAGAGCTATTGCCACTCTTTTGGTCCCCCGCCATCCGATCCCAAAATACATCAAAGTCATTGCGAGTTTGAGACGCTTATACTGCATTTAAGCGTATATTTCTTTCATGTGATTGGTACTGTATTTTCCTCTAATTTACTTACAAAGTTGTAATCGGGCAATGTAATCGGACAGTTTGTTATAATCGGACAATCAAATCGGACGATGTGCTCGGACAGTTTCATGAGCCAATGAAATGAACCAACAACATGATTCCATTTAATTTCAATGCCAGTTTTGTTAAGTATGATTACAGAACGAATAGAGGTTTTGCACGGCAGCCATGTTGCATGGCAGGAAAAATGAAAACGTTTTGCATTAGAAAGAACTTTCTTTCCCATAGGGAAAATAATCTATTGTTCCTGCCATGCAACATGGCTGCCGTGCAAAACATCTATTGGACGACACGAAGTGCTATTATCAATTAATCATAACCATTATAATTTACGAGAACAAATATATTCCGTAATGGGTGGATTCGCTTCGCGACGCAATATGGATCATGTATTTTATTCCATCGCCGTCGATGTATACGTAATGCAGTATTGCCGTCCAAATTCGCAATTACTTCATGAATAACGTCATGAAGTTTCTGAAAGTTACAAACGTCCACATAATAGGTATAGAACGCGAATTTGCCGAGTTTTAAGCCCAAAACATTTTTCAAACTATGATTGTGTGATTAGCGCGCGTAGCACAAACCATTCAAACACACAAAAACAGCTTTAAAACCCATCATATGCCGGTTATCTTTATTTTCATAATAAGGATCGTTGCATTAAACACAGCGTCGTTTTATCTTTTAAACCCGTCAAAGTATTGACAATTTCACCATTCCTTTGATTACAATTTTAAATTTCGGACGATGATGATCGGGAGCATTCAGTCCAAACATTCAGTCACGAACTCATTTCGCCGGATTCCTTTTACGAAACATGAACAAATAAAAACGGTTTTCTATTAAGTAAAGAAAGATGTTTTCTTATGACTGGTGGTCGATTTTTGTTAAACGTTTAGCAGATGGCCAGAAAAAACATATGCTTAACATAGTTCATCAGTCAGTAAATATCATTCCGTCATTTTAAAAACTATTTCATATTTCTCTTTATCACCACTGTCGACCGCTTTTAACATCACTGATCTATGGTGGCCCATTGGGGCCATAGAGTTTTTTTTATATTTTTCCTAGTTTTTTCTTACTTTACAATGTTTTTTTTTTTTTCGTTTTTCTTTCTTTTTTTGTCGCATTTTTTATGTTTTTTTATTTTTATTTATTTTTTTTATTTTTATTTTTTTAAAAACAATAAATAATAATAGGAAAAAATAAAAATAAAGTAAAAATCAAATAAAAAAACCGGGATTTTTTTTTTAACTTGAAAAAAAAAATTACACGTGGCCCATGAGGGCCATAGGCCCATAGAGGCCATAGCCCACCAGGCATTTCGACATTAGATATCCCACAGTGCACTTCAGGATGGTGTTTATGCTATGTGCCGAACCATCGCTGATTTTATGAAATGTCTAAGCGGAAAAAGCCGGAGTGGGATGGGTTTAGGGCGAAAGTAGCCAAGAAAAGAACGGGCAACAACAAAGAAGAGTAAAATGGATTGGAATATCTTACAGTGCAACACCTTTCTTCGTCTGTAGAAGGCAAGTGCCAAAAATACTCTCGTATCGGTCCACTGACCATGGTTTACCCTCAATTGCGAAGCCACAAACCAAAATATTAAAGAAGCATGCAAAACTCACTTCCAGCTCGCCGATATGGAGTGCGATTTGCTTGCCGGTGAGAGGGGACCATCCTACACCGAGACAAGCCAAATCAAGAATTGGAAAGTACTTCGACATCAGATTTATCGAGCCGAATACTGTACGTCCAGATGCCCCGAATCGACTGCGTGACCGGCTGGAGGAATTTCCTCAATCAGCACCCGCGAGCCAAAGCAAGTCCGTGAGTATTCACTATTGGAGGTAAAAATGCTCCCATACCATCCAAGATGCCTGTATCCATGCTTGGAAAGCTAATAACTCCTAAAACTGATATCGGCGAGCTGGAAGTTTTAATTTATTTATAACAATTTAATTTATTTAATTTATTTATACTCTATTTTTATTTTTTCCTTTTATTTTTTATTGTTTTTAAAAAAATTAAAAAAAAATTAAAATTAATTAAAATAAAAAAAAAATAAAAAAGGCAACAAAACAAGAAAGAAAAACGAAAAAACGAAAAAAAAACATTGTAAAGTAAGAAAAAACTAGGAAAGATATAAAAAACTCTATGGCCTTAATGGGCCACCATATTGATCCTTAACCATATTCGGCCTTGGGAGGGGGGGGGGGACAAAGTGCTTCTTTAATATGTATTCAAACGCCATCAAACTTTGCGACTTTTCCTAAAATTTATCTGGCAACAATTTCATATGACAATTTTCTGACCACGTGACTTAATGTTTCCATGGCAACAAGATTTTGACAGCCATGTTTTTTGAAATTTGCATATTTATACCTTTGAATGAAGAAAAACAGCGTTTATTGGTATAACTTTTGTGTTTTTACGTCATTTAGCATTTATTTATTGGTTTTGATTAATTTTGCGTCAATTTGGACGGTTTTTAAGAGGTTTTGAAAAATATCAACCTCGTTCCCAGGGTCTTCTCGGTTTTCAATATGGCGGCGCTTCGGGAGAAGACCCTGGCACACAGCAGATCACGTGATCAAAATCTCCACTATTTCTGGTGATGTATTCAAAATGGCGGACAAGGAAAAGAGTGAGAAGATCTGGGTACGAGATTGCAAACCAAGAGGAAAACAAACAAAATGGCGGCGAAGGAGGGATGTCTGTGGAGCGAAGTGGAACCATTTATCGACCTGTAAAGTTTTTCTTTACCTTGCTGTTTCAAGAAAAATGATACACAGGCAATGAAGGTAAAAATTCGAAACGCCGCAGCTTAAGAAACATGTTTTTTTTTTCCAAAGAAGCACGATTTTTCAAAGGAAAGGAGTAAATTTGCCGTCTCAGCTAAGACTTTTGGTTTCTTATATTATAGTATTTTCGGCTTCTTTTCCCACGATCACGCCCGCAAGCAACAAAATAGCACGAAGTTTTTGTGGTAATATTTTTTTCGATTTAACCGTCGATGCTTTTACCGTTGCTCTTGCGCGGGTATCACCGTTTTGTTGGCATTTTAAAGTAATTTACCGTCTTCCCCTCAATAAAACACTTTTACTTGATCTTTTATTCAGAGATCAGATGGTTTGCTGATCCAGTCAAAACACTGACAACTGCAAAATATGTTAAATCAAGTGCTTTTTATTTACTCATTTCCGGGAATATATCTCCCACCAAGTTAACATTTTCTAAAAAAAAAAAGAAAACAAAAGTGAAGACAAGTCAAAGTATTTTACCATATTTGTTAGAGGTGTTTGTCCGCACAGTTTATTGTTTCTGAGGAAAACATGTACAATTTATGTTGGAAATGACAGCAGTTTGATTAGTGTATTTTGTTACCAAATAAATCAAATAAAACAGCAAAATTGAAGATTAAAGTCATTTACTCCATTTCCAAATGAAGCTACATCCACCCTAAATGGTGACCAGGGAATGTGATAGTATTCTGAAAGCAGCAAATAAACAAGTCATGAGCCAACGCTACTCGTCCCCCAATTTAAAAATTATCATTTAACTCCCAAAATCTTAAATTCCAAATCTGCCGCCTTTATACACACTTCCTGTCAATCCCTACCTGGATATTGCACATGAAGTATACATATTCAATTGGTTCATGTCAACTAACTGTGACTGGCATAGAAACCCCCCTCTGGCAAATTGTAACCCTGAGGATTAATTGATGAGGAAACCCTTCTAAAGTTAAAATAATATATAGCTTTGGTCAACTTTAGAAGCTGGGCTGGGCTTCCTAAATCTAGCCATTGTTTACAGGTAGAAAGGTTGGTCACTTGATTACCTGATTGTTTTAAATCAAAGCTTCCCTGTCTGATGTGGCAGGGATGCTTGCCCGGGGATGCTTGTAAGCCCTTACAACCCCTAAGGCCATGTCTGTCAGTGGGAATCTTATGCTCCTGACACATTTAACAAAGCCAGACTGGACTGCAAGAGAAAGGCCTGGCCTGGTGTTAAAAACTAAAATGTTAATAAAACATCACAAAGAAGCTTACAGGGTGTAATGTGTCATACTTAAACAAGGATGGCTCCCAAATAAAAAAAGAAATCAGGAGTTATTTCTTCTCTGTTGGACAAGTGACAGAATTTCCTCATCAGACAAAAAAATCTACTAGACCTGAGCCATGATTGTCAAAATTCATCAACATCTCCCTCCTTCGTAGAGGCCTTTTTCAGTAAAAAACTGAAATGTAGAAAATATAAAATGAAAAGGGGGTTCACAGGGAACATTTCTTGTACACTTCACTTTTTCCTCTCCCCAGCCTCAGCTCAAAGACTTCTCATTGTGGCACGAAAGAATGTTTCACAGCTGATTATATCCTAGAATGTTTTTCTTTTATTGTATCAACTCAATGACTTGCAATGATTACCATTCTGAAATCCTGACAGTTCAAAGCCATATTAATCATGTCATTTACTCATTCAAACATTCTTCTCCACTGTTTTCAAGCAAACAGACTGGCTCTTAAACCATATGCTGACTAGAGGCAAAAACATGTTAACTAGCATTCTGCTGATGTGTTTCTCAAAGGTGCAGAAAACCTTAGAGCCCGAAAAGCTGTTTTGTGCAGAATGTTTGCCAAGAAAAATTGAATTTTTAATGACTTTGAAAGCTAAGCAAAAAAAAAACACCCTAAGATCATTGGTCCAAACAAGTTGGGATGTACCCTGCATGGGTCCCTCTCATCTCTCATAAACTATATGATATTACCGGTACATGCCTCTTTTGACTCTTACATTTTTGCCACAAGAGAGAGCCTCAGGGCAAAAGGCCTGCTGTAAGAGAACTTCTGGTATCCAGAGTGCCTGGGATGATTTGCCAGCTATAAACTACATTGCCATTTCATAGAAGCAAAATCTTAAAGGGAGTGTTTCACGGTTCGGCGCATGTGCAAGCTATGACATAAGCCATTTAATTTCATTGTTTAGACCAATCGGAAGCGAATAGATAACTCTGGCGGGAAATTTGCCCGTGAAAATGTCGCGGTTAGTCCGCTGATTGAATGGATGATTATACATACCCATGTGCGCCATGAAAGCCACCAGAGCGTAGAATAAATCCTTCGGGTCAAAGGTTTTATTCAGTGTTGACTTTGTCGGTGTAATCCGTTGAAACTTTCTGTGAATTTTGGTCATCCTTCGCTTTTTTGGACTTATTATAGTATGTGATTATTGAAGTAAATGTGTTTTTTTACCGATAAAATTGGTAAGAAAGGGAATAAAGTATTTTAATCTGTGCACATGCGCCGAACCGTGAAACCATCCCTTTAAAAACAGTTCTTGGGTCTGAAATGTGGTTGGGAATTTTGAGAGTAAGATTTCCATATAATCCCAAAAATCAACTATGAATAAGTTCTGAAGACAGAAACAAAAGCCAGAACAAAAGATTGCCTAAATTTTAAAAACAAACAAACAATAGTACATACATGCATGTGCAAAATTAATGTTGGGGGTTATACTATTAAAAAATCTTGCCATTTTGAGGAATGCATATCTGTTTTGTTTTTTATTGACATGTTTTAAAACTAAATTAAGCTTAACTTCAGTCAAGCTGTCACAAGTGAATAAGTCACTGAATAGCAAACAATTGGCGGTCGGCTCGGCTTTATTTATGACACCATAAATGAACTGAAAAACAAAGAAAACAAACTGTATAAAACAATAGGTAGAAAACAAGACATGTTTTTACACCGAGGTTCAGCCAGTATTCTAGACTCTTTTAAATTACATTACGTCCAGCATTCCCATTCCAGTCATTCCAAAATTCTATAAATTATCACGTACCGGGGGGTGAGTGGCGAATGGTCTTTCAAAAAATTAAGCTTATGGGTCTCACAGTCTCGGTTATTTGAGCGGTTCTCCACGTCCCGGTGTCTCGATTTATTTGGAAAAGCCTTTCCATATAGCCTTTCTCTCCGCCTCGCATTTTGAAAGTTTAAAAGTGTAGGGCTCGCAGAAAAAAATATCTCGAACTTAACTTACCATTCGCCATCCGTAAACGCAAAGCTAAAAGCCTGAAAATCGGCGAATTATCTCAAAATCTTACGCTTGTTGGATCATAGCCGCATCGTCAGGAACAGCTGCAGTTTTGTTAACAGTTACTCAGGAAAACTGTTCAACTTTCACGTCTCGGAGACCTTCGTTATAGCATTGTTTTGGTTTCTCGAAGAACCTACCGTGATCCGCCATCTTTTCTTAGAAAAACGTAAACCAATCAGAATATATGTAAGAATCAGGATCAATTAACCAATCAACGGTCGTTTTAGATCGCTATGTCCCAGGGGTTTCTCCTCTCAAACCGCCATTTTGAAAACCGAGAAGCCCCTGGGAACGAGGTTGGAAAAATATCAGAAATGCAAGATGGCGGATCCAAGATGGCGGCCGTATAATTAATTACCTAATAACTACGTCATATGACGTCATCGTTCCATTGTGCGGACCGCAAAGAAGACAGCTTTGGACGTACTATGTACCCTCTAGGTTTTATTGTCATAGCCTTAATGTTCTTGAAGTTACCCCCCCAGGCTCAGAAACTCAAAAAAAGCCCAGGCTGAATAGGGTTAAGCGGTGTGCAGGACGGCATATGGCACATTATTTCGTTATAAGATAAACGATACGCTAGGACCATGTAGCACCCGCTCATTCCAACATCTCATTTTTTTGCTAGCTTTTTCAAACGTTTCTTAATCGAAGAAATGCTGTCAATTAGCATCTGAATAAAAAGGACAGGTATTCCAAATCCCGATTCGCACTCATGCAATCTATTTTCAATATGTGGAGGCGTCGTGGGCACGTGGTTAGCACGGTAGACGTTCGATTTCAAGATCCGCGACTTGAGCCTGGCCTCTGTCTCCGTGTCATCCAGCTGTATAAATGGGTACTGGAAATGCATTACTTGAATATAACAGCATCACATCCACAAAGGGGTATCCTCACTACTAGCGACTTTTATTTATTCCACGGAAATAGGAAAAAGGAAAATGCTGAAATGATCTTAAAATATATAGAGAAAGAAAACATGCGTATAAATACGCTTGTTGATATATCGTTGCCATAGAAACGTCACACGTTAGGGATAAAAGTTTGATTAAATTGTTTGGTCTGAAGAAGTCAGAATGTCCGGTGGTATTGGTTAAATACTTCTGAAGATATAATCCCTCATAGTCAGCGCGGGGACTCATCTATCCTCCACCCCCATTCAAGTTCATAAGTAAAGTGATAGTTACCGTCTGGCTGTAATTATTTATTGATAGGTACTTGAATAATAACCAGCTGAAGGACCTGCCAAAAGGTGTTTTTGATCAAAATACTGCGCTGCGGTACCTGTAAGTGAAGCTCTTGTTTAGATGTGAAACACCATTTATTCTACTGGAAGCGGGGTTGAGAGACGATTGTACCAGAAAATGCACACAAAATATTCTTTTCTTCGTGGGAGGTGATTTTTACACGAACTCGCGTGATATCATGCTCGACCATCCCTGAGATTGATAAGGGACTACTGAGAGTATACCAAGTAAACTTCAGTCACAAACTTCAGCAGTTAAAAGTTTAATTTTTCTATTAGTCTCACTGTGATCAAGGTTTATTGAGAACGATTTTATTTTAAACTGCACCTAAAAATATAAATTTTTATTGTATTTAAACGCTTTCTTATCACATACATAAAACAACGTGCTTCAATTTTACTAGGTTTAGTTGCAAAATACTGCGAAATTACAGTCTCAGGCAGTTTTGGCCTGGGTTTTGTAGTGTCTTGGGAAAATATGGTTGATCCAAAATATTTTCTGCTAGATTGCTTAGAACAGTATGTTTTCTATTTTTCCTGAATGTAAATTGTGATGTGTTCTTTTGCCTTAATGGTCAAATTTGATCGCGATACACGAAATGTGATCATTGGAAAGATCATTAATTACTTGCGCTGATCAAAACTACAATTCCTACTATTCATGAGGTGTCGTATGGACGACGTTTTGTACACGCGTACGTAATCACCTTTTTGCAAAAAAAGTTTTGAAAACACGGACTTTTCACGTCATTACTGATTTCTCATGTAACAAAACAAATGCCATGCATAGAAAATCGTCATGAAGTTTCTGAAAGTTACAAACGTCCACAAAATAGTTTATTCTCCTTCTTACATACTCATTAGCATTTAGTTACGGGAAAGTCACCCCAGACGAGCAAGCTCGCTGGGGAAACATGAAAGGTGCTAATAGCATAAGCAGAAGGGTTGGGTGGGTGGGACGATTCCAACCGAAGTTAAGCAAAACTGACAACTATGAATAATTAATGCATGCTTATATACTATGCACAAAGGTTAATGAATATTAATAAGGTATGAATAGTTCATTATCCTTCTTACATACTCATTAGCATTTAGTTACGGGAAAGTCACCCCAGACTGCGCCTCGCAATCGCCTTGGAATTCGCTGGCTAATCCAAACAATCATACCAAAGATAACCCCCCCCCCCCCCCCAACCTTACCCATCCTTAACCAAACTAATTTCCCAACCCTCACTAGCATTCCAACATGACTGTAATAAATGCTATAAAGAGGACCATGCCAAATTATTGTAAACCTTCATAAAATGTTTTGATATCCACCCCATGCTCCAACCATTCAAGGATATGTCTTGCGGGTTTGTACCCGTCCAAATTATTTTCCCAGAGTCCAATGCGGGTGCGAAGTTGACCAGCTTGAAAGGAGTCCGGATCGCGAAAACACAGATCCCGCAGGTTAGGAGTTCTCGCCGCAACAATGCCTTGAACATGGGTTAAGCAAGCGTCTTTTTATGTCATTTTCTCCGAACTCGGTTTACTCCCCAGGGACATCCATCGTATTCCCCTATGCCTGCTTTTTCCTCCGCTTTTAAGGTGGCTCGATATAGTTTTTTTTGGCGCGCGCAGATTGGGTTCTAATTTACCCGCGGGACTTTTGAGTCATGCAAGAAAAGAGATAAACAAACATGGCCGCAGCACTCCTGTCGCGATTTTATTTTTGCGCCGGCCTGGTAGACTGTGTTTTTCGCTTGTATGGAAGCAAGGTTTACATTCTTCTTTCTTTGGTGGTAATGTGTTTTACCGAGAAAAAGAAAACAGGGCGTTAAAGTTCCCTGACAAGAATGCAGTGAAGAATGGTTTCGCGATCGACAACTCAGCCCCGCATCGACGCAATTTTCCTCTGAATACGAGAGAGTTTATTTTGGGCTGTTTTTAGGGGCAGTGTATTGTCTTAATCTAGCGTCTAAGAGTAATGCAAAATGTGTTGGAAAATACAGTTCATCTTGTCAGAATAAGAACAAACAGCAACAAAGCGTGTGCGCGACGAAGTTCCCACCCACTGCATGACATTTGCGATCGATTCTCGTCATCAATTAGATAAGAAAATGCACAAAAAAGGGTTATTCAGCTACGAACCACAAGAGGAAAAAAAACAAAAAGGAAGCTGACATTGTATGGCTTTTGATGAAACAGCAAATCAGAAATACTCAAATGAGAAAATTAGGAAATCTTCGATCTGGCGTTCAAGAAAAGACACAACAACACGGCTACAGTGATTACCAATTTGTAGTTTTTGACACGGAGAGAACTTCTTTAGATAAAATAGCAGCTATAACTAAACAGGTAAACACTTACAATTACTATGTGCATGCTACCAAAATGCAATATCAGCTACTACGCTTCTCGATTTAACAAACTGTCAGTGGAATCGACAAATGGCCAGAACACTTTGCTCAAAGAAAACGTTCCAGTGCTACGGTGGCCCACAAGGGACACGCTGCAAATAAAAAGAAACGCTGCAAACAAAAAAGGAACGCTGCAAACAAAAAAGGAACGCTGCAAATAAAAAAGGAACGCTGCAAATAAAAAAGAAACGCTGCAAACAAAAAAGGAACGCTGCAAATAAAAAAGGAACGCTGCAAATAAAAAAGGAACGCTGCAAATAAAAAAGGAACGCTGCAAATAAAAAATAAGAAACGCTGCAAACAAAAAGTGAACCGCTGCAAACAAAAAGTGAAACGCTGCAAATAAAAAAGGAACGCTGCAAACAAAAAGTGAAACGCTGCAAATAAAAAAGGAACGCTGCAAACAAAAAGTGAAACGCTGCAAATAAAAAAGGAACGCTGCAAACAAAAAGTGAAACGCTGCAAACAAATAGCGATCGCTGCAAACAAAAAGTGGAACGCTGCAAACAAAAAAGGAGAAACCTTGCGCGCGCATTTTTTCGAGAGAGACTTGGGATAGTTTTGTCAACAGAGTGATTCTTCCCGAGTCTCCCTCCGAGTCTTCAGACAGGTTTCTGAGGGTTCTTCGAGTTCGTGATGTTTTGTAGTTTCTGCGGTGGACGCGTAGGTCATGAGACTGTTTGCGATAAATGTCTCACTGAAAAAGACACCGACGATGTCATCAAACACTAGCTATTTCCACCGTGGATACCATTACGGCGCCATTGTGGGTCTTCTGAAGAAAAGAGAAGGACTTGAAATGTGTGTCCGAACACTCAAGAGACGTCTTAAGTATCTTGCATTGAAGAGGAAAGACAACACCTTGGCGATAGATGACTGTACAGTCAGAGAAGCCATTCGCGAGGAAATGAACGGCCCTGGAAGTTTATCAGGCTATCGAAGTATTTGGCACGCCTTGAGGTTGAGACATCACCTTCATGTACCTCGTAATTTGGTAGCAACTATCATGAAAGAGATTGATCCTGAAGGTGTTGAAGAAAGGAGATCACGACGGTTGAAGAGAAGAACATTTACCTCAAATGGAGCCAACGATTCGTGGCATATAGATGGTTAGTATTCAGGTGTTCTCACGGCAGCCATGTTGGTAGTCGGAAACAATAGAAAACATTTCCATAAAAATAGAATTGTAGTCCCATAGAATAAAAATATATGTTATTGTTCTGACCCCCAACATGGCCGCCAATGACGTAAGGTGAAGTGATCTATATTTAATTACTTATGTGCCAATCATTTGACATTTGAGCTCCTCCCACGTATATGTACAACAAGTGGGCATGATGGCAAAATATTGTGTGACTAGTTCTATACTACCGGTAGGCACTGTATTACCAGTAAAAATTTCAAATTTTGCATGCTGCTGGGTTTCATAAAAATACATTTGTCTTTTTTTAGGTTACGATAAACTCAAACCATATGGATTCCCCATTCATGGAGCTGTAGATGGCTTTAGTCGACGAATCCTATGGTTGGAAGTAGTTCGGTCAAACAATGACCCAAAATTACCTGCAGCCTTCTACTTAAACCAAGTGAAAGAACTTGGTGGTTGCCCTTTGCTACTTGTGTCCGACTGTGGCACAGAAAATGGCATTGCTGCTTCCATGCAGTGCGTTTTTCGTGCTAATGATGAGGATGAACATGCAGGCGAGAAGTCTCATAGATATTGCTCATCACCTGCTAATCAACGTATAGAAGGATGGTGGTCATTTTTCAGGAGAAACAGATCTGACTGGTGGATCACCCTGTTCAAGGACATGATGGACTATGGTTTGCTTGAGTTAGGAAACATACTTCATATGGAATGTCTCTGGTTCTGTTTTTCAAAGATTCTTCAAGATGACTTGAACAAAGTAAAGGATCAGTGGAATAGTCACAAGATTTCCAAGTCACCATATGCTGCTATCCATGGGGTACCAGATGTCTTGTATTTTCTACCCGAGTATCATGCACATGAGGAATGTTTAGTTGCCGTGTCTGAACAACAGACAAGGGAAATGGAAGTGCACTGTCAGATAGAGATGGCAGACAGTATGTACAATGAATACTTTGTATATGTTTTGGAAAATGAGGGCTGGGTTTATCCTAGTACCGTGAAAGAGGCTCTTACTATATATCAACATATAGTAACATTGCAGAATGAATAGTTCCATACAACTTCTTGCTTTTATCTCAGATACGTATAGAACATTTTTGCCTGGTTGAAGTGTCATACATATTCTTGATAATGCCCTCATCCTGATTTTGTCATTGAACACAATCAAACAACAATTTATCAACATGATTTTTACTTCGTGAAAGATAACAGTAACCAGCAAGATAAATTTGTTACAATGCTCGACCATGCATTAATGCATTATAAAAAGAGAGTTTAGAATGATGTAACAATTTTATATACAGTAAAATTAATGTAAAAGAACTGAAATGTAAATAAATTTCATACTCTTGTTTATACAGAGCCTTATCCTACAAAACAAAACTTGTCCTACATGTGAGTGACACATTTACAAGAGTTAGTGTAAATATTGTTTCAATCACAGTTCAGTTGGTATCATGCCACATGTGTAGGTTGTCAGATGAACAGTTCTTCTGGCTTCAGTTGGCCACAGTATGAATAAAATTGCTATCGAATGGATCTCAGTCTCTGTTGACTTGATAGTAAAATTGATTTCTTTTGTGGATAGCATAATGACTTGAATGAACAGAGTATGAAAAATCAATAACAATATTACAAATATCCTCCTTTTAGACAAGTGGGTGAAAAATTGGTCAATAAATCTCAACTGCACATGAAAGAACATAATTATTCAACAATGTCTATTACCAGTAACAGTTTCATGTCTTATATGTACTTTTCAATTCCAAGAAATTAAAATATTTTTGTACGAAATCGCCAAACGTTGCAAACTACATGTACAACATCAGGCTCAGCAGTGGTAACAGAGCCACACAAAATGCAAACAATAACAAAGGTAAATCTATAGATTTCAATGCATTAAACAATGTTGAAGTACCATGACTCTCTCTGTGGTAGAATTTCACTGAATTCTTCCGAAAGTTCATTATATGACTGGTATGTTGATGAGATTTCTAGCAGTGGTCCACATGTGTGTACAATTGGTCTACGAGCAATACCCTCAAGGTTTGTAAATGATACTTCAATGCTGTCACAACAAATGATATCAGAGAATTTCCCTGCAGAGACCGAATGTATTTCTTCAAATGATCCAAACACTGTCTTTCTTGTTCAGATGCTGGCTCTGATTTGATTAACTTCACTATCTTTTTGGCAGTTGGCCTCTTGACATCATACAAATTCTCTAAATCTAAGACAGATTGGAACTCTGGAAAAGCGATCAAGGATTTAAGAATCGGTGCCCAGCAATTCACAACATACCTCGGTTTCTGAATTATTTCCTGATGGGCAAGTTCAGAAACAATCTGCATAATGTTTTCCTTTGTGGGAGATCGAAAACACTTATAACTAGACAGAAAATCAAAAATATCGTCATCATTTGGCAAGAATGTGTCTTCAACACATTTCTGAAAAACCTCCCTTTCATCTTCTGAAATATAGAGGCGGAAAGCAGACAACAAAAAATCATTTGAAATAGCCTCTTCCCCGAACAGGCACAATGCAACAAAAGCTCGTGACAATGGGAGAGGAAAATATTTCTCCTTCATGTACCCATATACCAGAATTCTGGCAATTGCTTCCCACTCTTCCCTTTGATAATCGTGTCTAATGGCAGGAATTTTCTCCTGTGCTCCAACTGTTAGTGAGTTAAAGAACTGGTTCCAGAAAGTGGATAGTGCGTCACGCAAAACACCAGCCCCCTTCCCCTCTTCCTCCCTGCCACTATTACTAATGAATGTTACATCTAAATTCATGTGCAGTATGTTAGGATTTTTAAATGCTTCTATTATATTCTCCTTAAGCATAGCCCTATGCAAAATGATTGGAAACTCTGTTAACTCTGTTAAGTCCACAAGAGCATCTGTGACTGTTGAAATAGAATAATAAACAAAATTAATATAAAAATGGAAACTGCACCTTAACTTATTAAACACAATCACTGTGCATGTGCATACATCCCCACACTTCTATCCTGTTTAATTAATTGTACTTGTTAAATTGACATAATTTCAATCAATAGACAATAGAGGGCAGTTACAAATATTGGAAGTATGGAGAGACATGGTTAAAACAGAGATAAGATAGTTCAATAAATTAATACATGTGGTTCTTTAGATATATATAAATGTATATTGTTATGTGCATGTGAACATATTTAAATGAAACATGCGCAATACAAATATTAAATATTATTATTGTTATTTTTGCAATCACTTTTTCCTTGGGTAGGGGGTACAGGAAAGTTCCAGGAATGAAACGTTCTCCTGAACCTCTTTCGCTAGTTGTGAGATGAGTTAAAATAATTAAAATAATGTTAAAATAATGTTGAGACAACATCATTTACTAATGCCTGAGAAACATATTTAATATCATATTACAGACAATAGAATTATACATAAACAACAGGAAAATAATAATAATTGAGTCAGGACAATTTATATCTGACCTATGGCTGGTGAATGAACCTCTTGTGAAGTTGCATCAGTGTTTTCCATGTTTGCATCGGTGACTGTCTGGGTGACTGGGTTGCCTGTGACTGTCTGGGTGGCTAGGTTGCTTAATGCACTGGACATGGGCACATTGCTGGTAGTTGTGTGAGTTGTGGCTGTGTTGCTGCTGGTTGTTGTAGTGCTGCTACTTGTGTGGGTTGTAGCTGTACTTCTCTCTTCTGCACTGCTGTTTTCTTTCTGTTTTTCCTCTGTTTTAAAGGTCTGTAATTTAGACAAAAATGCAAATCAGATTATCCAGAGAATTATAATATGTTATGTTATGAGTATGTGTGTGTGTGTGTGTGTGTGTGTGTGTGTGTGTGTGTGTGTGGGGGGGGGGGGGGGGGGGGGGGTACAATAGTACAATAACCAGCACTCAAACTGTTATTATTATTATTATTATATACCTCCATATGATCACACAATTCCATGTCACTGTCGTCGTCACTGCTGTAGAATGATTTCAAAAGAAATGAATCCATAAGTGCTAATGTCTTGCACAGGTATAATGTGATACGCCCATAAGGCTTTCCCAATTCTTCTCTGTATCGCTGCAGGGTAAACGGTTCCGTTCCTCCAGGAAGATTCCTTACTTCAGTCCGATCAGGGTAGAGCAACGAAAACCTACCACCTCCACTTAAATCACTGTTGAATTTCACCAGCTTTTCGGCTCCTTTCTTGAGGAGCTCGTCGGCACCAATGGTTGGCAGGACTTTCAGTGGCAGTGTTGATCCTCGCACAACTTTCAACTCTCCATCTTTTAATCGGATCAATCCGATTTGTACTGTGACGTCGTTTACTTTCGCCTCACTCTTCTCCTTCTTGGCTTTCTTAAATCTCGAGCTTCGTTCTTTCCCCTTTCGCTCTCTATACTCATCAAAGGTTTGAGCTCGCTTTCGTGTCGATTGATCCGCCTCCACTCGATTGCTACTGGAAGAATCTTCATCTTTATCCAGTTTATCTTTCGTTAAACCACAGGAATGACAAAATTTAGCATCAGGTATGAGTCTAGACCCACAACGCGAGCAAAACATCCTTAATCGTGCAATGGCGGGAAAAGCGAGGGGAAGGCACAAAAACAAAACACAGCTCTCCCAAGTTTCTCTCGGAAAATGCGCGCGCAAGGTTTCTACTTTTTTGTTTGCAGCGTTTCACTTTTTGTTTGCAGCGTTCCTTTTTTATTTGCAGCGTTTCACTTTTTGTTTGCAGCGTTCCTTTTTTATTTGCAGCGTTTCACTTTTTGTTTGCAGCGTTCCTTTTTTATTTGCAGCGTTTCACTTTTTATTTGCAGCGGTTCACTTTTTGTTTGCAGCGTTTCTTATTTTTTATTTGCAGCGTTCCTTTTTTATTTGCAGCGTTCCTTTTTTTATTTGCAGCGTTCCTTTTTTGTTTGCATTGTTTCTTTTTTATTTGCAGCGTTCCTTTTTTATTTGCAGCGTTCCTTTTTTGTTTGCAGCGTTCCTTTTTTGTTTGCAGCGTTTCTTTTTATTTGCAGCGTGTCCCTTGTGGGCCACCGTACAGTGCAGACTGTTCATCTGAAAGATTTCACCACTTTTCTCTCCAGTAATGCCAGTGCAAATTACCACAATGTTTTGATCGGCCACAATTCTTTTGTTTTTGACACTCCCACATTGCTACGCTGTCTTCATAGGCATGAGTTCAAAGAAACACTTTCATCCATGAAAAATTCTATTCGCCGACAGTCTTCACCTTGTCAAAACACTCGAATCGCTCAATCCGGGAGGAAAGCCCTGTAGAAGCAATCTTCCATCGCAGTGTCCATCGGTTTTTAAATCTGTTTTTAATGAAGAGCTTTTTAGCACATGATGCTTTGGAAGATGTCTTTGCTCTCCATCGCGTATTATTTTAATCCCAGTCGTTGTAAACAACGGCAATGTAAAACCCGCCTCCTTCGCTTTCGAAGACATGGTATTTTTAGACGAACGCTTCCAGCGTGTGCAATTTCAGGGATAACATCTTTTCTCAGAGTAATAATGGGCTGGTAAAGCAAAGCCTCCTACAAAAAATTGCGGAAAGTGGCCTGTCCTACCAGGACTTACAGCATCTTTAGAGAAGCTTTGGTCGCAATTTTGAGCAGAGCGCCGACAGCAGCGATTCCATCCACACCACGAGCAACAAAGCATCCAGCGATTTTAGCCAGAATTGTTAATCATTTCAAAGGCAAGTAATGTACCAGCCATTACTAGACACGATTCATCCAAAAGATAACAGTTTCTATCTCACAAAAAGCTGCACAGCGCGAAAGAGATTTGTCTATAAATGAATAAACAAGAATAACATTCGCAAATCGACCACAAAATCCGAGTGGCGGAGTGGCGTGACAATTGCCGCGCATGCGTAATTGCCGATCTTGTCGTGTCAAAGTTTTCAGAAATTTGAAACTTCCGAAGTCCACACTTCCGCTTCCGCTCGATAATTTTTTTCATTTTTTGCATGTTGACTCCGTTCTATCCAAAGTGCGTTTTACGCGATTTTTAAAAAATTCTGTCAACAGAGAAAAAAAATACCAACGAATTCTAAAAAACGCGTTTTTTCTTTAAAATTTCTGACAGATTTTTTTTAAAGTTGGTACTCAGGTAGAACACTGGGGTCGAAGGCCGTATGCAAAATTTAAACAGAATTCACCGTGGAATTTTAAAGGTAATTGAAGATATGTCTGTTTTGAGGCCCTACTTAAAAGCCCAATGGTGTTGCCATGGCAACGTCAACCTCGATACATGTATGGCAAATTAATACTGTAATATTATCTTGATTTCGGGGTAAAATGTGATGACGATCCACAAAGTATAACTCTAATTGTTTTGCCTCCAAATATATTATACAGGGAAACCAAAAAACTATATCGAGCCACCTTAAGCGCATAAAGGTCATCGTATCTCCCTTGAGACGTTTTGGTTTAGGCTAAAACAAGAACACCAAAAGAAAAGGATCAGAATGACGTATCTAAACGGAGGCTGTAAACCCGAGTTCGCAGAAAATGACAACCGTAGCCCAAGTAATCGGGCTCAAGGGCATGCCTATGGGCTAAACGCTTGTGGGGTCATTCTCCCAACCTCGAGACCACAGACTCGCAGAAGGAAAAATAAAAAACGACACATATTTATTACAGTGCCTTTACATTTATTATTGTCAAGTGCAAATACAAAGACAATCCAGAATCCCATTTCAAAATAAATCACTTTCACTGATGGCACCATCTTTAACGCTTGTCTGGGCAAGAGCGCGAGATGTGTCCCGCTTTTCCACACACCAAGCACTTCCTCTCCAAAGGTGATCTACATACATACATACATACATACACACATACATACATACATACATACATACATACACACATACATATCACTTTATTTAAACTCGGTAAAATCATTCAGTATATAAAAAGTGACAATTATATCATTAAAAATCTATATACACTTCACTTACTGTTTTACAAGGTTGCCGAGTGGGAAACCGATGATTGAAATAGTCTGTTTATTTCCCTTTTAAATTGCCCTATTGACATCTAGGGCTAAGATTGGTGCCACGCCTCTGGTATGGAGCCTTACGCGTCCGTCCAGTGAACGAACCTTGATTTACTGGGGCGGGCCGCTTGGTTGCCTTAGCAATAACCTTCGCCACCACGGCCTCCTCTTTAGACGCCACCAGCTTTATTAACAGCTGTTGCAGGCACGGTATGTTAACCCTATTCGGCCTGGGTTTTTTTGAGTTCCTGAGGAGCCTGGGGGGGGGGGGGGGGCACATTGTGCCCCCCCTTCGTCACTTCAAGAACATTAAGGCTATGACAATGAAACCTGGAGGGTACATAGTACGTCCAAAACTGTCTCCTTTGCGGTCCGCACAATGGAACGATGACGTCATATGACGTAGTTATTAGGTAATTAGTTATACGGCCGCCATCTTGGATCCGCCATCTTGGATTTCTGAATTTTTTTAAAACGTCTTAAAAACCGTCCAAATTGACGCAAAATTAATTAAAACCAATAAATAAACGCTAAATGACGTAAAAATACAGAAGTTATACCAATAAACATTGTTTATTGGTATAAATATGCAAATTTCCAAAGACATGGCTGTCAAAATCTTGTTGCCATGGAAACGTCAAGTCACATGATCAAAAAATTGTCATATGAAATTGTTGCCAGATAAATTTTAGGAAAATTCACAAAGTTTGATGGCGTTTGAATACATATTAAAGAAGTTATGAATGTCGAAAGTTAGCGCGGGCACTTTGTGCCCCCCCCCCCCACCAGGCCGAATAGGGTTAAACAACGGACGGCACTGCCTTAGCACTATTTCATAACGCGACGCTCTTTCATCCTTCTTTTCCTTCGTGACGTTGACCACTTCATCTAGAGCGGCGATATCGATCGCAGCGTATGGATCAAAAAGAGCCGCTAGACGCGCAATCACCATCTGGAGAGTCGACAATGCAGACTCGATTGCCGATGCATCAATTTTTTTTCATTCCACTCATCTAATTCCTTCTTTAGCGCACCGACCGTTGTGGCCGGGACCTACAAGGGAAAGAAACGCCCAACTAACCCCTTACTGTCCTTTACTCCAATCCTTACTTCACCACGGAACTGTCTTCCCTAAAACCCAGATCTCATACTTCAAAATATATTACTTCACTCCATGTTGTGGTCCTGAGCGACCGAATTCCTTACCGAAGAAGATTTCACCGAATCTTCGCACAAGTTCCCTCGGCACGTTAAACACACAGCCACCGCGTGGCCCAATGCGATTCTTTCCTTTTCACCACGGGGTCAACGTATATGGTCAAAGTAAACGGTTTTCTGTCGCTTTCCCTTCTTACGCCACCTCATGGCACAGGGAGAAAAGGAGGACTCGTTGCACAAGCGGTCCTTAACCGATTTTTTGTCTTTTGTTTTTCCCTTTTCACGTCACCTCGTGGCACCGAGCGAACTTTCACGACACACCGCTTTATCGGTCCTCGACCGATTTTTTTTTTACGTCGCCCCTTGGCACAGAGCAGAAGTCCTCGACACACTGCTCAATCGGTCCTGGGCCGAATTTTTTTTTACGCCACCCCGTGGCACAGAGCAGAATTCCTCGACGCACGTTAAACACACAGCCACCGCGTGGCCCAATGCGATTCTTTCCTTTTCACCACGGGGTCAACGTATATGGTCAAAGTAAACGGTTCCCTGTCGCTTTCCCTTCTTTCGCCACCTCATGGCACAAGGAGAAAAGGAGGACTCGTTGCACAAGCGGTCCTTAACCGATTTTTTGTCTTTTGTTTTTCCCTTTCCACGCCACCTCGTGGCACCGGGCGAAATTTCACGACACGCCGCTTTATCGGTCTTCGACCGTTTTTTATTTTTTACGTCGCCCCTTGGCACAGAGCAGAAGTCCTCGACACACTGCTCAACCTCAATCGGTCCTCGACCGAATTTTTTTTTACGCCACCCCGTGGCACAGAGGAGAAGTCCTCGACGCACTGCTCAAACGGTCCACGCCACCATGTGGCCAGACAAACAAAACCAAACACCACTGTCAGACTAAAACGGACCTTGACCGAGACCTCCCGCCGCACGCCCCTATCAAGGGACAAGAGAGAAAAGGTGCAAACATCATAAATAATTTCTTCGGTCCTCAACCCAAAAACGAAACCAGCTCCCAAATATATAACAACCCTAATTCATAAGAGCAAGCAAAAAGAAAAAAGAAAAGAAAACCAACGAGCGCAACAGCAAAGCATAATATAAAATAACAGACTATCGCCTAGCATTTGAAAGAACTGTATCGTGGCGACCCAAAGGAATATTTACCGACCATGTGCTCCAAACGCGAAATTTAAAACCGGCCCCGAGTAACAGGAAAAACATAAACGATAAAATGTAACGTTGGGCAACAAGAAATAACCAACAAACCCCGGCTAGAATACAAAACTAAAACGTTATAGCCGAATACCTCAAGGTTCACTGTCGAGTTGTTCGACACACTCGACCCATTGGTGTTTTCTTGAGAAGACCTTTTGGATGCATTATTACTGCTCGCGGTTGTTCCAGAAGTTGCCAAGCTGTGATGAGGACGTGGTTGGCGGAGCAGCCTGCTCAACAGAGCCTTGAAGGGGCTGTAAAATTTGCCGGGCACTTGCAGGGTCGTTCACTGCGGACGGATGCTCGGCCATATTTCAAACGATTCCAACCAAAGTTGACAAAGCAAAACTTACAACTATGAATAATTAATGCATGCTTATATACTAAGCACGAGGGCTAATGAATATTAATAAGGTATGAATAGGTAATTATAAACAACGCATATTTGCCAAGTTCTAAGCCCAAAACATTTTTCAAACTATGATTGCGTTATTAGCGCGCGCAGAACAAAACATTCAAACACACAAAAACCGCTTTAAAACCCATCATATGGTTATCTTTATTTTCATAATAAGGATCGTTGCATTAAATACAGCGTCGTTTTATCTGCTAAACCTTTCAATGTAATCAAAATTTCGCCATTCCTTTGACGATAATTTTAAATTTCGATCCATGATGATGAGGAGCATTCACTCCGAACTTTTGCAATGTGTACCAGGAAGAGTGACTGCGCACGAACTCATTTCGCCGGATTCCTTTTATAAAACATTGAACAAATAAAAACGGTTTTCTATTAAGTAATGAAAGATTTTTTTTTAATGACTGGTGGTCAATTTTTGTTAAACATTTAGCAGATGGCCAGAAAAATGCAAGTATATGCTTAACACAGTTCATTAGTCAGAAAATGACATTCCATCATTTTAAAAAAATATTCCACATTTCTATTTATCACCACTGTCGGACGCTTTAAACATCACTGATCTTTAAGGACGTTCGCGGTAATTGTTTATGCGCATCCTTACTGCGCACGCAATTCATGTCGCAACGCCATGCTACGTCATGCACGAGCGCGCGCGCAAGAGAAGAAATCTAAGCACATAAAGGACTGGTAGCCGATGCGTTAACTTTGCTTAGATTTAACTCGCTTGGATGGTCTGTGACCCCCAATTTTTTTTTTTGATAGATAATTTTCTTTGATACTTCTCGACAGATTGTGAAAAAATGAACAAAAAATCCATGTAGGAAGTTTATTTTTTTTTTCCATTTTTCTATCCGCGCGACATCGAATCCTGCCAATTTGCGGCTGTCAGAGTTTGCAAATACTGTTCTTTAAAGATTAAATTTACTTTAAAAAATGTCACCAGTTGAATGAATTTGCTGAACAGACCTACTCGCATAAAATTTGGGGAAAAAGTTGCATTTTGGAGATTTATTTGCAATATTTTTAGACTAACAGACATTGGGGTCTCGTCCCGTAAGGAAGACCAATTTTTCAAAATTAGGGTCGCCTTTCAAATATCTTATCTCGGAACCGAAGTCGGGGACCCACTCATTTTTTTGCATTTCTGACACAAACAACTCATAACCAAGCTGTAGCAAAAATTTTATAAAAAAAATCAATGTTTGAAGATATCTTTTGTTTTAAGTTGAATTTTAATATATCGAAATTGGGCTATTATGGTTACTATTTCATTGATGCCCACTTTTATTCTAATATCATTTGATAGTTCATTCCATTTCTTAGCTGCAAAATATCTCCATGACTTGAGTCCGTATTTAGTAGTGTTAACTTTAGGTAAAGATAAAACATATTCTTGGCGCCTGAGATTGTACTTAAATGAGCGTAAATGAGACCCTGATGTGTGATACACTTGAGATACTGAGTTGATACTAAATTTAGCATTGAAAAAGGAAATAGAGGTCCCACCCCAAATACGCAGTTATGTAAAAGAAACAACAAGGATACCAGTTTTGTGGCAAAACTAAGGTGGCAGGAAAGGAAGAGCCTATGTCCCCTAGAGTAGCGGTGTCACTAGGGGACCCCTCTCCACTAGAGTAGCGGTGTCTCTAGAGGGGACCCCCCGAAGTAGCGGTGTCTAGGGGGGGGCCTTATGTTAGAGTGTAACATAGGGGGACCAGAAGAGGGTGCCCTTCTGGGAGGAGAATAGTTCAGATGGTACGGTGGTACCATTTTAGAGTGGGAGATCCGGACCTATTTCCAAGGATAGCTATAGCACTTACTGTGGGATAAAGTGCAGCCCAGGGCGCACTTCCCGCCACCAATGATTTATTAGCTAAGAGGAAACTATTTTAAATTACATTGCTAAGGTATTATAAATAGTGTTCTCATGCATTCACACAGGAATTGCATTTACAGTAAGTATGGACTGAAGAGATGACAAAGCTACCAATGTTGGGTGGGAGGGAGAGAAAATATACGGACACGATACCAGCTGGAAGATTGAAACTCAAATGTGGGATGGTTCGTGTACAGAGTTTAACTAGTGTCCGAACGGCATGCTATAATCACATGACAACGTGAGAGGGAAATCACTGGGAGCTTGGTCGTACAATGTTAGAACTGTGAAAGTAATATTACTTCACACTAGAAATTAACTACAGGACTGTTGCACTATAAATCATAGACCTAGACTATTGCACCAGTGACCGAAAACAGCATGGGAGAATCACATGACAGCATGAGTGGGAAATTACTGGAACTTTGACCTACAATTTAACCTAGTAAAAGTACAATTACTTCAGGCAGGCAATGACCTATGGACTGTTGCAACAGAGACTTCAGAGCTCATTAACCTCAGTTTAATAGCTAAAACTTGTAATAAATTAATGAGATTCCTGATTGCCTGTTGAGCATTGTTCGATATACTATTGTGTATTGTCAATAACATGTCTTGAATTCTTCGAGATTCCATGGAGGGTAGTCTTATCCTTTCCAAGAGATGCTGATAAGATGCATGTTTATATACATATTTATATATACATACACATATACATGTAATATACATTGTTTGTACTACAAATATATCGTTTGCGTTCGATAAACGCTTGTCAACGGGCCACTAGAAAGAAATAACAAAAAAGCCTCCGCGTTCAATAAGCTTACAACTCAACTGGCGAACCACTGAGACGCTGTGCTACTGAAATCACGTTCAATAGAGCGTTTTCACTCACGTGACCTTCAGTCCCGTGGGACTCAAATGACAAAGGCCATGGCAGCCATGTTGGTGTTCCTAACAAAAGAAGTTAATTAAAATTCTTTTGTACGGGAACACCAATATGGCGGCTATGACGTCAAGTGAAAACGCTCTATAATCTAAATCAAACTCCGTCTTCTTCATGTTGATTTCCTTCGCTCAAGCGGCACAGTCGGTTCGCGTCGCTACGGCAAAACTACAGTGGACACGATCATTTCATTTGATCAAGAGTGATCCGAAACTGATCCTCTTCACCTTCAGAGGACTGTAAAAAGACATATTAGGCGCTGTCTGACATTTGTACAGCCAAAAACGTTGGAAAAATGACCATCACGCTTAAGGATTCCAAGGGAATTATAGCGTAAACAAACCATTGTGTCATACTATTTACGTAATTTACGTCATCACTCACTCCCAAAAATTGGAGCCACTTTACAACCGAAGTGATGCATCTCCGAGGGGATAAAAAAAACGATTTTCTTTCTTTTCCTCGGGAAATGATTATTGTTTTCGTTCTTTGGACATAACAAACTAATGGAAAACGAACAATAAAAAAGTACATTTCATAGGCACTTTAAGACGTAATTCTGTAGCTTTAAGTTTGTTCTGATTAGAGCCACTGCCACAAATGATAACTCTGAACTTAAGTTTATAACTAGACAAGAACTTGATCAAACTGTATGATACAGTTTGCCGATGGAAGCCGTTTGAAGTTGTTTTGCAGCTTTTTGTTTTATATAAAGAAGTTTTGTTACGAAGAAAGGTACTCTTTTGTGTCTTTTGTCAATACTGAATTAAATTGTTAGAGTTGAACGAATTTGCCGAGTTACTCGATTTTTTACAACTTACAGCCGAAAAGCTAAATACCAAATCAATAAGCATGTAAGCTTTATACCCGAGAAATTGTCAATACTTTTTGATTCGCGGCTAATCAATTTTTTTTTTGCTAAAGTTATAGCTTAATTTCATCGAAGAGAGTTTTTGTAACCTGACATGTTAACCCATTTAGCTCCAAACGTTTCCTCTGAATAAGTTTTAATGTAAAAAACAACTTTCGTAAGCGGATGCTAGGCCGATGCTGGGACTCTCAAATTTTGCAGGCCGTACTGTAAAATACGGACCGGAAAATTGACCAATCATAGCGCGCGTACTAACTTACGAAGCACGCTTTGGCTATAAATGGAGGTAAAAAAACACTGTCCGTAACGTACGGTACGGACCTCGAACTCGGCTAATAAGAGATATATATAACATTTTAATGCTTTTGGTAGCATTTTATTTTATTTTTCACCGAAAAAAGGTGAAAAACAAGCATTTGTATTCAAAATTGGCTTGACCTCATACTACTTATGGCGTCATATCTCGATACCATTGCAACCGATTGTAATAATAATAATAATAATAATAATAATATTTTACATTTATATAGCGCGAACCTCTATATGAATATAATCAGTTGCGCTTTACATTTTTATGAGAATGAGATCGGACGTCAGCTCATGAAGGCGCCTCAGGCAGCCGCTATCAGTCCATTATTGATCTCATCTCCCCACCCCACCCATGAAGGAAGATATGAACACTGAGGGTGCACAGCCAGGGTTTTGTTACGTCCTCAGTGGTTCTTTAACGTCCCATACTATTAGTGTGATAAGATGCAGGAGACAAGGCCAACGGCTTAACGTCACCGCCCAATGACGCGATCATCTGAACTGAGGCAGATATTGAGCACACAGCTACAACGGAAGTCATAATTCCTTGGGACACTTGAACAAACATATCTCAACCTCCCTCCCCCTTGTTCAAAGTTGAAAAACCAGCGATTTTTGCATAAAAGACAAGAACTTTTACGTCTTTCAACTTTGGTAAGGGGGAGGGGGTATCCGAGAGGCGCAGTGTCCCGAACATTTTGTCTGGGATTGTGTATAAACAATAGAGTGAGAATGTCACGCCAGTGACCTTACACTCATGACACTTTCTGTAAGTTGTTTGTTAAGTTTTGGCGATAATAGGGTAGAGATTTTGTTCAAATTTGTGTTTTCTACGCTGACTTAAGGGCAAAAATACCAAAAATACCATTGAGATTGACATTGAGATGAATGGGACAGTTTGTTTACTTTTAAAGTGTTTTGTAGACGCGTTGTCGGTCGAGAATTTGACTGCTGTTTTATTGCTGAGGTACAAAGTTTTTTGTTGCACTCAGGCCAATATTGTCAATGTCACATTTCCATTTCAGTCATTGCGTTCTAATAATTGTAAGGGTTACATTTGCAATTGTTTTGGGAGGAAACATGGAAGAAAACAGTGTTCTCAGTAGACGGCAAATGAGAAGTGTGTATCTAATAACGTACAGTCAAGCGGATGCAGAGCGTGTTCCTTATCGCTGTGATTCATTTGCTGTGATTGTACTAGATGCCTTTCACCCAATGGGTTTGTAGCCAAGAATATCATAAAGATGGTGGAAAACATTACCACATGGTAGTAAAATTGGACCGTGCACGCCGATGGCTTCAGGTGCGCAATTACGCAGACAACAAGCATCATGTGAAACTGAACTTTTCGAGTACGCACGCGAATTACTATTCCGCCTGGAAGTACGTGACTAAAGAGAATAAGGATTATTTACAATCTGAAGGTCATCCGGATTTACCAAATGCACCACCACAAACACAAGAAGCACGCGAAGGACGCAAAAGCAATTCTAAAAAAAATTGGCGCGAAAAGTCTTAAAGAGCATATGACACGAAATTTTTTTCTTCGGTTTCTTGTAGTTTAATATGTATAAAAAACGACTACAAGCTTTTAAAGTGTTCGAAATTTCGAAAAAGCCTTTTTTTTTCGCTTTCAAAATACGCGCTTTTAGCCTAAAAAGTGTCTCCGCCATCGCGCGGCCAAAAGGTCACGTGACATGCCCTGTGACGTAAAAACGTGTACACCACATTGAAAGCAAACATGGCGGAAAGACCGAAAGACTGGAAAAAAATGCTTGGCTTGAGCGCCTAAAAAGACAATTTGCTCTAGCAATTCATAACTTCGGACCAAACAGTGCACTACTTTTCTTCCTATCCGACAGGTATAGTAAACTGAGTTCGATTTCTCCAACAAAACCGTACAGACTTCTTCGAATCCGAGAGCAACCACATGCATGCCACACTGCTTCTTTATAGCTCGACTCGCGGCGACTTGGCATGCACACTTTGAGCGCTATCTCACGTAGGATCCACAAACGAAGAAGCCCGCTTGGAAATGAGATAATTTTAGCGAAGGTGCGGTGTTGAATTATGAGGATTCTTTCTAGATCTGGTTTAATCATGTTGGGTCTGGTTCAGACTAAAAAATAATAAAAAACCCAAAGAGCATGCATCTTGTTTATACTCATTATATAAATCGAAAACCTTCTTAAATATAGTATGACAAAACAGTATACACTGCCATATTTAATTAGACTAAACAAGGTGCTTTTCAGAATTATTTCCTTCATTTGTCTGCAGAAAATATTCTGGTTCAGAAGATACTTCCATTAGTATAGGGATTTCAAACAATTCTCTTTCCTATTAAAATTATTGTACCTTGCCTAAATCTGTATATTTTTTATAATAGTTGTGTCCAATTTAGTTGTCTACAGCTGCAAAGGAGTACACTGTACATGTAGGTCCTAATCTTTATAGTGTTAAAAGTACTAACAAGAATAAATCTTGAGTGTGCATCTTTATATTATCCTTCAAAATGGTTTTCAGAGTATTTTAGTTAATAGTTTTGCTGAATTGTGTCC
The DNA here is from genome assembly GCA_024195265.1 of Dendrophyllia cribrosa. Lineage (NCBI taxonomy): Eukaryota > Metazoa > Cnidaria > Anthozoa > Scleractinia > Dendrophylliidae > Dendrophyllia > Dendrophyllia cribrosa. The sequence goes on along the minus strand of JAJLRJ010000011.1, from coordinate 23,334,677 downwards.
ACAACAGCAGTCACAGTGTTGCAAGTACACCAATAGCACAAAGGGATATTTAGAAAAGATTACAGGGTGCTTTAAATGGACAAATAGCTATATAAGTTTGTCTTATGCTTACTTGGGGACCATTAACCCTAAAAGATTTCCATTTTCATGCCAATTACTCCACACATTCTCACAATACTCATGACACCCCATTGCAAAGCTAAAGATGATGCTCAAACTCCATAACCGCTGGGGCCACACTTACCGTAACCTATATATCTTGTAATGCATGATGGTCAGGAGTACCCATGGATTCTAACTAAGAATTGGCCAGACATATACCCTATAGGGTGGGGGGCTCCCACATAAAATGGACAGTAGTGATCATTAGAAATTTTGAAGGGAACCCCTAAAAGGTACTAGAGACCTGTTTTGTGAGTTTGGCTCACATCATGTTTTACCCCTAAGCATATTTCCTGTCAGCATATTTTCTGGCTTAAAACCCTAAAAGGTATCAGAATAACTCCTGACGGGTCATTTTTTATTCAAACGCCCTTGGTAGTACCAAACCCCTATCCCCAGGAAATAAACCTTAGCTATCATGCTTGTCTTCGAGCAGTGTCCCATAGAAGAAAACACTAATCTGTATTCCTCATCTGTTTTGTGAAATGTCCTCATATCATAATAGTTTACTTCCCTGTCCCCCAAAGGTCGAGTGTTTTTTTTTTATTCTGATGAAATAAGAAGTATCTGGGTGATAAAAAGATGATTTTTATTTATTTATTGTCATTTACATGTACATATCAAGCAAAACTTTCACTTCAGCCTGGTGTAAAGGCCATGCTGTTCTCTTGCTTGTGCAGTGGAATACCCAGGCCATGCGATGAGTGGCTTTCAATCTTAAAATTGAATTATTATAATGGTCACTGGCATATACATGTACACTGTATACAAGATGGTATGGGTCTAGTTTTGTCCCAGCCCAAGTATTCGAAAACAACCATGTTACAAGCTGCTCTGAGAAATCTTCATTTCCAACAGACAAGATGAAAATAAGGCTAATAGCACAAATAAGTCAGAGTTTCAATCATACAACTTTCCTCAATCAAAACAACTCTTTGTTTCAACATTTAATAAGCTGGATAGGGTTAGCACAATAAATAATAATTGGTATATATATATATAACTATCATTTGTCACCTTTGTGTCTACATGTTCAAATTATTGTTGGTGGCATATAAGCCCCAGGCCTTAAGCAGGGAATATTATGTGGAACACGGCTAAAATAATAATTATTTTTTTCAACAACAACAGGGAATTTACTTAGGGAAAATAGTGATATAAGAGAGAGAGATCCAGCTTTATAGCAAATTTTTTTTAAAACTATCCCCAAGTACCGAAAACAACAAAAATAAGAAAAGGAAAACCATGTGAAATGCAAATTTGAGACAAAGCTTATATTTTAGTACAGAGTAATGGGTTAATTTATTTCATATAATACAAATGTATTTCTAGCTAATGGTTGAAATGTAACAGTGTTTTAGAGATCTGTATTCATTTTTGTTGTTAGTGTTACTCACCCATATTCACTCGCTCCTCATTGCCGGTGTGGCTTTCCATTTTTATCCCTGAGCCACGAAAACAAGACTGTTGTGTTTCTCAGTACGGAATTTAGCATATTGTTTCGACTGAGCCATCGAAAGCGAGTAGTAGTGGTATTCTTTTGAAAACAAAAACCTCGAGGGTGCCTCAGCAAAGGTTTTCCAGCACTGTTTACATGAACACCCAGAGTAAGCGACCGGTTCTTCTTCGTATTATTCGTTCGATCTCGCCAATAACAACCTACACTTCTTCTCCTGGTTTCTCTTCTTCTTCCATGTAGCCTTCAGTCAATTCCTACGTCGACGAATCCTTCAAATCGCTCAACATTGAGGATTTGAGGTCAACATTTGTTATAGAACTCACATGGCCGATGTACACGTACTGACGTCATAATTGCGTCGCGTGGGCTAAACTAGATCCCAGTCTCCGGGACACTTTTTAGGCTGAAAAGCGCGTATTTTGAAGGCGAAAAAAGGCTTTTTAGAAAATTCAAGCACTGTAAAAGCGTGAAATCGTTTTTTATACATATTGAACTACAAGAAACCGAAGAAAAAAATTTCGTGTCATATGCTCTTTAAGCGGAAAAGGAAGCCGCGCTTGTCGATTTACGAAGTATCTCAAATGGCGGTTGACAAAGGTATCCATACTCGAATGGAACTCCTTGCTCTAGCTAATTTGCAGAAAGCCGAAGGGAAAACCGATTTGGCGGAATTTATCGCAAATCAAGGTTATGAGGCTGTAGACGAAGCTATAAGGATTGGTTGGGACATCGAGAGAGCACCGGCTACTTCAGAGGGACAAGCAATCACGCATGGAGGTTCTGAACGCTGTGTTGGGTAAAGGATGCGCTCCTGGTTGTGAGAAGCGATGGCTGAGCATTGCACAGGATATACTGAAACGGAATTCCATTGCTGAAGGTGAATTTTCAGAGGCGGTGAGATGTCTAATAACAAGAGGCCGGGGAAAATACAGGAACCTACTTCTTCTTGGTCCCGCTGATTGTGGTAAAACATTTTTACTCAATCCTCTGAACGGTATTTTTAATACCTTCACTAACCCGGCAACAGCCAGTTTTGCATGGGTCGGAGCGCAAAACTGTGAAGTCATTTTTTTGAACGATTTTCGCTGGTCAGAGAAAATAATCCCGTGGCATGATTTATTATTGCTCCTTGAGGGGCAAACAGTACATTTCCCAGCCCCGAAATCCCATTACGCGCAGGATATAGAGTTTGAAAGAGATTCGCCTATTTTCTGCACTTCTAAAGAAGAGATAGTGTATGTTCGGGGAGGGGTTGTGGACACACGCGAATGTGGCATGATGCGTGTTCGTTGGCGTATTTTTTATTTTCATGCACAGATTCCACGAGCAGAGCAGGTAGAAATTGTACCGTGTTCTCGATGTTTTGCAGAGTTTATAATTAGGCCCGGAGGAAATCATTCCTAACAATATAAATGATCCAAACTGCTGAGAAATTGGTTGTGTTTATGGAACAGAAATACATCGGTTTACCATGACGGTTCACCATTTTAGAGCAGAAATACTGAATGTAAACAATCTTAGACTGCACAAATTTGTTTTATTGTGATTTTATATTATCCACAGATACTGATTTCCATTAGAACTGAGCGAGAGCCGCAAAAGTGTTAGTGTAGTAAGACCATAAAATGGTGAATCGTGTAATAATAAACAAAGTTCAGTTAATAGTTGATTTAATATTTGTAATAGTACGGTTAACCATTTTGAACACACAGTGTTTGACTAGAACGCGACAAATAGCTACTGAACTAAAATAAACACAAACTATATGTTCCAAAGTATTGTCAGAAAGAGAGTGTAGCCGTATTTCGATTACGGGTTTCTTTAAATCGGCCTTGCAAATGGTAAATCGTGAACATTAGCGCTTTCGTTGCGCCGCTAAGACTGCACCCCTTCGTTAGAGGTCTTTCCAATTTCACGATAAAAGCCAAACAAAAGCGGGCGTTCACGTGGACAGATACCACGCAGCTCTTAACAACCTCTAATTTCATTAGACCCGTATATCACGCAGCTCTATTGTTTTCAGGGCTAGGGTCCATTGTTGTGTTGTTTGTTCTATTGTTTTCTCAGCAAATCAAAGAAGACCTTGTAAGATCTGCGTACTGCCCCCACGTGGAGACTGAGATTGTTACAAGTTTCTAAATAGCTGGGTTGTTTGGCCAAATATTTTCTGATTTTACATGAAGGAAACGGGTTTCTGACCACTGAGCATGACTGACTTTCGAGTTACGTTAGAAGTTCGGCAAATTCACAGTATAAAAATAAACAAGAACACAAGTTAATTAGTATACTTGTCTGTACTTTATTGACATAATTCAAGTATTCCAAATAAACTTCGCCTGCAATCCAAATATTCAGTGTAACAATGATTTCCATTCTGTATTCCCTGTTTCACTGAAATGTTTTTTGAAACCATAAAAAAGAATTAATATCGCAAGCGACATCCGCGGTTGGCAATTACATCAGATAGCCGCCGGTCCATAGAGGCAATTAATTGATTTATCGTTTCAACGGGGATTGCTTGAATTGTTCTTATGGCTCTTTCTTGAAACTCTTGGAACGACTCTTTCGTAATTCTGCGTAGTTTCGCGTCTTCTTTCATCATGTTATTGGCAATATGAAATACGTTTTCAATACAATAAATATCAGGCGAACGCACTGGCACGTTAATAAGTCGACACTGCACGCGTAACATGGCGCTTTTGGCGGTTGTATCGAAAACTAAGACCCACGAAAACGCAGACCTAAGACCTAAGACCGAAATCTAAGACCTAAAACTAAGACCTAAAACTAAGACCTAAAACCAAGACCCCCTATAATTTACCTTTTTTTTTTACCAGGGTCTTAGTTTTCGTTCATTCGAAAACTAAGACCTAAAACTAAGACCCCCTTTTATTTCTTTAAAGGCCGTTTTTTTTCTTTTTCCAAAGCCAATTTTGTTATTTCAATCCGTTATTCAGTATAAGACAACAATCAAAAACCAGATCACGAGGGTCTACGCGAAGTCTATGGCAAAAGTCACTAAAGTCATTTTGACTAAGGCTTTTTATTTCTTTAAAGGCCGTTTTTTCTTTTTCCAAAGCCAATTTTGTTATTTCAATCCGTTATTTACTATAAGACAATAAACAAAAACCAGATGCGAAGTCTATGGCAAAAGTCATTTTGACACTGCTTACAAGGGTCTTAGTTTTCGTTTTTTCGAAAACTAAGACCTAAAACTAAGACCCCCTTTTATTTCTTTGAAGGCCGTTTTTATCTCGTTAATGCGCATGCGCATAAACGAGATTTAGGAATGAATACAAAAAGTTCAAAAGTTGTTAACAAAAGGCCATTATTAACTTTTGTCCGGGGGGGTTACTTCTTTCTTCTTTATAGAAGCTATTAGGGTATTGAGGATATGGTTGGTTAAACCAGTTAGGATTTCAAGAAGGGCGTCACATACCGCCACTAAAATTTTTGAGGAGCACCCCCAGACCTATTGTTAATTTCCCTAGGGTATTGGGATGTCAGAACTTGTCATGAACTTGTCATATCTCACATTACGTCACCGCAAAGGTATTAAAGTTCTTATTAAGTTTCGATATCTCACGTTACCTATCGAGAAATATCAATGTTTCAAATTTTCAATCATTTGTCGTAAAGCCATTAAAGCTGCTTTAGAAGGGTAAAAATAGGTCAAATGCGTTTCCTTGGGAAACGCAGTTTGAGAATTTCACGGTGTATTTTTACGAATGGAGACGTTTTAAGAGCGGATGTCTGTAAATATCGAGAATCCGACGACACTGGCAAAATTTCGAATTTCTTTTTATTTTACCAAAAGAACCTATTTAGTGACCTATTTTCGAAAATGGGTTTAAAAGGTTCGATTTCATTTTACGTTTTTTAAAATTTCGATAAGTCGAAAATTAGCCTTTTGAGTCCGCGGGTGCTTTCATGGACCATTGAATTTTGGCTATTTTGGACCATTTTCAAAACGCTCCTGTTATCGCAACATTCGGTGTCCTACAATGTCTTTGACACAGTGAATAAAACGTCTTTTTAGCTTTCTTTTGCAATAAAATTTTGTCGGAAATATTAAATTTAAAAATCATTTTGGTCTTGTACAAAACACCTATCTTCGCCATGTAAACAAGAAGGCAAATTTAAGGAAACTTCGAATTAGTAAAATGCAGTCTGGTACATGAGTTTTAGGCAAAAAAACAACACTACATTATAGCTGAATCTGTCTTTTATTTATTCTGAAATTATTTTTGGTGGCCCGTGAATACAGCGCTACTGAGAGATTTATCCGTGAAGGCTATTTTTAGCTTGACACCAACTTCGCATTCGATTTAATTAAATTTTAAGCGCTGGAATGACGGCGAGCTTAAGAACGAAACAGCGAAATTGGCCCTTAAACAGGTCTTTAAAGCTTTGAAAACAACATTTACATGTTTTAAGCTATAATATTCATATGATTTTTATCTAGGACGCATTCAGTTAAAATGTAAGCTATAATCATATGTACCATGGATCGACTTTGTTGCCGACGTCAGTCAAAATACGGCATAAGTCTTTGAACAGTTCAATGAATGTTTACGTTAGCTTGTCTCGCCTTTTCCTTGTTGTAAGCAGCAGAAATACAAGGATTCTTACATAGATATCTCACAAAAACCATGGCTTGCTTGACATTACAGCATTTGATATTCGCAAAATGTTGTTACAGACGTTTCGTTATTTACACACAGTGTACTCACATAAAAATATCCGATGACTTCCAATCCAAATGTCGCAGACATAAATGTACGAGAAAACATTAAGGACAGAAAAATATAGTCACATCTTGCCGTCCATTTAGTTGTATTAAGCGATACAAAAGAAACCATCACTCGTAAATAACAAGAGGTCAGTGAAAGACCATAAAATAATTGGTTGCGTGACCTAGTCACGTTCACATGCACTCCCAGTGGACCGCGGAGAGATTATTTATTAAACGAAAAAAGCCAATGATGCGGGACTTGGGAAGGCTTAACTGTATTTGACTCCCACAACCCCTGAACCAAACGGACAATAAAGGCCGAAAACTGAAAGAACTGATTCAATACTACAAACTTGTCATTTTTTTCGTGGGTACCCCTGTCCGTCGCTACCATTGCCATGCTAGATGCGTACTTTCTGACAGCATACCGGTTATACCGGGTTTTCAGTTAGCTTTCAAGGGGGGAGGGTGTATTATATCCGGGGGGGCTTATATGCGGCATAAAAAAAACGTTTCAGAATGAGATAATATGAAATAAGCTGAGACACAGCATTATCAGACTTATCAAAATACATTTTTTCACTTCATTTCAATATTGCTCTGCACTATACATAGGCTTAGACACAAGTTTCTCGAAAATTCCTTAAAAGTTGCCTCAAATTTATAAAAAAAAGTTGCTCAAAAGTTGCCAATTTCCAAAAAGTTGCCAAACAGTTGCCCCAATTTTGCCCTCTTTTTTTCACCACGAAGTTACTGGCGCGGAAAAAATAATGTGGAATTGCTTTTGTTTGTGATTCATTTCTTCAGATATAGATACTTTTCTTAATAAAAATCATATTTCTTTCTTTTAACAAAACTAGATTACAAACGAAAACTGACCAGATTACTGTCCCAATAGTCAGTTGTATTATGTACACAGAATCCTTTAGCAGTGATACTAGTAAAGGCCATTGCAGTAATACTAATAGACAGTCATCATTTATGGGACCAAGAGCTTTTTCCTCTGGTTGCCATTGTAGCAAAGCATTACCTCCAATGAATCAATAATGATTCGTCTGGATTTTCCGCTTTCTTGAAATAGCGTCCTTAATTGGAACACTCAGGTTTGCTCTGAGCCTTTTGGCTTTCTCGATAGGATCATTTGATTCACCTTCATTCGAAGAAATGTCCTCCTCTGAACTTTCAACAAGAGCAGCCATGTTGAAAAACTTGCTCTTATTGGTGATACTGCTGACCGGAGTGACCTCAAAAACCACAGGCAACCCATTTAAGTAGCCAAAAAGAAAGGGTCAGGTACTAGTACATTTTACCAGAAAAATGTCCCTGATTTGTGATTTGTGGAAGGCGCTGGAATCGCCAAATACTGTGAGCTGGATGCCCGACGTTAGCCAAACAAAAATAATATTCCGGTTATAAGCCCCCTCTGGATATTAGCCCGCCTCTTTTTTTCTTTATTTCCTTGATGTAAACATTAACAGAACACTAAACCATTTCAAATAAAAAGTTAGAAACGTATACGGTATGTATAGTGCAGAGCAATATTGAAATGAAGTGAAAAACGTATTTTTGCGTCGACGAAGGAGACGCTTCCTAATCTTGTCGGCTAGGCGGAACGAATCGAGAAAAGTGTCGGTACCAAATCTGCGCCATCTTGAAACGTCACAGAACCAGAAACATGCCTGAAACGCGAATGCCATGTCACAACGAGGTACCCAAGAAGAGGCACTTTGATCTGTGATTACTTCTAGTTATAAGTCTAATAATGCTGTGTGTTAGCATTAGTCCGCTCAGCTTATTTCATATTATCGCATTCCGAAACGCTTTTTTATGCCGCTTACAAGCCCCCCGGATATAATACACCCTTCCCCCTTGAAAGCTAACTGAAAACCCCTTAGGTATAACCGGTATGCTGTTAGAAAGTACGCATCTAGCATGGCAATGGTGGCGACGGACAGGGGTACTCACGGGAAAAATGACAAGTTTGTAGTATTGAATCAGTTCTTTCAGTTTAGGCCTTTATTGTCCGTTTGGTTCAGGGGTTGTGGGAGTCAAATGCAATTAAGCCTTCCTCATGCGGCCCTCATTATTGTTTTTTTTCGCTGCCCGGTCCACTGGGAGTGCATGTTAACGTGACTAGGTCACGCAACCAATTATTTTATGGCCTTTCACTGACCTCTTGTTATTTACGAGTGATGGTTTCTTTTGTATCGCTTAATACAACTAAATGGACGGCAAGATGTGACTATATTTTTCTGTCCTTAATGTTTTCTCGTACATTTATGTCTGCCACATTTGGATTGGAAATCATCGGATATTTTTATGTGAGTACACTGTGTGTAAATAACGAAACGTCTGTAACAACATTTTGCGAATATCAAATGCTGTAATGTCAAGCAAGCCATGGTTTTTGTGAGATATCTATGTAAGAATCCTTGTATTTCTGCTGCTTACAACAAGGAAAAGGCGAGACAAGCTAACGTAAACATTCATTGAACTGTTCAAAGACTTAATTAGGGAGAGACTGTACCTTTCCAAACAAGCTCAGTGACTGGTTAACGAGACAATAGGTTAAACAACAGAAACAATAGCCCTAGACCTAAACACAGTAGAAGCTACAGTACTACGGGCCCAATAAAAATAGAGGTCTGGAAGAGCTACTGTACTACTCCTTAATTATGCCGTATTTTGACTGACGTCGGCAACAAAGTCGATCAATGATACATATGATTATAGCTTACATTTTAACTGAATGCGTCCTAGATAAAAATCATATGAATATTATAGCTTAAAACATGTAAATGTTGTTTTCAAAGCTTTAAAGACCTGTTTAAGGGCCAATTTCGTTGTTTCGTTCTTAAGCTCGCCGTCATTCCAGCGCTTAAAATTCAATTAAATCGAATGCGAAGTTGGTGTCAAGCTAAAAATAGCCTTCACGGATAAATCTCTCAGTAGCGCTGTATTCACGGGCCACCAAAAATAATTTCAGAATAAATAAAAGACAGATTCAGCTATAATGTAGTGTTGTTTTTTTGCCTAAAACTCATGTACCAGACTGCATTTTACTAATTCGAAGTTTCCTTAAATTTGCCTTCTTGTTTACATGGCGAAGATAGGTGTTTTGTACAAGACCAAAATGATTTTTAAATTTAACATTTCCGACAAAATTTTATTGCAAAAGAAAGCTAAAAAGACGTTTTATTCACTGTGTCAAAGACATTGTAGGACACCGAATGTTGCGATAACAGGAGCGTTTTGAAAATGGTCCAAAATAGCCAAAATTCAATGGTCCATGAAAGCACCCGCGGACTCAAAAGGCTAATTTTCGACTTATCGAAATTTTGAAAAAAGTAAAATGAAATCGAACCTTTTAAACCCATTTTCGAAAATAGGTCACTAAATAGGTTCTTTTGGTAAAATAAAAAGAAATTCGAAATTTTGCCAGTGTCGTCGGATTCTCGATATTTACAGACATCCGCTCTTAAGGAAGTTAAAAGTTTGTGTTTTACTGATGAGCGATATGCCCGGCGTATCCAATCGAACGGTCGGTAATCGAACCCAATCGAACACCAATCGTTCGATTGGGTTCGGTAATCGAACGAAATCGAACTCACAATAAAATTTGGTCAATCGAACAAAATCGAACGTTCGATTACCGAACAGTGAACAATCGAACCCAATCGAACGTTCGATTACCGAACAACCAACCATCGAACTCAATCGAACGTTCGATTATCGAACAACTATCAATCGAACTCAATCGAGCGTTCGATTACCGAACTCCTGTTTGTTTATACTGTGGACATATTGTACGGTGCACCGTCCCCCTAATCCTTTTTTTGGCGATTCGCCATACCCCGGGATAGGACGATTGTCTGCACAATCGGCCACGTGCACACCAGTCAGCCACGTGACAAACAGGGCAGAAACCATATCCTTCCTTCTAATATAGAAATGTAAACGAAAGCATTTCATTATTTTACCGTCGTTTTGTTCTCTGCTACAAAATATGTATTACTAAACATTGACATTCAGTTCGATATTTGGACGTTTTTCTATTTATTCCATTCAATAAAAGTTGATTATGATTAGTCCTGCGTGATTTACTTATCAAGAGATGGATTCCGAACAAAATCGAATCCGATTGAGTTTGATTGTGTTCGATTGTGTTCGATTGGTTCGATTGTGTTCGATTGGTTCGAAAATCGAACTCACAGCAAAAAAGATGTTCGATTTTGTTCGATTACCGAACCCAATCGAACGATTGGTGTTCGATTGGGTTCGATTGATTTTTGGTTCGATTTTGTTCGATTGGATACGCCGGGGATATGGCAAAGCAAAATAGCATGATCTTTGGGTTTGTTCTATTTTGGAATACTGAATCATTGCTATTACGGTTTGATTATGCAATACTATGGGAAAGACGTCATAGTTTTGGTGATTTAGCTACCGTGCACGAGCAAATTTTTGCGGAAGGAAAATTCTGCGGATTGCCCGACTGAATTTGTTTTGCGGGAGGAAATTTTTGCGGGTCGAGACAGCTAAAATTTCTGCTTGGAGGAAATGTTTGCGGATTTCTGGTCAAGCATAAATGAAATCCAAGGCATCGGTATTAAACTGCAATTTTACTTCCTGACCGGAAGTTTCTATAGGTTCACTGTTAAAAAGTTCCTGTTAAGCCGATATACATCATTAAAACAAGTAATTTTTTTCTGCGGGAGTATATTTCTGCGGTGGAAAATTTAATACAAAATAAAATAATACTGAATAATAATGCAACAACGGACAACCTTGTCGAACTCCCCGTTCGAGCGAAAAGGTCGACGAGAGCCATCCATTGTTTATAACGTGTAAACAATGTTTACCCAGCGCTGAAAATTTTGGCCGAAATTAAAGCGCTCTAAAACGGATTGCAAAAAGCCGTGAATAACCCGGTCGAAAGCCTTTTCCTCATCCAAGCTAATAACAGCGGCCGAAAGCTGTTTATGGTTTACATAGTCGATTGTATCCCAGATCTGAAAAACTGGTTTTCAAAAATACTGCGGTCAGGAATTCCGCATGTTTGATCTTCGCTTAAATAAGCGGTATAACCTTACGTAGTCGGTTGGCTAGTACTTTAGTACAAATTTTATAATCTGTGTTAAACAGAGAAATTGGTTGCCAGTTTTTCGAGTCTAACTTGTCGTCCTTCTTGTAAAGCAGGCGGATAATTCCTTGACGTTGTGTGTCAGAGAGTGATCCGTGTTAAAGAGTAATTTAGCATGTCTGATCTACTCCAGAAGCGACGATGAAATTCAACCGGAAATCCAGCGATTTGCCTGATTGCATTTGTGAAAGGGCCTCTTGACACTCGAAGAGTGTGAGGTCACCTTCGCATTTCTCGTGGTCTTCGGATGCCAGAGTTTCATCCAGTTGGACTAAAACCCAGTCTTGGCTAGATAAATAAACTTGTTCAGCCGAATAGAGGTTACGATAAAAATCGCGACATTCGGGAAGAATATTTTTATTGGAAGTCAAGGTTGAATTGTTGGTACGTAACTCTGTAATTGAGTCGCGTGTCTGTCGCTGATTTTCAAGCTGGTGGAAATACTTGGTCTGTTTTTCCCCCAGCTCTATCCACTGTTCTTTACTGCAAATGATGGCTCCTTGGATTACAAAATTTAAATAAGAAAGGAAAAACTAAATGAATTCTGTTAGTTGTAGTCAAATGACGCCAACGTGCAAATGGCCTATTTTGGTTACAGGGGGGGGGATGTCGTTGCTGGTTGCGGTAGTGGGGGCCTGGGGGGCCTCTGGTGTTTCCCCGGGCGCTGGAGCCTCGTGGTTCGCCTGACGGCGTTCGCTTTCGGGCAGTCTCAGAGACTCTGGGGCAGTCTTTAACAATGTGCTCGGAAGACAGGCACAGGTAGCATAGTATTGGCTGGCCCGTGTACTTAAAAAAAAAATCGAGCCCTTGAGTGACTAAGTTGCGTGCCTTTTGCCCGGGGGGGGGGGGGGGGGTACTCAACAAAGCTTTGTACGGGGATGCTCCGCCCCGAGGTCCAAACCCTTACCCTTTCATATACCGTTTTTGACAGAAAAGGTACTCCTTTCATATACCTTTCATTGAAAATGGTACCCATTTCATATACCTTTCGTTGAAAATGGTACCCCTTTCATATAGCCTTTGCGTGCGTCTGTTTGATATATTTTGAAAGGCCCTATTTATATTACTTAAATTGCAGTTTTCCCAACCTTTTTTATGCTTCAACTCGTGTTTTCGCTACCATTTCCTATTCTTCGTGAAATCCCTATCCTTTCACATACTTCAACTCGTGAAATCCCGACCCTTTCATATACCTCCAGCATAAAAAAGGTACCCCTTTCGGGCGGAGCATCCCCGTATAGTCCATTATAGGGAGTACCCCCCTCGGGCCTTTTTTAAACGTGTCAATTCTACGACACGGATACCGTTCTCGATGTGCTCGTAGCCCGGGGCTTTGAAGCAAAGCCGGCGGACTGCTCGCGCTTTGAGGTCGCCGTATTGTTCCAGGAGTTGTAGCAAGTTTTCATCGGGGAATTCAACGCATGACACGTGTAGTCGTGTGGTGCTTTTTGCCTTAAAAGCGTAAAGGGATAACGCGGCTTTCGTAGTCAAAGCCCGATGCCGCCAACCGCGTGGCCGATTCTGTAGATCGGGTCGAGGGTGATGTCGAAGCACTTTCCTTCGTAGAGGGGTACAACCCCAACGATTACTTCCTTAAAGTCCGGTAACGACTGCGCTATACTGAGTGAATCAAGAGCCAGGTTTTCCTGCGCTATCAAGCGGACAGTTCTAGTGTGGGCGAACGGCTGGTGCGCGGGACGCGCGGCCATCTCCACGGAATGCGAGGGCGAGAAAACTCGCGAGACCAAAACCAAAACCACAAAATTGAAAAGCACGCACTCACCAAAGCGAAGGCAGATGGTTACCACACGCTTTCTTGCTTGTGGTGAAAAAAACAGCACCAAATCTTGTGAAAAAAAAGCTCTCCTTAGTCGTCGAAGTTGAGGATTATTCTGGCTTTTGGCCTTGAAAAAGTGGAACACTGATAAGAACAGATCCCCTAATGCTGTACAGGAAAGTTGTTAGCAGAGGGGCACGGGTTCCCCTCCTTTTGCAAAAAAAAAAATAATAATGATAAGGCCCAACCTATAATTGAACATTTTCTAAACAAGACACGTCTATTGTATAACCAAATTATAGACCCCATTTTAGTCACTAGCGTGAAAATGTAAACTTTGTAATCGAAAATTAGTGATTTCCTGTTTTTAATACCCCAAATGGCTACTAAAATAAAACTACGCCCATTTCCCGAACATTAATTTCTATTGGCTGATTTGCATCATGTGATGCTTTCATGTACGTATTTTGAGTAGACTTATTGTAAAGGTGCGCTACAACGGCATCTTTAGCATATTCACTATCAATTCTTCTATTTTTTTTATTAACCTCACGTTCTAACGCATTAACGAGATGGCTTTAAGAGCCCTTTGATTTTTTCCGTTTCCAAAGCCAATTTTGTCATTTCAATCCGTTATTCAGTATAAGACAACAATCAAAAACCAGATCACGAGGGTCTACGCGAAGTCTATGGCAAAAGTCACTAAAGTCATTTTGACTAAGGCCTTTTATTTCTTTAAAGGCCGTTTTTTTCTTTTTCCAAAGCCAATTTTGTTATTTCAATCCGTTAAAGAACGCGCGATCCTGTCAATTTTTACGGCTTCACTTCTAGGTTCAATCAAGGGTAGACCCCGAACGTTCAAAAGAAGGGGGGTTAAATTAACTATATGTCCCAAAATATGGATCAAAATCAAAGGAATGAGAAGACCAAGGAAATGTGTCAAAATTTAAACTTACATAACTTGGCGACTCGCCCAAATATGTTATCTTCGAGGTCCACTTGAGCAGACACTTAGCTCAAATGAAAAATTTAATTGAAGCCAAGAGGTAGAAAGGATATTTATTTTCAATTCTGCCTGGAAACATTTTTAATTGCCATCGCTGTAATCCTGGAAAAAGAATAAATTAAACACAGTAAATTACACCACCATGGAACATCGTCTAAACTCCACGAATTGAACTGATTTATTTCATTCCACCAGTAACTATTACAGTAACTATTACTAACAGTAACAATTGCCTAACATTCAGTAACAGTAATTGCCGGTTGACACGGTGTCCAATAATGGTATGTCAAGGAAGTGTGCTGGAAGTGTGTTTTGCACCATGCCGGCATTCAACTTACAAGCTAACCGGAGTTTTCTGTTTATTGTGCGATCATTTGACATGAATATCGCTTCTTTTGAGCAGTGTTTTCCTCGACTGTGGCCGCTTCCATTTCAAGTGAACTGAAAAAAACGGCCTTTAAAGAAATAAAACGGGGTCTTAGTTTTAGGTCTTAGTTTTCGAAAAAACGAAAACTAAGACCCTGGTAAAAATGGTAAATTATAGGGGTCTTAGTTTTGGGTCTTAGTTCTAGGTCTTAGATTTCGGTCTTAGGTCTTCGTTTTCGTGGGTCTTAGTTTTCGATACAACCCGCTTTTGGCAGCTGCTGAATTCTGTGATGGATCACCATCTTGCATAAAAATGCGTTAATCCCCTTTATCTGTTTCTTGAAACATACGCAAAAAGTTTCTGTCTATAAAATCGGCAAAGTAATCCCCACACATTCTCTCGTACGGCTCACACGCTATCACACCCTTTCCATAAGTGATAGCAACCATCAACTTCACCACTCGCCCGCCAGTACCCTCTTTGCGGCCTTTTGAAGTGCATCCTACTTGAAGTCCCTCAGATTTTTTTCGCCAAAGTCTCCCCTTTGGGGCACACGCTTGCTCGAATGGATTTGTTTCAGATGCACAAACGATGTTCCATCCAAATAACTGGAGATATTGTCAGTCCAAAAGTTTTTCGCATAATTTCTTTTATAATATTTTGCGAAAGCGACTCTCTTTTTTAGGTCTTGTCTTTTCAAAAGGCCCTTTTTCCTTGCTTGTAGATAAAAGAAGCCATTGGCGTTTAAAAATCTGGTCACTGTACGCACCGACACATCATAAATGGAAAGTCCAGCACTTTCCATGATACGTTTAGCAGTGAAATTTCCTTCTTCATCACGCAGTCTTGCCATACACCTGAGCAAAAGGGGGAGGGGGTATCCGAGAGGCGCAGTGTCCCGAACATTTTGTCTGGGATTGTAGCATGATCTTACCAGTTATTTTAAGACCCTTGTTTTTGGTCCGGCCGGGGTTCGAACCCGCGACCTCCAGCGACCTCCCGCACAGATTGTCGCGAGAGAAACCTTAAGAAATGGGTGGCAACCAACCCCCCCCCCCCCCCCCTAACCCTAACCCAACCCTAAACCTTATCCTAACCCTAGCCCTATCCCTAAACCCCCCATAATCTCATTTTTTTGCTAGCTTTTTTTCAAAGTTAACAATTTTCATCATAGCTTTAAAACACTGCCTAAAGTTGTCATTCATCGCGATCAAAATGTAACAGTCAGTTACATTTACGGTTCAAAAATAGAATTAAACATTCAACAACTGTATAAAAAAAGAGACTGAGATAGTCGAAAGAGTCGTTAAATAATAACAGTCAATCAGATTTCTTGTTTGCTGGTACGGTCCTGTTTTATTTTTTACTATTGAAATGTCAGACTGTTAATTTCCCCATCTTGGGATCAAGGGATTTTTTTTCATATTTTCTGCCGTGTACTAGAAATATATTGGAAGAATGTCGGCCTCGGTAGTTTTTGTACGGACCTCGCACTGTCACGTTTTTGGCCCAGGCCCCGCGCTTGGTTAAAAAAATGTCTGTAGAACTAGCAGTAATAGTTAAAAAATTTAGATGTAAAAAGATTTTCGCGCGAATTCCGATTGTTAATTAACATACGAGACGGTCGCTTCGTTATTATGTATGATTAAAACAAGACTTACGAGATGGATAACGGTTGGACATATTTACGACACTTCTGTGGCAATATACTTAAGCGGAGTTCAAATGTTCTATGGCATTTGATAAAATATAGAAACTTGTAGCACCCGCTCAGTTCAACATCTTAGTTTTGCTACCTTTTTCAAACGAGTCTTGAACGAAAAATTCTGTCATTAAACCACTTGAGTCAAAAGCCCAGTTATTCAATATCCCGATTCGCGCAATTCGCAAGCATGCAATCGATTTTCAATATGTGGAGGCGCGGTGGACTCGTAGTTAGCATGGTGGACGTTTCATTTCAAGGTCCGCGACTTGAGCCTAACCTCTGTCGTCATGTCAATCGAGTGTAGAAATTGGTACTGGAAATGCATTACATACATCGCGAGGCGAGGTCGAGGGCCGCACTGGGAGAATATCGATCCGAGGTCTTGACAGCACGGACCGAGCGCAGTGAAGTCTGTACAAAAAAAGACCGAAGGCCGATATTCTACAGTACGGTCCTAAGCAAGCTTGGTTAATAAGATATTTATTACACGACTAAAGGATCACGCGGGATTATTCGGGACAAAGCTAGGTCCAATACTTAGAGAATTTAAACCGGCGATAGAGCATTCTGATTGGTTGAACTTAGTTACTGGCCCTCTGACTGTCTTAGTCGTGTAATTATTTTGACGGTTAGTTGGATTAAAATATACTCTGTATAATTACATGGGCAGCGTCGCTTCCAATTCGCGAGTGGCGACACCGCCCAATACGGTAATGTATTTTCTTCCAACGCCGTCAATGTAATGCAGTATTATCATGCATGATTAAAACAATCATGCATGATTAAAACAAGACTTATTAGATGGTTAACGTTTGGACATATTTACGACACTTCTGTCAGGCAATATGCTTTAGCGGAGTTCAAATATTCTATGGCATTTGATAAAACATAGAATCAGATATTTCTGTATCAATTGCAGCCGTAAAAATAGACACAACGAAAGAAAAACCACTTGAAAGAATTGATAGTGGAAGAAGCCCAAGATACCTGTTAATACTTCTTTTAGTGAGAATTAATATAACATCGGGGCAGATTGACAATTCATTAATTCCTTTAAACTTCGTTAGAATAGTTTGAACGCTTTTTGTGAAACTTTTTGTGAAACTTTTTGTGAAACTTTTTGTGAAACTGACCGCAGAAATCAAACAAATATCGTTATCTTGAGTATAGAGTGCTCTATATTCAAATAAAAAAGGCAAAATACATGCGCGTACAGTCAAAACTGGCAATAACGTCCACAGTCTCTTGTTATGACACCCGCCCCTCCGTTATTACAACCCTTTTTGAACGGTAAAAAAAGAAAAATAGAAAAGTTAGTTTGATAAAATATAGTTGATAAGTATTCGTGCCATGCACAGACAATACTAGATTTGGTGATTTTGCTCAGAATATAAATGTTTCGAATTGGCAATAGCATGATCGATAATTTAATTTTTGAACCCTTTTGTCACCGAACTATATAGCCTGCGTGGCATGATAAGCTGTTTTTACGGATTATTCGAAGCAACGGCTCGGATGATGTGCTGTAAAGCTAATACTGTTCACTAACTTTACTTATAATGTATTATTTGCTGGCAGGTACTTGAACAACAACAAATTGAAAGTGTTGCCTCCCGGAGTTTTTAACTACACCACGGAGCTGTTGAGACTGTAAGTTAAAATGTTCCTAAATACAAAACAGCAATATAATTGTTATTGTACTCAGAATACAATTAAAGTACATTCTAGCTACTCCTGATTCATGTAGTTAAAGCATTTATAAATATACTGAACAGTTACCTCTACGTGGTGACAATTTGTCCATAGGCACCTGGATAACAACCAGCTAAATGACTTACCTTTGGGAGTTTTTGATCACAATAAAGGATTGTGGGAACTGTGATTGTAACACTTTTACCACTAAAATTAACTATCATTAATCCTGATAAAGAGAAGGATGGCAAATGTCGAGATCATCAGTCAGTAAATGTTATTTCCATGTCATGTCAAAAACTATACCATATTTATCTTTATCACCACTGTCGGACGCTTTTAACATTTTTTATCCTAGCGACGTGCAGGACGGCATATGTCACATTAATTCGTGATAAGACGAACGATACGCAAGAAACTTGTAGTACCTGCTCAGTTCAACATCGTGTTTTTGCTAGCTTTTTCAAACGTGTCTTGAAAGAAAAATTCTGTCATTAAACCACTTGAGTTAAAGCCCAGTTATTCAAAATCCCGATTCGCTCAAGGATGCAATCGATTTTCAATAGAGACCTTAAGATTCGACGACGGCGAGTGTCTGCGACGGCAGACTTGGTCGAGGGGGGATTGGGGAGAGGTCGCCGTTGCATGACGAAAAATAACCTTAAGAAGCGCGGGCGACGGCTGTCGTATTATAAAAACAGTCCGCAGCGCTTTTTCATGTCGAAAGTTTGGAGAGACGATGACTACATTTAGAAAAGCTCGCGAATGTTTACTCGTAAGTTTTGGCGATGGCTCGTTTCGGAAGATGAATTTGTACTGTTGTATGATGCGAACAGCTCTAAGAATCCAGACTTTTCCATATCAGCATTTCGACTTGGAGGAACCGGACGAAAGCGAGTGTATGGCCAAATTTCGTGTCCGAAAAAATGACATACTCATTCTCGCATAGGCATTGGGATCGCCTCGACTCCTATACGTATTGGAAAAATGTACATTGTATGTGCAATTTTAAGAAATGTCATTACTTCGTTATATGGCAATTCAACTTTAGGTCCTTTAGAATTCTTTTGTCTTGACCCACCCACCCTTCCGGATTACTTTGCTTGAGTGTTGTAAAAAAAACTACTTAAATGCATACCAAAAACTGACCTGAGAAATAAAAAAACAAAACAAATCAAATGTGGTGAAACAATGTGTATCACTCATGTCAGTCTCAATACCACTGGCGTTCTCGTAATCTCTCATTTTTTTATTGAATTTCTCTTTAAGCAGGTTGAAACGTTCTCTCACCAAACGTTTTGTGACCTTAAATCGTGGAAGTTCCAAAGAGTTCAGATTTCTTGCAATCTGATCCCAAATCTGACCTCTGCTAATGCTACTCTTTTTAGCTTTGAACGGCTCAAGCACAATAATTTCTTGGCACGGCAGAGCATGATCGTGCTCTTCTGTCCACTCCATGTTAATTCTACAATTCAAGAATTCAAAAATATATTTATTTGTTGTTTCAAAATAACTAAGAAGACATGAGCATTCCAAACGCTACAATTAGCTGCAAAACTGTTGAGACACTCTGACAAAAAACACTCACTTTTATAAAAAATGATGCCTCGAAAAACAAAAGAACAATATATTTCCCTCACAACCCCCCCTCCCCCGTTCAATGTTGTTAGCCAAAGTTTTGGACATGGCGCCGGTCACAAAACAACATTGATGAGGGGGGAGGGGTAAGGAAAGGTAGCAATGGTGCACTTCTTCCAAAAAAGCACTTGTGAATGAAAGTGTCTCAACTACTTTTGCAGCTAATTGTAGCTAGACGTATTACTAACGCAGAACATAGAACAAGTTCCTTTCTATAGAAACACTATAAGTTATAATGTTCCTAAATACAAAACAGCAATATAATTGTTATCCTACTGAGAATACATCAAAGTACGTTGTAGCTACTCCTGATTTATTTAGTTAAAAGCATTTATAAATATACTGATACGTTACCACTGCGTTGTGACAATTTGTCCATAGGCACTTGGATAACAACCAGCTGAATGACTTACCTTTGGGAGTTTTTGATCACAATAAAGGATTGCGGGAGCTGTGAGTGTAACCTTTTCACCATTAAAATTAACATATCATTAATCCTGATAAAGAGAAGGATGGTAAATGTCGAGTTCATCAGTCAGTAAATGTTATTTCCATGTCATGTAAAAAACTATACCATATTTCTCTTTATCACCACTGTCGAACGCTTTTAACATTACCGATCCTAGCGGTGTGCAGGACGGCATATGGCACATTTAATAATTCGTGATACGACGGACGATACGCAAGAAACTTGTAGCACCCGCTCAGTTCAACATCTTATTTTGATAGCTTTTTCAAACGTGTCTTAAACGAAAATTTCTGTCATTAAACCACTTGAGTCAAAAGCCCAGTTATTCAAAATCATTATTCGCGCAAGCATGCAATCGATTTTCAATAGAGACCTCAAGATCCGACGACGGCGAGTGTCTGCGACGGCAGACTTGGTCGTGGGGGATTGGGGAGAGGTCGGCGTTGCATGGCGCGAAAAATAACCTTAAGAAAGCGCGGGCGACGGCTGTCGTATTATAAAAACAGTCCGCAGCGCTTTTGCATGTCGAAAGTTTGGAGAGACGATGCCCATTTAGAAAAGCTCGTGAATGTTTACTCGTAAGTTTTGGCGATGGCTCTTTTCGGAAGATGAATTTGTACTGTTGTATGATGCGAACAGCTCTAAGAATCCAGACTTTTCCATATCAGCATTTCGACTTGGAGGAACCGGACGAAAGCGAGTGTATGGCCAAATTTCGTGTCCGAAAAAATGACATACTCATTCTCGCATAGGCATTGGGATCGCCTCACTCCTATACGTATTGGAAAAATGTACATTGTATGTGCAATTTTAAGAAATGTCATTACTTGTTTATATGGCAATTCAACTTTAGGTCCTTTAGAATTCTTTTGTCTTGACCCACCCACCCTTCCGGATTACTTTGCTTGAGTGTTGTAAAAAAAACTACTTAAATGCATACCAAAAACTGACCTGAGAAATAAACAAACAAAACAAATCAAATGTGGTGAAACAATGTGTACTCCCCACTCATGTCAGTCTCAATACCACTGGCGTTCTCCTCTTTTCTCATCTTTTTATTGAATTTCTCTTTAGGCAGGTTGAAACGTTCTCTCACCAAACGTTTTGTGACCTTAAATCGTGGAAGTTCCAAAGAGTTCAGATTTCTTGCAATCTGATCCCAAATCTGACCTCTGCTAATGCTACCCTTTTTAGCTTTGAACGGCTCAAGCACAAGAATTTCTTGGCACGGCAGAGCATGATCGTGCTCTTCTGTCCACTCCATGTTAATTCTACAATTCAAGAATTCAAAAATATATTTATTTGTTGTTTCAAAATAACTAAGAAGACATGAGCATTCCAAACGCTAGCTAGACGTATTACTAACGCAGAACATAGAACAAGTTCCTTTCTATAGAAACACTATAAGTTATAATGTTCCTAAATACAAAACAGCAATATAATTGTTATCCTACTGAGAATACATCAAAGTACGTTGTAGCTACTCCTGATTTATTTAGTTAAAAGCATTTATAAATATACTGATACGTTACCACTGCGTTGTGACAATTTGTCCATAGGCACTTGGATAACAACCAGCTGAATGACTTACCTTTGGGAGTTTTTGATCACAATAAAGGATTGTGGGAGCTGTGAGTGTAACCTTTTCACCATTAAAATTAACATATCATTAATCCTGATAAAGAGAAGGATGGTAAATGTCGTGTTGTAAAAAAAACTACTTAAATGCATACCAAAAACTGACCTATACGAAACACCATTTATTCTGCTGGAAGCGAGGTTGAGAGACGATTGTACCAGAAAATGCACACAAAATATTATTTTATTCGTAAGAGGTGATTTTTACACGAACTCACGTGATATCATGCTCGACCATTCCTGAGATTGATAAGGGACTACTCAGAGTCTACCAGGTAAACTTTCACAAACTTCAGCAGTTAAAAGTTTAATTATAC
Source organism: Dendrophyllia cribrosa (assembly GCA_024195265.1). Classification (NCBI taxonomy): domain Eukaryota; kingdom Metazoa; phylum Cnidaria; class Anthozoa; order Scleractinia; family Dendrophylliidae; genus Dendrophyllia; species Dendrophyllia cribrosa. The sequence continues at coordinate 23,312,569 of JAJLRJ010000011.1, read as the reverse complement.
TATTAGTCCCACTGTGATGAAGGTTTATTGAGAACGATTTTATCATAAACTGCACCTAAAAATATAAATATTTATTGTATTTAAACGCTTTCTTATCAAATACATCAAACAACGTGTTTCAATTTTACTAGGTTTAGTTGCAAAATCCCCGTACTGCGAAATTACAGTCTCAGGCAGTTTGGGGCCTGGGTTTAGTAGTGTCTTGGGAAAATATGGTTGATCCAAAGTATTTTCTGCTAGATTGCCTAGAACAGTATGTTTTCTATTTTTCCTGAATGTAAATTGTGTTGTCTTCTTTTGCCTTAATGGTCAAATTTGATCACGATACACGAAATGTGATCATTGGAAAGATCATTAAAATAACTTGCGCTGATCAAAACTACAATTCCTACTATTCATGAGGTGTCGTATGGACGACGTTTTGTACACGTAATCACATTTTTGCAAAAAAAGTTTTGAAAACACGGACTTTTCACGCCATTACTGATTTCTCATTAAACAAAACAAATGCCATGCATAGAAAATCGTCATGAAGTTTCTGAAAGTTACAAACGTCGACAAAATAGTTTATTATTCTTCTTACATACTCATTAGCATTTAGTTACGGGAAAGTCACCCCAGACTGCGCCTCGCAATCGCCATGGAATTCGCTGGCTAATCCAAACAATCATACCAAAGATAACCCTCCCCCCCCCCCCCCCCCCCCCCCCCCCCCAACCTTACCCATCCTTAACCAAACTAATTTCCCAACTCTCACTAACATTCCAACATGACTGTAATAAATGCTATAAAGAGGACCATGCCAAATTATTGTAAACCTTCATAAATTTTTTTGATATCTACCCCATGCTCCAACCATTCAAGGACATGCCTTGCGGGTTCGTACCCGTCCAAAATATTTTCCCAGAGTCCAATGCGGGTGCGAAGTTGACCAGCTTGAAAGGAGTCCGGATCGCAGGTTAGTAGTTCCCCCCGCAACAATGCCTTGAACATGGGTTAAGCAAGCGTCTTTTGATGTCATTTTCCCCGAACTCGGTTTACCCTCCAGGGACACCCATCGTATTCCCCTATGCCTGCTTTTTCCTCCGCTTTTAAGCGCATAAAGGTCATCGTATCTCCCTTGAGACGTTTTGTTTTAGGCTAAAACAAGAACACCAAAAGAAAAGGATCAGAATGACGTATCTAAACGGAGGCTGTAAACCCGAGTTCGGAGAAAATGACCACCGTAGCCCAAGTAATCGGGCTCAAGGGCATGCCTATGGACTAAACGCTTGTGGGGTCATTCTCCCAACCCCGAGACCACAGACTCCCAGAAGGAAAAATAAAAAACGACACATATTTATTACAGTGCCTTTAAGGTCGGGACACACGAGGAGACTAGTCCCTGCGACCAGTCCCTGCGACTAGTCCCGGGGACCAAATCCCTCCGTGTGAACTGCTAATTTTCGGCAAAAATCTAGTCGCAGGGACTGAATTTTGGTCCCCGCAACTGGTCCCACAAATTCAAACTGGTTTGAATTCGTGGGACCAGTCCCAGGGACTGGTCCCCTCAAATTTTGCTTGATCCCTTCGTGTGAACAGTTCGTAGGACTGCTCCCTGCGACGAAATGAAAATGAGCCAATCGCTGATCAGCATTTTAAGCTCCCATAATTCTGTACGTTCTCCGTTTCAAGATGGCGGCTCAGGGACGTGAGAATGCGTGACATCCGGTTTATGTTATGCAAATTTCATCGGATGTTTTTATCTGATGCAACTAGCCTGGAGAATATTCTAACACTGGTATTGGAGGTCTTGATGACGTAGTGCAGTCATTGTTTTTTTAGGGGTTCTATGCAGCAATATACATACCTAAAGAAAAACCTTTATCGAAATATGGTCGAAATAGGAGATTACTAACACTGTCAACACTCCATGGTGAACACAGTTTGTCCAGAAACGCTCAGAACTGACTGATACACTTTCAGTGGTTAATTTAGTAAATTTGATTTCTCTGTTGAAAATTGCTCTTTTTCCATCTCAATAAAGCGATATTCTTTTTTTAAAAATCGTCATAAATGCTGCTATCTTGTTGTGAAACAGGTCCCAGCGACTCGTCCCATTGTGTAAACTCCGACAGGGGACCAGTCCCTGGGACTGGTCCCCTCGTGTGTGCCGACCTTTACATTTATTATTGTCAAGTGCAAATACAAAGACAATCCAGAATCCCATTTCAAAATAAATTACTTTCACTGATGGCACCATCTTTAACTCTTGTCCGGGCAAGAGCGCGAGATGTGTCTCGGTTTTCCACACACCCAGCACTTCCTCTCCAAAGGACACAGGTGATCTACATACATACATACATACATGCATACATTTATTTCCTTCCACTCATCTAATTCTTTCTTTAGCGCACCGACCGTTGTGGCCGGGACCTACAAGGGAAAGAAACGCCCAAATAACCCCTTAATGTCCTTAACTCCAGTCCTTACTTCACCACGGAACTGTCTTCCCTAAAACCCAGATCTCATACTCCAAAATATATTACTTCACTCCATGTTGTAGTACCGAGCGACGAATTCCTTACCTAAGAAGATTTCACCGAATCTTCGCACAAGTTCCCTCGGCACGTTAAACACACAGCCACCGCGTGGCCCAATGCGATTCTTTCCTTTTCACCACGGGGTCAACGTATATGGTCAAAGTAAACGGTTCCCTGTCGCTTTCCCTTCTTTCGCCACCTCATGGCACAAGGAGAAAAGGAGGACTCGTTGCACAAGCGGTCCTTAACCGATTTTTTGTCTTTTGTTTTTCCCTTTCCACGCCACCTCGTGGCACCGGGCGAAATTTCACGACACGCCGCTTTATCGGTCTTCGACCGTTTTTTATTTTTTACGTCGCCCCTTGGCACAGAGCAGAAGTCCTCGACACACTGCTCAACCTCAATCGGTCCTCGACCGAATTTTTTTTTACGCCACCCCGTGGCACAGAGGAGAAGTCCTCGACGCACTGCTCAAACGGTCCACGCCACCATGTGGCCAGACAAACAAAACCAAACACCACTGTCAGACTAAAACGGACCTTGACCGAGACCTCCCGCCGCACGCCCCTATCAAGGGACAAGCGAGAAAAGGTGCAAACAGCATAAATAATTTCTTTGGTCCTCAACCCAAAAACAAAAACAGCTCCCAAATATATAACAACCCTATTTCATAAGAGCAAACAAAAGAAAAAAGAAACGAAAACCAACGAGCGCAACAGCAAAGCATAATATAAAACAACAGAATATCGCCTAGCATTTGAAAGAACTGTATCGTGGCGACCCAAAGGAATATTTACCGACACACTCGGAGAATATTCTAACACTGGTATTGAAGGTCTTGATGACGTAGTGCAGTCATTGTTTTTTTAGGGGTTCTATGCAGCAATATACATACCTAAAGAAAAACCTTTATCGAAATATGGTCGAAATAGGAGATTACTAACACTGTCAACACTCCATGGTGAACACAGTTTGTCCAGAAACGCTCAGAACTGACTGATACACTTTCAGTGGTTAATTTAGTAAATTTGATTTCTCTGTTGAAAATTGCTCTTTTTCCATCTCAATAAAGCGATATTCTTTTTTTAAAAATCGTCATAAATGCTGCTATCTTGTTGTGAAACTGGTCCCAGCGACTCGTCCCATTGTGTAAACTCCGACAGGGGACCAGTCCCTGGGACTGGTCCCCTCGTGTGTGCCGACCTTTACATTTATTATTGTCAAGTGCAAATACAAAGACAATCCAGAATCCCATTTCAAAATAAATTACTTTCACTGATGGCACCATCTTTAACTCTTGTCCGGGCAAGAGCGCGAGATGTGTCTCGGTTTTCCACACACCCAGCACTTCCTCTCCAAAGGACACAGGTGATCTACATACATACATACATACATGCATACATTTATTTCCTTCCACTCATCTAATTCTTTCTTTAGCGCACCGACCGTTGTGGCCGGGACCTACAAGGGAAAGAAACGCCCAAATAACCCCTTAATGTCCTTAACTCCAGTCCTTACTTCACCACGGAACTGTCTTCCCTAAAACCCAGATCTCATACTCCAAAATATATTACTTCACTCCATGTTGTAGTACCGAGCGACGAATTCCTTACCTAAGAAGATTTCACCGAATCTTCGCACAAGTTCCCTCGGCACGTTAAACACACAGCCACCGCGTGGCCCAATGCGATTCTTTCCTTTTCACCACGGGGTCACCGCTCGCGGTTGTTCCCGAAGTTGCCAAGCTGTGATGAGGACGTGGTTGGCGGAGCAGCCTGCTCAACAGAGCCTTGAAGGGGCTGTAAAATTTGCCGGGCACTTGCAGGGTCGTTCACTGCGGACGGACGCTCGGCCATATTTCAAACTGTTCCAACCAAAACTGACAACTATGAATAATTAATGCATGCTTATATACTAAGCACGAGGGCTAATGAATATTAATAAGGTATGAATAGGTAAACAACGCGAATTTGCGAAGTTCTAAGCCCAAAACATTTTTCAAACTATGATTGCGTTATTAGCGCGCGCAGAACAAAACATTCAAACACACAAAAACAGCTTTAAAACCCATCATATGGTTATCTTCATTTTCATAATAAGGATCGTTGAATTAAATACAGCGTCGTTTTATCTGATAAACCTGTCAAAGTAATTAAATTTTCACCCTTCCTTTGACGATAATTTTAAATTTCGAACTTTTGCAATGCGTACCGGGAAGAGTGACCGCGCAAAAACTCATTTCGCAGGATTCCTTTAATGAAACATATTGAACAAATGAAAACGGTTTTCTATCAAGTAGAGAAACATTTTTTCTTATGACTGGTGGTCAATTTTTGTTAAACGTTTAGCAGATGGCCAGAAAAATGCAAGTATATGCTTAATACAGTTCATCAGTCAGTAAATGTCATTTAAAAAAAACTATTCCATATTTCTCTTTATCACCACTGTCGGGCGCTGTTAACATCACTAATCCTTAAGCGGTGTGCAGGACAGCATATGGCACATTATTTCGTTATAAGATGGACGATACGCTACGAACATGTAGCACCCGCTCAGTCCAACATCTCATTTTTTTGCAAGCTTTTTCAAACGTTTCTTGATTGAAGAAATGTTGTTAATTAGCATCTAAATCAAAAGGCCAGGTATGCCAAATCCTGATTTGCTCCAGCATGCAATCTATTTTCAATATGTGGAGGCGTCGTGGGCACGTGGTTAGCACCGTGGACGTTTGATTTTAAAATGCGCGACTTGAGCCTGGCCTCTGTCGCCGTGTCACCCAGGTGTGGAAATGGGTACTAGAAATGCATTACTTGAATATACCAGCATCACATCCACAAAAGAAGTATCCTCAGCTCACTTCTAACGACTTCTATTTATACCACGGAAAAAGGAAGAGAACAATGCTGAAATGATGAGAGGAAAATGTAGAGAGGAAAAACATGCGCATAAATATGCCTGTCGATATATCGTTGCTATAGAAACGTCACAATTTAGGAATAAAAATTCGGTCCATTTTTATTTTTTGGTCTGAAGAAGTCAGAATGTCCGGTGGTATTGGTTAAATACTTCTAAAGATATAACCCTTCTTACTAGTCAGCGCGGGACTCGGCCCTTCCCCCTCGCCTTGTCTGATTAGGGCTATTGCCACCCTTTTGGTTCCCCGCTATCCAATTCCAAAATAAGTAAACAAACTTCAGCAGTTAAATTTAAATTATACTATTAGACCCACTGGGATCAATGTTTATTGTTTATTGTGCAGCTAAAAATGTAAATATTTATAGTTTTTAAACCCTTCATTATCACATACTTAAAACAAAGTGTTTCAATTTTACTAGATTTAGTTGCAAAATACTGCGAAATTACAGTCTCAGGCAGTTTGGGGCCTGGGTTTAGTAGTGTCTTGGGAAAATATCGTTGATCCAAAATATTTTCTGCTAGATTGCCTAGAACAGTATGTTTTCTATTTTTCCGGAATGTAAATTGTGATGTCTTCATTTGCCTTAATGAACAAATTTGATCACGATACATGAAATTTGATCATTGAAAAGATCATTAAAATAACTTGCGCTGATCAAAACTACAATGCCTACTATTCATGAGCTGTCGTATTGACGACGTTTTGTTCAAGTAATCACATTTTTTTTTTGCAAAAAAAGTTTTGAAAACACGGACTTTTCACGCCATAACTTATTTTTTTATGCAACAAAACAAATTCCATGCATAGAAAATCGTCATAAAGTTTCTGAAAGTTACAAACGTCCACAAAATAGGTAAAGAACGCGAATTTGCCGAGTTCTAAGCCGAAACATGTTTCAAACTATGATGGCAGCACAAACCATTCAAACACACAAATACAGCTTTAAAACCCATCATATGGTTATCTTCATTTTCATAATAAGGGTCGTTGCATTAAATACAGCGTCGTTTTATCTGCTAAACCTGTCAAAGTAATCAAAATTTCGCGATTCCTTTGACGATAATTTTAAATTGCGATCCATGATGATGAGGAGCATCCAGTCCAAATTTTACAATGCAAACCGGAAGAGGGACCGTCATTCCGTGATTTTAAAAAAACATTCCATATTTCTCTTTATCACTACTGTCGGGCGCTGTTAACTTAACCCTATTTAAACTGGGGGGGGGGGGGGGAGCTTTTCGAACCCTCCCTCCAGTAAAATTGTGATAACTCTTACACCGAAATAGCTACGAGGCTGAAATTTTCTGACTTTTCCTAGAGACATTTTGGTATCCATAACATGTCAGTGTGATTGACCATGTTGCCATAGCAACCGGATTTTGGCACATAGGTTTTCAAAATATTAAAATATGGTGAATTTTTTATTTTAAGATCTTGTTCTTTGGCTTATGGTGCATTTTCTTGTTAGAATAGTTTTTTCTTGGGACTAGTTCTTGAAAGACATCAAAAATTTTTAACATCAAATATTTGGGGGGGGAGGGGTAAGTAAATTTTTGCTCTCTTTTACTTATAGACAAACATTTTGTACTATTTATTAAATAACGCTTCTAAGTTCATTGTTTGGATAATAGACATTAGTTTGATATGTGTTTTATACATTCAGATCCTTTTCTCTTTTAGATAATTTTTAAATTTTAATTTAAACAAAAAAAAAAAAGAAAATCCAAGATGGCGGATCCAAGATGGCGGATCCAAGATGGCGGACAATAATTTCAAAATTATAGTTTTATCGCTTTTTGTTGCTTTTTCTCGCTTTACAAGTGTGTCCTTGTTTGTATTTATTATGTTTTAATATTAAAGAGATGATTGTACAGTTATATTTGATATTTTAAGTATCTGGATGGAAAATATCAAATAAACGTCGGAAAAACAAAAAATGACGTCATTGTGACGTCATAATTGGGTGTGGCAGGTCAAAACTGGGTGCGAGGTTTCCTTGTATGGAGGTGAACATTGTGTGGGAATTTCATGGTCCTAGCCTTACTGGTTCCAGAGATATAGAGGGGGGGGTCCGAGGAGCCCCCCAGTCACAGATTGCCTACAAAAGCCCAGTCTGAATAGGGTTAAGCGGTGTGAAGGACGGCATATGGCTCCTTTTTTTGGTTATAACATGAACGATATGCTAGGAACATGTTGAGCACCCGCTCAGTCCAAAATCTCATTTTTTTGCTAGTTTTTTCAAACGTTTCTTGATCGAAGAAATGCTGTCAATTAGCACCTGAATCAAAAGGCCGGGTATTCCTAATCCCGATTCGCTCTAGCATGCAATCTATTTTCAATATGTGGAGGCGTCGTGGGCACGTGGTTAGCACGGTGGACTTTTGATTTCAAGATCCGCGATTTGAGCCTGGCCTCTGTCGCCGTGTCAGCCAGGTGTAGAAATAGATACTGGAAAGGCATTACTTGAATATACCAGCATCACATCCACAAAGGAGTATCCTCACTACTAGCGACTTTTATTTATACCACGGAAAAAGGAAAAAGAAAAATGCTGAAATTATCTTAAAATGTAGAGAGAAAAAAAACATGCGCATAGATATGCTTGTCGATATATCGTTGCCATAGAAACGTCACAAGTTTGGAATAAATTTCGGAAAATTTTTGTTTTGGTCTGAAGAAGTTAGAATGTCCGGTGGTATTGGTTAAATACTTTTAAAGATAAAACCCTGCATAGTCAGCGCGGGGACTCACCCCTTCTCCCTCGCCTTGTGTGAAGAGGGCTGTTGCCACTCTTTTGGTCCCCCGGCCGCCATCCGATCCCAAAATACTTCAAAGTCATTGCGAGTTTGAGACGCTTATACTGCATTTAAGCGTATATTTCTTACATGTGATTGGTTCTGTATTTTCCTCTAATTTACTTCCAAAGTTGTAATCGTTACTCGGACAGTTTCATGAGCCAATGAAATGAACCAACCACATGATCACATTTAATTTCAATGCCAGTTTTGTTAAGTATGATTACACAACGAATTGGACGACACGAAGTGCTATTATCAATTAATTATAACCATTACAATTTACGAGAACAAATATATTCCGTATTGAGTGGATTCGCTTCGCGACGCAATATGGATAATGTATTTTAGTATATACTGAAACAGTGGATAGCATTGTTGGCGCGCTCTGATTGGCTACTGAAACTCGGAATAGGAAGTGCTATTCACCTCCCAGCAATTTGCGCGCGAAAATTGTAATCGTTGACAGGAATAAATGAGTTAAAAAGCATCATTTTCGTTATATTATCTCACTGTTTCAGTATATACTAAAACAACTATTCACCTCAGTGTAGGTGCATGGGTAGTTAATTATTCCATCGCCGTCGATGTATACGTAACGGCAGTATGGCCGTCCAAATACGCAATTACTTCAGTCTGTATTACGATTGAACAGTTATTCAGGCAAAAACTAATTAAGCAAGACTGAAGACTACTTGTGCTGATCATTATATATACGGAGGACTATATTATTAAGCACAGTAGGAACCTCCCCAGACCCAGCCAAAATATTTTATTGTTTCGTGTGTTGATGATCTGGGGACCAGATAATTGTAAATAAAACATTTTCCATGCCGTTACCTGTTAGCTTGATTTTAGCCAATTTTGCCATTTAACTAGGCCCTAGGAATGCAACTTCTTCAAATGTAAATTGAATTAATTATTTAATTTATCATTCAAGTTCATAAGTAAAGTGATAGTTACCGTCTGGCTGTAATTATTTATTGATAGGTACTTGAATAATAACCAGCTGAAGGACCTGCCAAAAGGTGTTTTTGATCAAAATACTTGGCTGGACAGGCTGTAAGTGAAACTCTTGTTTAGCTATACGAAACACCATTTATTCTACTGGAAGCGAGGTTGAGAGACGATTGTACCAGAAAATGCACACAAAATATTCTTTTCTTCGTGGGAGGTGATTTTTACACGAACTCACGTGATATCATGCTCGACCATCCCTGAGATTGATAAGGGACTACTCAGAGTCTACCAAGTAAACTTCAGTCACAAACTTCAGCAGTTAAAAGTTTAATTATACTATTAGTCCCACTGTGATCAAGGTTTATTGAGTACGATTTTATTATAAACTACACCTAAAAATATAAATATTTATTGTATTTAAACGCTTTCTCATCACATACATAAAACAACGTGTTTCAATTTTACTAGGTTTAGTTGCAAAATACTGCGAAATTACAGTCTCAGGTTTTGTAGTGTCTTGGGAAAATATGGTTGATCCAAAATATTTTCTGCTAGATTGCCTAGAACAGTATGTTTTCTATTTTAACTGAATGTAAATTGTGATGTGTTCTTTCGCCTTAATGGTCAAATTTGATCGCGATACACGAAATGTGATCATTGGAAAGATCATTAATTACTTGCGCTGATCAAAACTACAATTCCTACTATTCATGAGGTGTCGTATGGACGACGTTTTGTACACGTAATCACATTTTTGCAAAAAAAGTTTTGAAAACACGGACTTTTCACGTCATTACTGATTTCTCATGTAACAAAACAAATGCCATGCATAGAAAATCGTCATGAAGTTTCTGAAAATTACAAACGTCCACAAAATAGTTTATTCTCCTTCTTACATACTCATTAGCATTTAGTTACGGGAAAGTCACCCCAGACGAGCAAGCTCGCTGGGGAATCATGAAAGGTGCTAATAGAGTAAGCAGAAGGGTTGGGTGGGTGGGACGATTCCAACCGAAGTTAAGCAAAACTGACAACTATGAATAATTAATGCCAAAAATACACAAAAATACACAAACATATTTGCATACGGCCACGCGAGTGAAGTTAGAGCTATAATAAAATTCAAGTCTTGTTTTGTTTACATAAAATCGCTTTTCAACCTATGTAATGAATGAACAAACACATAAAAATGGACAACACAATCTTCTTTCGAAAAATTTTATTCAAATCTCCATTAGTTTATGTTGAAAAGCAAAACGCAAAACGCGCATCGAGGCCGAGCCGTGTCTTCGATGAAATTCAAGAAATTAATACAACTGAATTTAAGCTCCACGTTTAAAAACAATTCTCCAAAACTAACGAGAGCACATTAACAAAAAGTCAATCACAGATTGATATCAAGATAAATTCCCATCGAAAAATGTAATTTGTTTTACCTTTAAGTCCCTCCGGCGACTACTGTGCTTGGAAATTCTTTAAATCTCCGCTTTGGTGCTGAAATCCGTAAAACGAACCCATCTCTCGCATTGCTAAAAACGTATATAGTTCTCGAAGCAAGATTTTATCGCTGAAAGCTCTTCTTTTTCCACTAAAGCGGCTTCTGAGAATCCCTTAATTAGCATCCCTGTCTTAAGTAGCAAACCACGAAAAAATGCAGGAAAATAACGGCTTTAATTTAAACCGTTTTCTCCGTTCAGTAAAAACAGCAAAACATCAAAGTGTTTTCCCAGCTGACGTGACATTCGGCCGTGTAACCGCGCGAAAAAAAAGCCTCGCTTTGGTTTCAACATGACGTCGTACGCGCATGTTTTGCGACGTCATACGCGCCCGCGAGCTAGTCCTCCGCTCAGATCCCGGATGTTGTGTGGCGTCATACGCGCATGCGCGCTAGCCTTGCGCGACACACATGTTTTTGTTGCAGACAGCGCCCGCGAAACATTCCGCTAGCCATGACCATGAAAAATGAGGGCATAGGTTCTATGAGTATGGGGCTCCGCAGCCGGGCCTTCGGCCCGGCTAGTGCTCCGCTATTAATAAGGTATGAATAGTTCATTATCCTTCTTTCATACTCATTAGCATTTAGTTACGGGAAAGTCACCCCAGACTGCGCCTCGCAATCGCCGTGGAATTCGCTGGCTAATCCAAACAATCATACCAAAGATAACCCCCCCCCCCCCCCCCCCCCCCAACCTTACCCATCCTTAACCAAACTAATTTCCCAACCCTCACTAGCATTCCAACATGACGGTAATAAATGCTATAAAGAGGACCATGCCAAATTATTGTAAACCTTCATAAAATGTTTTGATATCCACCCCATGCTCCAACCATTCAAGGATTTGTCTTGCGGGTTCGTACCCGTCCAAAATATTTTCCCAGAGTCCAATGTGGGTGCGAAGTTGACCAGCTTGAAAGGAGTCCGGATCGCGAAAACACAGATCCCGCAGGTTAGGAGTTCCCGCCGCAACAATGCCTTGAACATGGGTTAAGCAAGCGTCTTTTTATGTCATTTTCTCCGAACTCGGTTTACCCCCCAGGGACACCCATCGTATTCCCCTATGCCTGCTTTTTCCTCCGCTTTTAAGCGCATAAAGGTCATCGTATCTCCCTTGAGACGTTTTGTTTTAGGCTAAAACAAGAACACCAAAAGAAAAGGATCAGAATGACGTATCTAAACGGAGGCTGTAAACCCGAGTTCGGAGAAAATGACCACCGTAGCCCAAGTAATCGGGCTCAAGGGCATGCCTATGGGCTAAACGCTTGTGGGGTCATTCTCCCAACCTCGAGACCACAGACTCGCAGAAGGAAAAATAAAAAACGACACATATTTATTACAGTGCCTTTACATTTATTATTGTCAAGTGCAAATACAAAGACAATCCAGAATCCCATTTCAAAATAAATCACTTTCACTGATGGCACCATCTTTAACGCTTGTCTGGGCAAGAGCGCGAGATGTGTCCCGCTTTTCCACACACCAAGCACTTCCTCTCCAAAGGTGATCTACATACATACATACATACATACATACACATACACACACATACACACATACATACACACATACATACATACATATAACTTTATTTAAACTCGGTAAGATCATTCAGTATATAAAAAGTGACAATTATATCATTAAAAATCTATATACACTTCACTTACTGTTTTACAAGGTTGCCGAGTGGGAAACCGATGATTGAAATAGTCGGTTTATTTCCCTTTTAAATTGCCCTATTGACATCTAGGGCTAAGATTGGTGCCACGCCTCTGGTATGGAGCCTTACGCGTCCGTCCAGTGAACGAACCTTGATTTACTGGGGAGGGTCGCTTGGTTGCCTTAGCAATAACCTTCGCCACCACGGCCTCCTCTTCAGACACCACCAGCTTTATTAACAGCTGTTGCAGGCACGGGTTGTTAACCCTATTCGGCTTGGGCTTATTTTGAGTTCCTGAGCCTGGGGGGGGGGGAGGGGGAGCACAATGTGCCCCCCCCCCCCCCCACGTAACTTCAAGAACATTAAAGCTATGACAATGAAACCTGGAGGGTACATAGTACGTCCAAACTGTCTCCATTGCGGTCCGCACAATGGAACGATGACGTCATATGACGTAGTTATTAGGTAATTAGTTATACGGCCGCCATCTTGGATCCGCCATCTTGGATTTCTGAATTTTTTTAAAACCTCTTAAAAACCGTCCAAATTGACGCAAAATTAATTAAAACCAATAAATAAACGCTAAATGACGTAAAAATACAGAAGTTATGCCAATAAACATTGTTTCTCTTCATTCAAAGGTATAAATATGCAAATTTCCAAAAACATGGCTGTCAAAATCTTGTTGCCATGGAAACGTCAGGTCACATGATCAAAAAATTGTCATATGAAATTGTTGCCAGATAAATTTTAGGAAAAGTTACAAAGATTGATAGCGTTTGAATACATATTAAAGAAGTTATGAATGTCGAAAGTTAGCGCGGGCACTTTGTGCCCCCCCCCCCTCCCCCCCCAGGCCGAATAGGGTTAAACAACGGACGGCACTGCCGTAGCACTATTTCATAACGCGACGCTCTTTCATCCTTCTTTCCCTTCGTGACGTTGACCACTTCATCTAGAGCGGCGATGTCGATCGCAGCGTATGGATCAAAAAGAGCCGCTAGACGCGCAATCACCATCTGGAGAGTCGAGAAAGCAGACTCGATTGCCGATGCATCAATTTTTATTTCCTTCCACTCATCTAATTCTTTCTTTAGCGCACCGACCGTTGTGGCCGGGACCTACAAGGGAAAGAAACGCCCAACTAACCCCTTAATGTCCTTAACTCCAGTCCTTACTTCACCACGGAACTGTCTTCCCTAAAACCCAGATCTCATACTCCAAAATATATTACTTCACTCCATGTTGTAGTACCGAGCGACCGAATTCCTTACCTAAGAAGATTTCACCGAATCTTCGCACAAGTTCCCTCGGCACGTTAAACACACAGCCACCGCGTGGCCCAATGCGATTATTTCCTTTTCACCACGGGATCAACGTATATGGTCAAAGTAAACGGTTCCCTGTCGCTTTCCCTTCTTTCGCCACCTCATGGCACAGGGAGAAAAGGAGGACTCGTTGCACAAGCGGTCCTTAAGCGATTGTTTGTCTTTTGTTTTTCCCTTTTCACGCCACCTCGTGGCACCGGGCGAAATTTCACGACACACCGCTTCGACTGTTTTTTAATTTTACGTCGCCCCTTGGCACAGAGCAGAAGTCCTCGACACACTACTCAATCGGTCCTCGACAGAATTTTTTTTTTACGCCACCCCGTGGCACAGAGCAGAAGTCCTCGACGCACTGCTCAAACGGTCCACGCCACCATGTGGCCAGACAAACAAAACCAGACACCAGACACCAAAGGAATATTTACCGGCTGACCATGTGCTCAAAGCGCGAAATTTAAAACCGGTCCCGAGTAACGGGAAAAACATAAACGAGAAAATGTAACGTTGGGCAACAAGAAATAACCAACAAACCCCGGCTAGAATACAAAACTAAAACGTTGTAGCCGAATACCTCAAGGTTCACTGTCGAGTTGTTCGACACACTCGACCCATTGGCGTTTTCTTGAGAAGAACTTTGGGACGCATTATCACTGCTCGCGGTTGTTCCCGAAGTTGCCAAGCTGTGATGAGGACGTGGTTGGCGGAGCAGCCTGCTCAACAGAGCCTTGAAAGGGCTGTAAAATTTGCCGGCACTTGCAGGGTCGTTCACTGCGGACGGACGCTCGGCCATATTTCAAACGATTCCAACCAAAGTTGACAAGGCAAAACTGACATCTATGAATAAATAATGCATGCTTATATACTAAGCACGAGGGCTAATGAATATTAATAAGGTATGAATAGGTAAACAACGCGAATTTGCCAAGTTCGTAGCCCAAAACATTTTTCAAACTATGATTGCGTTATTAGCGCGCGCAGAACAAAACATTCAAACACACAAAAACAGCTTTAAAACCCATCATATGGTTATCTTCATTTTCATAATAAGGATCGTTGCATTAAATACAGCGTCGTTTTATCTGATAAACCTGTCAAAGTAATTAAATTTTCACCCTTCCTTTGACGATAATTTTAAATTTCGATCCATGATGATGAGCAGCATTCAGTCTGAACTTTTGCAATGCGTACCAGGAAGAGTGACCGCGCACGAACTCATTTCGCCGGATTCCTTATATGAAACATTGAACAAATAAAAACGGTTTTCTATTAAGTAATGAAAGATTTTTTTTTAATGACTGGTGGTCAATTTTTGTTAAACATTTAGCAGATGGCCAGAAAAATGCAAGTATATGCTTAACACAGTTCATTAGTCAGAAAATGACATTCCATCATTTTAAAAAAAATATTCCATATTTCTCTTTATCACCACTGTCGGACGCTTTTAACATCACTGATCTTTAAGGACGTTCGCGGTAATTGTTTATGCGCATCCTTACTGCGCACGCAATTCATGTCGCAACGCCATGCTACGTCATGCACGAGCGCGCGCGCAAGAGAAGAAATCTAAGCACATAAAGGACTGTTAGCCGATGCGTTAACTTTGCTTAGATTTAACTCGCTTGGATGGTCTGTGACCCCCAATTTTTTTTTGATAGATAATTTTCTTTGCTACTTCTCGACAGATTGTGAAAAAATGAACAAAAAATCAATGTAGGAAGTTTAATTTTTTACCATTTTTCTACCCGCGCGACATCGAATCCTGCCAATTTGCGGCTGTCAGAGTTTGCAAATACTGTTCTTTAAAGATTAAATTTACTTTAAAAAACGTCACCAATTGAATAAATTTGCTGAACAGACCTACTCGCATAAAATTTGGGAAAAAAGTTGCATTTTGGAGATTTATTTGCAATATTTTTAGACTAACAGACGTTGGGGTCTCGTCCCGTAAGGAAGACCAATTTTTCAAAATTAGGGTCGCCTTTCAAATATCTTATCTCGTAAACAAACCATTGTGTCATACTATTTACGTAATTTACGTCATCACTCACTCCCAAAAATTGGAGCCATTTTACAACCGAATTGACGCATCTATGAGGGGATAAAAGAAACGATTTTCTTTCTTTTCCTCGGGAAATGATTATTTAAGACGTAGCTTTAAGTTTTTAAGTTTTAAGTTTGTTCTGATTAGAGCCACTGCCACAAATGATAACTCTGAACTTAAAGTGTATATGACAGTTATTTTTTTATTTGCTTGATGGAATCTACATGGCGTTCTGATAAGAAAATCGAAAAGAGTTTTTTCGATTTCGATTTTCTTTTCCGTATTTTAGCCGTCTAAAACGTGGAATTTCACTTCCGGTTGGTTCCAAAACCGCGCAAGAAGAAAGACTGGAAATAGTCCGCTGTGTCGTCAATACGGGAATGCCGGTGTCGCGGTTTCTCGGTTCCTCACATGTTTTGGTGCGCCTTGAGGAAGAAACATGGTTCTATTGAGGTGTGTTGTCTATGGTTGTAGCAACACGCACCAAAAAACGGAGTAACTGAGAAACCGCGACACTGGCATTCTTGTATTGACGTCACAGCGGACTATTTCCAGTCTTTCTTCTTGCGCGGTTTTGTAACCCACCGGAAGTGAAATTTCACATTTTTAGACGGCTAAATCACGGACAAGAAAAATCGATACCGAAAAACTTTTTCGCCTTTCTAATCAGAACGCCATGTAGATTCCAACAAGCAAATAAAAAAATATCTGTCATATACACTTCAAGTTTATAACTAGACAAGAACTTGATCAACTTGATTACGAAGAAAGGTACTCTTTTGTGTCTTTGTCAATACTGAATTAAATTGTTAGAGTTGAACGAATTTGCCGAGTTACTCGATTTTTTACAACTTACAGCCAAAAAGCTAAATACCAAAACAATAAGCATGTAAGCTTTATACCCAAGAAATTGTCAATACTTTTTGATTCGCGGCTAATCAGTTTTTTTTTGCTAAAGTTATAGCTTAATTTCATCGAAGAGAGTTTTTGTAACCTGACATGTTAACCCATTTAGCTCCAAACGTTTCCTCTCAATAATTTTTAATGAAGAAAACAACTTTCGTAAGCGGATGCTAGGCCGATGCTGGGACTCTCAAATTTTGAGGCGTACTGTAAAATACGGACCGGAAAATTGACCAATCATAGCGCGCGTACTAACTTACGAAGCACGCTTTGGCTATAAATCGAGGTAAAAAAACTCGGTCCGTAACGTACGATACGGACCTCGAACTCGGCTAATAAGAGGTATGTATAACATTTTGATGCTTTTGGTAGCATTTTATTTTTTTTCACCGAAAAAAGGTGAAAAACAAGCATTTTTATTCAAAATTGGCTTGACCTCATGCTGCTTATGACGTCATATCTCGATACCATTGCAACCGATTGTAATAATAATAATAATAATAATATTTTAGCTTTATATAGCGCGAACGTCTATATGAATATAATCAGTTGCGCTTTACATTTTTATGAGAATGAGATCGGACGTCACCTCATGAAGGCGCCTCAGGCAGCCGCTATCAGTCGATTATTGATCTCATCTCCCCACCCCACCCATGAAGGAAGATATGAACACTGAGGGTGGTCACAGCCAGGGTTTTGTTACGTCCTCAGTGGTTCTTTAACGTCCCTTACTATTAGTTTGATAGGATGCAGGAGACAAGGCCAACGGCTTAACGTCACCGCCCAATGACGCGATCATCTGAACTGAGGCAGATATTGAGCACACAGCTACAACGGAAGTCATAATTCCTTGGGACACTTGAACAAACATATCTCAACCTCCCTCCCCCTTGTTCAAAGTTGAAAAAACCAGCGATTTTTGCATAAAAGACAAGAACGTTTAGGTCTTTCAACTTTGGTAAGGGGGGGGGGGGTATCCGAGAGGCGCAGTGTCCCGAACATTTTGTCTGGGATTGTGTATAAACAATAGAGTGAGAATGTCACGCCAGTGACCTTACACTCATGACACTTTCTGTAAGTTGTTCGTTAAGTTTTGGCGATAATAGGGTGGAGATTTTGTTCAAATTTGTGTTTTCTAAGCTGACTTAAGGGCAAAAATACCAGAAATACCATTGAGATTGACATTGAGGATGAATGGGACAGTTTGTTTACTTTTAAAGTGTTTTGTAGACGTGTTGTCGGTCGAGAATTTGACTGCTGTTTTATTGCTGAGGTACAAAGCTTTTTGTTGCACTCAGGCCAATATTGTCAATGTCACATTTCCATTTCAGTCATTGCGTTCTAATAATTGTAAGGGTTACATTTGCAATTGTTTTGGGAGGAAACATGGAAGAAAACAGTGTTCTCAGTAGACGGCAAATGAGAAGTGTGTATCTAATAACGTACAGTCAAGCGGATGCAGAGCGTGTTCCTTCTCGTGATTCATTTGCTGTGATTGTACTAGATGCCTTTTAAAGCGCTGATTGTAATTGTCGGAGTCAAGTCACCCAATGGGTTTGTAGCCAAGAATATCATAAAGATGGTGGAAAACATTACCACATGGTAGTAAAATTGGACCGTGCACGCCGATGGCGCGAAAAGTCTTAAGCGGAAAAGGAAGCCGCGCTTGTCGATTTACGAAGTATCTCAAATGGCGGTTGACAAAGGTATCCATACTCGAATGGAACTCCTTGCTCTAGCTAATTTGCAGAAAGCCGAAGGGAAAACCGATTTCGCGGAATTTATCGCAAATCGAGGTTATAAGGCTGTAGACGAAGCTATAAGGATTGGTTGGGACATCGAGAGAGCACCGGCTACTTCAGAGGGACAAGCAATCACGCATGGAGGTTCTGAACGCTGTGTTGGGTGAAGGATGCGCTCCTGATTGTGAGAAGCGATGGCTGAGCATTGCACAGGATATACTGAAACGGAATTCCATTGCTGAAGGTATATTTTCAGAGGCGGTGAGATGTCTAATAACAAGAGGCCGGGGAAAATACAGGAACCTACTTCTTCTTGGTCCCGCTGATTGTGGTAAAACATTTTTACTCAATCCTCTGAACGGTATTTTTAATACCTTCACTAACCCGGCAACAGCCAGTTTTGCATGGATCGGAGCGCAAAACTGTGAAGTCATTTTTTTGAACGATTTTCGCTGGTCAGAGAAAATAATCCCGTGGCATGATTTATTATTCCTCCTTGAGGGGCAAACAGTACATCTCCCAGCCCCGAAATCCCATTACGCGCAAGATATAGAGTTTGAAAGAGGTTCGCCTATTTTCTGCACTTCTAAAGAAGAGATAGTGTATGTTCGGGGAGGGGTTGTGGACACACGCGAATGTGGCATGATGCGTGTTCGTTGGTGTATTTTTCATTTTCATGCACAGATTCCACGAGCAGAGCAGGTAGAAATTGTACCGTGTTCTCGATGTTTTGCAGAGTTTATAATTAGGCCCGGAGGAAATCATTCCTAACAATATCAATGATCCAAACTGCTGAGAAATTGGTTGTGTTTATGGAACAGAAATACATCGGTTTACCATAACGGTTCACCATTTTAGAGCAGAAATACTGAATGTAAACAATCTTAGACTGCACAAATTTGTTTTATTGTGCTTTCATATTATCCACAGATACTGATTTCCATTAGAACTGAGCGAGATCCGCAAAAGTGTTAGTGTAGTAAGGCCATAAAATGGTGAATCGTGTAATAATAAACAAAGTTCAGTTAATAGTTGATTTAATATTTGTAATAGTACGGTTAACCATTTTGAACACACAGTGTTTGACTAGAACGCAACAAATAGCTACTGAACTAAAATAAACACTAACTATATGTTCCAAAGTATTGTCAGAAAGAGAGTGTAGCCGTATTTCGATTACGGGTTTCTTTAAATCGGCCTTGCAAATGGTAAATCGTGAACATTAGCGCTTTCGTTGCGCCGCTAAGACTGCAGCCCTTCGTTAGAGGTCTTTTCAATTTCAAAATAAAAACCAAACAAAAGCGGGCGTTCACGTGGACAGATACCACGCAGCTCTTAACAACCTCTAATTTCATTGGACCCGTATATCACGCAGCTCTATTGTTTTCAGGGCTAGGGTCCATTGTTGTGTTGTTTGTTCTATTGTTTTCTCAGCAAATCAAAGAAGACCTTGTAAGATCTGCGTACTGCCCCCACGTGGAGACTGAGATTGTTACAAGTTTCTAAATAGCTGGGTTGTTTGGCCAAATATTTTCTGATTTTACATGAAGGAAACGGGTTTCTGACCACTGAGCATGACTGACTTTCGAGTTACGTTAGAAGTTCGGCAAATTCACAGTATAAAAATAAACAAGAACACAAGTTAATTAGTATACTTGTCTGTACTTTATTGACATAATTCAAGTATTCCAAATAAACTTCGCCTGCAATCCAAATATTCAGTGTAACAATGATTTCCATTCTGTATTCCCTGTTTCAAATGTTTTTTGAAACCATAAAAAAGAATTAATATCGCAAGCGACATCCACGATTGGCAATTACATCAGTTAGCCGCCGGTCCATAGAGGCAATTAATTGATTTATCGTTTCAACGGGGATTGCTTGAATTGTTCTTATGGCTCTTTCTTGAAACTCTTGGAACGACTCTTTCGTAATTCTGCGTAGTTTCGCGTCTTCTTTCATCATGTTATTGGCAATATGAAATACGGTTTCAATCCAATGAATATCAGGCGAACGCACTGGCACGTTAATAAGTCGACACTGCACGCGTAACATGGCGCTTTTGGCGGTTGTATCGAAAACTAAGATCCACGAAAACGAAGACCTAAGACCTAAGACCGAAATCTAAGACCTAAAACTAAGACCTAAAACTAAGACCTAAAACCAAGACCCCCTATAATTTACCTTTTTTTACCAGGGTCTTAGTTTTCGTTCATTCGAAAACTAAGACCTAAAACTAAGACCCCCTTTTATTTCTTTAAAGGCCGTTTTTTTTTCTTTTTCCAAAGCCAATTTTGTTATTTCAATCCATTATTCAGTATAAGACAAAAATCAAAAACCAGATCACGAGGGTCTACGCGAAGTCTATGGCAAAAGTCACTAAAGTCATTTTGACTAAGGCCTTTTATTTCTTTAAAGGCCGTTTTTTCTTTTTCCAAAGCCAATTTTGTTATTTCAATCCGTTATTTACTATAAGACAATAAACAAAAACCAGATGCGAAGTCTATGGCAAAAGTCATTTTGACACTGCTTACAAGGGTCTTAGTTTTCGTTTTTTCGAAAACTAAGACCTAAAACTGACTAAGACCCCCTTTTATTTCTTTAAAGGCCGTTTTTTTTTTTCCTTTTCCAAAGCCAATTTTGTCATTTCAATCCGTTATTCAGTATAAGACAACAATCAAAAACCAGATCACGAGGGTCTACGCGAAGTCTATGGCAAAAGTCCCTAAAGTCATTTTGACTAAGGCCTTCTATTTCTTTAAAGGCCGTTTTTTTCTTTTTCCAAAGCCAATTTTGTTATTTCAATCCGTTAAAGAACGCGCGATCCTGTCAATTTTTACGGCTTCACTTCTAGGTTCAATCAAGGGTAGATCCCGAACGTTCAAAAGAAGGGGGGTTAAATTAACTATATGTCCCAAAATATGGATCAAAATCAAAGGAATGAGAAGCCCAAGGAAATGTGTCAAAATTTAAACTTACATATTAACTTGGCGACTTGCCCGAGTATGTTATCGTTTTGTCTCCACTACACAACAATGCAACACAGTAGTGTAAACCAAATAAGTTTATTTAGGGAAGCCTGCCGAGAACCAACGCGAGGCATACATTGCCGCTCGAGGAAAACATACATGCACACACAACTGATTTACAATCAAGTCCTTGCAAATTCAAGAATAGCTATACATTGCTAACATCTTAAATATGACAGGAAATCTGGGTAGGAACCATGGCCCAAACTCAGAGCAGTTAGCAGCCCGTCCTACGAGGCTTCACAGGAAAACAAAATAAATTTAAAAAATAAAATAAATTTGGCAACAGCCAAAGATGTACAAACGGTTGGTTCTGAGGCCTAGATGAACATCACGTGCTATACTCCCTCTTAAATACCACCGCATCATTACCCATGATGCTCGGGCCTAGGGCCCAGGCCTTGTCGTATCTCGTGCCGACAAAATATTTATTTCTGCCTTATTGGCAAACGCCAGAAACACCATATTTTGTCTCCACTACACAACAATACAACACAGTAGTGTAAACCAAATAAGTTTATTTAGGGAAGCCTGCCGAGAACCAACGCGAGGCATAAATAGACTGACAAAGGATTGGGCAAGACGCACGAGGCTAGACAAAATACCCTAGAGCCCAAGAAATCGTGATACTTCGAGTCGTTGTTCAATATTGTCGTCTACATAAGTGTCTTTAGCTTGTACCAATCTCCAACGACCGTGTCGCTGGAAAACTCTGTCGTTGATTCCATTATTAGCTGCCATAGTGGCTCCCCCAGATCGTAAAGAATGTAAACCAAACTTTGTAGGATCAACACCGAGACTTTGCAGATCCCGGCGAAACGCCCCTCTAATAGTAGAGTAACTAATAGGCTTATCCGGGGCAACAAGCTTGAAAGAGTCCTTCCCCCTAGAAATGGGCTTGAAAATAAAATCTTTGGAATCAGGGGGAATCTTAAACATAGCTAAATAACTCTTAAGCAATGCAACGGGGCAAGCAGGACTAGACAATTGCGAGATAACGACTTCGTCCCCTTTACGGAGCTGGTCATTCTTGCTCTTTAAAACCCTAATAACCATGAAACCTTCCTTAAAGGAGATATCACTTCTTCTAATTCTAGACACGTCATCAAATCTAAAGAAACCGGCAAAAGATAAAACATACATAGTAACATTACGCAACCCTACAGGGTTGTCTAAGTCTGACTTGTTTATGATATCATGGATTAAAGTGGCCGAAATAGGCTCCTTACGACTTAGGACACTGGTACCAAGTACCCTCTTGGACGCTGTCCTTACAGCCTCTACGATTGAATCATCAGTAGGGGAGGGAATTCCCGCCAAATCATGGGCCCATTTTAAGCCATAGAAAGCAGAATCAACTGCGCTAGGGGAATGGGTTTCCTCTATGAGATGTTGTAAATATAAAGCCACATGAAAGGGGCTAGCGGGAAAAGCTTTCCCATTTAACTTATCGTTCGCAAACTGCTTCCATCTACGGAAAGCGCGGTTGTATGCTACAACAGTTCCGTTTGCTTTAGAAGAGAGCACAGTTGTCTTCAATCGATCTTTCAGTCCCTTTAGCGAATCTTCAACCGGTTCGTCACGGGATGCCCAGAATCCAGAATGAAAAATATCTAAACAAGAGACAAAACAGCATACAGTGAGGAGTAAAATTCAAAATAAGTTAATCAAGGTAGCATAACCGGGAATAATATAAAATCGCAATAAAGAAAAACATGGACAACTGAGGTCTGCAAAATGAACCACAAATGGGTTCCTTTAATTTCCGAAAATTCTAGATACAAAATAAACCCGTGACGTGACGCGATATTGACAGGCAATACTACAGCCGGCCAAAATCACTTCAGGCCCACGTTAGGGCCAAATATACAAAACCCAAGTACAAAAAGACTTGGAGCAATTACGCGGTAGTAGAATGAAAGACAAAATTGCGTCTTCGCCGAGAAGACGAAACAAAACTTCTGCGGTGGGCATAAACACCCGTAGAGCTAGTTACAACGCTCACACTTTTTACTGAAATTTGTGCAGAACCCTACATAAGCGCAGGGAGATCTTGGACGAAGAAAATCAATTCGGAGGGCTAAAACATCAAAATCTAGTGGTCTGGAATCGAAGAGCAAATTTCGCGCTTTTCCTCTAATAAAGAGACCTGGGAACTTGGGTAAAAACACCCAGTCAATTACGAAACTGTTCCAGTGCACACCGTCACTACAGAATACAGTCCAGAAGTAGGACGACTTCCACAAGGGAAGGATAATCGTTTCTCTCGCTTTACACAGTTCCATATGCTTTAGTACTCGAATTAACAGGCACACTGGAGGACAAACCCAATTATTATCGTGCCCCCAGTCTTGTGAGAATGCGTCTACTGCTTCACAACCAATCTGAAAAAATCTGGTGTTAAATCTTGGTACCTTAGCATTATAAGAACAGGCGAACCTGTCAACAGTATGGGGCCCCCAGAAAAGGTCAATCCTTTGAAAAATAGCATCGTTAATGGTATAATCATCATGATCAATTAATTTGCTTATAGCATCCGCCCTAGTATTAAGATCACTAGGGATCCACTTGACCTCCAATAATATGTGGAACTTGAGACAGATTTTGAAAGCTTCGAGGGCCAGTAGGTGCAGATCAGCTTTCCTACTACCGTTTTGAAGAATAGATTCAACGTTCTGATTATCGGAATACCACAAAACCCTAACACCAGAAAGGTGACTCGCGAAAGCTTCTAATGCTAGACAAACAGCTTTGAGCTCTCTCCATGTGGAACTTTTGGAGCACTCCGCAGGAGACCAGTTCTGGTGGAACACTAAATTCGAGTTTTCTACGAAAGCCCCACAAGCCGAATTGGAGGCATCTGAAAAGGTGACCTTGACCGGGAGGGACTGGACCGACCAACAAACCTTGCTATTGAGAGATACCACGTTGTCCTTCCAGAAACTAATTTCTGTAAGAGAATCGTCTGAGAGAAAAACTTCGCTTTCCCAGGAACGTGCTGAGTTCACGACAGCGAAAAGGAATCTAGTCATAATACGGGCAACGGAACCCACACAGGGAGAGAGGGAAATTATTTGACCGATAACGCTAGCGACCCTTTTCACGTGTACTTTCGGAGGAGGCGGAAGAGCAAGCAGCTCAACAAGGCCAGCGTTTAGTTTTTCAATGCGTTCGTCGGTTGCTTTTATAGTCCCATCAATAGTGTTAAGAATCACACCCAACCATGTGATAACTTGGACAGGATCCCAGAGGGACTTTTCCTCATTAGGCACAAACCCAGACTTCAGTAAATCGGAATGGACGACCAAACTGTTAACTTTAGCAAAAACAAAATTTTTTCCCCCTCCCAAACCGTCATCCAGGAAAATAGCTATAGGGATGCCCTGGCTCGTCCACGATTTCTGTAATGGCTTCAAAATTGATGTAACAATATACGGAGCTGAAGAGAGCCCGAAAGGGAGCACACAGAACTGAAAATATCTGAAAACCCCGGTGCCAAAATCCCAAGCAAAAGCGAGAAATTTCCTGTGGTCCGGGAAAATTTCAACGTGATGGTATCCAGACTTCAAGTCAAATTTAAACAAGTGATAATTACGATCAAATAGCTGCGTAGCGACGCCCAGATCCTCGCATTTAAATTTCTGCTTGTATATAAACTGGTTGACATGTCGGAGATCCAAAATGAGCCTTTGCTTTCCCGAACTGCGGGTAGAAACTGAAAGCGGGTTAACAATATCAGGCTTACGAACAAGTTCTTCAATTGGATCCAAGCGAAGTAAATCGTTGACAGCCTGCGAAACAAAATCACAATTCTCACGAGCAGAAGTGTTGTTTCTCTTGACGAAAGGTGTTGGAAGTTGAAAAAAGGGAATTTTGTAACCCTGCATAATAACGTTCAAGATGAATTGCGAAACCTCCAAGGTACGCCAAAAAGCTACAAATTTTCTCAGTCTTCCACGCACAGATAAGCAGGTCGAATCGCCTACATTAAAGTCTGAATGGATATCTTTGAAGGAAACTAACATGGAAGCATCAGTGCAAACGGAAAGGCTAGGATCCGAGTCAATAACACTGTCAAATTCTGATTGCAAAGGCAAATTATTACTAACTTCAACACTAACAGAGGAAAGAACTACACCTGAGCTGTGGCGGTCCTCTAGTCACTTTGCTGAAGTATTCGGCTGGGCCATTGTTGGACAGGATGCGCGCCAGTGGCCAGATTTACCACACGCAAAACATGTCCCGGGTTTGGGTCGAGGCGAAGAACCAGGCACAAGGGCGGGAATAGGCCGAGGTTGGCTAGACGAAGTGGACACTGCCGGCGTCGATAATTTCTTCTTCTTTAATGCGTTGACAGAAGTGCGAGCACGCGATTCAGCCTTGATTATCCGCTTCTCGTCATCGGAGTCGTCTGCTAAACTATGCTTTTTGTATTCCTTGACCGTAGCCCATCCGTAATCCGACTTATCGGCCAGTAAAATATGTTTCTGACGCTCAGAAATCAAGGTCTCACCTTCTTCTAAGCTGGTTTTGACTTTGCCGAGCTGTGAATTCTCAGCGGCGGATTTGGCGCTGTCGAGCGTTTCGCTAAGCTTCTGGTTAAACTTGTATTGGTCCTCGTTCGCCTTTTTCTTAAACTTGTGAGGCTCGTTGAATTTCAATTGCGTTTGATTTCTTTCATCTGGCTTTCCGTCGATTCTTCGTTTGACCGTTTAATCTGAGAAACGGTCTGCTCTAAGAGGCCCTTGAAAGAGTCGAGAAGATTGTCGTTGTTTGACTTGATGAGAGCTTCGACCTCTTCTTTCTCGAGCGGCATGGCGACAGAACTGAGAGAAAAAAGACCGCAAAATTTGGCAACAGCCAAAGATGTACAAACGGTTGGTTCTGAGGCCTAGATGAACATCACGTGCTATACTCCCTCTTCAATACCACTGCATCATTACCCATGATGCTCGGGCCTAGGGCCCAGGCCTTATCGTATCTCGTGCCGACAAAATATTTATTTCTGCCTTATTGGCAAACGCCAGAAACACCATTTCGAGGTCCACTTGAGCAGACACTTAGCTCAAATGAAAAATTTAATTGAAGCCAAGAGGTAGAAAGGATATTTATTTTTAATTCTGCCTGGAAACATTTTTAATTGCCATCGCTGAAATCCTGGAAAAAGAATAAATTAAACACAGTAAATTACACCACTATGGAACATCGTCTAAACTCCACGAATTCAACTGATTTATTTCATTCCACCAGTACTGAACTATTACTAACAGTAACAATTGCCTGTAACATTCAGTAACAGTAATTGCCGGTTGTCACGGTGTCCAATAATGGTATGTCAAGGAAGTGTGCTTGAACTGGTTTTGCACCATGCCGGCATTCAACCTACAAGCTAACCAGAGTTTTCTGTTTATTGTGCGATCATTTGACATGAATATCGCTTCTTTTGAGCAGTGTTTTCCTCGACTGTGGCCGCTTCCATTTCAAGTGAGCTGAAAAAACGGCCTTTAAAGAAATAAAAGGGGGTCTTAGTTTTAGGTCTTAGTTTTCGAAAAAACGAAAACTAAAACCCTGGTAAAAAGGTAAATTATAGGGAGTCTTAGTTTTAGGCCTTAGTTTTAGGTCTTAGTTTTAGGTCTTAGATTTCGGTCTTAGGTCTTAGGTCTTCGTTTTCGTGGGTCAGTCTTAGTTTTCGATACAACCCGCTTTTGGCAGCTGCTGAATTCTGTGATGGATCACCATCTTGCATAAAAATGAGTTGATCTCCTTTATCTGCTTCTAGAAACATACGCAAAAAGTTTCTGTCTATAAAATCGGCAAAGTAATCCCCACACATTCTCTCGTACGGCTCAAACGCTATCACCCCCTTTCCATAAGTGATAGCAACCATCAACTTCACCACTCGCCCGCCAGTACCCTCTTTGCGGCCCTTTGAAGTGCATCCTACTTGAAGTCCCTCAGATTTTTTTCGCCATACTCTCCCCTTTGGGGCACAGGCTTGCTCGAATGGGTTTGTTTTGTGCACAAACGATGTTCCATCCAAATAAAAGGAGATATTGTCAGTCCAAAAGTTTTTCGGATAATTTCTTTTGTAATATTTTGCGAAAGCGACTCTCTTTTTTAGGTCTTGTCTTTTCAAAAGGCCCGTTTTCCTTGCTTGTAGATAAAAGAAGCCATTGGCGTTTAAAAATCTGGTCACTGTACGCACCGACACATCATAAACGGAAAGTCCAGCACTTTCCATGATACGTTTAGCAGTGAAATTTCCTTCTTCATCACGCATTCTTGCCATACACCTGAGCAAAAGGGGGAGGGGGTATCCGAGAGGCGCAGTGTCCCGAACATTTTGTCTGGGATTGTAGCATAATCTTACCAGTTATTTTAAGACCCTGGTTTTTGGTCGGGCCGGGATTCGAACCCGCGACCTCCCGCACAGATTGTCGCTAAAGTTTACCAAAACGTGTCTCAAGGATAAACGAAAAGCTTCTGAACACGGCATGTGCTAACCATAAATGGTCTGCAAAAAATCGAAGAAAAACCTTATTTATTAAATTCTTCATATATAGATATTTTTTAATATTAGTTTATTGCTTTGTGTTAGTATTATAATGATTTTTAGCTGACGAATTTTTACCGTGTTTAAATAAAGATTATCTATCTATCTATCTATCTATCTTAAAAAAGGGGTGGCACCCCTCCCCCCCCCCCCCCCCCCCCCCCCCCTAACCCAAACCCTAAACCTTACCCTAACCCTAGCCCCGCGCTTGGTTAAAAAAATGTCTGTAGAACTAGCAGTAATAGTTAAAAAATTTAGATGTAAAAAGATTTCCGCGCGAATTCCGGTTGTTAATTAACGTACGAGACGGTCGCTTCGTTATTATGCATGATTAAAACAAGACTTACGAGATGGATAACGGTTGGACATATTTACCACACTTCTGTGAGGCAATATACTTAAGCGGAGTTCAAATGTTCTATGGCATTTAATAAAATATAGAAACTTGTAGCACCCGCTCAGTTCAACATTTTATTTTTGCTAGCTTTTTCAAACGTGTCTTGAACGAAAAATTCTGTCATTAAACCACTTGAGTCAAAAGTCCAGTTATTCAAAATCCCGATTCGCGCAAGCATGCAATCGATTTTCAATATGTGGAGGCGCGGTGGACTCGTAGTTAGCATGGTTGACGTTTGATTTCAAGGTCCGCGACTTGAGCCTGGTCTCTGTCGCCATGTTACTCAGGTGTAGAAATAAATTAATACTGGAAATGCATTACATATATCTTATTGGTCAAGCGCGAGGGCCGCACTGGGAGAATATCGACCCGAGGTCTTGACAGTACGGACCGAGCGCAGTGAGGTCTGTACAAAAAAAAAGACCGGGGGCCGATATTCTACAGTACGATCCCGAGCAAGCTTGGTTAATATAAATATATTTATTACACGACTTATTACACGACTAAAGGATCACGCGGAATCATTCGGGACAAAGCTAGGTCCAATACTTAGAGAATATGAACCGGCGATAGAGCATTCTGATTGGTTGAACTTAGTTACTGGCCCTCTGACTGTCTTAGTCGTGTAATTATTTTGACGGTTAGTTGGATTAAAATATACTCTGTATTGCATGGGCGGCGTCGCTTCCAATTCGCGAGTGGCGACACCGCCCAATACGGTAATGTATTTTCTTCCAACGCCGTCAATGTAATGCAGTATTATCATGCATGATTAAAACAATCACGCATGATTGAAAGAAGACTGATGAGATGGATAACGTTTGGACATAATTACGACACTTCTGTCAGGAAATATGCTTTAGCGGAGTTCAAATATTCTATGGCATTTGATAAAATATAGAATCACTGACAGATATTTCTGTATCAATTGCAGCCGTAAAAATAGACACAACAAAAGAAAAACCACTTGAAACAATTGATAGTGGAAGAAGCCCAAGATATCTGTCAATACTTCTTTTAGTGGGAATTAAATAAATATAACATCGGGGCGGATTGACAATTCATTAATTCCTTTAAACTTCGTTATAGAATAGTTTGAACGCTTTCTGTGAAACTTTTTGTGAAACTTTTTGTGAAACTGACCGCAAAAATCAAACAAATATCGTTATCTTGAGTATAGAGTGCTCTATATTCAAATAAAAAAGGCAAAATACATGCGCGTACAGTCAAAACTGGCAATAACGTCCACATTCTTTTGTTATGACACCCGCCCCTCCGTTACTACAACGCTTTTTGAACAGTAAAAAAAGAAAAATAGAAAAGTGAGTTTGATAAATTATAGTTGATAAGTATTCATACTATGCACAGACAATGCTAGAAGTGGTGATTTTGCTCAGAAAATAAATGTTTCGAATTGGCAATAGCATGATCGATAATTTAATTTTTGAACTCTTTTGTCACCGAACTATATAGCCTGTGTGGCATGACAAGCTGTTTCCACGGATAATTCGAAGCAACGGCTCGGATGATGTGCTGTTACGCTAATACTGTTCACTGACTTCACTTATAATGTATTATTTGCTGGCAGGAACTTAAACAACA
Source organism: Dendrophyllia cribrosa (assembly GCA_024195265.1). NCBI lineage: Eukaryota > Metazoa > Cnidaria > Anthozoa > Scleractinia > Dendrophylliidae > Dendrophyllia > Dendrophyllia cribrosa. The sequence goes on along the minus strand of JAJLRJ010000011.1, from coordinate 23,282,625 downwards.
ATAAATTGAAAGACGGAATTTAGTTTTATCGACTGAGTCGATAAGGTAAATTGACCACCGTAAAAAGATTCAAATAGCTGACGTTTCGAGCGCTAGCCCTTCGTCGGAGCGAATCAAGGAATTGTGGGTAGTGTGTGGTTTTATATAGTAAGCGGTGGAGCTACGTTATTGGTGGAAATTTGGTGACGTGAAAAACAAATGTAGATTAGCTGAATGAAAAGCGTTCGTTGATTCCGTGGGGTTTGAGAGTGCCGATTTGAAAGATGATTTTTTGTTCTAGGTTTTTACGGCTTTCTGTGTTACCCTGGTGTAGGGAAAGGCCGCAGATTGTCATGTGTTGTTTAGAATGGTTAGTAAGATTAAAATGGCGCGCGACTGGTTTGGATGCGTCTTTGTCATTTTTTTCAACGTCTCGGAGATGTTCACGAAAACGGTCGCCCAGTCTCCTCCCTGTTTCGCCAATGTATATCTTTTTGCAAAAAGTACATGTAATGCAGTAGATAACATTTACGGAGGTGCATGTAAAACGATCAGTGATTTTAATAGATCGTTTGGGTCCTGTTATTTTGTCCGCGTTGTGAATGAAAGGACAAGTGTTACATCGTGTGCGTGTGCATTTGAAAGTTCCCGGTACATCGTCAGATTTCAGTGCGCTCGTAACTAGAAAGTTGCCTATGTTTTTGTCACGTTTGAATGAAATTAGTGGGGGTTGTGAAAAAATTCTGCCAGTTTCGGGGTCGTTTTGTAGTAATTTGAAATTTTTTAAAATGATGCTTTTGACTGTGTTGTTGTGTGGGTGGAAAGTGAGGGTGAATGGAATTCTCTCGTTCTCTTCCTTCTGTGGCGTTTGTAGTGCTGACTGTCTGTCGATCTGTTGTGCACGTTGTTGGCCCGTATTAACAACAGAGTCAGGGTACCCACGTTTCTTGAAAAACTGGCACATTTCTTCTGATTTGTTGGAAAAATCAGAGTCATCACTACATAGACGTCGAAGTCTGAGAAATTGAGAATACGGAATGGCGTTTTTAACGTGCGATGGATGTGAGGATGAATGTAACAGATAACTGTGGGAATCTGTAGGTTTGTAGTGCACACTTGTGGATAAACTGTTACCGTTGATTGAAACATTAATGTCAAGAAAAGCGACTGAGGTTTCGGAAATTTCCCAGGTATATTTTAAAGCTGGATGAAAAGTATTGAACATCTCCGAGACGTTGAAAAAAATGACAAAGACGCATCCAAACCAGTCGCGCGCCATTTTAATCTTACTAACCATTCTAAACAACACATGACAATCTGCGGCCTTTCCCTACACCAGGGTAACACAGAAAGCCGTAAAAACCTAGAACAAAAAATCATCTTTCAAATCGGCACTCTCAAACCCCACGGAATCAACGAACGCTTTTCATTCAGCTAATCTACATTTGTTTTTCACGTCACCAAATTTCCACCAATAACGTAGCTCCACCGCTTACTATATAAAACCACACACTACCCACAATTCCTTGATTCGCTCCGACGAAGGGCTAGCGCTCGAAACGTCAGCTATTTGAATCTTTTTACGGTGGTCAATTTACCTTATCGACTCAGTCGATAAAACTAAATTCCGTGTTTCATCCCCCCACCGACGCAGCACCACAGTTTCTCTAGAAACTAACCCCATTAATAAATTGAAAGTGTTGCCTCCCGGGGTTTTTAACTACACCATATGGCTAGAAACACTATAAGTTATAATGTTCCTAAATACAAAACAGCAATATAATTGTTATCCTACTGAGAATACATCAAAGTTCGTTGTAGCTACTCCTGATTTATTTAGTTAAAAGCATTTATAGATATACTGATACGTTACCACAGCGTTGTGACAATTTGTCCATAGGCACTTGGATAACAACCAGCTGAATGACTTACCTTTGGGAGTTTTTGATCACAATAAAGGATTGTGGGAGCTGTGAGTGTAACCTTTTCACCATTAAAATTAACATATCATTAATCCTGATAAAGAGAAGGATGGTAAATGTCGAGTTCATCAGTCAGTAAATGTTATTTCCATGTCATGTAAAAAACTATACCATATTTCTCTTTATCAACACTGTCGAACGCTTTTAACATTACCGATCCTAGCGGTGTGCAGGACGGCATATGGCACATTTACTGAATTCGTGATACGACGGACGATACGCAAGAAACTTAAAGCACCCGCTCAGTTCAACATCGTGTTTTTGCTAGCTTTTTCAAACGTGTCTTGAAAGAAAAATTCTGTCATTAAACCACTTGAGTTAAAAACCCAGTTATTCAAAATCCCTATTCGCGCAAGCATGCAATCGATTTTCAATATGTGGAGGCGCGGTGGACACGCAGTTAGCATAGTGGACGTTTGATTTCAAGGTCCGCGACTTGAGCCTGGTCTCTGTCGCCATGTTACTCAGGTGTAGAAATAAATTGGTACTGGAAATGCATTACATATATCTTATTGGTCAAGCGCGAGAGCCGCACTGGGAGAATATCGACCCGAGGTCTTGACAGTACGGACCGAGCGCAGTGAGGTCTGTACAAAAAAAAAAGACCGGGGGCCGATATTCTACAGTACGATCCCGAGCAAGCTTGGTTAATATAAAGATATTTATTACACGACTTATTACACGACTAAAGGATCACGCGGGATCATTCGGGACAAAGCTAGGTCCAATACTCAGTTAGAGAATATGAACCGGCGATAGAGCATTCTGATTGGTTGAACTTAGTTACTGGCCCTCTGACTGTCTTAGTCGTGTAATTATTTTGACGGTTAGTTGGATTCAAATATACTCTGTATTGCATGGGCGGCGTCGCTTCCAATTCGCGAGTGGCGACACCGCCCAATACGGTAATGTATTTTCTTCCAACGCCGTCAATGTAATGCAGTATTATCATGCATGATTAAAACAATCATGCATGATTAAAACAATCATGCGTGATTAAAACAAGACTTATTAGATGGATAACGTTTGGACATATTTACGACGCTTCTGTCAGGCAATATGCTTTAGCGGAGTTCAAATATTCTATGGCATTTGATAAAATACAGAATCACTGACAGATATTTCTGTATCAATTGCAGCCGTAAAAATAGACACAACGAAAGAAAAACCACTTGAAACAATTGATAGTGGAAGAAGCCCAAGATATCTGTCAATACTTCTTTTAGTGGGAATTAAATAAATATAACATCGGGGCGGATTGACGATTCATTAATTCCTTTTAACTTCGTTATAGAATAGTTTGAACGCTTTTTGTGAAACTTTTTGTGAAACTTTTTGTGAAACTGACCGCAAAAATCAAACAAATATCGTTATCTTGAGTATAGAGTGCTCTATATTCAAATAAAAAAAGGCAAAATACATGCGCGTACAGTCAAAACTGGCAATAACGTCCACAGTCTCTTGTTATGACACCCGCCCCTCCGTTACTACAATGCTTTTTGAACAGTAAAAAAATAAAAATAAAAAAGTGAGTTTGAAAAATTATAGTTGATAAGTATTCATACCATGCACAGACAATGCTAGAAGTGGTGATTTTGCTCAGAAAATAAATGTTTCGAATTGGCAATAGCATGATCGATAATTTAATTTTTGAACTCTTTTGTCACCGAACTATATAGCCTGTGCGTGTGGCATGACAAGCTGTTTCCACGGATAATTCGAAGCAACGGCTCGGATGATGTGCTGTTAAGCTAATACTGTTCACTAACTTTACTTATACTGTATTATTTGCTGGCAGGTACTTAAACAACAATAAATTGAAAGTGTTGCCTCCCGGGGTTTTTAACTACACCATATGGCTAGAAACACTGTAAGTTATAATGTTCCTAAATACAAAACAGCAATATAATTGTTATCCTACTGAAAATACCATCAAAGTACCTTCTAGCTACTCCTGATTCTTTTAGTTTAAAGCATTTATAAATACATGTATATACTGAAAAGTTCATATTCTATGGCATTTGATAAAATATAGAATCAGATATTTCTGTATCAATTACAGCCGTGAAAATAGACACAACGAAAGAAAAACCACTTGAAACAATTGATAGTGGAAGAAGCCCAAGATACCTGTTAATACTTCTTTTAGTGAGAATTAATATAACATCGGGGCGGATTGACAATTCATTAATTCCTTTAAACTTCGTTAGAATAGTTTGAACGCTTTTTGTGAAACGTTTTGTGTAACTTTTTGTGAAACTGACCGCAAAAATCAAACAAATATCGTTATCTTGAGTATAGAGTGCTCTATATCCAAATAAAAAAAAGGCAAAATACATGCGCGTACAGTCAAAACTGGCAATAACGTCCACAGTCTCTTGTTATGACACCCGCCCCTCCGTTATTACAACCCTTTTTGAACAGTAAAAAAAGAAAAATAGAAAAGTGAATTTGATAAATTATAGTTGAAAAGTATTCGTGCCATGCACAGACAATGCTAGATGTGGTGATTTTTCTCAGAAAATAAATGTTTCGAATTGGCAATAGCATGATCGATAATTTAATTTTTGAACCCTTTTGTCACCGAACTATATAGCCTGTGTGGCATGACAAGCTGTTTCCACGGGTAATTCGAAGCAACGGCTCGGATGATGTGCTGTTAAGCTGATACTGTTCACTAACTTTACTTATAATGTATTATTTGCTGGCAGCCGGTACTTAAACAACAATAAATTGAAAGTGTGCCTCCCGGAGTTTTTAACTACACCATATGGCTAGAAACACTATAAGTTATAATGTTCCTAAATACAAAACAGCAATATAATTGTTATCCTACTGAGAATACATCAAAGTTCGTTGTAGCTACTCCTGATTTATTTAGTTAAAAGCATTTATAGATATACTGATACGTTACCACAGCGTTGTGACAATTTGTCCATAGGCACTTGGATAACAACCAGCTGAATGACTTACCTTTGGGAGTTTTTGATCACAATAAAGGATTGTGGGAGCTGTGAGTGTAACCTTTTCACCATTAAAATTAACATATCATTAATCCTGATAAAGAGAAGGATGGTAAATGTCGAGTTCATCAGTCAGTAAATGTTATTTCCATGTCATGTAAAAAACTATACCATATTTCTCTTTATCAACACTGTCGAACGCTTTTAACATTACCGATCCTAGCGGTGTGCAGGACGGCATATGGCACATTTACTGAATTCGTGATACGACGGACGATACGCAAGAAACTTAAAGCACCCGCTCAGTTCAACATCGTGTTTTTGCTAGCTTTTTCAAACGTGTCTTGAAAGAAAAATTCTGTCATTAAACCACTTGAGTTAAAAACCCAGTTATTCAAAATCCCTATTCGCGCAAGCATGCAATCGATTTTCAATATGTGGAGGCGCGGTGGACACGCAGTTAGCATAGTGGACGTTTGATTTCAAGGTCCGCGACTTGAGCCTGGTCTCTGTCGCCATGTTACTCAGGTGTAGAAATAAATTGGTACTGGAAATGCATTACATATATCTTATTGGTCAAGCGCGAGAGCCGCACTGGGAGAATATCGACCCGAGGTCTTGACAGTACGGACCGAGCGCAGTGAGGTCTGTACAAAAAAAAAAGACCGGGGGCCGATATTCTACAGTACGATCCCGAGCAAGCTTGGTTAATATAAAGATATTTATTACACGACTTATTACACGACTAAAGGATCACGCGGGATCATTCGGGACAAAGCTAGGTCCAATACTCAGTTAGAGAATATGAACCGGCGATAGAGCATTCTGATTGGTTGAACTTAGTTACTGGCCCTCTGACTGTCTTAGTCGTGTAATTATTTTGACGGTTAGTTGGATTCAAATATACTCTGTATTGCATGGGCGGCGTCGCTTCCAATTCGCGAGTGGCGACACCGCCCAATACGGTAATGTATTTTCTTCCAACGCCGTCAATGTAATGCAGTATTATCATGCATGATTAAAACAATCATGCATGATTAAAACAATCATGCGTGATTAAAACAAGACTTATTAGATGGATAACGTTTGGACATATTTACGACGCTTCTGTCAGGCAATATGCTTTAGCGGAGTTCAAATATTCTATGGCATTTGATAAAATACAGAATCACTGACAGATATTTCTGTATCAATTGCAGCCGTAAAAATAGACACAACGAAAGAAAAACCACTTGAAACAATTGATAGTGGAAGAAGCCCAAGATATCTGTCAATACTTCTTTTAGTGGGAATTAAATAAATATAACATCGGGGCGGATTGACGATTCATTAATTCCTTTTAACTTCGTTATAGAATAGTTTGAACGCTTTTTGTGAAACTTTTTGTGAAACTTTTTGTAAAACTGACCGCAAAAATCAAACAAATATCGTTATCTTGAGTATAGAGTGCTCTATATTCAAATAAAAAAAGGCAAAATACATGCGCGTACAGTCAAAACTGGCAATAACGTCCACAGTCTCTTGTTATGACACCCGCCCCTCCGTTACTACAACGCTTTTTGAACAGTAAAAAAAGAAAAATAAAAAAGTGAGTTTGAAAAATTATAGTTGATAAGTATTCATACCATGCACAGACAATGCTAGAAGTGGTGATTTTGCTCAGAAAATAAATGTTTCGAATTGGCAATAGCATGATCGATAATTTAATTTTTGAACTCTTTTGTCACCGAACTATATAGCCTGTGCGTGTGGCATGACAAGCTGTTTCCACGGATAATTCGAAGCAACGGCTCGGATGATGTGCTGTTAAGCTAATACTGTTCACTAACTTTACTTATACTGTATTATTTGCTGGCAGGTACTTAAACAACAATAAATTGAAAGTGTTGCCTCCCGGGGTTTTTAACTACACCATATGGCTAGAAACACTGTAAGTTATAATGTTCCTAAATACAAAACAGCAATATAATTGTTATCCTACTGAAAATACCATCAAAGTACCTTCTAGCTACTCCTGATTCTTTTAGTTTAAAGCATTTATAAATACATGTATATACTGAAAAGTTCATATTCTATGGCATTTGATAAAATATAGAATCAGATATTTCTGTATCAATTACAGCCGTGAAAATAGACACAACGAAAGAAAAACCACTTGAAACAATTGATAGTGGAAGAAGCCCAAGATACCTGTTAATACTTCTTTTAGTGAGAATTAATATAACATCGGGGCGGATTGACAATTCATTAATTCCTTTAAACTTCGTTAGAATAGTTTGAACGCTTTTTGTGAAACGTTTTGTGTAACTTTTTGTGAAACTGACCGCAAAAATCAAACAAATATCGTTATCTTGAGTATAGAGTGCTCTATATCCAAATAAAAAAAAGGCAAAATACATGCGCGTACAGTCAAAACTGGCAATAACGTCCACAGTCTCTTATTATGACACCCGCCCCTCCGTTATTACAACCCTTTTTGAACAGTAAAAAAAGAAAAATAGAAAAGTGAATTTGATAAATTATAGTTGAAAAATATTCGTGCCATGCAGAGACAATGCTAGATGTGGTGATTTTTCTCAGAAAATAAATGTTTCGAATTGGCAATAGCATGATCGATAATTTAATTTTTGAACCCTTTTGTCACCGAACTATATAGCCTGCGTGGCATGATAAGCTGTTTTTATGGATAATTCGACTAACTTTACTTATAATGTATTATTTGCTGGCAGGTACTTAAACAACAATAAATGGAAAGTGTTGCCTCCCGGAGTTTTTAACTACACCATATGGCTAGAAACACTATAAGTTATAATGTTCCTAAATACAAAACAGCAATATAATTGTTATCCTACAGAGAATACATCAAAGTACGTTGTAGCTACTCCTGATTTATTTAGTTAAAAGCATTTATAAATATACTGATACGTTACCACTGCGTTGTGACAATTTGTCCATAGGCACTTGGATAACAACCAGCTGAATGACTTACCTTTGGGAGTTTTTGATCACAATAAAGGATTGTGGGAGCTGTGAGTGTAACCTTTTCACCATTAAAATTAACATATCATTAATCCTGATAAAGAGAAGGATGGTAAATGTCGAGTTCATCAGTCAGTAAATGTTATTTCCATGTCATGTAAAAAACTATACCATATTTCTCTTTATCACCACTGTCGAACGCTTTTAACATTACCGATCCTAGCAGTGTGCAGGACGGCATATGGCACATTTAATAATTCGTGATACGACGGACGATACGCAAGAAACTTGTAGCACCCGCTCAGTTCAACATCTTATTTTTGCTGGCTTTTTCAAACGTGTCTTAAACGAAAAATTCTGTCATTAAACCACTTGAGTCAAAAGCCCAGTTATTCAAAATCATTATTCGCGCAAGCATGCAATCGATTTTCAATAGAGACCTCAAGATCCGACGACGGCGAGTGTCTGCGACGGCAGACTTGGTCGTGGGGGATTGGTGAGAGGTCGCCGTTGCATGGCGCGAAAAATAACCTTAAGAAAGCGCGGGCGGCGGCTGTCGTATTATAAAAACAGTCCGCAGCGCTTTTTCATGTCGAAAGTTTGGAGAGACGATGACTACATCTAGAAAAGCTCGTGAATGTTTACTCGTAAGTTTTGGCGATGGCTCGTTTCGGAAGATGAATTTGTACTGTTGTATGATGCGAACAGCTCTAAGAATCCAGACTTTCCATATCAGCATTTCGACTTGGAGGAACCGGACGAAAGCGAGTGTATGGCCGAATTTCGTGTCCGAAAAAATGACATACTCATTCTCGCATAGGCATTGGGATCGCCTGACTCCTATACGTATTGGAAAAATGTACATTGTATGTACAATTTTAAGAAATGTCATTACTTGTTTATATGGCAATTCAACTTTAGGTCCTTTAGAATTCTTTTGTCTTGACCCACCCACCCTTCCGGATTACTTTGCTTGAGTGTTGTAAAAAAAAACTACTTAAATGCATACCAAAAACTGACCTGAGAAATAAAAAAACAAAACAAATCAAATGTGGTGAAACAATGTGTATCACTCATGTCAGTCTCAATACCACTGGCGTTCTCCTAATCTTTCATCTTTTTATTGAATTTCTCTTTAAGCAGGTTGAAACGTTCTCTCACCAAACGTTTTGTGACCTTAAATCGTGGAAGTTCCAAAGAGTTCAGATTTCTTGCAATCTGATCCCAAATCTGACCTCTGCTAATGCTACCCTTTTTAGCTTTGAACGGCTCAAGCACAATAATTTCTTGGCACGGCAGAGCATGATCGTGCTCTTCTGTCCACTCCATGTTAATTCTACAATTCAAGAATTCAAAAATATATTTATTTGTTGTTTCAAAATAACTAAGAAGACATGAGCATTCCAAACGCTAGCTAGACGTATTACTAACGCAGAACATAGAACAAGTTCCTTTCTATAAAATATACACTTCATTATTAAGCTTGGAAACAAAGCAAATGAAAGCAGTCTTGCTCTGACCATATGCATTTCTATTTTGATATGGCACCGTACATTTTTTAACCGCAAACAATCTGATTGACGAACTGTTCAGAGCAAGGTTAATAACAAACGTTAAAATTTCCTTGAGAATCGTTCTTAATTACTCGGATATTCAACAAACATGGTGTAATAAGATTAAATGTTCGTTGACTATCGACGGAATGAAAAAAAATCGCTCCAATTGACCTAAAAAGACATTATTTTACTCACGTTTTAGACGCGACGGCAAAATGGCCTTCTTCACGTCGTAGACAAGCCCGCTACGGTGGGAGATTTTGAACGACGGCAACCGGAAGTAACTTTTATGGTAATTTCACTTTCGCCTGCCGTCACAGATGTCCGGCGTCGTCGGATCTTAAGGTGCCTAATATGTGGAGGCGCGGTGGACACGTAGTTAGCATGTTGGACGTTTGATTTCAAGGTCCGCGACTTGAACCTGGCCTCTGTCGCCATGTCACTCAGGTGTAGAAATTGGTACTGGAAATGCATTACATATATCGCGAGGCGAGGGCGAGGGCGAGGGCAACCTCGTTCCCAGAGTCTTCTGGAGGGGACGGGAAGGAGAAGTCCCTGGGAACGAGGTTGGGGCGAGGGCTGCACTGAGAGAATATCGACCCGAGGTCTTGACAGTACGGACCGAGCGCAGTGAGGTCTGGACAAAAAAAGACCGGGGGCCGATATTCTACAGTACGATCCCGAGCAAGCTTGGTTAATAAGATATTTATTACACGACTTATTACACGACTAAAGGATCGCGCAGGATCATTCGGGACAAAGCTCGTTCCAATACTTAGATAATTTGGACTGGCAATAGAGCATTCTGATTGGTTGAACTTAATTATTGGTCTTCTGACTGTCTTAGTTGTGTAATTATTTTGACGGTTAGTTGGATTAAAATATACTCTGTATTGCATGGGCGGCGTCGCTTCGCCACGGCAAAAAATTGGATGACATTTGCCTCTAATTTTTTAACTCGTCCCCAGACCCCCAATTTGACCCTTAAAATCACAGCGAAAACGCCATTTTTTGAAGGGAAAATCAAAATTTCGCCCATTTATGAATTACTTTTCGGAAATCCATACTCGGATTCCAGTAATTTGGTTATTATTCTATCTGGAAACGTTAAATATTTTCGAAACTTAGAAAAAAGTCCCGTCATTTTGACCTTGAAGTAACCAATGTCACGTAAAGGCTTGTATGGAGTTCAATCACGCGGTCATCGCTTTTAGCGGTATAACTCATTTTAATAGGCGCAATGCCAACATCCACACTCGGTTTTGAAGAGACTGGGACCTAGTGAACATTTTGGTGGGAACTATGATTTAGTTGGAGCGAAAAAAATCCCGTCATTTTGCCATTTTTTCGGTGCAATATGCTTCGACTGAGCCCATTTTGGCTTCTATTGTCCTTCTGTTGGTGACATGCGCGGAGTAGCACCCAGGTCGTTCGAGCTCAACTGCACATTGACAATAGTTCATTTTAGTAACGCGCGCGCCCAAAGCAAATGTCTCCTTTCAGGGAGCAATTTTTTGGTATGGTCGCGACACCGCCCAATACGGGTAATATATTTTCTTCCAACGCCGTCAATGTAATACAGTATTGCCGTTTCAAATTCGCAATTAGTTTTGTGTCACAATTTATCAGTTGTTCAGGTAAAAACAAAGCAAGACTGACGATAACTTGATGTGCTGATCAAAACTATAATTCCTACTAGTCATGAGCTGTCGTATTAACGACTTTTGCACGCGTAATCACTTTTTTGTTTTGCAAAAAATGACCTTTTACGCCATAAACTGCTCATGAAACAAAACATATTCCATAGAACATCTTTATGGAGTTTTTCAAAGTTACAAACGTCCACAAAATGGGTAAACAACGCGAATTTGCCGAGCTTTTAAAACTCATCTTATGGTTAACTTAATTTTCGTTGCATTGAATACAGCGGCGTTTTATCTGCTAAACCTGACATGACAAAGTAATCAAACTTTTGCCCTTCCTTTGAAGATGATTTTAAATTTCGGTTTGTGCGCTAGAGTCCAATAATTTTTGCGGAAATGTTCATGAAATCACAGGAATGTTTTTGAGACGGGTCCATGATAATATGGAGCATTCAGTCCGAATTTTGCAATACGGAACTCATTTCGCCGAATTCCTTTTATGAAACATTGAACAGAAGTTTTTTCTGTTAAGTATAGAAACATTTTTTCCTTAATCTGGTGGTCAATTTAATTTGTTTAAACTTTTCGCAAAGTGGACATAAAAATGCAAGCATATGCTTAACTTTGGCGCGTGTGTTTGCCGAAAATGGATGCAAACATTTTGCAAAAGCCATTATAATAAAAACTGTATTCGACTAGCTTGTTCGATCCGTATTGGAATATTGGGATATTAGTCTCGTTCTTTCTTTTGTAATAACTCGATCGACCAATACTTTTCCAATATGGACCTCACGCTTTTTTTTTCAATAATATTAATCAAGAGATTATAATTGGACAGAGAGGGAGTCTAGGGGCCTTGGCTGGGATATTTTAATTGCAAAAAAGTTATTTTTAGTAACAATGCGGACCAATGCGGAAACATTTTCCGGTGAGCTGGTTGACTTCCGGAAGACTTGCTTTCTTGAATCAGCGCGTCAAATCGAGGCGGAGTCAATAAATTAAAAAAAATGGCCACCATCGCAGTGGTAATTTCGCATGTGAAAAAAAAAGTAAAATGGTCCTGTTTGAGCAAAGAACGTTATATAGTACCACAGCGGCTGGATACATAGATTTCCATCTGTCTTAAAACACAAACTGTTGCAACTGAAGCGGTAAAAAGGGGGCTGGACAATTCAACTTACCGGGCGGAGATGCCAATCAACCATCCACTCCAATCTCTTGTAAGCGTCGTTTCTAAAAGTTTGAAGTCGTTTTGCTCGATCGATGGCCACCCCATCCAAACTTTTCAGACATGAAATAGTTGCATACTGTAGAATTCAAAGTTGTTATGTTTTCAGTAGCTGAAGGATAGAAGGATGCTCTTCTAGGAAAATCACTTTTTAGGGATTTCAACACGGCAAGGAGCTAAAAATGCTAAAACCGGCTCGCATGCATGCATGCATGGACGTTTGTTTTCTATAAGCTTTTATACGTTTGAAAGGACTTTGTCAGGTGCAACTTCTTTCCATGGAAAATGGATATCAGTTCTGTTGAGGTCAGCTACCAAGAAACTCTATACTGACAGGTTAGAGGTTATTTAGAGCCAAAGTGTAAGTACAATTTCTGGAAAAGTGATTGAATTTTCCTTTTTCGATGGACCGCGTGTTTTAAGTTTAATTCTTGCGTAGTTAGTTTTCCTCTATATTAAAGCTTACTTGGATTATTGACTTCGAAAAAATTCAGTAGACTTGTATTCTTTTATCTTTAAAAGGCGAATAAATAAAACGCACTTTTCTAGTGATGTCACCTTAATTAATTATTGAACTTTGTGATAAAAGGTCACCATTTCTTTTTAGTAAACTCGCATGTGGCATCGATCCTTTGTTTGTGAAAGTACAGCTTAACCTCAGTCTGAACACGGTATCACGACGTCAAAAACTTTAATGGTCTACTCTAGACTAAAGGTAATTAATATTATTAATTTTTGTATTTAAGCTTAAAGAATTTTAGCTAAGTTTGAATACAAAAATGCATTATATCCAAGGCCACGTTTTTTAATAAATGAAAACTACGGATGATGCCTTGTTTGGAAGCGCCGTCGTTTACACGATTTCTATTTACCTCTTTTATATAAGCCTATAAAAAAGGGATCGAACATCTTCATTCGCCTTGTCCAAGTGATGTTTCATAAAAATCAATTAGTTGTTTTTCTGAACGTTGCTTTGATCGGATTATAACTGGTCACTGAGAATTTTAAGGACTTAAACAAACAACGCGCGGGTTTCAGCCGACTAAACGCAATTTTTAGCTTCACAAAAATGTTTGCTGGCCTTTCAGCCTTGGATTTTTATTCCAAAACGATGCCTGTTTGTTTTCGCCATTGGAGTATCGTCTGAATTTCAGTGAAAAAATAACGTTTTTATTCATTTAACAACTGCTTGGGAAAAGTGGACCTGCAAAGTTCCTTCGAACTGAGTGACAAACTTCAGGAATTTCCGGTTACCTTAGCTGTGACCCGGGATAAAAGACATCAAAGATATTACAAAATGATTCTGCTAGTATGAACCAGCAAATTCGAAAATATCGATTTTGGATCTCCTTTCCCTTCTTAGATTACAACCAAACTTCAATGAAAAATAAGCCAGTAGTGTTAACCGTATTAATAAGAGGCATCGTTAAATAAAATCCAAGAAAAAGCCAGGAACCTTTTTTGTGAAGTACTCGCGTTGTTTGTTAACACGCGAAAATAAGTCCTTTCTCTGAAACTATTTTGGCGAAATAATCCAATAAAAGAAACGTACAGAAAAGGATCTCATCGATTCGTTTATGAAACATAAATGTGACAAGGCGAATAAAGATGTCCATGGAAATTTATGCTAAAAATACTAAATACAAAGCATGTAAACGACGGCAGCTTCCAACAAGGCATCGATCCGCTCTTGGAAATCATTTACTGAAAAAAAATGGCCTTCGGTGGAATTTAAGTGTATGGTCAATGCATTTTGGCCTTAGCTACAATTCTTATTGATTCCCTTTATTTTCTAGATTAAGTTATTTAAGTTTTTTGACGTCGCATACAGTGTCAGCCAAACTTTCTAATCTTTTGTCTGACGAAGGGAAGGCCCGTGATTTATATAAGCTTTTTATACTAAAAAGAAATGGTGGCCTTTTTATATCACAAAGTTCAATAAATTAATTAAGGTGACATTACTAGAAAAGTGTGTTGTATTTATTCGCTTTTTAAAAATAATACAAGTCTACTGGATTTTTTCAAAGTCAATAATCCAAGTATAGATGAAAACTAACTACGCAAGAATTAAACCTAACACGCGGCCCATCGAAAAAAGAAAATTCAATCACTTTTCCAGAAATTGTACATACACTTTGGCTCCGAAATAACCTCTAACCTGTCAGTATAGAGTTTCTTGGTAGCTGACCTCAACAGAACTGATATCCATTTTCCATGGAAAAAAGTTGCACCTGACAAAGTCCTTCCAAACGTATAAAAGCTTATAGAAAACAAACGTCCATGCATGCATGCATGCGAGCCGGTTTTAGCATTTTTAACACCTTGCCGTGTTGAAATCCATAAAAAGTGATTTTCTCAGAATAGCATCCTTCTATCCTTCAGCTATCGAAAACTGACATAACAACTTTGAATTCTATACTATGCAACTATTTCATGTCTGAAAAGTTTGGATGGGCTGGCCATCGATCGAGCAAAGCGACTTCAAACTTTTAGAAACGACGCTTACAAGAGATTGGAGTGGATGGTTGATTGGCATCTGTCCGGTAAGTTGAATTGTCCAGCCCCCTTTTTACCGCTTCAGTTGCAACAGTTTGTGTTTTAAGACAGATGGAAATCTATGTATCCAGCCGCTTTGGTACTATATAACGTTCTTTGCTCAAACAGGACCATTTTACTTTTTTTACATGCGAAATTACACCGCGATGGTCGCCATTTTTTTAATTTGTTGACTCCGCCTCGATTTGACGCGCTGATTCAAGAAAGCAAGTCTTCCGGAAGTCAACCAGCTCACCGGAAAATGTTTCCACATTGGTCCGCATTGTTACTAAAAATAACTTTTTGCAATTAAGTAATGATCCTCATAAGAAGGATAGTGCTGAACGGCAATGCACGATGGAATGTCAACTATTTTCATTGTTACAACTAGTGATCTCATTGGCCTAGACTCAAAAACCGCTAAAAAGTTAAGGTTCAAGGTGCATAAAGTCTTAATTTTTTAAGGTTTCAAGTATTTTAAGAACCAATCGCACAACATGCAATTTTTAAAAGATATTGTATTTGGGGAACTTCGTCAAAGAAGCAAAATTAGTAGCTATTGTATTCTGCTATTCTGATTGGTTAAGCACGAACATTTCCTAAAATATATTTGACGCAAATGGATTTTCTGTATTTTTACAATGAAATATAATTATGAACCATCAGCTCCTCCTCTATTCTTAAAATCAAAGATATTCTATGTGGTAAAGAGCCATTGCCACAGAACAATGAAGTTTACTATAGTTCTTATGTGAAGCATTACTTAAGATATCCCAAACCCATTACTGGGAGACTCTCTCTCTGTCCAATTATTTTCTCTTGTATTAATATATTGACGCATCAAAAGCAGGCAAAAGTATCCGAGAATCGTGATACTATCGCTAGTACCAGTGCAAATTCCACACCTGAATCATAACGTAGGCACTTTCATATCCTGGTAACACATTGGAAAGTTTGCAAACAAACACATCAACAGGCCCTTTTTTCTGTAGCAATTTAAGCAATGAAATTGACTAATAAATTGATTTTTACCATCATGTTATGATTGTTTCTTACCAGGACCTTGAATAACAACCAGCTGAAGGTTTTGCGTAAAGGGGTTTTTCATCATAACACCCGGCTGCTTATCCTGTAAGTGAAGATTCGCCTTCAATACTTTTAAAGGTTTCAGTAAGCTGGTCGTTACCGCTAGGTTTATATTTTTTTTCTCCTAGGAGGTTGAATGGCAATGAGTTGGAAGACTTGCCTGAAGGTGTTTTTGATCATAACGCTCAACTGGGACTGCTGTAAGTAGAACTTGTCTTCGGTTTCTGAAGGAAGGAAAGCGGTGTGTGTTGCAATAGAAGTTAGCGGTATTGAGTTACACGGCGGTCGTTGAAAATTCGAGCGCTTTATAAGACGTTGTATGGCGAAAAAAATACTGATCGAAGATTTCGAATTAATGCTAAATAACATGAAATAAGGCGAAATTTAGACATAAATTAATGAAGCGACTCTATTTAAATCAACTCTAGTGTATTATTTTGTCCTTTGGGGTTTTTCCAACCGTTTTTTTAATTTCTTTTTGTCGCCACTGTTTATATAATATTCTCTTAATAAGGCCTGCATGTGATTTCATAAAATGAAATATAAACGGATCATAACCGTCAAAATGTTATCGTTTGTTGATAGGAACCTGAATGGCAACCAGCTAAACTTCTTGCGTCCAGGAGTTTTCCGTTACAATGCTAACCTGGGACAGCCGTAAGTAAAACTATTAGCTGCACAACAACAACAACAACAACTAAACTGGAAGTAAACACCGCATTTTTTACTATTTGTTGTCAGAAACAAAGATCAGCCGAATGTGCCTCCGGAAATTTTCGATAAAAACAAGGATCTTTGGGGACTGTAAGTAATAATCTTATTTCGCAACAACACTACAGTACAAAGTTGTAGAGGGTGAAGCATGAGTCACAATTAACTTACTGATAATATAATTAAACGAGTTTGGTGTTTGAGAAGTATAAACATTAAAATTATGGGAATTGCTCTCAGAAAAGCAAGTGTCAGATGACGTCCACAATTGGTTTCTTAAGAAATTTAATTTAATGGTTCTTCTGTATGTTTAAACCGCTAAAATTCCTTAAAGTCGAATTCATGATGTATTTTCGTCTTATTTATGTTTTATTAGATATACTCCATATGACCTCATTTGTTAGATTAAATTTGAACAACAACTATATAAAATACAACTGTGGTGGTATGAAAAATTGTTTCTGGCTACAGACAGTAATTATATGCTGCTTGAACGACAGGAGACAAAACCAAATGTAATAGCGGTTTCCATTAACACGCGAACCATCACATTTCACTCCAGACCGTCAAACTCGAGTTTCAGATAAAAAGTTTGATGGACGTCAATTAAAGAAAAGTTTTTTTCTTAATTCCGAATGAATTTCGAATAATTTTACCAGAAATAAAAAAATATATAAAAGGTTTAAACATATAATTCCAAGTCAATTACAGTGTCATTCAATATGAGAAAACCTTTCAGCTCTGTTAACTTGAAACCCTGTCAGAATCCAAAATAATTTTAACAGCTCTTCTTTGAATGACTTCCACTAAACCTAAACTTCATCCGTTTTTTTTAAGGTGGTGGGTAGCGTATTATTAGTAAACGCTGTAACGCTAGGTTTGGTTAATTTGTTGGTAGGTTCTTGTCTAACAACCAGCTGAAGAAGTTGCCCGAGGGAATTTTTGACACAAATAAGAAACTGAAGACACTGTAAGTAAAACGTTTCAACGCCCACGAAACAACTGAATACAGAAGCCAAAGCTACAAATGTGTCACAATAGAAGAGCTAAATGAAGGAAAATTTTAGATTGAGATAATTTGAGAAAAAAACATGTGAGCTAACTTTTTTGTTGAAGAAGTCGATCCGTCTTTAACTTCCTACGGCCAAATTAAAGAAAATGACTTGGGGATGGGGTGAAGGAGGGACTTACATAAAAAGAGTACCCCCTGTGTTGGTTGGGAGGAGGCGGAGTGGGGGGGGGGGGGGGGGGGGGGGGGGGGGCTTGCGTCAATAGAGTAGCCCCAGTGTTGAGCAGTGACTGGGCCACACGATGCATATTATTGCACTGATGGATCATTACTAGTATTCCCCGGGTAACTTTATTATTTAGTATATTTAGTACATGACGAGCGTTGTTGAACGGAAATAAAAAGAGGCTATTTTCCGTTTATTTAACAAGTATAACATGAATAAGATGCCCGCGGAAGACAGATGGGAAAATAAGAATGGAAAAATGCGGATGATAAAAAAATTAAAAGACAATAAAAATTAAATGGAGAATATTGTAAGTTTTGCAAAAAATATAAAAACATAATTTTTTTCTTCTAGGCGTGAAGGTGGCTCCAAGTAGTTTCTTTTGGGAGAGATCGAGCTTTTCATTCAAATGCAGTTTTGCTTGACGCTTTCACTCTTTTTAAACTGCATTTGAATGAAAAGCTCGATCTTTTTATTGCCTAGGAATTGGTCAGAGCTATTTGCAGGGAGTAATAATTTTAGTCTGAGGAAACTTTCTGTGGTAATTTAATGATAAATTGTGAGACCTATGGAATGTTTTGACCGCTTATATTTCAAACATGAAAAAACACGTGTTAAAAATGTTTTAGCGAATTATTCAAGATCGAACAGTTTAATTTGTTTGAAATTTTCCCATTTAGTGTGCTACACTGTGTAGATTATAGCGCATTTATTCGCTTGTCGCGGGTAGCCCCAAAATCGAAAGATATTTTGGAAAAACTGTTTTATATTGTTATGCGCGACAAAAATCGCATAAAAAATCACTTGTAAACGGGCCTTTACTCAACAAATGTTGAATGATATGTGAATTATGTATCATTCGCTTTAGTTCCAGTTCGCCCAGGTACGATTGGTCAAGTCTTTGTTAGTTGCGCAATTAAGCGCTTTTGTTCTAAATGTTCAAAGGCTGTCGTATAATCAGGCGTCTTTTAACAAAAGTTACAGTTATTCCAGCTTTAACCCTATTCAGCCTGGGCTTTTTTTTGAGTTCCTGAGCCTTCAAGAACATTAAGGCTATGACAATGAAACCTAGAGGGTACATAGTACGTCCAAAACTGTCTCCTTTTCGGTCCGCACAATGGAACGATGACGTCATATGACGTAGTTATTAGGTAATTAGTTATACGGCCGCCATCTTGGATCCGCCATCTTGGATTTCTGAAATTTTTTAAAACCTCTTAAAAACCGTTCAAATTGACGCTAAATAAACGCTAAATGACGTAAAAATACAAAAGTTATACCAATAAACATTGTTTTTCTTCATTCAAAGGTATAAATATGCAAATTTAAAAAAAACATGGCTGTCAAAATCTTGTTGCCATGGAAACCCCCCCCCCCCCCCCAGGCCGAATAGGGTTAAGCAATTAACGCTTTGATAACATGTCTGTTTGACAAACTGTATATCATAAACAAAAACAAAATAAAAAATATCCAACAACCATAAATAGGGCGGCTCTAATAAGAAATATTTGCGTTTTCATAAACAAATGATCTGTAACATTAACTAAAGCACAAAAGATACATATGAAGCATTTATTTAATAGTCTCAAAAGTTGGTTCCTACGCTAACTTAGTGCTGTGTTAGCTCTACATACGTCATCTCACGGCTGTGATAACTTTTCGCAGGTGGCTGGAAAGCAATATGTTGCGAGAATTACCTGCAGGCGTATTTGACAACAATCCTAACATGAATACTCTGTAAGTGAACGCGTTTTTTCTTTTTAAATAACAGCGGTAACCGAATCTTAATCAGGTTTAACTTGTAACTCTCATGCTGTGTTCATATCAGCAACGAAATGATGTTTAAAGTAAACATGTTTCAACGAAACACGTTTCCAGTAAACAAGTTTGTAATTTCATTGCTCCATTAGTTGCCTATTTCGTAATTAAAACAGCATAAGTTATACAACCAGACGTAAGTTCGCATGAAATCTTTATGATTACATATCAACCGGAAAAAAAAATAGCTCGAACTTGCCGTTGCATGATTTAGTGGTTTAGATCGAGTTAGTTTCAATCATGCTCAGAATAAACATATTTCTATCATGAATCACGCAATGCGCCGCCTAATGTGAACACTTTTAACAGTGAAACAATAGCGTTCCGCCCAGATTCTAAAAATAGAAAACTCGCGCAGCATCATGGGTTTGAAATGCCTACAAACATTCAAGAACTATGCAGGAAGCTACAAAAAAAACAGGTGCTACGAAGCACTGTTCTTGGGTACAATTCGACAATTATCCTCAACATGTACAAGAATCGCAAAAACTGGTGTTTCCGAGGCAGCCATTTTGAAATATTTGTCCGCATTTCGATCCCACAATGCAATGCTGCCAAATATGACGTCACCTGGGCGGAACGCTATTGTTTGATTCGTGATCAGACAAAACATGTTTTGTCGCAGTGTGAACATTAAGCTTGAGACGTTTGGAAGAAGTTAATGGCCTGCAAATTCTTTTTAGTCATTGCTGTTTCTCCCAAATCAAATAAAAGCGAACCTAAAATTAACAACACCTCTTCACTTCAGAAACGTGGGTCACCTAAATTTATATACATGTAAAGTAATTGTTTGCACCTATAGCTAGGCGTATTGAAACTCTTCTTGTGCCGCTTATTTTCTCTCAGGTTACCGCCTCCTGTCCCGCTCCTCTTGTTTATTCAATGTTATTTTATGAATTTGAAATACTGATTAATTCAAAAGTTTGTATTATGTTGCCTTTGCTAATTTTCTATGATTTTATATTGAGTAACGAGTTACTTTTATTTGGAAACTTGACCATTACAATGAGGAAATAATCTTATTTATTATAATCTTACTATAAATGTATACTTATACATGACCTTTCTTGTATGGCACAGTCTTTTGAACGGCAACGATCTGACGCAGTTGAATGAAAGTGTGTTTCAAAATTTGACGAAGTTAGAATATTTGTGAGTAAAGGACTTCTACTTTACTTTTATTTACGAATAAACAAAATACTATTTGAAACTAATTTTGGCTACATTGCTTACGAAATCCATATTCAAGTGCTTATTGACACAAAAAAGGGAACATGACGCGTACGTAACACAGCATAAGAGTGGGTACTCGTAATAAAGTGAATGTAGTATATGCATTACGATACAAAAGCGCTGCAAGGTTGACACCATTGGTAGACTAAGCTTTCAAAATTACTATTATAAAGTAAAAATTGCCAATTACATTATTGCATAAAATTGAATTCGTTCAAACATTTGCATTCACCCTTGGCAGCTGACCTTGTTTTCTTACCATAAAAGTTAATCCAAGTTATCGTTGAAGTTTGAACATCCAAATCGAAGTTGTAGAATATCTAAGAGTGCAGATTTTGTTGTCGTTGTAGTGGTCTTATTTAGTACCTAAATCGACCTTTCGCTTGTTATATTTATAGGTATATGCAACACAACAACTTGCAGCACTTGCCACCAAACATCTTCAGCAGAAATACACGGCTAAGACGGTTGTAAGTAGCAATATACAGCTATTTCAATTAACGTTGTCGGGTGAAAGCTTAAAGCTCAAAGCCTACAAGTCAAGACCGATCCGCAAACGAGTAAACCGAGCGCCTGTTCCAGGCATGCAGGTAGTTAGAAGCGGTGAAACGAAAAGAAACGGCGCGAATGAGCGATGCGACGAGCGGGGAAAACGCTTATTTTGCGTCGCTCCCGACTATCTTGGCTTGTAGCTTTGAGCTTTCATCCGACAACGTTAATTGAAATAGCTGTATATCTTTGCTTTTATAGGAGCAGCAGTTTAACCAGTCAGCAGCGTGCCACTGGAAAATATACTAAATGTACTTATTAATACAACAATTTGTTCGAACAAAAGTGATAGTAAAGAGACCGAGTAGTAACCACTAAAGTCAGTGAGTCAGTCAGTTACCAACTTTAAATAGAAGTGCATACTTCCATCACTTTTCAGGCGCGTTTAATTTAGTAAAAACGGACATAGTGTATAAATTGCAGAAGACAACAGGAAATGACATATTGGGCATTTTAATAATGCTAAGTGGTTTATATCTATATACTAGTATCCTATTTAACCTGGGGGGGAGGGGGGGGACACAAACTGTGTGATATCTGGCCAAAATTCGGTATGACATTTAAGTGTTCACGTGACTTGATGTTTCAATGGCAACAATATTTTGACAGCCATTTTTCTAGCATTTCTATTTTGGTTTTGAGTACTTTTGAGTCAATTTAGATCGTTTTCTGAGTTCTTCCAGAAATCCAAGATGGCGGATTCAAGATCGCGGCTGTGCAGACCGAATGACGTAATTTCCACATATTTTTGCGTCGTCGTACCACTTTGTGAACTGGAAAGGAAACAGTTTTGGACTTACCATATACCCTACATGTTTCATTGTCATAACTTTAATGCTCTTGAAGTTATGAATGTAGACCGTTTCCCCCACCCCCACCCCCCCCCCCCACCCTCTCCCCACCCCCCCACCCTCTCCCCACCAAGCTCAGAAACCAAAAAAAATGGCAGGCTAAATAAGATTAAAACAAAAAATCAGGCTAAAATCACGGTACTTCGTACTGTTATTGTTATGTTAAATATCTTTGTTAATGTCCTAGGCGCTTGAACGACAACAATCTCACGCTGTTAAATGAAAGTCTGTTTCATGGCTTGAATACATTAGAAGAACTGTGAGTGGAGAATATCATCATCTTAGAATAACCATTTCTCAAACTTGTATATAAATATAACACAGTTGCATGTAACTGAACATTTCAATAAGGGTTTAAACTACGACGATATTTGTTTATATGAAAAAAAAAGGCAATGGGAATTGTTCACTTATTCTGACCTCTTTCAAAGTTCAATCACTAAGAGCCATACGATGAATCTGTCTGGATTCCTATTGATGTCTTATATTATGATATATACCAGTAAGACATCGATATGATACCCTATTGGCATGCACGATCAATCAGGCCTTTCTCTAGAATGATAATTGTAGTGTGCAGAGGTGCTTAGTGCCCTTCTTTTCATAGTGAGTGCTGTATCTCAGATTGGTGATTAGGTTTCCCGTGGTACAGTTGTGTGCTTTCCCGATAAAATGAAGTGCAAGGCCAATGCTGGACCACATGTCCATGGATGAGATGCAACATATGGTCTTATGAATTGCTTTTGTCCATCTCTCATTACAGAAAAGAAGGAACACAAGCCATTAGAACTTTTATTAGCTCAGATCAATTGGCGTGTGACTATTGAATCTTAATTAGGGAATGACAGCTTTTGCCTTGACCTTTCTGCCTATGTCATGCGGATAATTCGCAGTAGAACAGATTGTATCATACAGATTTCTTTTCTTAGGGAGCATTCATAATTTACCTAGAGGGGGGGCTATGATGATTTTGAGGGGGGGTCACTACTTTTCCCTACTTTGATTTAGGGGGGGCTGTGGAAAATTGCCAATAAAAATTACATCGAGCATGGGGGGGGGGGGGGGGGCACCCATTCTTTCCCAGGAAAAAAGAAAATGAAAATATGCTGTTGAACGCTCTTATAATTCCTGTCTTTTATTTAATTACAACAAATACAGAGCTTGGCCTACAGTATAAAACTTGACGCATGACGCCCACTTCTTGTGCTGCAAGGTCTTTTTGCAAGTGGCTCAAATACACTCTCGTCACCCTCCTCACTCTCGCTCTCCTCACTCTCACTCTCCTCAAACTCGCTCTCCTCACTCTCACTCTCTTCACTCCATGTTTCCCCCAAGACAGTGTCGTCGCCTTCGTCATCATCATCATCGTCATCATCATCGTCAACTGCTTCTGGCTCTTGTAACAGACGTTGCCCCGTGACAGTCATTGTTCTCAGTGCCTCAGTCCTTGTATTTTTCAAATGGGTGGTAATTATTTCCAGTTTTTCTTTTTTCAGCTTTTTTTTCCAAGGCAACGAGTGTTTTTTCAAATATAAGTCAAGTTCTGAAACGTAAAGGGAATTTAGGCCTCCAGTCAGAAGAAGTTCCGCCCAATTATAATCTTCATAGCTCTTCATTGCTCGCACGCGCCTCTTCTGAGCAGTTTCCTGAACTCTTAGTTTTTTGCAAAAAGAAAGGTGTTTTAAATGTTCTAAGTAATTCTTGACCAGCTCCTCAGAAACCACAAAAGCTACAGAAAATTCAGCTATCTCTTTTGCAGTCGCCAACTTTCCTTCTGCAAAAAATTTCTTAATTTGTGCCCTTGGCATAAAGTCGTCCACTGGTCGAGGCTTTCCATCCAAACAAGCAGTAGATTCAAAAACACTTTTATATCTGAATGTCTCAACATCTGGAAAAGGGCGCGGAATCCTACTGTCCATCACAAAACCAAGCCAGCCATTACCACATGAAACGCACTTTCTTCCTTTCTTTACAATGCAGGCATCCTTGATAAACTCCATGTATAGTTCTCCAATATCATAATGATCATTAATATAGTCACAAATTTTGACAAAATAGTTATAGCCAGGTACATTACTTTTTGAATTGTCAGGTGCTTTAATGAAATCATGGAGCTGGCTCCTGTTAAAAAAGAAAGCCTCCATATCCTTTTCAGTAACAAATGCCCTTATATAGTCTGACAGAACGGGTGCATCATCAATGCGTAAGGCTATTTCATTAGCAACTCTCCAAGCGTTTCTTTCAATTCTTTCATCTTCGTCGGTTTTTCATAGTCTTTCAGCGTCATCTTCTCGATATCTTCGTCTGATTTATCATGGAATCTTGGAAAATATTCCCATTTTATTGATCCACCATCAATTACTGCATCTCCTACTGCCGAATTTGTTCTTTCTGCTTCTCCTTGGCCACTGTCTTCTCGTGCTCTATGAACCCTGATGCGGTAGTCAGAGTTCCAAATCCTTGATAACTCGGCATCTCGAAATCGGACTTCAAAATTAGACACACCTACCCCTGGTCCTGCGTCAGTTAAATCACACCACCTTGGTTTGACCGCTGGAAGCTCAAACTCGTTAAGTCTTTGAAGCAATTTCTGACACTCTTCTTGTAGACCTTGGATTTCAGATATAAAATCGGTGGACTGCTTGCTTTGACTTTCTAAAATACGCTGTGCATTCTTAACATTCCGAATGATCTTGTCTACTAAAGATTGCACTCTATTTGCAAAAACTCTTTTCTCGCTCTCGTTGAGCTGCTCGAAGTTGTTTCCCAAAATAAAGGCCATGATCTATCAGATCATTAGCTTCTAAGAGACTACTTTCTCTCCAGTACCAATTCAGATAATTTAAGTTATTATCAGCCAATAATTCAATCAGCTTTCTCAGGAATGTCCAAAAAACATTTTTGAATTAAAATGCATAGAGATTTAATTGTACTGAACATTATATTTTGATTTCATTAGTGCAAGTTGTTACTGATTTACTATGTTAATTACCAGTTAATAAAGCTCAGTAAGCACAGTATACCTTTCACAAGACTTTGAAATGGCTAAGGGTGAGTTAGACAAGTGGTACTTATGTGCTGGGGGAGTAGGGGGGGGGGGGGGCTATGATATTTTCTTTTGATAAATCAGTATCGCTTGAAGGGGGGTCAGGAAAAAAATCCTGAGATAATGAGGGGGGGCTTTAAAAAATGAAAGAAAAAAATTAAGGAAATCATCATAGCCCACCCTCTAGATAAATTATGAATGCTCCCTTACTGAACATGATACTGCAGGCTATGTGAATATCGATTTAAGTCTTGATCTGTGTTTGTGCATCTGATGACTACACATTTCTTGCTAATATCATTTAGTAGAAGCAAAGAGGAAAAGGTTAAGTTCATAATTTCATAATAATTTCATAATTTCATAATAATTTCATAATTTCATAATTTTCATAATTTCATAATAATTTCATAATAATATCGTCGTAGTTTATAATTATCCTGTTTTTTCTTAACGTAGGTGGTTATTCGAGAACAGAATCAGGGTGTTATACCCTAAACAGTTTGTGGACCTCAAGAAACTGGACGAACTGTGAGCATCACAAATTAATGAATTCTTTTGGAATATACCTGTATATTTATTAGGCAAACATGCGTATAATTTGTACGTCGACGATCTTAATTGGCCTCAAACTGTACCATTTACTCTTCATCCTGTTCATTATTTTTAACATTATTTTTAACATTATCCTATATATAGTAAGGAATTCCGTACTAGTTAGTTGTGATAGCATACATAAACTGCACGAGAAGCGAGATGCATTGGCATATGGACAAGAACACTACAGGCGGATATCTAATAACAATAATTGCTAATAATTCATGAACGTTCTCAGACATACATTTAAACTCACGGCAAATTTTATCGGTAACACAAGAAAGGAAGAACCATAATTCCTGTTTGAGAATTCAAGTGTGAGGCCTTATTTACTAAGGAGCAAAGCTTTAGATTTGTGGGGGAGGGGGGGAGGGTTATTTTGTCTATACTTCATATTTTTGCCTTCAGCTGTGTTGCTGCAGGAATTTGTTTTACTAAATAAAACAAAGCTTCAAGTTAGACTTTCTCAGTTGCAGGATATTTTTTTTTCCGAAACTCTCCCCTTCCCTTCCCTCAGAAGTAAAATGATCGTTCCCAAAATACGCTGACATGTTCTCAACCATGTGACGTCTTTGTCCGTTTAGGTGACATCAACTTTATTTATTTATTTATTTATTTATTTTGAAAACGGAAATGGCCCTCTTTTTGGAAAAAAGGTACCTTTATTCCTAAAGTGCGGATTCCTAAATTCAAGAAAAATAACAGAGATAGGGAGGACTTGAAAATCCATTAAATAAAAGATACTTAGAAGCATGTGTTTGTGTCAATTATTGTCAACGGTTTCATAATTTGGTTGCGTTTTCTGGGTCGACAGGGATTTGTCTATGAATAATCTGACACGTTTACCACCAGGAGTTTTTGGCAACCTCATACAACTCACAAGGCTGTAAGTAACACCCAATAAGTCCTATAATTAAACGAAACTCTTACAACCCTGTCGGGGTTAAGATATAAACTAAAAACAGTAGGATATATTTTTCTTCTAAAGGTAACGACAATCCCTCTGGGCCGAGTTGTTCGAAGGACGATTAGCGCTAATCCAGTATTAATTACCATGACAACTCCTATGTTCTGTTGACAGTTAATCCAGGATTAGTGCTAATCAGGCTTTGAACAACTCGGCCCTGGTTCCCAACATATTCCTTCAAGTTAACTTAACACTTCTTGGGATGAAATAAATTCTCACTATCAATCATGAATGGAATGTTAACATTAATTTTCTTTGCTTTGTTTCTTGGATTCTGTTTTGTCGTATATATCCTTTATAGTTTATGCTTTTTTACTGGCAATGTTTATTCAATAAGGTCTATGTATTTATATCTATATAATGTATATATAGTTAGCATGCTTACATCTTCACTTTAATTGTATTTTATAGCCTCATGCCAAATAACCGACTTGATAAATTCCCTGTTGAAATCTTCCATAACTTGACGAAGCTAAAGATACTGTAAGTGATATTCACATTTTGTTTTAAATTACCTCCACAACAAGTAAATGTTCCATCAATAGTAAACAAATAGCCATCAGTACCGAATTATCAGCGCGGGAACATTGTAGCCCTCCCCCACGTCTGAATTTGAACACGAAGGCATCTCTCTCATTTGTTAAATCAAACATGAACAGGTGATACATTGAAAATAGAGGAGAATCAGACTAATAATAATCCTGAAATTACCACGAATTTGCTAATCTTCCTATTCTTTAATTTTCGTTTCTGACAAATACAAGTCGGTTGCGATAGTGATAGCATTGCGAGACCAAGACATGTGTTACACAACTTCAACGTTGTGTTACGCATGCAAATTCAGTGTTGACGGTAACAAAGTTCGACCAAGTCTTCGCTCGCCACTTTTCTCCAACCTTTTCCCGCTGTTAGAAATATATCTGACTAAATTTTTCCATGTTCATCTTGAACAAAATATTTAGTTTTGGTTAATACTTTTATTTGTATGCAATGTTATTCAAGTTTATAGACCTTTTTTATTCAACTCAACTAAAACGTCACTTTGAAGTGTTCGGTTCACCATGAGAAAATTGCTGAATATTTTAAGACATCGCTCTAACACGAAATACAAACAAAATAGCAAATTCATTAACATCGGTAGAAAGAGTATTCTTTCGACATTGATTCTACCAAAAATTAGCTTTTACTATTGCATATTATCTGCTAACTAATTTTATAAGTAAAACCATATAATTTGAAGAGCCGTAAACTACCAATTTTCAAGAAGGCGAATTTACCATCTTGTCAACAGAATTGAATTTCGAGCCTGCGAGAACAGCCGAAGAGCCACAAATTCGCCTTTTGAAAAAGGAATAATCAATAAAACATCGGAATTTTTTTTTGTTTTTCGTTGTATTTTATTTACGAAGGAAAATTTTATCATTTTCGCAAATACTCCGGTTTTAGGGTACTGTTTGTATTTTATTTACATCATACATTAACATATTATTACGAAGTTTGACATATTTCTTCATTTTTGAAAACCTTTTAAAAGACTCCAATGATTGTAAGCGATATGGTTTGCGTTAAGCAATACCATTGTTCAAATTAAGTTCGGGTCCTTTAGAAGTATATACTGGAGCCTTTTAAATGACATGAACTGTTACTTTAATGGAAAGAAACGTTGTATAAGGATTAATTAAAATGTTTTTTGCTGCGTGGCACTCACGGTTAATGACAATATTGAAATTTAGTTAAGACTGAGTGCCGAAAAAGAACTGACAAAGACGGTCTTTAATTTATAGCATCAAAATATTTTTTTTAAATACATCAGGAAATTGGACAACAACAAAATAAAGAAGCTTCACCCTAAACAGTTCCAAGGCTTGGTGGATTTGTACGATCTGTAAGGCCTCAAACATTAATTAATACTGTTGAAGCTCTACTAGTGAGCACTCTAGTTAATACCCTGTGTGCCAGAGGTTGTTCCTTTTAGTGAATAGCTGCATGGGAGCGAAAAAGCCACGAAAGGGAGTTGTAAAGAATGGAGAAAAAATAACATCAGAGGCTTTTATGAGCAGTCCATGCGATCTATTTCACTCTGGATTTATAAAGAACAGACCTTAGTCGCCTGGCTACCCTTTAGCAACAACCCCATGAAACCCGGTTTACTAAACCACTCTGAGTAAAACTCCTCAACTGAAAGCTTTCGTAGGCGTCAGCCCTAGGCTAAGGTGGTCGCTTATGAGAGCTTTGACTGTCTTGCAATACCAACATAGTGGATGTTCTTTTAATTCGCATATAAAAATGCGTTGATTGAAAACTGATATCTATTATATGTCCATGGCTTCTGCGCTTGTGATTTACATCATCATCATAGCTCTTTTGAATACCCATATCGTAGCTGAAGAGGGTCTGACGTGTACCAAAAAGATCTCGTTATTGTTTTCCATTTCCGTTTACAAAAAGTGTCTGCTGAAATGAGTAAGAACATGGGCGTCTGGATAACAATGGTGTGCTTTTCCTAGTGTTGGAGTTGTTTTTTACTTTGCCTGACTACTCCATAGTCTGTAATTTATTACATGAAGACTTCACAGGGATGTGTCCCTGAGTAAACCTTCTCCCATTTATATATGATCAAGCTCCCCACGAGTCTCCCAGTAGCACAGTTAGTCAGAGCCCCCGTCTGGATTACCAGATGGTCATTCGTACGATTCCCGTCGGAGAGTCGTATTTCGTTTTTAGTCCCATGCACGTAACATGTTAAACATAACAGGTTTCTTAATATATTTTTACTGAAAAACGCCTTGGAATGTATTTTTACCACTAAGGTTTGCATGAGGCCGAAATCAACATCGACAAATGAAAAAGCACGGTTCTGTGTCCCGTCTATTATTAATATTTGCAAACGTTTTTGTAAGTTGTTTATTTGCATTTCTAATTTGTTGTTGAAGGTATCTTTCGGAAAACGAAATTCAAGAACTACCCGAAGGGATTTTTAAAGGGTTAAAGAAACTTTTGTCAATGTGAGTACATCAACATAACTTTTCAATCAACAATTGGTTAATAAGTCAGTGATAACAAAGGCAAAGGAAGTTAATACCTCTTATTGATATAGTCTGTAATGTGCTGTACAAGATAAGGTAAATAGAGCAGTTTTCAATTGAGTGTCGTAAAACCAAAACCAAAGTAATTACTCTGACCAATCACAGCAGTCGTAAACAATCCAATGAACCAATCAGAGCTCGAAGCAATTACATGTCGCGGGCGCCAAGCGCGGGAAAACGCGTGCGAGCAAGTCACGATTGGTTTTGGTTTTACTTCTGATTGGTCGAGAAAGTGGCGCGAGATTTTTTAGCCAATCACAAAGCGTAGCAATGCAAAACCAAAGCAATTGTGTAATTACTTTCGACAGTCAATTGAAAACTGCTCTATTATGGGTTTTGACGCTTCTGGGTATCTGTGACGTTATCCTAAATGACAGCCAAGGTGGCCACCATCAAATTTGTCAAGAAAATGCTTAAATATAAATACTTTGTTGCTAGAATTGTAAAATATGATATAATTACACATTTTGCTGCTTTTGGCAGCGTTTTATATATTTTTATGTATTTTTCGCTGAAAAAGAAATTGAAAAGGACGAATTTTATTCAAAAAATGGCTTGACCTCGTGTTACTTCTACGACATATCTCGTTACCATAGCAACTGATTCTCTCAAAACTTCACCAAAATGTGTTTCAAGGATAAGCGATCAGGCACTGAAGACGGAATCCAGATCCGAAGCGCGCAAACTCATTTACAATTTATGCCAATCTGCACAAATCATCTTAAAAAGACCTTTGCGGTTTCAAAGAGCTGTTAAAATCTACAGGCATCCTGCTCGTAGATAACCTCCCCCTCGTAGCAAGTCTTTTTTTTTGTCTTGCTTAAATTTTAAACCAGTTTGCGTGCAATAATTCTGACATTTACCTTTCTTTCTTGCAGTAACATTTTTGACAACAAAATCCGAAACGTCTCCAAAGAAACTTTCAAAGACGTTACAGGATTGTATATGTTGTAAGTGCAGCACGTTGTTCTGCCTTTCAAAATTCAATACCTACGGTAAAATAAAATCGGTTTTACATCATTTCTTGATCAATTTATAATTTTTATTTACAACAGTTCTTTACTTTGATTTACAATCGAAAACGACAGGAGCTATTTCAAAATTGGAATGGGAGAGTTGTTTGTATAAACTAGGAATTTTATTTCGGTTGGACATTCGTCCAACAACATAACAGCGTTCAACACCGTATTCAACGTTCAAATGTTTAAAACGTGCAATTATGCAAAGTACCAGATGTAGTTTCCTTATCTCCAATAAAATCAACTTAAGACTTTTAAAATCACGAGCTAAGGCCGCTGGATAAACGTGACATTACATAATCCATCGGAGCTGTAGACGCATGGGTTGAATGAACGTGACTTTATACAATCGTAACCGAATAAACCTGAGATTGCATAATTGATTTGTACACAATCGTAGACTACATGCGTTGATTCTGACCTTCGAAAATTTTGAATCTTCTTCACGTAGCCATAACACAGGCTAACGAACACAAGCACATGAATCCCAAAATAGTAGTGTGTTGTCTCGCTAGGGCTCGCCAGATTTTAATTTAAGAGGAGTGACAGTTATTTAAGTACTATAACCTTTTTGTTTAACTTAATAGAATCATGGTTATCATCACGATAATATGTTAATCAACTTTTTGTTAATGTTGTATCGAATGCCACATATATAGTTAACCCATTTCTCATTCAAATTTCAGATACATGCATTACAACTTAATGTATGATCTCCCTAAAGGTTTTTTCGACGACATGAAAAACATAACACGGATGTAAGATTCTTTGATACTATTTCAACAACTTAAGCCAACCAGTGACACATCACCGAAAATGTACCCTAAATACAACACATTAAAATGGGTCTTATTGCAAATTATAACTTCATAATTCGAATTTTAA
Source organism: Dendrophyllia cribrosa (assembly GCA_024195265.1). NCBI lineage: Eukaryota > Metazoa > Cnidaria > Anthozoa > Scleractinia > Dendrophylliidae > Dendrophyllia > Dendrophyllia cribrosa. Next base: position 23,250,680 of record JAJLRJ010000011.1, on the reverse strand, counting down.
TTGGATCGTCATTAAATATATAATCCAAGGTGAAATGCAGGTCATTTTTATTTTTTTTTAAATGTTATCTTTTCTCTTCGATACTAGTTTTTTTACAGTTTCATTCAGAATATGGAAACACAGGAAAGGCGTTTTGGTGTTCTAAAAGTATTTAAATGTGATTGGCAAAACAAATGAGAAGAAATATGTGATAACCGTAGGTTGAAGTATGCAAATATCTGCAAAAAATGTGAAATTCTCACGCGAATCGAGCAAGTGAAATTGCAAACGAATCCAATCAAAATTCGAGTTTTTGATAAAGGCTTTTTTTAAAGAGGCTCTGTCGCCATTTTTTAGTGTTAGTTTAATATCAGTGAAAACCCAAAAATAATGATCCAGTTTTGTTTCAAATTATTCTATTGGTGCTCTAAGAGTAAAAATAAGTGTCTTGGGCTGCACATGGCCAGGATGAAAATGGATTGCATCTTGAAAAAAATTGGGCTTATTTTTTCAAGTTTATCGCTTGTGTCTTGGAAAACTCGCTAAAACTCTGATTATGGTTTATTTTCTCTTCTAAATTCACTTGATATATTCCTCTTAGTGTTCTATAAGCATTTTGTGCACGACAAAGGCACTTAGTTTTAGCTCCTTTAACTTTTGCATTTTCCAGTTTAAGAGCGCATCATGGAACTGAGAAATGAATTTAAAATTAATTTAAATTTGAAATACTTTTTTCATTAATTCATTCTTGGCAGCTGGAAAACTTGTTGTTGTTGTTGTTGTTGTTGACCGTAAAATTACCGAATGAGCCCAGTTTGCAATTAAACAGCCCAAGGATAATTGTACACATGCACTTCTATTCCTTTATTCAATGAATAGAACTGCAGGATGAATATTTCAAATATACTTTTCATTATGTCATTTACGGTTGTTAAGACTTACCCAAAAACGCACTCAAAGAATATACAATACCTGAAGTAAAGTTACATTTGCCAGTTGCCATATCAGCCTATTATCTTACATGTATTCTAATTTTTTTATTATTACTTGTGCCTTGTCTTGCAGAACCCTTGACAACAATGTTATGTGCTGCCACATAGAATTCAAACAAGATGCTGGATGCATTTTTATTTGGAACGACAACTTCGCTAATTGCGACACCATGTTCCGAAGAAACGGCCCCAAGAAATGCATCTGGTTGATTGGAATCTTCTCTCTGTTTGGAGCTTTGTTCGTGCTGCTCTGGCGGTTTTTCTTTAAGGAGAAGAACATCGCGCAGAACATTATGCTGATGCACGTGGCAGTAGCAGATGGGTTAATGAGCGTTTATCTGCTTATCATCGGCATACTGGATGTTACTTGGAGGGGAGTCTATTATCTCCATGACTACCAGTGGAGAACTGGGTTGGGGTGCCAACTGACAGGGGGCGTGTCGGTGTTGTCGAGTGAAGTATCTTTAATGATTCTGACCCTCCTATCGGCCGATAGATTCAAACACATTGTCTTCCCACGTCGGTTCAGATTACTCTCTCGAAAGAAGGCACACGGTTTTTGTTTTGCCATATGGCTGATTGGGTTTTTGATTGCTTTCCTTCCCACCTTCGGCATCCGCTATTTTCACGACCCTATAAATGGCATTCTCTATTATGGAAAGTCTGTAATGTGCCTGCCAATGCAGCTCTCCCCAGAATTTATTTCCGGCTGGGAATACTCTATAGGCTTCTTTGCTGGTCTAAATCTGGTTTTGATTGTTGTTATCATTGCTGCATACGCCATGATATTGGGTAAGACCTGTCTGTCAAAACGGCGCCTCGCCCATCAAGGTACGAAAAGAGAGAAAAAAGCTAGGGCCAATAGAGCTGTCAGTTCCAAAAGAGAAACATCTCTCGCCAGACGGCTGCTTTGCATCATCATAACCGACTGTGTGTGCTGGATACCGATTATAGTGATTGGACTAAAGTCAGTGTTGGAGAAGGGCTTCATTGTACCAGGGGACATTGACGCATGGATCGCTGTATTCGTTCTGCCCATCAACTCAGCGATAAACCCACTGCTTTACACTTTCTCAACGCCACAGGTATAATGAAATAGCAATTTCTCATTCTTCTAAAAAGCGTCAATTATTTAAATGTGACAAGGTACGCTACTGTATGTTTCGTTCATAACAAAATAGAGCACCAACTATAGCACAAAATTAGCGCGACGTTTAAAATGGCCATCGAAGCAACAATACTTTTTCCATCATTTGTGCATTTGTTTTATCAGTTTTTATTGGATATTTTATTTTACAATACGAGTTCTTGGTGCTTTAAGCTAGAAAATAGTGCAAAGGCATCTTCCAAAAGATTTTTCTTTACAAAGTTTTAGCCTTTGAAATAAGAATTGTGTCTAACACAATATTCGAGGTATTTGAACATAACGCGTACCTTAAAAGTCATGAAGCAGAGGTGAAAAATCATTTTGTGTTCACTGACATGAATGAAGAGAAAGTAAAACCTTTTCATGATGGATTGGTGAATCCAGACTTGGCCATATTGTGAGAGGGTGGCTGAAGTGAGAAAAGGGGCTGTTTAATAATGGTTGGTATTGAAAAAAGTTTTTGGCCCTTGTAAAATAAGGGAGAGCGTCCTCCATATTCACCACATCCCAGCAACTTTCCTAGGTCTGCTATTGAAGTGACACGGTTGGTTTCTCACCCAGGTACGAGGTATAATAAAGAACAAGTTGCGAAAATACTGGAACCGTTTCCGAGGAATTTTTTTCCATGGTCAAAATCAGGAAGGTAAAGTTTGCATATTCCTTATTTATTCCTTTTTATTTAATGAGGTATAAAAGCAGCTGATAATTATTAATAATTATTATTATGACCTTAGTTAACGTTTACCTTTAGTTTCTTATTAGCGATAATTATTCAATCAGATATAAAGACTGATTTAAATAATGACAGTACAGTGAGTGAGTATGCACCTTGTCATGTCATATTTTTCGCAGCTGCCTTGTTATGCATCCTTCACTCTCCAAGTATAACATTTTTGACGCGGATTTCAATAAATATGTTTGTTCAAGTATCAACATTGAGAGATTTTCTTCGCGTTTTTTCCCAACGTTTTGAGCTTAAGCTTAAGGCGTATGTTATTTTCCTTAACTCTTACATTAATATATATATATATTATTCATATTTTTATGCAACTTAAACAAATAACTTTGCTAAATTAATTGCAACAGAGCAAGGAGAGGAAGAAAACCAGGACCAAGAGGAATTCGAGGACGATGAGGAATATGACAGTGACGAAGGTTATTATTTTGGTCATTGGTATTAATTAATTGTCTTAACTTTAATTTTAAACTGGTTTCTCCAGGGGTTTTTTATTTCAGTAACAGACATGAGATTTGGACCGAATCTCCCTCCCCTCCCCCTCCCCCCCCCCCCCCCCCCCACCCCCCAACACCCCTGTATCACCCATAACCTTTTTATGAGTTTGAGAGAGACGTTTATTGTCTTTATCTTTTCCTTTTGCAAGAACAAGAAGAACAGGAAGACGATCATGAAATGATGCAAATGCAAGTTCTCTGTTTGCCACCTGACGACCAAGGTGCTCTCTATTTATTTGTGTCTGTTGGTAGTCTCTTCCGTAATATATTTTAATATTAAATAGCAAACGTTTGACTCTAAGACACGGAGAGTTACAAGAAGGATTACCTTATGTGCAGGAAATGGTTTGAGTGGTCAATTTAAACACGTTATTTTTGTAGTGAGTTAAATCATGGTACTCCATATAGTTTTAACCCTTTCTGGTAAGGGGATCAAGTTTTGTTTTACAGTCAACTCTCTCGTAAGCGGACACCCTCGGGAATTGAAAAAAGTGTCCGTTAGTAGAGCTGTCCGCTTACGAGAATTATTCCCATAAGCGGACACCAAAGAAAAAAAGGGTGGATGTCCGCTTACGGGGAGTTATGCAGAGTTATGCGGTTGCTGTAGTGAAGCCTATTAAATTAAGAAGATTGCAGTCTTGAAACCACAGCCGAGGGACACGCTAACACAGTTACTGGATTAGATGAGATACTTGGTCACATTTCGTTGAGGATGGCTGTATTTGTCATCAAGTTTTTAAAGCGTTTAATAAACAAAGGGAAAACCATCATAACGAGTAAACGTGTCAACAGAGGAGCAGGATACGTCCTGGAAATTCCTTGTATACTTTTTTTATGGTGATTTAAAACATCTTTACCGATGATTATCAGTGATTGAAAACAGAAACAAGAACGAAAGTAGACCATGAGGAACGTGGCCATAACGTGAAACTACAAATGTTACATTGGACTCTTGTTAATGTCAAACGAACGGACAGCTTGCTTTCCCGCGGACAAATGAAGATTTGACAAAGCCGTTTTCCACTGTTCTGTTGCTTTGTCAGATTAAAGACAAATTTCATTGCCAAGAGTCAATTATTATACATGGGGTGTCCGCTTACGAGAGAGCGTAAACAAAAGAAAGATCCAATTTTTATTTTCAAAAGTGTCCGCGTCCGCTTACGAGAGAGTGTCCGCTTACGGGAATGAGTAAATACAGAGTTTGACTGGGAGGTAAAACGGGGATTTGAAAAGGCGTCCGTAAGTAGAGCTGTCCGCTTACGAGAGTGTCCGTTAGCGGAGAGTTGACTGTATTTTGCTTTCATTAAAAATTCAGCTGAGTCAAACACTTTGAAACGTTGCAAGGCAATATGTTTTTTGTCAGCGTCTGAGTTTAAGTCTGCTATTTCAATGCAAATCTTTTAGGAAATGAAGACCCCTGTGCATTCGAATAACAAGACAGATTGTTTTATAGGTAGAGGTTCTTCCAATCCTAGACGGAAAATTGTTTTTAGGCAAAAAAACTGTTGCATGACTTGCTTTAACAATACCTTTTTTATGTTTGTAGATCAAGTGGGAAGTGATGCATCATCAGAATCAGGTAAATATGTCCGGTTACCTGCATTTGAATTAATTTTTTTAGTTTCCTATTTGTTTCAGTGACAAGAGATACGATAGACAAATAAGAAAGAAAAGAATACAAATAATGCCTAAATATAGAAAACGGCCTTCTGTACAGCTGGCTGATGGCTTTACACTGCGTGCACAATGTGTTCATCGTTGAGATCGATGGTAAATATGAAGTTCAAAATCGTGTGACCATTATTATTTTCTCATGCAGATTATGAAATGGAAGGCCCAGTGATGGTGGAAGGTAAAGAAATTTCCAGTTCATTTTATCTTCGATGGACAGTAACATTAATTCATCAGTAACAAAGAGGGTATCTCCATCTAGCGACCGTTGACCACCAGCACATAGTCTGGTTATGAAATAACTAGTGATACTGGTAGTTAATATCAGTCAAGAAATGTTCATGGCATAACTCAAAATGTATATTTTATGATATACCAAACACAATCACTCAAAACTACTTGAAAATGAACGAAGAAAGTCATCGATAAAATTCAAGGTATTCAAACTCACTGTACTATAACTAAATCTTGAGAAACATTTCCATATTTAACATAAAATTCAATTTTGTTCTTAATAAAGTCACCATCCATCAGTATCCCAAACGACCTGGAAAAAAAGAAGCAAGAGCTGAAGGTGAATGCGAGGAAGCAACAGCTGAGGGTGAAGATGAAAAACCAACAGCTGAAGTTAAAGGTGAAGAAGTAACAGCTGAGGGTGAAGATGAAGAAGTAACAGCTGATGGCGAAGATGAAAAAGCAACAACTGAGGGTGAAGATAAAGAAGCAACAGCTGAAGGTAAAGGTCAAGAAGAAACAGCTGAAGGTGAAGGTAAAGAAGCAACAGCTAAAGGTGAAGATGAAGAAGCAACAGCTGAAGGTGAAGATGTAGAAGGAACCTCTGAAGGTGACGGTAAAGAAGAAATAGCTGAAGGCGATGGCGATAAAGCAACAGTTGAAGGTGAAGATGAAGAAGAAACAACTGAAGGTGGAGAAGCAACAGCTGAAGGTGAAGGTGTTGACGCAACAACTGAAGGTGAAGAAGAAGCTGCAGAAGGTGAAGAAGCAACAGCTGACGATGAAGAAGCAACAGCTGAAGGTGAAGAAGCAACAGCTGAAGGTGAAGATGAAGAAGTAAAAGCTGAAGGTGAAGGTGACGAAGCAACAGCTGATGGTGAAGGTGACGAAGCAACAGCTGAAGGTGAAGTTGACGAAGTAATAGCTGAAGGTGAAGGTGAAGAAGTAACAGCTAAAGGTGAAGGTGAAGGTGAAGGTGAAGGTGAAGAACCAACAGCTGAAGGTGAAGATGAAGGTGAAGAAGTAGCAGCTGAAAGTGAAGAAGCAAAAACTGAAGATGAAGATGAAGAAGCAACAGCTGAAGGTGAAGGTGTAGACGCAACAACTGAAGGTGAAGAAGACGAAGCAACAGCTGAAGGTGAAGGTGACGAAGCAACAGCTGAAGGTGAAGGTGACGAAGCAACAGCTGAAGGTGAAGTTGACGAAGCAACAGCTAAAGGTGAAGGTGAAGAAGACGAAGCAACAACTGAAGGTGAAGGTGACGAAGCAACAGCTGAAGGTGAAGGTGAAGAAGACGAAGTAACAACTAAAGGCGAAGAAGACGAAGCAACAGCTGAAGGTGAAGGTGACGAAGCAACAGCTGAAGGTGAAGGTGAAGGTGAAGGTGAAAAACCAACAGCTGAAGGTGAAGATGAAGAAGTAGCAGCTGAAAGTGAAGAAGCAACAACTGAAGATGAAGAAGCAACAACCGAAAGTGAAGGTGAAGAGTCAACAGCTGAAGGTGAAGGTGAAGGCGAAGGCGAAGAAGCAACAGCTGAAGGTGAAAGTGAAGGTGAAGAAGCAACAGCTGAAGGTGAAGGTGAAGAAGCAACAGCTGAAGATGAAGGCGAAGAAGGAACAGCTGAAGCTAAAGGTGACTGTGAAGGAGCAACAGCAGAAGCTCAAGATTACAAAGGTAAAATGAGCAGTTATTTGAAATTTGAAAGAAAGTATAATCAAAACATCGCTCTGCTTTATTTGAAGGCAACGAATAGTTCGACTTCGCCATGATTTTACGCAACAAACGCATTTAATTGATTTTCTTAATTAACTTATAAAGACATTTAGTATTGGCCAATGTAATATTAATTAACGTTTCAATTACACGAACTGCACACCAGTTTGTAGTTAAGTTGCCTGGTGCTTAATGTTAATCAGCGCTTAGAACTCGGTGCTAGCTCAGAGTGTTCTTGTTCTGACAGTACCTTTGTATAAAATTGTAACGCTATATTTAATGCCTTTATCTTTCGATTGACTATCGTTTGGCATTTAAAGTGGAGCAGCATACCTTTTCAAGAAACGTTTCTAGACATATTTTGGCACGCTTATGCCATCTTGTTTCGTATTTTTTAATTTGATATTATTTTCTACTAATAAAAATGAAAAGGAACTAATAATTTGTCTTAAGTATATGTTAGTTAATAATAGCCTACGGATAGACAGACGCTTTTTGACCAATAACTTATCGTTTGTCTGTGTTTCTTTGTTTCTTTTTAATTACCTCAGGGCGAAAGCGAGGTGAAGAGGATGATAGTAGCGTATGCCACCCACCCGGAGATGACGCGTTGTCGACCCTGGGTGAAGATGCATATGATACCAAGCTGTGATCAGTTTGGAAGACCACACGGACATCATAACGATTGGTTAAAACTGACGATGTCCTTTAACGTATTTATTAGCTATAGTGAATCAGCAGCAATTTATTAGCCATTGGCAATTTATTTATTATCTTAGGGATTACTACAGCCCAACTGACATTAATGCTCGAGATAACTTTTCAATGCAATACCGGTTTAGTCTTAATAGATGCAATTTTTTTCAGCTCGTGTTACTGCAAAGGCAACGAGCGCATTTTAGATAACCTAAATTGAGTAGAGTTGTAGGAGAATCATGCATCAAGTGTTTTACGGTTGATGGCACCGGTAATGCAAAGAAAGGGTCGGGTTATCGCGCTGTTAAGTAATGTGTGTGCATGTTTTTATCGCCCTTTGTATTCCTACGCCCAGTTCAGATTTCAAGCTATGATCGGACACTGAATGAGACCACATGGAGATTAAAGGACTGAAGTATGCAGGGACCCATATGGATTTGATTAGAATAGCATTTAGAGGGCGAAGTATATTACGTTAATACCGAGGGAAATGATAATTTACTTCGTATTTTGCATTGCAATGCTAGCACGCTACTGATTCGATTTCAATTGTGGAAGAGTAAGCCAAAACAGTACCTATAGTGGAATCGTATTCAAAACAAGTACCATTGTACATGAAAATATCTTGTCCGAGATATTTTTCAAACCCTTGGTTGAATTTCCATCGTTTTTTGTAGCATTGCAATGTTTTTTTTCTCATTATTTTTAATATTCATATAACTACAAAAAAGTGCAGAAATCAGAGCCTTTTTTAAGGCAGGATTTAGTTAATCCAGGATAACTACGAACATCATGGTCACTATTGTGCAATTAAGAAGTTCTCAGCTTCAGTGAAACAGAAGTAATCGTGATTATCTGCTAATCCAGGCCGTAAGCAAATCAGCTTTCTGATTTGCTTCCCGTTTCGCTAAAAGATTTCCTTAAGAAACATCAGAGAAAATGGAAATGAGTACCGCTGTACAAACCAGAAAGACCAAAAAAAGGACACGAGTGTTTCACTTAAACAGAACCTTGTCTTTACGAGGAGTAGGGCGCGCCATCAGCTTCTCTTTATCACCTGTCTGCACCCCAGACGTAACATGCTTATTTGCATGTATTTATTGACTCATTGCAATTCAAAAAAATTCTCTTTCTTAAAATAAATGAAAAATTGATAATTCGCTTTCATCGGCTTTTTTATAATTTAAGGGATTATACAGTCACTATCTTTGGTAAGATTTTTGTAGCAGTGATAGAGAGAAACGGAAGTAAACCGTTATAAACTAATTGTGATTGTAATCCTATATATGAAACCACGTTTAAAGTTGCATGGTACAATATGGTACACGGTTTGATATAAGGCAATGCTGTTAATGTTCTAATTTGGTAAATAAAACCATAGAGAGAGATACATGGTTTCCCTGTTTGTTATTATATTTCACTAGGCGCAGATTCATATAAACTCAATACAGTCAAACCCTTTATCAGTGGTCACCCTCGGGTAACAGCCAACTTACCGCTTAATAAAGATGTTCTAAAATTTAGCATGTCATATGGCAAAAATTGAACTTTTAGAATGCAAAATTGATCACATGATGAATATTTTATCGTTAACAGCAACACTTACTCAAAATGTGATAAATATAAATTAACCAATTGCATGTTCAAGAAAGTTCATGCCTGGCTACCGATTTTATAATGTTGCTCGTAAGGCAAGTCTTTGTTGCAAACCACATCATCAACAGTTTTGCTATCACATTCAACATAAAACGTTAAAATTAGTTATGGTCATCTGTGATTTAGGACAGCGTAGCTTAATTTCGTGAAGCAAGTAACTCACTTTGCTTAGTGCCAATGATAGTTATTCGTGACCATGAACTAGATGACCGTTTAGTAGATGCGAAATACATGTACAATACAATTAGCCAATTGGGAAGTCTAAACGGTGACCGCATCCGCATATAATGGATGTGATCGCTTAAAAAAGGTCAATTTTATCACAAAGTACTGTACAGAGAGCGATTTCCGGAGAATTGTTAAGTGACCACTTAATAGAGGGCGACCGCTACACAGAGGGCTGCTTAACAGAGGTTTGACTGAATTTACTTTAAATTCATTCAATTCAAATAAAATCCTCCAAGCTAACTGGATTTATTATATATATATATATATATATATATATATAATATATAATATATTATATATATATATATATATATATATATATTTATTTATTTATTTATTTATTTTAAACTGGAACATTTGAGAGTATGACACGCTCTCTGACAGTAAAATTCATCAAAAAGCAACTTCAGGTTGAGTCAAATGCTGTCTAAAATTACCTGCCTCAAAGGTCTTTTTGGTACATGTACCAATATCTAAATATAACCAAAACCTTGTTTAAGTACATATTTGAAAACACCATATCTTGTCTGCCGCTTCGATGAAATATGTAACCTGCTCTACTACAGTTATGTCCAGGATTGAACGCAAGTATTGTTTTAAATGCATTACAGACTGTCCAACCGTCCCGATTTCGTTGAGATTACCCCGATTTTGCTTGAAAATCCCGAATCCCGACCAATGTGATCGGGATAGGAAAAATCCCGATTTTGCCATCTGTTCTGTCATTTTTGTCAAATTCTCATAATACTTACTATACAAAAAGACGAAATTGCGTATACTTAACTCTGACCATGCTCTGATATCCAGATAAACTAAAGAAACAGCAAGAAATATAAAATGAAATCGAGTACTTGTATGTGGAGCCACACAAAGAGACGCAAAGCGACGAGAAGCCACATCAATTTGCCAAACATTTTTGACAGAAATTGTTGTCTCAGAATACTAGAAATGGAGTTTCAGAGCATCAAGATTTCAAAATTTTCTGGTGGGGCATGCCCCCAGACCGCCTAGCGGCTCGCGCCTTCGGTGCTCGACCACGGTTGTGCCTAAATCATACCGTCCAAAAGGACGTCGGACACCTCATTGAAACTTATATAACGTAATGTCGACACCTAGAATTTTATTTTCATAAAATTTTTAAGTGTAAAAAAGAAAAATATAAAATCCCCACGCAAGATTGAACCTGTGACCTCAGCTAGGCTTAGGCTTACATAGCCTACCGTACTACTAAGCTTTTCGGGTTGCTTAGTCCTAAGTTTAACTATATAAAAAGCTACACCTAACCTCAACTGCAAGCTACCAGTTACTCTGTTATATAAGTCTCAATAAGGTGTCCGACGTCCTTCTGGGCGGTATGATTTGGGCTTGACCCTCGACCACTCCATCTCCATTCTTATTTCTCCCCATTTTTCATGCAAAGGTTGGACAGTCTGACATTAGTTTATTATGAATCCAGTTTTTACTCAGTAAAACTGTACCGACATCAATCTACTCTCTAACGTTTAATACCAAAAACGGATTTGACCAAGAATAAATAAACTTGGAGCTTGCACGCATTTATAAAGAACATCTGAGAAAAAAAAAACCTGCAGAGCTTGCACCACCCAAAAAAAAAATCATGCAGGAGACTTAGGCCGAAAAAAAATTCATACAATGAAAAATGTTTAACCGCCCTCCCAGGATTTCTAATGGTCCACCCCTTAACGGTCGGCACACATGAGGCGAATAGTCGCGCCGACAAATCACGTCAACTAGTCGCGCCGACAAATCACGTCAACTAGTCGTACCGACAAATCACGTCAACTTGTCGCGCCGACTGGTCGTCACGGCAAGTCGCTTGCACGCGAACTACTTTTTTTTTCGCAAAAAATCTAGTCTAGTCGCGGTGGCTTGCTGCAGAAATTTAAACATAAGGTTTAAATTGAAGCGACTGTTCGTCACGTCTAGCCGCAGCATTCTCCTCGTGTGTACAGGCCGTGCAACTAGTCGCATCGTGTGTACTGCTCGCGAGACTAAAACTAAAACACCAAACCAGTCGCTGCTACCAGTTTCTTCGTGTAAATAACTACAGGCGACTTGGTTGCCGCGACTAGTTGTCTCGTGTGTGCCGACCTTAAATACTGTATATCCATACTCACAATCATGAAAAAACTTTCAAATGAAGATTTGTTCATTTTACATAGTAAAAACCTGGTTTTCATATGTCGGGAAAATCCCAGACGATCGGGGATTTCGCTGTTTCCCGACCGTCCCAGATTTCGTAAAGTACACATCCCCAATCATCTGGGATGGTGGGAGAAAAATCCGGAAAATCGGTAGCGTTGCTATTTTTCCGACACGTCCAAGATTTCTGCGATGATCGGCGATTTGCCCGATATCTGCAATCCCCGATCGTCTGGGATTTTACCAACAAATGAAAATCAAGAGCGACTGTTTAAAAATCGAGAAATCGCCCGCAGGTCTTCAAAAATTGTCTGACCTCATTTTTGCGGCTCACAAATAGTATTAAAATTTTCAGAAAAACACATGTTTCGGAAGTAAAACAACCATTTGCGAAATGAGTGAATTATAGTTCATATATATGTTTATAAAGTGTAGACAAAACAATGAATACTAATACTATGTAATTAAAGACTGCGAGCATACTCTCGGGCTTGCTTTAGTTCGGACTGAGAACAACAAGAAAAATTGACTTTCCCAATTGGAAGTGCAAAATAGCTAAGATTATATCCTGAAATTCAGCACTTTAAACTTCCATCGCGCTACCAAACGAAAGGGAACAGAAAAATTCTGGCACTTAATATTAATAGCAAGAAAATTCTAGAAATTTGAGTATTTGCCATCAAGCTGTTTGGGACTCCGTCATGCAATACAACAGAACTGTCAACAGCTGGATTTAGCTGGTTACAAAAAAAGACGACAACAATCGTCCATAATGCTCTTTAATACCGTAAATTTCCGGAAGTAAAGATAATCTTGGATTTTTGCGTATGACAATGTTTCGAAAATAGTACACTGGACAAGACAATTAAGGATTGGGTTAAATTATAATAACTTTTAAATGTTCTACCTAAATTCTATTTAAAACAGCAACACGAGAGGCAAGATAAATTTCACACATGCTAAATTCTAAAAATACAGCGTGTTAACGTTGAGACCAGAAAAATGGCGGGAAAACGGTTTTCGCGCCAAAAATTCGCCATATGGTAATGAATATCTACAATGCGCTTGAGTTTGCTTCGCTGCAGAATTTGTTTGAAACATGCAACGAAAATCGTTCTTCGACAATTTAATTTGATAAAGCTGGCAATTAACAGTGCTTGAACTCATTTCTACATTTACATCCATTTTGTGAAGCAATCAGCGAGCAAAATTTTCGGCGCTGTCGAGAGGGTCTTTGTGGAGTCTTTTCTGTAATTTCGGTTCCGAAATGAGCATTGCTAGCTGTTGCTTTTTATTCAACTCGTGATTCTCCTTTCAAGGGGTTCATGGTATTACTTGTTGTAATAATATACATGAAAAAATTACTCGATTTCGATTGGCTAAGAGCAGTGCTGTTCAAGTGTAACACCAGTGCAGAACGTGTAACACCGGTGTAAAAAGTGTAACACCTGTGCAAATTACAAATCGAAAAAAAAATTTTTTTTTTCTTTTTTTGGCCAAAAAAAAAAGAAAAAAACAAATTTCCAAACAAAAATGGATGCAAAATTTTTCATGTATAATTATTAATAAGTAATCATACGGTTTTCTCGTTCAATTTGGGATTAATTTGCACTTGTTTGAAAAACTCACTCGTGCAAATTAATCCCAAATTGAACTCGAAACCGTATGATTACCTATACTAAAAACACCTTTTCGATCCTTTTATAGTATTTTTATCTTCTTATTGAAACTCTAGTTTCTGCAATTGCACCGCTTACCGCTAAATCAGCTTTGATACGTTCATAAACTTTTTCTTCATGGTTTCTTGTCGCCGATAAATGTTTCCATCTGCTTTTCCTCCGCTTATGGGATATTTAGAACGACGTTTCTGTTTGCAGAAAGGATTGTTTAAATCTACCTATTTAAAAGGCTTTTCGCAATTATTGTAGCAATTAAGAACCATATATTATTTTCCAGGTAAAATGAATCAATTTAGTGATAAACAAGAAACTTAAACATTGCACAACCAGGCCGAATTTTTGGCGCGAAAACCTATCGGTCGCGCGTACTTTACCGCCTTTTTCATAGTCTTTATGTAAACACTGTGTTAAATAGGTGTCCAATTACAGTTGTCCGATTACAAAAGGTTGTAATTGAACACCCACGTGATTGGTGCCAATTACGTAAGAAATAGGTGCATGGATAACCAATCACAATCTAGAATTTTGTTATTGATGCATTATTATGTAAATAACAAATTAATATAAATAAATGATATTGTTGCAAATACTTAAGTAGCCTGCGAATACAGCCGCCTCTCATCGCTCCCTGAGCCAGCGATGAGAGGCGGCTGTTTTCGCAGGCTAATACTTAAGACCTTCTTCAAGGGCTAAGCGATATTATTTTGGCGATTAAAAAGTTGAATTTTATATGAATATGAATGAGAGTGGAGAGAAAGGAACTCAGAAAAAAATACCTGTGGTTGGGTGATCCAATCCAAATGTCCGAATGTCATACATAGCCCACATTTGACCATTGCTCATCACTAGAGTTCTAATTCTCAGTAGCTCAGTGGTTAGAGCCCGGGGGTTAGAGCATCCGACTAGAATACGGAAGGTCGTGGATTCAAATCCCATCCGGTACTCAGAGTACTCAAAGTAAAAGAAATGTCACCCTGTATTTTTTTACGTTTTGAAGTGTATTTTTTTTTTAAATTAAAGCGCTTGAAGAAGCGAAATATTTGTTGATTTTTACCGAAAATAATTTTTGGTCGGATAATTGCCTGTCTGCGTGTCGCCAATGTGGCGACGCGCAGTCTAGCAATCAGAAAAGATGATTTTAAGGCTGGTTTTCACTGGCGAAGAGGTCGGAGTCGTAAGAGCGCTTCCGACCTAGTGAAAATCGAAAATCGGAATCGTTAACGGGAGTTATAAGCTCGAGGGAATCGGAGTTGGAAGAATCAGTACGGTTCCATTTTCTTCTAGACTGCAAAACAGTCGTATGTTTTGCGTTGGTCATACGAATGCGCGCGGTCTTTGAACGAAAGGTCTGGAATGAGTGTGAATATGGAGAGTGGGACTGGAGAGAGACGCTAAAAAATTCGACTGTCGCCTTCCATACAACGAATTCGATCAAATTTCTATTTTCTCCAGAAAAGAGAAATTCCCATTGGTTGATCAATGACGCTACCTGTCAAAAAAGATGTCATCACACCTCATCAGAAGACGTGTCAATTTCATGGTAAAATGAGCTCTTCACGGGAAAGAGTAGCACTTTTTGTCGCGGGTCGCGAGTCGCGACTGAAAGTCGTGGGTGCGGGTGCGGGTGATAAGTGCGGGTGCGGGTAACAGGTGCGGGTGCGGGTAAAAGGTGCGGGTAACAAATTATCAAAAAATTAAAATAAAATACCAAAAATTAAAAAGAAAAAAAAAAAAAAAAAACTTACTTCTCCCAAAGCGGAGTTTCGAATTTTATCGTCCACTAATCATATTAGAAATTTGCAGCGCATAGCCACAATTAGTGACTCTTCACTATTGTTAACAGATCGAATGACAATGTAAAAATTTTGTTTTTGTTTCTTTTTGTGTGCGCGGAGAGAGGAAAATCGGAAAACCCGGCGAAGCCTTTGTACAGCGGTATATACATATATATTTTTACCGTTTCGTCATGTTCAATCGTAATCCGTCGGTAACAAAAGAATAACCGCCAAAATGGGACAAAATAATTTATAAACAAAAGCAATAATTATCAATTTAAAGTGAAAATTCCTGATAACGTCCAGGCATTTATGCTGAGCCGATTTCAAGGAATCTTCAAAGGAAATACGAGGTTTATTGTACCGTTCAAATTAATAAAGACCTTAATACGAAACCACAACGGCGACACCAACGCAAACGTCACTAAAAAATCAATCCGCAGTTATAAAACTACTTCGCGATTATATAAATCGACAAGTTCAATTTGTATAATGTAGCCGAACTACCCGCATGTTGAATTTGTAGAGAAGGCTTCTTTAAAGTTCAGATAGAGTTTCAACGAAAATTCACAGTCACGTGTTCGCGTTCTCTTCAAAACCTTGAATTTGGTTATTTCACGTAGTTGTTTTGCAAAGTCTTCAACCTGATACTTCAACCACCAGCTGTTTCGCATGGGTGATTTGGAACCATTAGTTAACAACATCCTCATAACTAGGCCCTGGCTTAGGCGAACTGTCGGAAAAGAAAATGTTCTTCGTACTGTTTAATACTCCGTGAAATTCAAAACTATAAATTAAAGTTTAGCACACGTGCACGCATACTGTTGCCATGGCACCCTCTTTCCCTTTTGACCCCGGCGCTGATCAAGCCAGTACCGTGTGAAAAACTCGATGGGCCAAGGATAACAAATTCCTTCGTGCGACCGCGCCGACATTGACACGAACGACCAATGTTCACTATCAAATCATAACTTCTTTTTACGGTACACCCGAAACTAGTGAAGTTTTGTGGAAGAAAAAAAAAAACAGTCAAACCTGTATTGTCGATGTCCCAAAATTTTGTTCCCGTATTAACCCATGATTAACCGTAAAAACTGCCTCTCTTTAAGTGAACACCTCAATAAAGCGGACGCGGACACTTACATTGAATAAATGGTCATTTCTCATCGTCAAAACCTGACCTGTACTATAAAACGAACACTTTAATATAATGAAACTCTTGCCACTGAAAATAAAATCCAAGTTTCCTTTGTTCAATTTGACGTGTCTTATCCTTACTAGAGTGAAAAGCAAGGGAAAAGACGTTTTGCGGCGCTCATTGTAGCAATTCAATCAACGCGAAAAATGATAGCACGATTTAGCATGAAGGGGACAGTGACATTCTCATTATCACAGCAAAGATCCTGCATATCTCGATGTATTGAGCGGACGCCCTATTCGGACTGCAGAGCACAGAGGAACAAAGGAGAGAAAATGTCATACAGACTATATAGAGTGACAAAAAGCATTTAAATTAATGGCTGCTGATAATTGCGGAGATAAAAAATAATTAAAAAATAATTGCGGAGATAACGCATTTATCCCAACCAAAAACTATTTTTTTATGTCATGAGTTGCAGAAAAAGAAAATAATGTGGCATTACTTAAAATAAGTTGACATAAGTAAAGACGATTTACACGCTGCGCTTTTTCGGTCCGAGGGGGTTTGCGGCTGTTCACAGTGGACAGATGGATTTTTTTTCACTCCCATTTCAATGCACGTCGCTGTTACATAGAGATGAGCAAACCGGCAATTTCCTTGTAATATTGTAAGTTTATGTACCGATTAACCCTCGGATGTACAAAAGGTGTATACGGGTGTACACCCCTCCATAAGGTTTTTCTTGAATTTTTCCAAGCAAGACGAATCATCATCTACACTTGCCGTGGGAGGGGAGCACGGGCCTACTATCGGAACCGGAAATAAGAAGCGAAGAACGTTTGAGAAAGTCTAGTGTATACGTTTTGGCACAATTCTCTGACGTTCTCTGCAAAACAACTACGTGAAATTAACAAATTCGAGGTTTTGAAGAAAACGCGAACACGTGACTGTGAATTTTCCTTTCTCTATCTGAACTTTAAAGAAGCCTTCTCTACAAATTCAATACGCGGGTAGTTCGGCTACATTATACAAATTGAACTTGTCGATTTATATAATCGCGAAGTATTTTTATAACTGCGGATTGATTTTTTAGTGACGTTTGCGTTGGTGTCGCCGTTGTGGTTTCGTATTAAGGTCTTTATTAATTTGAACGGTACATATTAATAAACCTCGTATTTCCTTTGAAGATTCCTTGAAATCGGCTCAGCATAAATGCCTGGACGTTATCAGGAATTTTCACTTTAAATTGATAATTATTGCTTTTGTTTATAAATTATTTTGTCCCATTTTGGCGGTTATTCTTTTGTTACCGACGGATTACGATTGAACATGACGAAACGGTAAAAATATATATGTATATACCGCTGTACAAAGGCTTCGCCGGGTTTTCCGATTTTCCTCTCTCCGCGCACACAAAAAGAAACAAAAACAAAATTTTTACATTGTAATTCGATCTGTTAACAATAGTGAAGAGTCACTAATTGTGGCTATGCCACTGCAAATTTCTAATATGATTAGTGGACGATAAAATTCGAAACTCCGCTTTGGGAGAAGAAAGTTTTTGGTATTTTTTTTTTCTTTTTAATTTTTGGTATTTTATTTTAATTTTTTGATAATTTGTTACCCGCACCTTTTACCCGCGCCTGCACCTTTTACCCGCACCCGCACCTAGTACCCGCACCCGCACTTATCACCCGCACCCGCACCCACGAATTTCAGTCGCGACTCGCGACCCGCGACAAAAAGTGCTACTCCACGGGAAAATGAAAGACGTTGCCAGAGATTTGGGATTTGCTTTAAAATCAGAGCAAAAGGAGGCAGTTCGTTCGCTTTTCAGTGGAAGAGATGTTTTTGGTGTGCTACTAACCGGCTTTGGAAAAAGCCTAATTTATCAATTGTTTGTTTTGGCAAAGAATTCGGTCTCGCCAAATGTTGCAGCTTCTTCGTTTATACCGGTCAAACGGCCGACTTTCCAGAGCCATTTAGAATCTTTAGTTATTCGCTGCACAGTACATTTCTCAGTCCGTGATGTAACAGGGGATTTAATGTGAGCGCAAGTCTGCGGTTAGCATAACTCATTGCATTGCATCCGTGGTCACTTTTGTATACACTTTTTGAGCAAGATTCGAATTTCGGTTCTTTAGTGAACCTCAAACATACATTTAGGTTCAGCCGAACGCGCTTACATTTTGTAGAACCAAAACTCTATAAAGCCCTCGTAAGCTCTCGTTAAGCGTTAAAATCAACATGACACGCTACCATGTATTTTCCCGAGAAAATAAGACATCAAGCCAGACATCGAGCAGTATCAAATTTACAATGTGGGTGGAGCTGTCAAGCAATTTTTGACATCTCAGCGATAATTTTGAACCCCTTCGTCAAAACGAATTCGTTGTATGGAAAGGTCACAGTGTTTTATTTTCTCGCCTCACACGCCCGTGTGAGGCTCGCGTGCTTCACGCGCAGGTATCCACGCTTCAGACGCTCTTGGCGCTTCGCGCCTTTGCGAGCGAGCCAGCCGAAAAACCAACGACTGTTTTGCAGTCTAATTTTCTTCCGATTCCGCTTATGACTCCGTAATCTTCTTCCGATTCCGTCGGTTTAGTTTTCACTAGATCGTAACGCTCAGCGCTTCTGATTACGACTCCGATTCCGGCTCCGTCGTTAGTGAAACCAGCCTTTAACGGTCGGCACACATGTGGCGACTAGTCGCGCCGACAAATCACAAAATGAAAAAAACCTGCAGAGCTTGCACCACCCAAAAAGAAAATCATGCAGGAAACTCAGGCCGAAAAAAAAATTCATACAATGAAAAATTTTTAACCCCCCTCCCAGGATTTCTAATGGTCCACCCCTTAACTGTCGGCACACATGAGGCGAATAGTCGCGCCGACAAATCACGTCAACTAGTCGCGCCGATAAATCACGTCAACTAGTCGTGCCGACAAATCACGTCAACCAGTCGCACCGACAAATCACGTCAACTAGTCGTGCCGACAAATCACGTCAACTTGTCTCGCCGACTGGTCGTCACGACTAGTCGCTTTCACGTGAACTACTTATTTTTTGCAAAAAATCTAGTCGCGGTGGCTTGTTGCAGAAATTTAAACACCAGGTTTAAATTGAAGCGACTGGTCGTGACGTCTAGCCGCAGCAATCTCCTTGTGTGTACAGGCCGTGCAACTAGTCAAATCGTGTGTACTGCTCGCAAGACTAAAACTAAAACTCCAAGCCAGTCGCTGCAACCAGTTTCTTCGTGTAAATAACTACAGGCGACTTGGTTGCCGCGACTAGTTGTCTCGTGTGTGCCGACCTTAAATACTGTATATCCCATACTCACAATCATGGAAAAACGTTCAAATGAAGACTGGATTTGTTCATTTTACATAGTAAAAACCTGGTTTTCATATATCGGGAAAATCCCAGACGATCGGGGATTTCGCTGTTTCCCGACCGTCCCAGATTTCGTAAAGTACACATCCCCAATCATCTGGGATGGTGGGAGAAAAATCCGGAAAATCGGTAGCGTTGCTATTTTTCCGACACGTCCAAGATTTCTGCGATGATCGGCGATTTGCCCGATATCTGCAATCCCCGATCGTCTGGGATTTTACCAACAAATGAAAATCAAGAGCGACTGTTTAAAAATCGAGAAATCGCCCGCAGGTCTTCAAAAATTGTCTGACCTCATTTTTGCGGCTCACAAATAGTATTAAAATTTTCAGAAAAACACATGTTTCGGAAGTAAAACAACCATTTGCGAAATGAGTGAATTATAGTTCATATATATGTTTATAAAGTGTAGACAAAACAATGAATACTAATACTATGTAATTAAAGACTGCGAGCATACTCTCGGGCTTGCTTTAGTTCGGACTGAGAACAACAAGAAAAATTGACTTTCCCAATTGGAAGTGCAAAATAGCTAAGATTATATCCTGAAATTCAGCACTTTAAACTTCCATCGCGCTACCAAACGAAAGGGAACAGAAAAATTCTGGCACTTAATATTAATAGCAAGAAAATTCTAGAAATTTGCGTATTTGCCATCAAGCTGTTTGGGACTCCGTCATGCAATACAACAGAACTGTCAACAGCTGGATTTAGCTGGTTACAAAAAAAGACGACAATAATCATCCATAATGGTCTTTAATGCCGTAAAGTTCCGGAAGTAAAGATCATCTTGGGTTTTTGCGTATTACAATGTTTCCAAAATAGTACACTGGACAAAACAATTCAGGATTGAGTTAAATTATAAAAACTTTTAAATGTTCTACCTAAATTTTATTTAAAACAGCAACACGAGAGGCAAGATAAATTTTACACATGGAAAATTCTAAAAATACAGCGTGTTAACGTTGACGCCAGAAAAAAGGCGGGAAAACGGTTTTCGCGCCAAAAATTCGCCATATGGTAATGAATATCTACAATGCGCTTGAGTTTGCTTCGCTGCAGAATTTGTTTGAAACATGCAACGAAAATCGTTCTTCGACTCTTTAATTTAATAAAGCTGGCAATTAACAGTCCTTGAACTAATTCTACATTTACAACCATTTTGTGAAGCAATCAGCAAGCAAAAACTTTGGCGCTGGTAAGTGGGTTTTTTGTTGAGTCGTTTAAGTAATTTCTGTTCCGAAATGAGCATTGCTAGCTGTTGCTTTTTATTCAACTCGTGATACTCTTTTCAAAGGGTGCTTGGTATTACTTGTTGTAAAAACACCTTTTTGATCCTTTTATAGTATTTTTATCTTCTTATTAAACTCTAGTTTCTGCAATCGGCACCGCTTACCGCTAGATCAGCTTTGATGCGTTCATAAACTTTTTTCTTCGTGGTTTCTTGTCGCCGATGTTTTCCCTCTGCTTTTCCTCCGCTTATGGGATATTTAGAACGACGTTTCTGTTTGTAGAAAGGATTGTTTAAATCTACCTATTTAAAAGGCTTTTCGCGATTATTGTGGCGACTAATTTAAGAACCATATATTATTTTCCAGGTAAAATGAATCGATTTAGTGATAAATAAAAAAATATAAACATTGCACAACCAGGCCGAATTTTGGCGCTAAAACCTACCGGTCGCGCGTACTTTCCCGCCTTTTTCATAGTCTTTATGTAAACACTGCGTTAAATTTTCGTCTCTTTATATGTTGCCGTTTTTAATGGAATTTAGGTCAAGCATTTAAAAGTTATTATCATTTAAACCAATCCTGAAGTGTTTTGTCAGTGTACCAATTTACCTTTAAGGTGTTTCGATACAGTTTTCTGGAGACCATACCTACATTTTTCAATCAGCTTTTAAGCGGTCTTCTCCAAGTCAGATCAACGTGAAATTTTCACCACTAACTGGTTTTGAATTGAAGTTTGGCAAGATATATTTTCTGGTAAAATCGATATTACCATGATGACGATAAACAAGAAACTTCGAAATCAGTATAAGTGAAATTTAGCGCGTTTAAGATTTCGCATTGAAAATCCCACATAAACATCTTAAAATATGGTATATGGCATATATATATTGCAAGAATAAAAACATTCTGTGTGTTTGATTTCAAATAAATCGCAATAGCATTACAAACCGTACTATTTGTGTAATGGTAATCAATTGATCCAGAGATTAACACCGTGGTTTTGTGAAATTACTTAATGATAGTGTCAAAAAGTAGCTTTATATTATGTTTGTAAACCTTCAAAGTTTTGTTTACTTTCTCTTTTGCGATCTTGAGAACTACCATTTTTCCTATTATCGCTTCATGTGCAATTTTTGGGTAATTTTCGATTTTAATCACTTTTGCAAAAATCTGAGAAACCGGTCGATGGATATTTTTAAAACGTTCACCACGCATGCAGTACCGATGTGCAAAATATTATCTAAAAGTTTCATTGACACTGATTCACTGGAACGCCTTCAATTTTTGGATCAAGACGTCGTACGAAGCGGCCAAAACGTTTGCGTTACAAATTCACTTTTTTAAGTTATGCTCAGTAATGATTTCAAATCAATGCGTAAGGATTCTCATGTTTCGTTTTTGAAGGGAATGGGCATCATGTGACTGCAATAAGATGGCACTTAACAGTTAAGGCTTATGCTAGTACTAATAAGAATTTTTTGTATAACATTGTATTTTCAATCTCCCAAAAGATACAACAACCCTGTTTCAGAATTCAGTAAAAATTCATTGATAGTTTAAACTATCTACCTACAAAATTTACCTGCCTTTTAGTCAGTTTGTTCCATTTGTGTCAGGCCAAAATTTTATGCTTTCATTTGTAAATGTTATACAATCATTGCATTGTAAGGGACCGTCGACATATTTACAAGTTCCCGGCTTAACGTCCACTGGACGTTTAGCGGGGGGGGGGGGGGGGGGGGGGGGGGGGGGGGGTAGAGAGAGCCGAGATTTGGACGTTAGCGCGGGGCATTTGGAGCAAGTACGAAATTGTTAGTTTTTAATCGGATAAGAGAGCCTTGAAAAGGCACAAAGTGGACACAAAGATGTTTTAGCAAAACAGGTACGAGGAACTGTCAGTCTTTTTAAATATTCTAAAGCCCATTTACAAATGACGTTTGTTGTTTCACACGTCAGTAGTCTCGCAAACTGTATTCACCCGACTATTACAAAACGTCGCTACAGGCGACATCCGGTGAAAATTCTAAGTGGACGTTAAGGAGGGGGGGGGGGGGGGGGGGGGGAGGTGGGTCTGACCTTAACGTCCAGTGGACGTTAACTTGTGAATAAAGCATACAAATTGGACTGTGTACAATTCAATTCAATTCAGGCGAGTAATTTCAAATCAGGCGAGACCTTCAATTTGGATTTACTAGCAAGATTACCCCTGAATTGTATGACAGGAAGTTCAGTTACTAATTAAGTTACTACTTAAGCGCATCAATAACAAATTCGAGAATAAAATGTTTTTGTGGACTTTTTTGTACTGTAGACATCAGGGATATGTTCTATCAATTTGAGACCAGATAAGAAACAGCAGAAAAGAACCCATTTTAGTGCACCTGATTGATGCGTGCGCATTACATTGCATGGATGAACAATCACAATCAAGAATTTTGTTATCGATGCATTATTATGTAAATAACAAATTGATATAAATAAATAATATTATTGCAAATACTTAAGACCTTCTTCAAGGGCTAAGCGATATTATTTTGGCGATTAAAAAGTTGAAATATATATGAATATGAATGAGTGTGGAGAGAAAGGAACGCAGAAAAAAATACCCGTGGTTGGGTGATCCAATCCGAATGTCCGAATGTCATACATAGCCCACATTTGACCGTTGCTCATCACTTGAGTTCTCAGTAGCTTAGTGGTTAGAGCATCCGACTAGAATACGGACGGTTGTGGGTTCAAATCCCATCTGGTACTAAGAATTTTTTTCGGAGTTCTTTTCTCTCCACACTCATTCATACAGGTATTCATATATATTTCATTGTTTACGTCACTGCGCAATGCAGTTATTCATATATTTCA
Organism: Dendrophyllia cribrosa; assembly: GCA_024195265.1. NCBI lineage: Eukaryota > Metazoa > Cnidaria > Anthozoa > Scleractinia > Dendrophylliidae > Dendrophyllia > Dendrophyllia cribrosa. The sequence continues at coordinate 23,226,888 of JAJLRJ010000011.1, read as the reverse complement.
CTCATGGTTAAAAAGTTAATTGAATAAAACAGGTAAGGTCACTATTTATACTAGTATGATTTCACATAACGAAAAATTTGATGCTAATGAATCAAATAATATGCTAATGATCCAACTGTCAAATACGCCGTTGAAATATCAATTGCCCGTGACTTTAATTAATCATGGCCATTGTTTATTTATTTATTTGTTCACCAGGTTGGAATTTTTTTCTCAACATTATGATGACAAAATATAATATTGTATGGGGAACTGAAAGTTGGTCACTACTGCAGCACCATTCAGCTTTAAAAGCAGTGTATCCAGCATGGACAAGGAGAGTAAAGAGCAAACTCGGCTTCTGACTCTCTCGTCAGTGCGAGAATTTGCAACACGTCAACATCTTGCATTTGAATCTGTGATATCAGCCATAACTTTTGCCACATAGACTAACGCACTATGTAAGGTGCATTTTAAGGCACAAAACAACGAAATTTCACATTAGCTTCGCACGTCCCTTTGACTGTGTGATATATTGCTAAACGGTTTCAAATAAACTGGTTTTACGAAACACAACTTAACATGTGGTTTTAGGATAAAGTTCACGATTGCACGGATAAGTGGTAAACGTCAATTTCGGCAATTTGCATATTCTTGTTCAAATTAGCATCAAATTTTTCGTTATGTGAAATCATACTAGTACTGTATCATTTTGAAAGAAAAAAAAAATAAAATATATAAATGGAAACCTAAAAACAATGCTTCAGTTTTGTTAACAGTAATAATAAGGATGAAGATAATATCAAGTTAATTTTCAAAACTTGTGACAATCAGCCATAATCATTCAGTTTTAGTGAGTTTTCTAAGGCACAAGGCGGAAAGCTTATCAAGCTTGTCAAACAAATAATTGACCTTTTTTTTTTCAAGTTGCAATCAATTTCCATCCTGGCTATCTTAACTCCAGTCCAAGACACTATTTTTACTGTTAGAGCATCAATGGACAAATTTTAAACAAAACTTGACCACTATTTTTGAGTTTTCACTAATACATGTATAAATATGTATTTTGGGTTTTTTATAGTACATGAAGTAAACACCCGCTTATAAGAACCTAGTGGATTTATTAAAGAACCAACTGGCTAAAATTTGGAAATTAGACTCCCATTATATAAGAACCCATTCAGCCTAGTGCCTGACATTTGAAATAAGTAAATTCTTATTTGTAAGATCATTCCAATTAAGTTTAAATTCAAGAAGAAGGCATTGTATCTAAAAATGCAGCTCCCATGTAGATTCAGTATAAGATGTGTTATGTGCTGTTTAGGTGTATACTGTAGTTCTTAGCCTAGTAATTCAAGCCAGGCTCACAGTGGTCAATTGGTCAAATGACCTACATTCCTTAATCTAAATAGCCAGCATTTGAAGCAATTTTTTTATCAGAAATGAAAGGAGCATCTAAAAATTGGCTAGCATGTAAATTTTACATCTTCATTGTGGGGATTTTTATAGCCAACTAAAACTTTAGGGATTTGAATGTAGGACATGTAGAGAACAGGCCCCAGTGCATCCAGTCATGCTTCAGTGGTTTTCCATATGCAAATCCTTGTAAAAATTTTTAATCTGCCATAACATCTCTCTCAGGATAATAAACCACGAGGATGAGATTTTATGGCAGATATGGCAGAGTCCCCAGGGGGGTACTTGACCAATATTTGGGTATAGGGTTGCCGCTGAGGGTCTGAGACCCTGATCCTGTTTAGGACAAAAATAAACACACCCTGTGTAGGACAACACCCTCTATTTTAGGACCCTGTCTAGGACACGGCTCGAGCGTGGTTATTGATCTGAACTTTAAAAAAATGGTAGACTGATCCTTTGTAAAGAAAACGACTTCGCCTTCGCATGAATATACAAACTATAACGACAAGGTAAGTTGCCACAAGCGCTAAAGTAACTGGAACCATACCCTGTTTCGGACACTCAGACCCTGTTTAGGACAGACTCTAGGACAGACTCGCGTTAAATTATATACCCTGTTTAGGACAAAAATGCCAAAAACCATACCCTGTCCAGCGGCACGTCCCCGTATAGGTCATATAAGGGAGTACCCCCCCCACCCCCCCCCCCCCCCCCCCCCCCCCGGGGCAGAGTCAAAGTGCTGGGTTTTGGGAATGTATAAATGTAGGCCATGTGATCAGTTAATGCAAAAGGTCTTTATAACATACCTCAAGAAAAGCACGTGACCTGATTGGTTGATACGTGACATCCATTTGCCCATGGATAGTACACTCACATCACTCAGCTTGTTTTGCTGGCAATTTTGATATGTTGTCTTCATGATGTGTTATAAAAGAAAATGGTTAACGTCGCAGCTGTGTGTACCTTAAGTTATGGATGCACTTGGGGGTTTGATAAACTCTCAAGAAGCTACTGAGTCGCTCTCGGCTACACCTCTTCTTCTTCTACTCTTCTTTCAGGTTTAGCAACCTCCTGCATGCATCCATAACTCGATGCATGCATGCTGCATGTTGACCATTTCTTAAATTGACAGATAAATAATTTAATCTATACAACTAAGTTTTGATATCTTTTTTTGTCAGTATGTCGTTTGTCATATCAGATGACCAACCATTTTTCGCATCACCAGTCTCGAGTTCTATGTCACCACTTATAGGTTTGTTTGACATCCATGAAAGGTACATATTCCAACATAGAGAAACAACTTGAACAAAGTTAGCTCTGTGCTGAAGAGGAACCAGTGAGAAATTCACAGCCTGTACAAAAGGCCAGACCTTGTATGCAGTGAACATAGTCTTGATGTACCTTTCTTGTAACAACAGTTTTATTTCACAGAGTTCTTTTCCAGCCAATGCTCCCGAAAGAGTGTAGAAGAAAAATACTATAAATGGACCATAAAATGTTTGGTCTATGATCAATTTCTTGACAATCTGTATCTTTGATGTGGGGGGTATAAAGCGCTCTAGAGTCAGAAACCACGTCCTTTGAATTGGCCCAATAATGAGACCCATAACACCCATTCGTAGACTTCTTCTACAATCATGGCTTAATCCATTCTTTTCAACAAGTTGTTGAGTCAAGATATCACTAGTTGTTAACAACACAGCTAAAAACGTAAAGAAAAGAACATTAGAAAAATATTAACTAAAAAATGTGTGGTTCCAGGAGATATGTCTGTTACTATAGAAGGTCAATTGAAATTCCAAGGAAGGAGGGTCTGAAAAACCATAGTTTTTTAAAAGGGAAGTAGTTTGAACCAAAACTGGAATTGTCAAAGGAGGGGGGGTAAAAAGATAAAACTTTTGTCATGAGGGGGGCGGAGGGGGAAGGATGAAAATAGATAAAACTTCTGTCATGAGGAGGGTGGAAGGGGGAGCGAGGTAAACAGATAAAACTTCTATCATGAGGAGGGTGGAGAGGGGAGGGTGAAAACAGATAATAAAACTTCTATCATGACGGGAGTGGAGGGGAGAGGGAGGAAAAAAGATAAAATGTCTGTCATGAGGAGGGTGCAGTGTTCTGACCAGGCCGCGCCATTGCGGGATTCCTGCAATTTCAAAACAAATGGCGCACTAAAATGATATAAAAGGGCCATCAGGGCGCAAAGGAGAAAAACAAGGTAAATCAGACAAGAATTATTACAGGTTTCGATCGCGCGCAAAAAGCGAGCAAGATCAACGATTCCTATAACAGGCATTATGATTGGTCATAAGCCAATGAGCAGTGTTGTTGCATTTTTGAACACGTGCTGCAAACAGTCCACCATATTTGTTTATGAATTTGCGTTGGTGAGCATTTCATGTTTATTTATGGCAAACAGAAAAAAATAAGTAAGTTTGGAATCGTATTTCAATAGTAAAGTGCAGAAGCAGAGGTTGCAGTTAAATGAAGAACCAGCTTTTGAAAAAGAAACAGAAACATCAGTCGAAGCCGAGAAACGGAGGGTATTGTTTGTCAGTAAGCTAACTACCATCTATGCATTCCATAACGGCCCAGTCTGTCTCTCAAATGGCTCACTTTTTTGGTCTTAGTTGGCCCTTGGACCCCAAGATGCAAAATCCTGGTGAGAACACTGAGGGTGGAGGGGGCAGGGTGAAAACAGATAAAATTTCTGTCATGAGGGGGGTGAAGGAGGGAGGGTGGTAAACCGATAAAACTTCTGTCATGAGGGGGGTGGGGGAGGGAGGGAGGAAAAAAGATAAAACTTCTGTCATGAGGGGGGTGGAGGGGGGGAGGGAGGAAAACAGATAAAACTGCTGTCATGAGGAGTGTGGAGGGAGGAGGGTGAAAACAGATAAAACTGCTGTCATGAGGAGTGTGGAGGGAGGAGGGTGAAAACAGATAAAACTTCTGTCACGAGGAGGGAGGGACAGGTAAACAGATAAACTCCTGCCATGAGGGGGGTGGAGTGGGGAGGGTGGTAAGCAGATAAAACTTTGGTCATGAGGGGGGTGGAGGGGAGAGGGTGGTAAACAGATAAAACTTCTGTCATGAGGGGGGTGGAGGGGGAGGGTTGTAAACAGATAAAATGTCTGTCATGAGGGAGGTAGAGAAGGGAGGGTGGTAAACAGATAAAGCTTCTGCCATGAGGGGGGTGGAGAAGGTAGGGTGGTAAACAGATAAAACTTCTGCCATGAGGGGGGTGGAGGGGGAGGGTGGTAAACAGACAATACTTTTGTCATCAGGGGGGTGCAGATTAAAAATATTTTCTGAAACAGATTTTACATGTAAACATCTTTTAATGTTATGGCTTGGACTGTCAAGCTTTTATTCTTCGTTTTACAGCGGTTAACAATAACACGCGACCCACTGCCTTCAAAACAGTCGGGTAAAGTTTAGTTTTAGTGGACATCAATCAAAAGAAAAGCTGTTAATTAAAAACTATTTTAGACTCCAACAAGATTTCAAGCAACTGAGCTAAAAAATCGACAATTTTGCCCATTGATAGAAGGTAAAACTTAATCAAACTCGATTTCCAAGCCATTATTTTTAAACAAAAAGAAAAGCTGCTGTTTGTAGAAACCGTATTTTTAGAATAAAACTTTAAATTTCACTGCATGTGATAATTTACAACTCAGTGATGCATGATGAGTAGTAGGCGGATCACAACTTTTGAAGCCACGGCGGCACGAAGCGACAGATTTTATCATGTTGAATGAAATCTTCTCTTTAAAACTGTAATTGACTTTAAAATTTGTTGTTTTAAAATGTTTACTATTTCTTTTTTGGTAAAATTGTTCGGCATCCAGTCGGAATTAAAAAAACAATGTTAACGGCTTTTCTTTGATTGACGTCCACCAAACTCAAGTTTGACCTTTGGGGATGAATTGAGCGATGGGTTGCATGTTAATGGTAACCGCTGTAACATGTCATCATAAAAATTCAAAAATCTAAACAACAGTACATGTATGTAAATACCAGTGTTACAATTCTTCACAAAAAGTTTCAGATTTTAACAATGTTTTGCTTCCGATTTGCAAAGGTTTTTAATACGTGTCATGCAGTTTGTCAAGCTATCTCTGATAAGCTGTGAAAATAAACACAATTGAACAAGTTGGAAGTTATTTTTGCATTATGGATGCTTATACATGTAAGCTGATAAGTAAGTTACCACCTCTCGTCTCGTTTCTCGCGAGACGAGATTCTCGTCTCGCGATACGAGAATCTCGTCTCGCGATACGTGAATTGCGTCTCGAGAGAATCAGTGAAGCGGATATTTTGGAATACATTACGAGCAATTATCTCGCGAGAAAACGATTAATGTCTCGCAATGTGTTTGTCACAGGTTAAAAAACGAAAATCGCAATGTTAGTGCAAGCACTTGCGTAAAATTGCACACTTTATTCCAGGATTATTTTTAGTTCAAAGCGCATCAAATTTGCATGTTGTGTGCGTGTGAGCTAATTGAACTTGATAGGTTTTTTAATCCAAAAACTGCCATCACAAATGGAAAACTTGAATGGAGGTTATGTTAATGGACTTTTGGTGAATCCAATCTTTTGTAATCAATGAGATTTTTGTATGTTGAAGTTTTGGCCACCAATTGGGACACTTGTAAAGATGGTCGCTCCATACATTTTTAACTGAAAAATGTCTAACTCATTTGCCTTACTTATTATGCTCAAGTTTGCGATTCAAAATTTGGCCCAGATGTGCAGTTTTCAACTCTCTACAATTCCATAAACATTTTGGAATCAAAATCTGTTTTTTAAAATGCTTCTGAATTTTGATTTGAAAAGTGCATTTAACCAGTAATTATTATTAATATGAAATAAAACTATGAATAAACTAAATGATGAAACTCATAAAGAGCACACTTTCACAAAGTTAGAGTACTTAATAAAAACAATGAAAATCCAAAATTGACACACACAAGCTACAGTGGAACCCCGCTATAACGAAGTGTCACGGTACCGAAAAAAAATGTTCGTTATAGTGGGGTCTTCGTTATAGCGAAGACCCCGTTATAACGAATTATCTGGTTAACAGCAAAAATATTCGTTATAGCGGGGGTAATTTAAAATTACCAAAAATTCAATACTACACGTAGAAATCATTACTTTTATTCATTTGATACTGTAAACTGTAAGTGTAATGCGCTGACAATCAGGACATAAATTTCCAGAACACTTTAAATATAAAACTTTAAAATTCAAAAGTAACAGTAACACTTGTGTGAAAACATTGATGTTGTTTAATGATCATCTTCCCGATTTGTCTCTACACAAACAAATATTTGTTATAGCGGGGTAAATTGTGCGTTGGGACTGTCAAAATCTATTCGTTATAGCGGGATTTCGTTATAGCGGGGTTCGTTTCCACATACATGTATTTTACTGTAATTCTGCCGGGCTTTCAAATGTTGTTCGTTATAACGGGGTCTTCTTAGGTCTTATAGCAGGGTTCCACTGTACAATATCTTTGTCTTTTTGAAGGCATAAAACAACACAATTCAACTTGTAATACATGTTTTGACATTTTGATAATGTTATACTTATGTTATCTTCAGTTACAAAAGTAATAGTTTGAATTCCTATTAAAAAATAAAACAAGAATATACATTACCAGGGCTAAAAATTAGCAGTCGCACGGTCGCCAAAAACGACTTAAAACTGACCAGGGCCACCAAAAGTTGAGGTTTGATCGCCCGATTTGCAACTAAATCAGAATTTCGAAAAGCTGCACTGTAAATATGTGAAGTACAAAGGCGGTTAGTCAAAATAAAACTAAATAATTATATGTAGTTTAATTGGACTACCCTTCTCTTCTTTTCTTTTCCTGAGTTTATCAATTTTAGTGAATTTTTAGTTCTGAAGTTGAAAATTCCTAGCCATTTTAATGGTGGTTTCATGAGCTTTGAGAACAGACTTTCAGTTTTTTTGTTTTAAACAACATGTAGAGGAAGTTGGGGACTACATTATTTTGGAATGGGCCACTTAGAATTCAAGAAAACTGGCCTGACTGGCCACCAAGCAGTGGAGTTAATTTTTAACCCTGCATTGCATAATGCAATACATACAAACAGCTAATAACAATAAAGTTGCAATTAAATAAATTGTGTACATGTACATGTGAAAGGACCAAACAGTGTTACATATTACATCATATAACATGTTACATTATGTAACACCTATTCTGACTTGTATTTAATAGGAAATTCAATCTATAACTTTTGTAACTGAAGATGATGTAAGTCTTTGTCCCGGGCTCATTCCATCTTATTCCCTTTCATTACCAAACTTAATGATAACATTTATCACCTCACATGAGCCGCTTTCGACATATCCTAGCAGTACGCAGCCAGGTTGCATGTCACACATGAACCTAGTATATGGCCTAACTCGCCACAAGTCTCTTGTAGCTCAGTGTTTAGAGCATCCGACGGGTGTGCAGAGGCCAGTTTTCGAATCCTATTGGGACTCAGATTTTTTTCTTTGTAAAATGCTCGAGACATGAAGAACACTACATCATTCTTTATTATTTATTTATCTTTTTCATTATAATTATTATTACTGAGTTATACATTGTACATCATACAATAAAATTAAGATGGACACTACATACATAAAAAAATATGATACAAAATCCCTAATGCAGCTTTAGATATCATTAGCCAATGGTCCATTTTACAGTTGTGTGCCTGGTGATCATTGCCTTTGAGAGGAGCGAGGCTGGAGGTGTCCTTGCTTTGATATCAACCTTTCTCAGTACCTTTCAAATGTTAATATTGCTTTTCTCATGCAAACTAGGTAACTTTACATCTGAAAAGCTCCAAGGTCTGTAGACATCAGGGCCCGGTTGTTCGAAAGTCGGTTAACGCTAACCCAGGATTAAAACCTACATGTAACCGACGATTTAATTTCTCTTGTTAGAAGTGTTTTCAAAAACTTATTTTAAGCCACACGCGAAGACAAGTCAAAGTTGAAACTAAAGGACGAAAATACTTTGGAAAAATCTCCATCGATTAAGTATTTAACTGGAATCAAAATTGACGCTAACCCTGGGTTAGCTTAATCGTGCTTTGAACAACCCGGCCCTGTTGACTTGTCAGAATATTGTTGTTTATAACACAACGCGCTTTGAGTGAATCATGTGGGTCGTTTTTATTTGGGTCGTTTTCTGGGTGGTTGTGGGTCGTTGTGGGTGTTCCGCGTTTTAGTAACTACGTCGTATATACATGTATCCGATTCAAGCGTGTCAGCGAGTTTCAGATTTAAATGACCATATTTCTGACAAACCAAAAATTCACAATTGCAAATTAAAGCTGCAATTTAATTTTTCATGAGCGATTTCTTTTCCGTTTCTAGTTTAAGAAGCTCATTAAAGAAAATATGCTTTATTTAAAAGAAAGAAAAGATCGACAAATTTTCTCGATTGTGTCATTAAAGCGCTCCTGATCCGGCCAAGGGAAACTGTGCATGAAATTAAACAAAAACAAAAGATCAACACGAGCTAAAACTATACAGTTATCATACCTGTAGTCAACGTTTGAGTTCTCCAAGGGTTTGTGGAGAAATACCTTTGATATGTTGCCCAAATTCTTGAGAAAAACCTCAAATTAACCATAACTAACCTAGTACTTGCACGACCATAAACAGTGATTTTATGCCCAGGCGTTCTATCGTCCGCGCTAAGGAAGGGGAGTCTGGGAAGCTTTTTCCCAGTCTTGCTCGGACTACTAAGACCGAAAAAAACTCTTTCGGCAAAAAGCGCCAGTTTATATGAAGAGAAGTCCCGCCGAAATAACGAATTTTTGCTACATAATTTTCATATGATATCGCCAAATGCCACCAAACATACAACTAAATTGCATTCAGATGGTTTATCAGTTTAAATTGGGGGGGAGGGGGGGAGGGGGGAGGGGGGGGGGTTTGCACTTATAATTCAGAAGCATTAGACAACAGATTTCGATTCCAAAATGTTTTAATATGAAATTATGAAATTGTAGAGAGTTTAAAACTACACATCTCGACCAAATTTCGAAGCGCAAGAGCATTTCGTTCAAGAGTTATAGACGAACGAGTATTAGACACTTTTAGTAAAAATGTATGGAGCGGCCATCTTGGTGAACCACTTTGGCACACCAGCATGGCGGCCAAAACTTCAAAGTCATAATTACCCAAAAAATCTCATCGCAAAAGATTACATTCAAGTAAGTTACATTATTTCGGCTTATAAGCATCTACATGTATTATGTAAAAATAACTTTCGACTGGTTCAATTTTGTTTATTTTCACGGCTTATTTGAAGTAGCGTGACGAATTGCGTGACACAGTTAAAACCTTCACAAATCGGAAGCAAAACATCGCTCGCCCAGTTCTTTCTTGCGCTCATATTATTTCCATGCGCCTGCTACGCAGGCTAATTTTTATTTAAAAAAGTAATTATTAGGAATTTTCGAACAGTTAAGGACGGAGTCTCCTTTGCCGTTTTATACTCTATCTATTATTTACGTTCAGTATAAAAGACAAAGTGTAATTACGGAGGGTAGCTACTTTCGGTGGAGCGGGGTCGTCGTTGTTTTTGGAACTTCACGATAAAACTTTAAAGGCACAGTCACCCCTCAAACCGAGAATGGCAAGCCTGTGGTAAACAGTGAGGTTTCAAACTAAGCAGGTTATAAAACAGGTGTCAACATTTGCGGGGGGAATTTTAACCATTGTCCGAATAGCAGGTTGCAAGTTGGGTACTACAATTTTTGTAAATATGAAACTCAATTTATGAGGCTTTCAATTTATCGTTGTGTGGAGGGCAGAACAATGAGGTATGGTTAAAGTATTACAGAAATCTCGTTGAACGCTTGATATTTCGTAATTTAATGGTGATGTTCTGTACAGAATTGTAGTGTTTTAACTGAGTAACGAACGATATCCTAAAATAAGAACGTAAGGCTCATTTCACTCGAACTAAAAAAACCGATATGAGTTAACAGAAGCCCGAATACTTTGGAAGAGTCGATGAAAGCGCATGATAATTAGGGCAATGATCGTTGAAGTTACGTCTTTCATTAACAGGGCCAGAGTAAAGTGAACGAGTGAATTTTGCTACCCTTTTAATGTCGAAAAGAAAAAGGTCAGTTTAATTTAAATTCCGATATCGCTTGAGTAAAATATTATATAAATAAGTTGCTGACCTGTGATCGTATTAACTCGTGAATACGCGAAGCGTTGAACGAGTTATATAGCAGTGGGTCTGGGTCGATCACTTGATCACTCGATCGACTGTTAGCATTGAACCCGCGATATGTTATACGTCTTATACATACATACATAAACTTTATTTAAAGTCGAATGTAAGTGTAGCTTATGAAGAGAAGTGTAGAAGAGGACCGAATATTGCCAGGGAGCGATTTCCATAGTTTAACAGCGAAGTAATTAATAAAGTGAAGACCATAAGATGTAGTTAGAGTTTTTATCACCTTTATTTCAACTATATCGATTACAAAATGCATAATATTATTAATAACACACCTGTTAGGAGAGCGGTTTTCAATTGAGTGTCGTAAAACCAAAACCAAAGTAATTACTCTGACCAATCACAGAATTTGCAGTCAATCCGATGAACCAATCAGAACTCGAAGCAAATACATGAAGCCGGCGCCAAGCGCGGGAAAACGCATGCGAGCAAGTCACGATTGGTCTTGGTTTTACTTCTGATTGGTCGAGAAAGCCGGGCGCGAGATTTTTTAGCCAATCACAAAGCGTAGCAATGCAAAACCAAAGCAATCACGAAATTACTTTCGACACTCAATAAAAAATGCTCATTGACGTTATCACACTTCTTGTTGCTGTAATGAGTTAATAACATATCCACACTAAGAACTATTAAGTCTCTAGCTGGACTTAGAGGGTGGGGGTCAGTAATATAAAACGTGTAAGAGATAAAAGGATCCAAACGTTGCGTATTCAATGGTTGTCTCGTCGGAGCCTTTGATTCCTTTGATTGTTTAAGTGAACAGCGCGGCTTGTGTTCGAAAGCCGTTAACATAAATTTAATCATTAAATCTATAATCAATATTTAGATAGGGTTGTCCATTCAGCTGGAGATGGTTTAAGTGGAGCCCTGTTTAACAAAAACGTTTTTCAATATACAGAGATAAAAAAAATATACTGATTACAGATTACTGATGACTATTACAAAAGGATATGATTAAATATAGGAATTACTAATTCAGCATTTGTTGAGCGTGTTGGAAGTGCTTCTTAAGCTTTCTTTTAAACTTTCCGAGTTCAGTTACATTCCTAAGGTCGGACGGCAGCATATTCATCTTCACCCGCTTCCCGTTTATCCTGAAGGATCCTTTACGTGTTTGTGGTTTTTGCAAATGGTGGGCAGAGTAAATCTCTATTTCGAGTATTATACGAGTGTACACTATACGCATAACTAGATTCATTACTGAGCAGGTACGCTGGAGCCAAAAGTGTAATACAGGCCTCTCATCTCTAGGAAGCACTCTATGTGCTTTGCGGAGCATACATAGACTAGATTAAATTGTTTTTAGCTATGTGATCTATTTGATTGTTCCAAGATAAGCTTGGGTCAAGTATATATATGGCACTAAGATACTTATTGCTTGTGAAAGAATGGTGTCTTTGGCTTTGACAGTAAAGCTGCTGACTAAAAATCATTGACAAGTGCTCATTAGCATAATTTTGGTTGATCTTCTCACAGTCGAGGAATGGGTAGTTGTTGCTAAGCCAAGTAAAAATGTTGCATGACAACAGCTGCGTTATACGTAATACCAGTCGTGGTATCGTCAGATATCCAACAATGGTTGATAAATTATTTGTAAATAGGACAATCACATGACTTTTGGAGTATTTATTCATTTATTCATTTATTCATTTATTCATTTATTCATTTATTCATTTATTCATTTATTCATTTATTCATTTATTCATTTATTCATTTATTCATTTATTCATTTATTCATTTATTCATTTATTCATTTATTCATTTATTCATTTATTCATTTATTCATTTATTCATTTATTCATTTATTCATTTATTCATTTATTCATTTATTCATTTATTCATTTATTCATTTATTCATTTATTCATTTATTCATTTATTCATTTATTCATTTATTCATTTATTCATTTATTCATTTATTCATTTATTCATTTATTCATTTATTCATTTATTCATTTATTCATTTATTCATTTATTCATTTATTCATTTATTCATTTATTCATTTATTCATTATTCATTTATTCATTTATTCATTTATTCATTTATTCATTTATTCATTTATTCATTTATTCATTTATTCATTTATTCATTTATTCATTTATTCATTTATTCATTTATTCATTTATTCATTTATTCATTTATTCATTTATTCATTTATTCATTTATTCATTTATTCATTTATTCATTTATTCATTTATTCATTTATTCATTTATTCATTTATTCATTTATTCATTTATTCATTTATTCATTTATTCATTTATTCATTTATTCATTTATTCATTTATTCATTTATTCATTTATTCATTTATTCATTTATTCATTTATTCATTTATTCATTTATTCATTTATTCATTTATTCATTTATTCATTTATTCATTTATTCATTTATTCATTTATTCATTTATTCATTTATTCATTTATTCATTTATTCATTTATTCATTTATTCATTTATTCATTTCACAAATAAACTATATGCCCGACAAAAGTCATGTGATTATCATTATTATCAATACACAAGGCCAAATCGTACAAATTCATTCAATAAGAAAAAAATGTTTAACAGAAACAGGACCGTAAATGCGTTTGCAGCCCGTCAAATTCAATATCGCCCGCCACTCACGCGTGTTTTCTCGAGGGCAGTTTCTTATTTGGCTGCGTATATTGATAATAATTGTTGTTGTTGTTTTTTTTTTCTTTTATATTTACTTCCAGGATGGCTAAAATATTACAGCGTCATTTTAAGAATTCCCGCGAACACAACGCCAACATCTAAGTCGACATTAAACCAAAAGCCTGGAGCAGAAAACCGAATATTTAAGAACTCAAAAGAAGCCGGAGGAAAGCAAGGAAAGCGCGCAATCTCCACCATGCCGGTCAACGAAAACACGGAAAAAGGGAGAAATATCGTGTGCTTCTTCTTTTTCGGAATCCTCTCTTTAATTTATGACGAAATTTGCCTGATAGCAGCTGAAGACATTCTCGCAGGATCTAAAATCGCAACAACGACAGTAATTCTATCCATTGCAATACCAGTTCTCATCATAAAAATCGCTGCACCATGGTTTTTTCAGCGCGTCTCGTATTTAAAAAAAATTGCACTTGTGGTCGCGTTTCTTCTTGGGGGACTGGGAATACTCGTTTCTTCGCCACGTATCCCAGCAAGACTTGGAGGCGTTGGTATAGTGGAGTCTGGTGTAGCAACTAGTGAAATAACGTTTCTTTCTCTCACTGCTTTTTATGAGCATATTACAGTGAGTGCTTTTGTGGCTGGTGTGGGAGTGTCTTCGTTTGTTGGACCTCTTTTTTATACCAGTAAGTATATAGCAGTGACACGGTGATTCCATTCTCGTCTCCAGAGCCACTTGGACCTTATAACCGCGGAAGCCTGAGCACGAGGGACAAACAGACGTGCTCGTGCTCAGGCTCCGACGGTAAACAAAGTAAGACGGCTCTGTGGACGAGAATATTGATGCAAGTAATTCCAGTTTCATAATGATGCCCGGTTCAAACGTCGAACTTCACATGTGCCGAATCTAATGCAAATGAGCAAGAACAATAGATTTTGCTCATTTGCATTAGATTCGGCACATGTGAAGTTCGACGTTTGAACCGGGCCTGATATGCCGTAGAATTTAGATCTGAAAGAAACGGAACCAAATGTAACGCTTTCACGAGTATAACGTTGATTATGAAACCCTGATAGTAATTCCCAAAAGTAACAGCCATCCGAATTAAAGTAACGGACTTGCCGTTCTAAGGTAAATATTAATTGAAAGATAAACTAATCCCCTCAAAATCAACCCTGATACAACAATAGGAATACTCTACCATCCCACCTCCGGAACATTGACTGTTCAGTAGCGCACTGTAAGAAAGTTCTTTTTAATCACTACATGTATCCAAGAGAACTTTATGTTCTCTTGATGTATCTTACTACGTCTGTTTATGATGTCGACATCCCCCGGACCTTCAAGAGTGTGTGTATAAAGTGCCACTCTAGTCGGCTATTGAACAGCTTGCTTGATCGTATGTGTTGTTGATTTTTTATCAATGTCCTCCTCATTCTGTTTTTTTTTTTCCTCATTCCTGTTTTTATCTAGCCGTTTCTAAAGTATTGTCATTCTTGTTAGTATTGGTTAGTATTTGTATTACAATTTTCCTTTTTTTTTTCCTGGTCCTCGTAGTGGAGCTTGCTCTGTGAGTGATCCAGGCCTCTTGGCAAAGTTTATTAATAAATAAATAAATAAATAAAGTTTAGAAATACAGTGCTGCGGCAATAAGGTACATTTTTCGCTTCCATGAATGGACTTGCTACCACAAGTGACTTGCCAAGCCCCAATTTCTAGCAATTTAGTTCGATTCAAATGTATAAGATATTGTAAAAATAATTTTCTATTTAATTAGTTTCTATCGTAACAAGGGCCATTAGCACAAAAAAACCATTCTTGTTAGCCGATTCACACAATTTAATTAACCTTGTTGTCAAAGCCTTTTCTTGTCGACTACTACAGGCGGAAACGTCAATGTCTCTAATCACTAATCAATCATCAATCACCGCCTCGCTATTCTTATACTACCATGGCTTTGCGTTTACTAACAAACAAACAATACAACGCGCGCGTTCATTGGTTGATTCATGGTCAAATGACATCTAACAAACAAACTGTTTCCCGCCAAACGTCCATGAGCGGGCAACATTTGCGAAAGCGTACAACATTTTTTACATCAGAGTGTAACAGTGCACAACTGCCAACTAGCGCGCGTGATCAGACCATGACAAAAGGTGGCATGATTATGATGCGATTGATGTTTACCTCGAGTGCTAAGCGCGTTTTTCAAACTGCCTTGTGTTGCTAAAACACAAATCACTTAATGACTGATCCCTCGGGATACAGTGAATTTTGTTTCCCTCGAATCTCGATGTTTCGATAAATTTAGGGAAACAAAATTCACTGTTTCCCTCGGGACTAGTCATTAAGTGTTTATTATTAAATGTCATTGGCTAATTTGATTTGATTGACAGGTTTGACCACGTGGACATGCTTATCACCTCGAACCACGTTTATTACGACCATGCCATGGCCCATTCTTTTCTTCCTTCTCTACGCCCTCCTGGATAAGGAACCTCTCGGAAAGAAAAAGGGGCCTACTGGAGGGGACGACAATATATCTGAAGAAGCCAAGCTAGAAACCAGACAAAACATCTCATTTTCGGACAGATTAGGTGTGGCAAAGAAGATACTTCCGTACATTTTATTTCTTTTTATAACATACTTTGCAGAGTATCTTTCGAACCACGCCATTATAACAACACTGGCATTCCCTAATGCACCTTTTAACCCAAGAGACCATTATCCCTACTACATACTTTCCTATCACATCGGCAAGTTTATGGGCCGTTCACACTTGTTTATAGTCTCCGCAATCAGTCCTAAACTAGTTCTTTGCGTCAGGGTCAGACGGACGTGGATTTTGGCCTTGATAGGGTTTCTACATGGCGTGTTTTTCTTCCTCGCGTCGTGGTTTAGATTTGTGCCTTGCGTGGAAATCATCATCGCGTTATGTGCGACCGAGGGTTTTACAGCGGGTTCGATGTACTTAAACTCAGCGCACACGGTTTCGGATTTGATTGCGGATCCCGAAAGAAGAGAATTCGCACTGTGTTTACTGACTGTAGGAAATGCGTGTGGAAAGCTTACCGCAGGGTTGATAGGCTTGTTCCAAGAGCCTTTCCTTATGAAACATTGTGTCGAGGAGCTAAAGCTGGGAGAATATTGTTTAACAAGACATGTTCATAAAGCTGGTTGGAATAAAAACTTGCATTGTTAGAATCATTCATTGAGTAAAATCTTCGCAAAAAATAACGCAGAGGTTGCTGCGTTTTTTTATTGCGGGGTGGCGGGGGGGGGGAGGGGGGGGGGGGGGCGGGATCTATAAAATCCAGATTCTTGAATCCCAAAAAATGAATTCGTTGAATCCATTCTCCTGTGATATTCATCAGATCAAATCTAAATCCGGATTTTTGAGATTTGTGATCTGAGCTTTTTTTGTTTGGAGGGGGGACTATGGATTCAGAGAAAGGGACATCTGACAAGTGATCTGAGCTTTTTTTGTTTGGAGGGGGGACTATGGATTCAGAGAAAAGGACATCTGACAAGTGATCTGAGCTTTTTTTGTTTGGAGGGGGGACTATGAATTCAGAGAAAAGGACATCTGACAAGTGATCTGAGCTTTTTTTGTTTGGAGGGGGGACTATGGATTCAGAGAAAAGGACAGCTGACAAGTGATCTGAGCTTTTTTTGTTTGGAGGGGGGACTATGGATTCAGAGAAAAGCACATCTGACAAGTGATCTGAGCTTTTTTTGTTTGGAGGGGGGACTATGGATTCAGAGAAAAGGACATCTGACAAGTGATCTGTCGTTCAACTTTTAGGCTCTTACCGATAGTGCTAGCACTTTTTTTGGCATTATTTGGCTTCGCGAGCATTTTTTTTTTTTACATTTTATCCCAAAAAGCACTGCTAGCACTATTTTGGATTTTCGACTGATTATTTGTAACGTTTTGTGTTAAAAAGCACAATCTGACTTTATTTATGTCGTCCAAAGCCTCTCAGATGCATTTTGCCCTCATTTTAGTCAAAGGAGCCGAGGAGGCCTAGGGAATAGGTTTGATAGGTCAGCGATTGCCTTCTAGAAACCCAGTCCATCACACTCGTTCCAAGATGGCGTCATCCACGTTGTCATCGAGGAACAATGGAAGTCAGCCAGCCAAGACAGAGATAGCTCGAGAGCGTACTCTGCCATCAATCAGTGGAAAAAATAAGACTAGGGGGAACTGTGATGCAAAAAACATAAGCATACATGAAAAATGTAATCTTCTATGTTTAAAAAAATCGGAAAAAAAGTGAGCATTTTTATGTAACCCACGAGCACTTTTTAAAAAAGTAGCATTATTTTAGCATTTTTTTGTCAGAAAACAAGCACTGCTTTAAGCATTTAATGCTTTTTTTACGAGCACTATCGGTAAGAGCCTATCAACTTTACTCGATCAGTTGAATTATATTGAAGGGAGGATGGCGGCGGCGGGCGACGGGGCGAGAAATATTGAATTAATATTGATATTCAGGCCGGTTGCACGGCATGTCGCGTCGTTGAGCGATTATAATCATCCAATGGCTCTCGGAACAACGGTTAACTCAGGTAGGGTTTTATTGCGTATATTTTGAAAATTATATATGCGTTGAAGGGGATATACTTCATGGTGGGTTTTAATTTATGCACATCAAAGGATCCGGCACTACCCATAACAGTAAATAAAAGCTAACCATTTTAAAATGAGTTTTTAGGATCCCTATATGATAGGATCCCTATATGGTGTGTTACCATGAAGTATATACTCGTTGAAGCAGAGAGCAAAACACAAGGAAGTAAAAATAGGGCCATTTGCATATGAACGGATCGGATTTTTCACGTAAAATGACCCGTTTTCGGTTTGTTCGTATTTTGGTCATGAAGAATCCATAAGATCTAAGACCACAAAACCAATTTCGGATACTTCCAGAAAAGCAGTGTAGCCGTCTATGTTTCTTCAGTTACTAGGTTTGTTTGCTGTGCACTTCCTGAAAAAACTGAGTTGTCACGGCAATAATGGTGATTAAAAACGATTTTAATATTTTATTTAGTTATATTTTCTTACCTTTTCTCTTTTTTTTTTTTACACTTTTTAATTAGTATTTTATAAATTTCATTCTGGTTGTAAGCTGTGTAAGCTACGTAGCATAAGTTATGCATTCGAGGCCTTGAGTAAAAATCTTTATTTTATGTCAGCTAAGCCTATATCTGGTGAAGTGAGCCATGCGACTTAGATTTCTGTTGTAGGTCGCTCTGCCATCCACTTCTTGATATTGGGGATATCCATCACTCTTTTATAGTGCTCCGCCAGTAAGGGAAAGGCATTCAGCTCATCTGGAACCTCTTGCTTACCTTGTACAAAGGCATGGTTCATGAAGTTAAAGAGAATGACATCTACAGAGGTTAACTGAAAAACAAAACGTGCGACTGAGTTTCAACATTTAGTCGGCATGATTTCTCGTTATTTTGTCTATTTTCCTTTAACAAAATCATACGCGGGCAGCATGCATGACGGTGTTTATGAAAGTCTACGGCATTACTGCTGGTGGATGAACATAACTTTCGAGGATATTTCTCACTCAGAAATGTTCACTGCTGAATATAAATTTCTTCGACCCCAAATGAGCAATGAAAGGACACTTTTTGATTCGCTGACTTCACAAGAACACTTCCTTATATAAGCTGACCAGCTATGTAGTTGTGCGGTCCAACACATGTGCGAACCATTTTCTTTTTGCTTCTGGTCTGACATTGGATAAAGGTTTTCGACATTGTCGCTTGGAAAAGTGAAAAATTTAAAGACCATGCAGCAAGGTCTAAAAGGTGGGTGGAAAAATAAGAGAAAGGGTAAGGGTTTCAAGGAAAGGGGCGCACATCCCACACAAAAAAAATTGAGGAAAATCTTTAACCCCAACCACCACCCTTTCAGGGAAACTCGAAGGCAGAAATTCTGGGCCCCTTTCAAGAAAAGGGTCAAAGTTTCAAACAATGCTTTAAGTTTTCCTCTTACCCTGTCACCAATAAGGAAACCTTTTCCACCACCATTAGATCGCAGAATATCCTCAAGGTACTTGAGGTACACTGGCGTAGCAGCTTTGCCTTCCTCCATTAACTGCGCCTGAAGGAGAGAGAAACAAAACGAAAGTGATGAAGTGGTTAAAAATCATATCGACCGAGATCGATCAATTGATGAGTTAATGTTCCCTGTTGTACCCTCTGTGTGTGCAATAATTTGTGAGACTCGATCCCACGATGGAATGTCAGTTTACTTTCCACTTTACTACAGAATTAAACATTCAACAACAACAACAAAAAGTCAACAACAACAACAACAGAAAGTCAACAACAACAACAAAAAGTCTTTATTTAAAAAAAAAAACAGTTACATTTTAGCTACCCGCGTTTAGCAAAGGCTATTCTAGGCGGGCAGATTAAAGAAAAAGTACACGGAGAAAGTTATTATTTTTTACAATTAGAAAGTTTAGAATTGAGAGAAAATAAATGAATAGTTAAATAAATAAAATAATTGTTGTTTAATTTAACAAGAAATCAATCTTTTATTATCAAAGGCGTTTCAATATAGTCATTTTCGTTTTGTAAAATATCAAGTAGCAAATTGTGTAGTGTTTTTAAATTTTTTTTCCTAAGGAGATCTCTAGTAAGGTACTCATGTCATTCCAAAGTTTAACGCCAAATCGAGAGAGTGAATATTTCAGTTTATCCATTCTGGAGCTTTTTACATAAAATTTACCAGATAAGATAAAATATTTTGTGGTGAAAATGAATGTTGAATTCCGTTGAATGGTTGAATGTGCTGCTGGTGGTGTTATCATTCAACCTCGTTCCCAGGGTCTCTCTTCTTCCCGCCCCCTGGAGCGAGAGAAGGGGAGGAAAGAAGAGAGACCCTGGGAACGAGGTTGGTTATCATTTACTGTCCGATCTTAAATTTCTTCAGCACCGCTTCTTTTGAACTCGTTGACATGTAGAATAGAAGTTTACTTCCCATCCACAATGTCGGACGTTCCAACATTCAGCTTCTGACAAAATTTAAATTTGCGTCATGCGAGTAGTCACAGAATGTAACGTATCGTCCAAATCAAACAAAAAAATGTAAACGAAGTCCAAGCATGCGCACTATAGACTGCGGGTTCTTTTTAAAGTGTTAGTATCACTAGTAAAACATTTAAAAGAAAAAGTAGCCTTCGACCGCTACCCGTTTGTTCCTGTGTACAGTATGTTGCGCGGTATCCGACCGGTACCAGTATCCGACCAGTTAAAAAATAATTTAAATTTTTGCGACGCGCTTATTAATTTCCGGCAAACGAAATATTTCGAAAGGAAGCCGAACATTTCAGCTTTGAAATGCAAGTTTTGGCGGGCTTTTAGCTTGAGAAACACTCGCAGAAGGCGCCGTTCTGTTCAGGTGAGTGAAAGTTTCATGGCTAATATTTACGCTTTTTACCGACTGCGCAGTGAAACTATCGCTGTTCAACTAAGGGTCTGTAAAATGTGATATTTTCAAAAGAACTGTTCGATATTTGAAGTGACGATACTCAAAGTAGTCAAGTGGTCAGAACATCGATTAATTCTTCTTGGAATTTAATTTTTCTAGAATAACTAAGTCACTAAGTCTTGATTTAGTTTGATGCCGAACAAATATTAAACAAACTTGAGTGAGAAGTATAGGAAACTAAAGTTTTTGATGTCCACAGCTCCTGTGTATGGCCCTCAAAACTGAATTAATTTTGACTTAAGTTGGCTGAAAGACAAGGTGTCCTAACCCTCGGGCGTACACGCAAACGTTTTCCCCAACCGTGGTACACTGGGTGGGTTTTGTTGCAACCCCCCCTTTGGGTTTTCGCGATGTTGCAATATTTCGCAAATATTTTACATCTAATAGATAGCCCGCGATGTGCTCTAAAGATAAGGTAAATATTATTGGTTGGGGCGCTGCTGGGAATCCGTGACGTCATCCAAAATGGCCGCCAAGATGGCCGCCGTCTTGGATTTTACTAAAAATTTAAATTTATCGGGAAAATGCGGAAATTGCAAATATTGTTTGCTAGAGTTGCAAAAAAACATACAATTAAACGTTTTGATAGTTTTGGTAGCATTTTATATGTTTTTTCGCTGAAAAAAGGTGAAAAACACACATTTTTCTTCAAAAATGGGTTGACCACATGTTACTTATGACGTCATATCTCGTTACCATAGCAACCGGTTGTCGCCAAACTTTATCAAAATGCATCTCAAGGATAAATCAACAGCTACTGAAAACGGCATGTGCTAATCTTAAATGGTCTTGAAAATATCGGGGAAAAAAAACTTAAGGGGGGTGGCAGCCACCCCACCCCCCCCCCCCCCCCCCCCCCCTTGTACGTCCGAGCGCAAATACAGCTAAGAAAGGCATTTGATTCCCATCGACCCAACTGACGAATTTGTGAGTCAGTAAAGCCTTTGGAGGAAGCCCAACTGGCCGTGCCAATGCGAAAACTGTGAGATTTATATATAGAGAGGTCGAGATTACAGAACTTAAGTGCAGCAAGTAAGCTTATCAACGAAAAATAACCTCGCAATGGGCCCGTTAGGTCAGCATAAAAGCGGGCCCGAGAAACTACCTCTAGCCGACACAAAATCTAAAAGAAGTTTAACTGGACAACATGTGCCTTCACGGTTGATATAGATATCCAAGGGATGACCATGTTCACTGTGCTTGTGTCTCAAAATTGTTAGTTGAAGAGCTTGAGGATGCTGTTGCTTGTCAACTAAACGTTTCAGCTGATTAAAACTAATAAGATTATTGTTTTCCTTACTGGTAACAGTGATATATTCGTAAGAACGCATGAAGGGCTAAAGAGCACATTGCTGACATAAGCGACGACTGATAAGCTGACGCTGTTATGTACGTAAATGAACATATTTATTATTATCACATGAATTATCTGCTTTAGTATCGGCAACGTAATGAGTAGACGGACGTCGCTCATGGGAGCCAGCTTTCTATATAGCCTTTAAAGATTTGGCGAATGAGCGCTGTTTCCGTTGGATCTACAACTTCGGCTAGCTTATGCACGTAGCCTATGGCTGATATGTACTCGGCTAGTTACAGTAGCAGAGGCATAATTGCGCGAATACAAATGGGAGACAAATAGTGCTATTATTTAAAAAAGATTTTGAACCACTATGATAATCCCTAGAGTAACTCTGTTTGTTCTCTCCAAACTTCCCCTGATGTCTTTCACCGTATTGTTTTTCTATCATATGCTTTTTTTTTTTCAGCAAAGACGTATTTTTTTTCACCGGCCTATTTCCCTTTGAGGCTCCATAATTGCTATTAATCGCGCAACCTCTTTTTAAAATTGGTAATTTTTGTAGATAGCATTTTAAAAACCGTTTTGTTGCTGTTGTTCTGCTGTTTGCAGCTGCCAATAGAGCGATTTTCGTATGACCTTGAAATGGAACGTGCGTACAGAGCCAAAACAACAAATGAACGCGAAAAGTAAACATTAGATTGGTTTATCGAACAGAGTCAAACGCGCGCGGATTTTGATTGGCTTGTCGAACATGCATCGTGTTGAATACAAGAAAAAAGTAATTTTCCGCTTTTTTCCGCAACTCGAAACAACAAAATGCCGAACTGGAGAGTACGTAAATACTCATGAAGGACTTTACAACTCTGGCGTAGCCTATCCCTTGCAAAAAAGGTACCAGATTTTGGCAGACTATGCAGTAAGTGGAAGTTTTGCAGTCAGTGCACGCGAAAACCGCGTATGCTACAATACCGCTCGAACAATTTACGAAAATTCATCGCGACCGGAGATTGTCAAGCTGGAGGAAGAGGGAGACCACCAAAGAAAATGGAACCTTCGGGCTCTCCATCCTTCGGTGTAAACTCACTCCTGGTGAAATGACGAAGCACGAAAGACTACTTCCTTGGCTATTTAACGAGGAAGACCTCTGAAATAACCACACATACAAAAAAAACCATTTAATTTCCACCGACTTTCGAAAACACGCACAACACAGCACATTTGATCTTTTGTCCAAGAACTTTCTGAAAATCCTTTCAATCAATATTCTGTTTGACGTCATTCTGTTTTCGACATTCCGATTGGTTTATCGAACAAGCGCATTTGCCATATTAGGGTTGTTTACGCGGGAAACGAAACGAGGCTTTTGTTTCGATCTGTTCAATCATTGGCGGATGAAACAAATCGCAAACACCGTCTCCGAACCGTTTTTCAAGGTCATACGGAAATCGCTCTATTACTTTAATTTGTATGTGTGCGTGTGTGTGTATGTGTTTGTAAGCTAAAGGTACGTAAGGCTAAGAGTAATATAGTAACATGTAAGGAAGTAATATGACGTAATTTAGCTTTCATTTGTAAGTAGTTGCAATTTAGTTTAATAATAATAAAAAAAGAAGCAAAATAGATTGCATTCCATATATGCATCGTGCTCAACTTTGCAGTAAGCCTGCACCTCTTCGGAACCTCTAATTTCATTCGACCTGGATGAGGTGCACCTCTATTGTTTTTAGGGCTAGGGTCCGTTGTTGTGTTGTTTGTTCTATTGTTTTCTTAGCCAATCCTGTGAGGCGTTACGAAAGGTGCAGGTCTGCCCCAACTTTGCGAGGAGGCATGCTCGTCAACTGAATTCGCATTCTCTGATTGGCTAACTTGTAAAATCGTTTATTGGGTGTTCACGGTAAGGCGCGTCGCACTGTTATTTATACTTCACCTTTCTGGCTTCGTCTTTTTCGAATCTGGGCATGAACAATTTCATGCCAAAGTCGTGGCAGCCTTCGCAGATCATGTCAGCTTGAGCTTTCTCCAAATTAGTGGATGGAGCAAGACCTTGAATAAATATGAAGGAAAAAGCGCACAAAAAAGCATAACATTGTAGGTGGATAAAGTCGTACACGCCGCTACAGGATTGTGCCTATAAATCATACCGTCCAGAAGGACGTCGGACACCTCATGAGACTTATATAACGTGATAATTTTTTAAGTGTAAAAAAGAAAATCTTAAATCCCCACTCAGGATTGAACCTGTAACCTCAGCTAGGCTTAGGCTTACATAGTCCACCGTACCACTGTACCACCTAGCTTCTCGGGTTGCTTAGTCCTAAATTTAACTATATAAACTGCTACCCCTAACCTCAACTGAAAGCTAACCAGTTACTCTGTTATATGAGTCTCAATAAGGTGTCCGACGTCCTTCTGGACGGTATGATTTGGGCTTGACCCCGCTACAGGCAACAACAAGAGCCACATGAGCTACAGGCAGGCCACATGAGCCACACGAGCCACAGGAAACCCATATGAAAAAATACTTCTCTCTTACTGGTTCGTTCCCCCGGTAACGATACATGGCGAAAATACGTCGAAAAACGTTCATGAGATTTGAGCCCGCAATGACATCAGCAAAAAGCTGACAAAATCTGGATTATCTCGCTATAGATCAGATATCTTGACAAGCTGATTTATTGGGAAGGTTTGCTTGCTTTGCAGTCGTCTTATGCTGTGTTCACACAAAGGCAAAACATGTTTCAGAGTCTGATCGTGATCACGAATGAAACATGATTCACTGTAAAACGTTTTCGCATCAGGAGGCGGATTAATCTCGTACCCAGATCTCCCACGGTCAGGCGGAAGGGAGATCTGGTAAAGTACGATTTCAGTCCCGTTATCTGGGACTTCCCATCGTCCTTTGTACACCGTGTTGTATGGCCGCCTGCTCGAGATTGTGTTTTCATTTATGGTAAAGTTTTCGGCCGTTTTCGGTAAATTATGGATTTCAATGGTGCTGTTCAGAAGGTTCTTACGTCCGGGGGACAAGAAAACGTGAAACTTCAACCAAAACAAAAGAGGCACCAGAGGAGATTGCTGTTAACGAGCGGGATTGTTATTGTCTGAATATTGTTCTCCCATTGAACTGGATATGGTATTTAAATCGCTTTTAATATTTATCAACTGCTGCCTTTACTTTTGACCATCTGGGTGCTGAAAATTGAATTAAGAATATCCATTCAAATTGTGGTGTCTCCTCTCAATGCGCTTGTCTGCGTTTCAATTTGCCTGTTCGGCATGCCATGCGATTCATCCACTAAGGGACCGTTCATTATTTATGGGAGGGGGGGGGGGGGGGGGATGGGTGAGAAATTAACAAATTTTCCATTTTTTTTCATGCCCCCCCCCCCCCCTTTGTAAATCTGGATTTTTTCAGGTCCCCCCTGTTCTGTTGGGGAAGAATTTCAGTACCCCCCCCCCCCCCCCCCCCCCCCCCCCCCCCCCCCACACACTATTAATCTGATTTCTATAAAATAAAAGTTGTATTGTATGTATCCATACCGTATTTTTGTGGGGGCGCGATGATGTAGTGGCTAGCGTGTTGGTTTTCAGATCTAAAGTAGGTGAAAATTTGGGGGTGAACGTATTGCTGTCTTAATATTAAAAACTGTGCTTCTAATATCATATTTAGTTTTAAGCATATAGGTGTAAATTTGGGATATGATGGGCCTGGGGTACGATGGGAATGAGGATATGATGGGAATGCAGATATGGAGGAGACATAAACCTGTATAAACCAGACATAATCTAGTATAAACCAGACATAAAAGCAGTAAAACCATAACATGTTGTAACAGGAAATGAAAAAAAGTTTAGAATAATTTTCAGTAAATTTATTAATAAATAGTAATTTCAACTTATGGCATTTTGACTCTTGTGTGGTTTTCTTTATCGAAGCAATTCAACCACTTGGTCCACTGTGCATTTGAACAACTAGAGTTAAGACTTTAATAGTTGTTTATTACTATCACAACCAAGATTCAGCTGGGCTATATAAAGATTTATTGCAATATACAAAACCACTGCTACTGAGCAACTGAGCATCCCAGAAACCGGGAGTGGTGCACGGGGTGGGTTGACTCACTTACAAGGATGACAAGGGATGAACTGATAACTACAAGATACTACTAACAGTTCTTCAACTTAATGTCCACGTAGCAGATAAGGAAAATTCCTTTGGCTAGGGTTACAAATACTAATTAATACTTTTAATGTCAATCACTAAAACCCTCAGTTTAATACTGTTACAATCCAGTAATACTGTATGTTTAATGGTGGGTTAAAACTTTAAGTTGTCGTGTACAATTATGGAAGTACCAAATAAAGAAATTAAATTATAAATCATGCTCCTTGACTGCACCAAAATACTGTGCAAGGCTGTGCTCTTAGAAGAATCATAGAGAGCCCAAAGGCTCCCAGCCATGAAATCTGGGGTGCCCCGCTCTTATTGGTACACTGTAGTTATGTTTTTGCTTTTTTATTTAAGACATCGTCTGTTTAAAATTTCAAGACCCCCCTCCATAACAAAAAAATTTCCCCAGGACCCCCCCTTTTGCAGTGGCTAAAATTTTAGGCCCCCCCATTTTCTCACCCATCCCCCCCCCCCCCCCCCCTCCCATAAATAATGAACGGTCCCTAAGTCATAGCTAGTAGTCTTGAGTAGTCACTGGTAACTTGCAAGGCAATTACAAAATAATGCAAGCAATCACAGTAAAGCCTATACATGTATGAGCAACATATGAACTTCTGCTTTCTATTTTAAGTAGCATTCGATTGACCTTCACTGATCACACCTGGAAAGATGTTTATAGTAGAGCGGTCTTGTCCCCTCAGCTACTGCCTTTATGACACCATAATAAATTTTATCGATAATGTTCCCACATAGCAATTTTGTCCACATATAAACTTTAAAACCACATAATACACAAGTCTAAGTTTGACTTCAGGAGTAAAAAAAAAGGTCAGTATCTTGCAATGGCACAAATTGAGCTGTTTAAAATATTGTGAGTATTGTAATTCTCTATATATGTGCTAGAAGGATTATACA
This sequence comes from Dendrophyllia cribrosa, assembly GCA_024195265.1. Taxonomy (NCBI): domain Eukaryota; kingdom Metazoa; phylum Cnidaria; class Anthozoa; order Scleractinia; family Dendrophylliidae; genus Dendrophyllia; species Dendrophyllia cribrosa. Next base: position 23,199,666 of record JAJLRJ010000011.1, on the reverse strand, counting down.
CTAAAATTAAAATGTTTACAAGTGGCAAAAACCTCTAAAACAATCTTGATGTTTCATTTAATTCTGATGGCCTTTCACCAAAAAAAAGTAAAAGGGAGGTGTTAAGGACTTTAAGGGTCATTAAAAAAGAGAAACATTCTCCACTATTCTTTTTCAGTTGCATTTCCATGTTTTCAAATCTAAAAAAATCATCCAGAGCTCTTAGGGTGATCCGGGTAATACACAAGATTTTTGAGGTGACCAATAATTATTTAGGGTCATTGTGGTAGCATTATGGGTACAGTGTATATTCACACCTCCCCTTTTACTGCATGTCCATAAATACACTGAATACAGGGTTACCATCCAACAGGAGAGGAAAATAATCCAATCATTCATTACAATTTCTGAGAAAATTAAAGCAGGAAAAACAACTCTTAATGATATAATCTCTCAATATATTTTTATATATTTTTTTTAAAGGTATCAATAACTCTGAGCAGTAGTCATTTTTATTTCAAATACCCTTGGGATACCAACCACACATTTATATGGGAGTCCCCTCTCCTCCCCTGGGTGATATATGCCACTTTCACAGTAAGCCCTTCAATTACTACTGATTAAAAACTTCCCTTTAGAAGTATTCCATCACTATGACCTTTCCATGACCACAAAACAAAATTACCAAACTGTGCCTGAATAACATGAGCACAACGCTGAAACACAGTCCGAAAGTCCTTAAAACTGCTCCTTTTAAAACAACATTGCAGTGTTTTAAAGTCATTTTCAAAAACTGTGTCAATCTTAACTTGGGGGAAGCCAATTCCCTGACCTTGAGAAAAAATGGTTGCCTCTGGCTTTCCCCAATAAACCTTTTTTTTTTTTTTTTCTGAAATGGCCCTTTTAACCTCCATTATAAAAAGTAGACTGCAACATTATAGAATGTCACTGTCAGAGGTACAATTATTAAAAAAATAATTTTCAATATTAAATATTTGGACCCATTTCAAGTCATAAACTTTATTAAGACTAAAGAAGCCACACACTCTTTCTTTCCTGCAAATGTAGGGACTTTACATACATACGTGCATCAAAACATAACAGACCAGCGAACCTTGAGTCTTTAAGCCCCAATAGTGATCAGTATCAAATTTCTCCTCAAAACATTGCATGATATGATCAAGCAGACAGCTGGTCACGAGTAATAAGGAATCAATCAACGATGAAAAATCTTGACATTTCAGAAACCAAAGTCTGTACTGCTACTATGAAATATGTACATTAAGAGACCAGTAAGGAGAAATTGCATGTTGACCCTGGGGCTTACTGGTTAAAGGCGGGCCCAATTACTATATGGCCACCTTGTTAGCAGTTATTGCAGCTTCATATATGCTTTCAACTCCCCCGGCACCCTATTAAAAAGAGCCTACAAATTGAATATATTTATTGTTTAGGGGGGGGGGGGGGGCACAACTTCAAGGAAGAATACAGCAACCTAGGTATTCCACAGAAGAATTAAAGATTGTTAATATGACAGTAATAGCAACAAAGGAATACCAAACAACTATCATAAAAAGTTTGAATATGAAAGATCCCAAACAAGTTATTGCAAATCCTGACAAGACTGGGCTAACTTTTTTAATGAAGTACTGCACTCATCATAACAAGTAAATGTTGACCATTTGGAAGATATCCTTTCGCCCATAACAGACAAACTTCTCACCACCAATGTTAAAATGCCTGTCACTATTATTTACTCGTTTAATAGAACTGTGTGGCGTTGGGTTTACCTTTTTAGATCGAAAGCTTGGAGTGCATGAGTTCTATCCTTTTGGAGCTCCCCAAATTAAATCCCGCAAAACAGACTGTTCACTCAATTCCATTCCTCACAGACAGACAAAACGAGAAGAAAGAAGAACTTACAGGCCGGGGTAATTTCAGATCCAGGCCTAGTTCTTTTTTTCCCTAAGCTGTGTTTCTAATGAGTGCCTTCTGTCTATTTCAAAAGTCGATAAAATGCTTCGATGTTTTTGTTTATATATTTTACACGCATTAGCTTGTCGTAACTTCAGTCTACAACACAACTTTGGACGTTCGTCAGTTTCTTTCACCGAAACTCGGTATCTTTTAGATAATCCTCTTTAGCTGGATTGAAGTAAATACAAAATTTTCTCAGTATTGTTTCCACAGAAGTGGCATCTAGTTGGTGAAACGTTGCAAGATAATTTCTTGGAGTGTCCATGTTTACATGTTCTCATACAACCGCATCACAAGAAGAGTGAAGGAAAGAGCCAATCACAGAGCATATTAAAATGAGGCATTCGTTTTCAGTTAACCAATGAAAAATGGCGTTGTATCGAAGTTTACCAGATCTCACATTTCAGTTCAGTACAAGCACGAGTGAGATCTGGGTACGAGATTAGAGGCGGATTGAACGAATCACATTGAAACATGTTTACTCTGACTCATAAATGAAACAACTTTACCGGAGGTAGTTTTGATCTAAGCCAGAAGGAACACTTTATAGCGTAAATGGTGCCTTATTAGAAAAAAATGCATTGCCCTTTGTTCCCGAAGTTTACTCTAAACATGTTTCGGTACTGATGTGAACACAGTACTGGACGCGTAATCAAATACGACATTTGGGGGGGGGGCTCTACCTAAATGCTATTTTTCAGCCACTTAACATGGATTTAATGGGTATACAGTGTGTTGCCCAGTTTCCGGCCAGTACCAGTTTCCGGCCAAAAAAAACTTATGTCCGTTATGTTCGTCGGAGTTTTAAATTTTTGTCCACCGAAACATTCCGAAAGAAAGACGAACATTTCCGCTATACATTGGTGGTTTTGGCGCTCGTTTTGAACAAGAAACGGCCGAGGAAGGACAGGTTTTGTCCAGGTGATTAAACGTTTAGCGATTAATTTTGGTTCGTTTCACTGCACATCAAAACTACCGTAGATTATCAAATAGTTCGTTTCACAGGAAATATCTCAAGGAGCTTCATAATTTTTGGACAAATGTTAGATTAAAGATGAAAGTGATTAGGGAATCTATCATCATCAGCTAGAATAAGGCTGTTCCTGAAATTTTAGCAGTCAAACTCTCAGCGAAGATTTCGACCTAGTGTACCAGTTTCTGGCCACTAAAAGACACATTACTCAAAACCTATTTCTTTTTGAGTGAAAGAACCGAATTTTAAAATTTACTGGTCGAGAAATTAAAGATACATGTGTAAGTGTAACAAAGATTACGAATTAACAACAGCTAATGCATGTATAGCGTGACTAAAAGTATGTAAGTCATATGTATTTGTTTAAGTAGTCTGTCAACATACCGCGGAAGACACGCTTCCGGGTCACTGAGGTCATACATATTTTGAATACTGAGTAAAACGGTAGATGACAAAGCTTAATATTGAAACTTGCCTGATATTTATAACTAGGCGACCACTATTATCAAGGGGCTTAAAAGTCGGTTTACTTCGAGAGGTTTCAAGGAAAATTTATTTTAAGTCGATGGCCGGAAACTGGGCTAGCTGGCCGGAAACTGGGCAACTTACTAGTTTTGCGAAAAATGGTATAATTTCTTTAATACTTGGGGAAAGCCGCCAATCATTGAACATTTTAAAGGTAAGTACATGAACTGTCTTTGAAAGGAAATTGAGAAATTTTCCGCACAAAAACAAGAAGTTATAGCGATTACAAACTAAAGTGGCCGGAAACTGGGCAACATACTGTATCTCGTTCACCTCTCAAGCAATCCAAACTGAACTCTTCGTTCATCTCATGAATCTATGTTATGGGGTATTAATAACACGGATTAAGGCGGGACTTAACCTAAACGCCATTTTTCCGCCACTTGACGAACGTGTATCGTGTTGTATTGTACACAGTTTGTAAACTATACTTATAGGTTAGTAATGCTGCAGTGTAATGTAACGTGTAAGTTAAAGTAGTGTGATGATGTAACTTTTGTTGTAAGTTTTGGATGTTTTCAATAAAGTTAAAAAAAAAAAAAAAAAAAATTTCCGCCACTTGACATGGCTTAATTGGAAATATCTCGTTCACGTTTCAAGCAATCCAAAATCTCTATGCTCATCCCGTGAATCTATGTTGTGGGGTGTTTTGTGAATTTTTGGATGATTTTTGGGTATGTTTGGGAGGAGATAGTTTTTCTAGAAGAATTGGTAAAATTAAGAGAAATATGAAATATTGAAGATTAAGTGAAGTTTTAAAATTAGAATTTGTAGTTAATAATTAACAGACGGACACCAAATTAGTCCTCTAGCAACCTGGGGTGCTCTTGCGTGGGTATCAACTGTCTGTTGGTGTTCCAAAAATCATTTTCTTTCTTCTGATCCCTTCTTAAAATCTCTTCAAATTTCATTCAAATTTAGTAGGTTGAGTCCCGCCTTAATAGATTAACACACCAAATTAGTCCACTAGCAACCCGGGGTACTCTTGCGTCGGTATCAACTATCTGTTGGTGTTGCAACCCGGGGACGGAGGGGTACTCCCTATAATGGGCTGTACGGGGATGCTCCTCCCGAAAGGGGTACCTTTTTTAGGCTGGAGGTATATGAAAGGGTCGGGATTTCACGAGTTGAAGTATGTGAAAGGGTAGGGATTTCACGCAGAATAGGAAATGGTAGCGAAAACACGAGTTGAAGCATAAAAAAGGTAGGGAAAACTGCCATTTAAGTATTATAAAAAGGGTCTTTCAAAATATATCGAACAGACGCACGTAAAGGCTTTATGAAAGGGGTACCATTTTCAATGAAAGGTATATGACAGGGGTACCATTTTCAATGAAAGGTATATGAAAGGGGTACCTTTTCTGTCACAGTGGCGGATCCAGGGGGGGTGGATTGGGTGGCTAGCCACCCCCTTTAGACCATCGGCAGGGGTTTCATTAAGGGCCGGGCAGTCGGGCAACGGGCAAATTGACCGGCTGTGAACACAATTTTGCCCGGCTGCTTTGAACACCTAAACCTTATTTTTGCCACCAACAAGTTAAATAATTTACTAACTTGGCCTTTTTAATGTGTGTTCTAAAAAATAAAGCATATTTCAACTTAAAAAACAACGAGGTTATTGCTTATTTACCTCCCGTTGCTCCCTGTACAGAAGAAACGTGACAAACAACTGAAATCGCCCCACAATACATTGCCAGCTTAGTGCTCTGCATTATGTTCTGCTTGATGTCACTGAGTTGCAAACAAGTTCCATGTGTGTTATGGCGACCGGAAAAAGGTCAGAACGGTCGATTAAATAATATTTTTGTACTCAACTTGATAACTTGATGTCCATGACTACAGATATCTGTATTCAGTTGATTGAACAAACAAAATACAATGTTTCAAGCAACAGTAAGTGCTTCAAAATGCAGGAAAATGCATCTCCGGGAGACTAAAATTTAAAAATTTCCACGGGGGTGCATGCCCCCGGACCCTCCTAGAGGGGATGGGTCTTCAGCCCTTCCAATCATGTACCCACCTGCTCAAACTCATTGCCCTCCCGTTCAAAATCTCAATGGACCTTAATAAAATCCCTGCATCGGTTTTAACAGTTTTCTTTTTAATTGCAACAATTAAAAAAAAACAATTATAGACTTAGGCATATACCCGTAGCCACCCCCCATAAAAACCTGGATCCGCCCCTGTGTCAAAAACGGTATATGAATGGGTAAGGATTTGGACCTCGGGGAGGAGCATTCCCGTACAAAATTTTGTTGAGTACCAATCCCCCCCCCCCCCCTCTCCCCCCCGGGTGTTGCAAAAATCATTTCCTTTCCTTTATCCCTCCTTTATCCCTCTTAAAATTTCATTCAAATTCAGGTGTACGCCCGCTTAATACCCATCGAGCTGATTTAGAAGATTCACCTACGCTCGGCCCCAAGCTCCCTCGCTCACTTACTCAGCAAATTGACGCCTAAGGAAAAGGCTATAACAACACTCTATTGACATGACAACGCTAAATAACGCACTGCGCATATTCGTTACGTTGCTGCTTTCCTCGTTGAGGAAAAAATTGTGAATGAGTCGGTTTCTAAGCATAACAAAATTTTACCTTTTACCGATGAAATCAAAACGGAAATTAAATACAATATTGTAGTGGCTGTCCGAAAATACATAGACTTCCCTTAACCACGCAACACGGTGCTTAACCAATGGGTTTGTTTATGGCGCGGGAAAACCCCATAAATACTGCCACAGTCTGCGCCTGTTCCCGCGCGGTCGCCGCGTTTCGCACCGCTGACCGTTCTGCGTTATTCAGCGCTGTCCTCTCTGTTTGGTAAGCTTTGATTTATGACATACCCACTTCATTCGCTACAAATCTTCCAATAGCAAATGACTGGGCAAGCATCTTCCCATCAACTTCAAGCAAAGGTAGCTGACCAAATGGAGCTTTGCCAGCTTGAAAACAAACAATAAAAAAAAATAAAACTTATTTGTCGTAAAATTAAAATTGTTTATAATGAACCAACTCACAGCCTCGCGTGGCTTAAGGACGGTAGATCATAGGGCACCGAAGTGATGAGGTCACAGAAACTAATTTGAGAAATTATGGGATTTCATGAGATATTCAGAAAGAATATGGCGAGAAATACCCAGCATCCAAACATTTGGAACTGAAGCAAAATTTCAAGGATTAATTTGTATGGAGTCATCAGAGCATAACAGCTCCAATATCTCGTCCCCAAATTACAATGTGACATGCTGATTTTTGGCAAGCGGGCATTTTTTTGTAATTCTCTTTCCGAATATCTCATAAATATCATAATTTCACAAATTTAAATTTGACGTCACACTTTGGTACGCGAACTGCCTTGTCTAGTGCCTTTAAATTTGCGGGAATTATTTTAGAACTGGTGAAAATTGTTTAGCAAAATTGGCCGGGAAAATTTACACAGATAAAATTTTCGCGATATTTGACGAGTCACTTATAAAAACCAAGCGTACAATAAAGCTCCTAGCCTGCGTAGCGTACTCAGAAAGCTTTGCAAATGATCCCGCCAACAGTGTATATATCATGATTTAATTTGCTCTGCGAACGGCCACCAGTGCATGTCTAGGCGGTTTAAGGTTGACAGATTTGCATACCTCAGTTACATCCTATAGGTGGTTTTCATGTTACGTCATCGCCGCCATGCTGGTGGACATAAACAATAGTTCTCTCATTAGCTCCTTTTGTTCGTCCACCAGCATTTGTTCGTTTCACTATTGTTATCTATGTCTCTAGAGATTGATTGCAAACCACCTATTATGTCTATTATGGCATGTTCATTGTTAGCCTAAGTTTTATCCAGTTCAAAGTTTAGTTTGTCACTTGCTTCGATATCCTTTAATTTTCCAAACGGTGTTTCTTAAAATTTATCCTTACTTCTTCACACCTACCGGATTTCATCTCTCCCCATTCCTCAAATGTCAAACGCTTATCTTCGAATTCTACCTCAGCAACCTTGAATAGAAGGCGAATTGGCTCTCCTCTACCTCGCATATTGAAATAATAAAGCTTGTAGTGGGGCATGTTTAGCGAACAGTTTCAGCTACGAAAGAATTATCCTCGACCAACGTCAGCACAATATAAACGCACTCTAAATGAAATGTCGCACGTATGTGGCAACCGAAACAACTCAGCTGACAACTTGACCTGTAACATGGAATGCTGATTATGCTAATGACCACGTCTGTGTCTGAACTCTCCCCACACCACCCCCACACAGCGCCCAAACCTTAACAGTGTGTTTTATTAAGAATTTTCTTGCATTCCTGTTTCCCAAAACATAATATCGAATAATATGTTAAATATTCCTGTACAAACTCTTACATTTTTGCCATGACCGCTATTTATCTGATTTATCATCTTTAATAACTCACCTGTGGCAGTTATTCTCACTGCTAAAATGCCGCGCGAGACAAGCCCGCGCGGAAGGAGGATATTACCGTATTCCCAGCGTGCTTTGGGTAAAATTCAGGTGAATGACTTCCGGTGGAACCGAAGAACGCACGTATTTTAGTCAAAGTTGTACATGGATTTCCTTGCATAAATGTCAAGGCATAGAAATAACACAATACGTACCTTATTCCTCTATTAATAATGTATCAGGAAATGGTTTTCTTAAAGTGGAGTGGACCCGTTGAAAAAAATTATCGTGGTATAGTTTGACTGTTGTCGTCAATGTCTGTTTGTAGTCATCGGTAATGCTTATTTTAAATTGGTTGGATCGATTCAAAAAAGGCGAGTCAAAAGCCAAATAATACCCAATTCCGGTCATTAAAGGTATAAACTTTCTCGAAAACCTAATTGACTCCAATTGACTCAACGATTTTATCCCAAATTTTGAAGTTGAAAGTGATCTATTTCGGCGGATGTTTGTTTTTATCGGCGTTGAATTGAAAGTGACTACATCCGGCAAGCTTGAAGTGGCGCGTCGTTTGTGAGATAATTCATTTGCATTTGTGGACCGATTCGAGTTTTATTTTGGTCACAGCAAAATATAAAATGAAATGAAGCCGAATGATTAGTGCTCGTACCATAGAAAAGTCAGAAAATAACGAGAAAAGCGAAGATCGATTTTGAACTAAAAATAACATAACCGTAAACAAACACAGCAGGACAGTCGTGTGCTGAGTAGCTGTTGTTTCATATTTTCAGTTAGTGGGAATTATTTCACCGGCTCTGTTCACCAGTGTAAGGTTTAATAAGTCAAAGCAAGCAAATATACGGATATTTCTTCTAATATAAGCCGGTATTCTTTTGAAATGGCGAGACGGTTTATTGATTCCATGAATCTGTGAAGAGATTTCAAGCGTCAACTACGCGACGCTTAGCGGCCTTAAAGCAAACTGTAAACATAACCCGAAATGGAAAATATTCTGTAAAGGTGAATAGAATAAATAGGTTAACGTAGATTTCTTTTGAAAGGTTTTCCGCTACGACCAACTGACCTCCAACCTCAACGGCGTCTGTGTAAAATGAGCTGCTTGCGGGTCGCCGCCGTTTGATAATATAGTTTGTTTGCAGTGCATGCCGGGAAGATGGTAATATCCTCCTTTGCGCAGAATTTTTTCCGACTCCAGACGCCTTCTGTGAATAGAGCTTATTACCCGGTAGCCCTACAGGGATCTTGCTTGCCTATTTAAGTAATTTATTCTGTTTTTCTGCCTCTTTCGCCAAGTTACGCGGTCTGTCTCGCATTGTAGGATATTTTACCCTCCCGGCTCCCCTTCGGCGACGTTTGTTTCCCTTTCTCACTGTCTTGCGACCCTCCTCCTAAGCTAAATTTTGGCTCCCATATCTTAATTCCGCGTAGGCAGTGAGTGGTTGTTTTGCAGTGAGAATGGTTCAACCTCGTTCCCAGGGCTTTTCCCTTCGACAGAGGGGCGGTGGGAAAAGACCCTGGCATCGGCTGGTCACGTGGTGTTCTTAAATAATAATTATAACACTAATGTATGCATTCCTGTCGTTAATCCTGTATTTTTATTGGTTGATGGAATTTGCTCAAAAATTACATTAGCATTGCGATTTCTAATTTCGACCTAAAAACATCGCCATTGTGGCTCATAAACGACTCTTACCTCATGTTTTAAATGCCATTTGCTCCTTCTATATGTTTTGAACGGGTATTCTACATTTAGCCGTTTGTTCAGGAGGATTTTAATGACTGTAGAGTGTAGACTGAATTTTAAAACCTTTCAAAAGCCGCGTGCAACGGACTAGAGGTCAAGTCTGTCGGTTGTAGTTTCCCGTGGTGTCAGACTTGTAGATTTTGACCTCATTTTAGCGTCCTTTTTTGCCTGGCGGTTGTGTGTTGTTTTCGCCATTAGTTTTGGCATGTAGATTTTTATGTAGGAAAGGTTTGAATTTCTCTAACTTTTCTCTCTGAAATACCGGACATGACCGGATCTGAAATGATCTGTTGGCCGTGAATGTCTTTCCTGCTATTTATCACGCTGAGCCCAGCTATTTTAATTTTCATGATCCAAGCTTTATAGCAGAGAGAGTTGTAGCTTAATAGACCTTAATAAGCTATTTAACTTGAAGAGAGTTGAAGTTTGTCTCAGTCAAGGCTGTAATTTTAGCTTCCTATGCTTTATAGCTGCGTGGAGCTCGCTGCCGGTTTATACTAAACTAAAACCTCCGTTGTCAATTTTGGGGTAGTCTCCCATATACCGGGATCTGAAATAGTTCATCATTACTTGAAGCCAGTATCGTTCAAAGGAACAGTAGGAACAGAGGAACAGTAAGAAAAGAGAAACAGTAGGAACAGAGGAACAGAGGGACAGTAGGAACAGTAGAAACAGAGGAACAGAGGAACAGACTCAGAACAGAGGAACAGTAGGAACAGTAGAAACAGAGGAAAAGTAGGAACAGTAGAAACAGAGGAAAAGTAGGAACAGTAGAAACAGAGGAACAGAGGAACAGAGGAACAGTAGGAACAGAGGAACATAGATACAATCCAATGCAAGCTAGTAGCTGTTATTATTTATTGATTTGAACATTTAGATTAAGACATTTGCCGTATTTCAAAACAATTTCTTCTGATTATTATTGCGTTACCCCATCACAATCCAAGTGGGAAATGCGGCTAACAAACGCGAATTAACTTTAACAACTTTAACTTTAACTTAACTTTAACTAGCGGCATATTTTTGTATTTTCTATTCTTAAGATGGATTAAAGAAACTTATTATTTAAAAACGTATTATTATTAGTTGAAACCATGGTCTTGCCTGAATGAAATATCGGACAAATAGTGGCGTAAACGACTCGCCAGACTGTCAAAATTGACAACGGAGCGAGCGCCACGCATCTATAAAGCGTAGCGAAGGGAAGCTAAAATTACAGCCTTGACTGAGGTAAACTTCAACTCTCTACAAGTTGAATAGCTTATTAAGCTACAACTTTCTCTGCTATAAAGCTTGGACCAATTCATGAAAATTAAAATCCTGCAAAGACAAATCTAAAATAGCTGGGCCCAGCGTGACATAAATAGCAGGAAAGACACCCGGGGGGTTACTCAACAAAGTTTTGTACGGGGATGCTCCGCCCCGAGGTCCAAACCCTTACCCTTCATATACCGTTTTTTGACAGAAAAGGTACCCCTATCATATACCTTTCATTGAAAATGGTACCCCTTTCATATACCTTTCGTTGAAAATGGTACCCCTTTCATATAGCCTTTACGTGCGTCTGTTTGGTATATTTTGAAAGGCGCTTTTTATAATACTTAAATGGCAGTTTTCCCTACCTTTTTTATACTTCAACTCGTGTTTTCGCTACCATTTCCTATTCTTCGTGAAAACCCTACCCTTTCACATACTTCAACTCGTGAAATCCCTACCCTTTCATATACCTCCAGCCTCAAAAAGGTACCCCTTTCGGGCGGAGCATCCCCGTATAGCCCATTATAGGGAGTACCCCCCCGGGGAAAGACATTCACGGCCAACAGATCATTTCAGTCTGTCATTTCAGATCCTGTCATGTCCGGTATTTCAGAGAGAGAAGTTAGAGAAATTCAAACCTTTCCTACATAAAAATCTACATGCCAATACTATTAAATGGCGAAAACAACACAACAACCGCCAGGCAAAAAAGGACGCTGAAATGAGGTCAAAATCTACAAGCGCGACACCACGGGAACTGGACTACAACCGACAGACTTGACCTCTAGTCCGTTGCACGCGGCTTTTGAAAGGTTTTAAAATTCAGTCTGCACTCTACAGTCACTAAAATCATCCTTAACAAACGGCTAAATGTAGAATACCCGTCCAAAACATATAGAAGGAGCAAATGGCATTAAAAACATGAGGTAAGAGTCGTGCAGGCCTGCCACCCCCATATTACACTCTCGTAACTCCCATCTTGCTTTTGATTTCACATCTAATTTATTACACCCAGGTTTTTCGGGTGTCCGATGGGCACGTGACCAGCCGATGCCAGGGTTTTTTCCCGCCGCCCCTCTCTCGAAGGGAAATGCCCTGGGAACGAGGTTGAGAATGGTTTACAATGCCTTTTGCTCGTCGTACAAACTCGTGATTACACGAAGTGTTGAACGAGATCGCTTGATCATTAAGCCCGCGATATGTAATGGTCACCTGCCTTACCCATGAAGAGGATGTTGGAGGGAGGGGAGGGTTAGACTGCTAGCTGTCCCTTTTCAGTCAATCGAGCGGGCGCGCTAATCTCGGCACTCAATCGCCGATCGCGTATTTGCTCGCCCGCTTGACTATCTAGAGAGGGACTGCTAGCAGTCTAGGGGAGGGTGGGGAGTTGGACACAGGGGGGTGGGCGTCGTTGAATCAAAAACGTCTAGGACTGGATGGGAGTGTCCAGACGTTTGGTATTCACGAGTTGGCTTATAGGAGCCTTTAGTTTTTTTTATCATAACTGACGTCACCTTTTTAATAAGAACGCTAAGAATATACCTAGACGTCCTCTTATTTTCACAATAAGCTAACTAACAGAGTAAATTTACAATCCCCGGTGGGAGGGGGGGGGGGGGGTGGGGGGGGGGGGGGGGGGGGGGGGGGGTTGCTCCCGACAATTTAGGATAGGTGTGAGCCGCCAAGGTAGAAAATCTAGATTTAATACCCTTTTTAAGGCCCAAAACCAAACTTTGAAACGTGTATTCAGGCGTGTAGTACAGTTTTAACAGACCACATCTTTTTCGTTTTGCGCGTTGGGATGGATACTGCAATTTAGTGACCCTATCTCTGGGACTGGGCAATAATTATCGGGAGGGGGGGGTGTGGAAAACCAGAGGTGGGGGGGTGCATAAAGTAAAATCAAAGCATGGATAGAGGGGGCTAAAAGTAAAATAAGTCACTCAGGAGGAGGGGGGGCTTTACATTTTATTTCAAGTGTTTATAGTTCTTACTGAAAGACTTGATGATCTGTTCTGTGGCTGAACTGCAATTTCAATCTGTTGCAATACGATTATCTATTCTTCTCTATCTCTATAATATAGAGACGAATATTGTGACAAAGCGTTTCTGGCATTTTTAATTTGAATAGCCCAATTTCGATATATTAAAATTCAACTTGAAACAAAAGACATCACTGCGAGGCTTAGGGGAATGATAAAAAGGATTTATATGGTTTATTCCCCTCAGCCTCGTAGTGTTGTCTTTTGTTTCAAGTTGAATTTTAATATATCGAAATTGAGGGCTATTGTCAACAACATTTGAACAGTAGAATATAGTTATACACCAGTGCAAATATTTTGCCCTGGTGAAAATATTTTGCTCCAGTTCAAATATTTTGCACTGGTTTAAAATAAATTTGAACCAGTGCTGACAAAATTGCACCAAAATCATAATTTCACTACAACATAGATAATCGTATTGCAACAGATTGAAGATGTACCTCAACCAGCATGGTCTTAAGGTGGTCAGACACAAGGGGTCATGTAGCAGCGACATGTCGCAGCGACATGTAGCAGCGACAAAATTTTGCGTAGTACACACTGAAGGACATGTAGCAGGGAGTGTAGCGGGAACATGTAGCAGGGAAAAATCATAGCACTTGCACATCACATGAAAATGTCGCGGGGACATGTCTAAAGGACATGTTGCAGCGACACGTCCCCTCGTGTGAACTGATATTATCATAACTGTGCAACACCAATCTTAAGGACATTTTGTCCCCGCGACATGTCTCACGGAGTTCAACTTGTTGAACTTCATGGGACACGAGTTTTCTAGTACGCTCGTGGTGATCATTCTTGCATCCCACGAGAAACCCAAGCTTTGTTGAACACTGCTTCGAGGTCATGTTTGTTCCAGGTATGGATGTCCAACAAGTAAACATGTAGTATTGCTGTATATCCACGTCGGAACAAACATTACCTTGTAGCAATAACAGGTGGGTGTATATTAAGAAAATGCTGGGTATTTGTATATAAAAGGTGTGAGGGGGGGGGGGGTCATACAAAATTTCTGACTGATCAGAGGGATGGGAGGGGCAATAACTAAATTCAGTCCTTAAAAAGGGGGGTATTACCTAATATTTTCCTACTTGAAGCCCATTTTCCACCCCGCACCCCCCCCCCCCCCCCCCCCCCCCCCCCCCGCCTTCCTGATAATTATTGCACAGTCCCTAAGGAATATCTAAAGATCACAAAACCAAAAATACCAAAAAGGATACCCTATTTAAGGACTGAGCACCTCAAAAACCCTACCCTATCGGGCGGCACATACTTATATAGCGTATATTAGGGGGGCTCCCCCCCGGGTAACAATCCAACTCAGCCCAAAATGCTTGAATAGTTTACAACATTGCAGCTCGTTTTGGCATCATGTTTAAAATAACAAATTTCTTTAACAAATGAGAAATTGGTAGATATTGGTCCATTTTTAACATAGGGACCTTTAGATTTGAGAACGAGTACGACTTTCGAATTTCAAACCAGTCACATCCCGGCCAGAACTGTCGGTTTTTCCTGTTGCTGACCAGTGGATAAAAAGGCTCTAGGAATACGATTGTTGTGATAAGTGATTATCTAAAGTACGCCAACAAGGTTTGAAAAGTCGTACTTGTACTCGTACTCAATCTCGTACTCGTAGTCCGATCTAAACTTCCCTAATGTTTCAAGTGTGCTTCGACGTTAAATAAAGCATTGTATTGCATTGCATTGCATTGCATTGCATTGCATTGCATTGTACACCCCATTATTCAGCATTGATAACGGTCAGTTTTCTTGGTCCCTGCCGAAAGCCCAATTGGGTACATTTTCTCTAAAATTGTCCGCTATGCATAAAAAAGATGTTTGCAGAAAAGTCAGATAAACTATTAAAACACGTGTTCAAAGCCCGCATTATTGTCGAAGTCTTCAGAAGATTACTCAGTGATGTGAAGTAAATACAGCTGAAAATAGCTTCAAGATGTCTCTTTCCATTTGGCTGCACAAGACAACTTCTTCACCTTGCCTTCGCAAAAAGCAGCCAAAAAGCTCTTTGTTGTACCAGGGATTAGGTCTCAAAGGGTTTTCATTCAAGGAATGCCGCTTGCCTTGCCATTTAACGTTGACATTCTGTCAAGAAATGGACGGAGTTAATTTCAGAAGTTTGTCATCCTCCTGACGATATCACCATCAAAGCCAGTGGGTCACTAACTGTTTACAAGTTATTTGGAGTAACCTATCGGGATAGGAATCATTTTAAATCAGCAATGTGCCTGCCTTCACTGCTGGTACCACAGGCCGGGTGGTACGAGTATGATAGCCTGTGGGAACATCGCGGTCAAAGCCGAAGGATCTGAGGACTTCGGTACTGTGGAATCGCGAAAACGTCGCTATTCCCTTTGCATATTTCCTGTCATATGCCATTTATTTGCACTTGTAGCTGCGTAGGAATTAAAACGGTGAGTGATGTATAAAGGAACAACAAACTATAAATTACTAGGAGTGTATGTGGCCAAAATAATTGGCTAAAGCAAGCTTATTTTTTTAAATATGTTTAGCACCAGAGAAGCGGATAGCACTGTAAAAAAATGAAAAAAAAAACACGTTTCCAGGAAGGTGCTTTTGGAAAAAAATTATTGCAGAGGCGTGTAAATTTAAAAAAATTGTTTGCAGAGGAAAATTTCTCATCCCCCCCCCCCCCCCCCCCTCCAGAAAAATACACTGTAATGGTCCGTCTCTAAGAATACATTAAGCAATCATATATCTCAATGTCAGTGACTTATGATCTACATGAACACAGTTACAGCACAGTCAGATTTTTTTTATCTACACATCTCCTGGTTCTTTCTTCAAGTAACGGAACACGACATTTCTATTGTTTGTATTGCAAGAACCGATCTCGTGTATCTAATAACTGGATTGACACTCACAGAAAACCATTCTGTAATGACCACTCATTTTCTATTTTGAATCACTTCTTTCTGAGAAGAGAGAAGACATTTGTCAGTATCAATTTGTTGATCATTAGGCTGGCATAATCACCCGCTTTGCTAAGAGGAAAATGGGTCTGCACTAAGCTTGAATCTCCCCTTTCTAATTGAGGAACAATATTGTTTGTAGTAGATTCAAAGCCCTAAAGCGTGCAGATGTTGAAGACATAGAACTGAAGCTCGCGAGAAATCGTTTACGCTGGCTAGGGCATGTTTGTCGCATGGACGATAACAGACCGGTAAAGCAACTGCTGTACTGTGAGTTGGCTCTGTGATGGTTCTCGACCAGTAGGTCGACCAGTAGGTCGACCAAGGCTTCGCTTCAAAGACACTTGCAAAAGCGCTCTTAATTATATTCTTGTTCTGGATATAACCAATAAATATATTTTATTTCACTTGTTGATTCCAAGTCTCATATAGAGTTTGATCTTCAATCTTTGTTGAAAAATGTATAATTAAAATACAATACAATAAAGTACAATAGGTGCAGTTACACACACTACGGTAAATGGCATTTCCCATGGTAGATCATCCCGAGATTAGATCTCCCACGGTGCATCACACTTGGGTTTAGCATACCGTGTTAACCAGCAGTTACATGCGATTTGTGATTTGCCAAGGTAAAAAAATATCACACAATTCAGCGAATCACTTTTCCTTTGCGGGTTACGTGTTGATGTCAAACAGAGCATCATGATTGGCTCTTGTACCTTGGGCATGTTAAATGTCATGGGCGCTTTGTGTGATCTTTTCATGTATCCATGGATATTTACCACAGGAAATTTACCTTGGGAAATGTTGGTCACACTCACTAAATACAGTTTACCATGGTAAAAGTGCCCCGTGTAACCGCACCTAATAATAATAATAATAATAATAATAATATTTTATTATTATTTCATTGTTACACTGTGCAGCCAAATAACCATAATGCCACTGAAGGTAAAACATTAGCAATAATTGATTTAATTTATTTAAATCCATCATGAATTTGAACTAAAGATGAAAGTTTGGGTGAGTCATAAAGGTGACCAAGGGAATGCGAGTTACACATGTACAGTAGGCCGATTATTTATTAGAAGGGAGGCGAGAAGGGAATGGAGAAGTTTACATCTTTTCCACCTTTTCAGTCACCAAACTCCATCCATTTACCAAATCACGATATTGTCATACAAACAAATGCAGTGTTAACTTGCAATAACAGCTTAACAAAACACATGTCACAAAACGAAAAATTCATTTAAAGTGCGTATGAAATGAAATTTTCGACCCGTTTTTTATACAAAAAAATTGAAGTCCATGTTGCACTGATTCATAATTTTCCAATTTAACTTATTGTCAAGCAACGAAAAGTATTTCTTTGGACATCTAAAGCTGGTCAAAAATAAACTTCTCGTGTCCAGGGAACTGGAACTATTAAAAAAAGAAACATAGAATGCACGATCACTGCAATAAACCGTTGAGAATGGCTGGATCTGGGTTTCCAGACCTAGATCAGTATTTTTTTTTTAATAATTTAATTAAACAGTTACATGTACAAGCTTTTACATTTACATTTGCATAGAAAAAAAAAACAAGTTAAACAGGTAACAGAAAAACCTAGATCAGTATTACATGTAATACTTGAAGTGAAACAAAAAAAAACCGGCAAACTGATCCTTACGGCAGAAAAACAGAAGCAGAAGCAAAAATGCCAAAAATGTGGTGTCGCTTTCAGATGCTTCAGTATTTCTTGTAAACAAACCACTTTTTAGCTCTATTTGTGAGTTTTGATCAGTTGGAAATATCCTCCAATGATGAGTTTTGACTTATACCATGTTGACTAAGAAGGTCTGTACAACTGTTGACGTCACAAGTCCTAATTTGCATATATAGGCCATGCGCTGGTTGTCCCATATTTTTGGCTCAAATAGGCCAACTTCGAGGAAAGAAAAAATATAGGTTGCGCGCTTGACCATAACTTAAATTGGAAAATTATGAATCAGTGGAACATGGACTTCAATTTTTTAGTATAAAAAACGGGTCGAAAATTTCATTTCATAGGCACTTTAGGAACACTTTTCAATTGAGTGTTGTAAAACCAAAACCAAAGTGATCACTCTGGCCAATCACAACAGACGCAGACAATCCAATGAACCAATCAAAACTCGAAGCAAATACATGTAGCCATCATCAAGTACGGGATGTAATGCACACAAGCAAGTCACAATTGTTTTTTTTTACCCAATCACAAAGCTTACATGTAGCAATGCAAAACCAAAGCAATAATCATTATTGCAAAATTGCTTTTGACACTCAATTGAAAACCATTCTAAAAACCACAAGATTACAAGGTTTCACATGAATCTATGCTCACTGCTGTTTTTGTATTTCTTTACCAATGTACATGTACGACAATAATCACTCCATACATGTAGCAGTTTACGCCTTTGCACATTTCCTTTTGGTTAAAAGCTGTCCATAGCCAGTTAATTTCTTCAGTGCTTCATACGTAGAATTGATAATACCCCAGGACACTAACGCCCTTGTGTAGTTCAGCGACACTCCATAGAACAGAGGTCGTATTCTTCTACCACGCTCTCGAAAGACAACGGTAAATGCTTTAAAAACACTGGTATATTCTCCCCCTAGTTGTTTTTGCATCTGGCTTTTAACAACGTTAATTGGGAAGAAAAAAGTACTAAGGCAGGCACCTAGCACGGCACCGCTAACAAAGTCATTGGCTGCATTCCCAATGCTCGTCTTCGCTTCTGGAAGCACAGATTTTAGTGGGCCCCTCAAGCCAAAGAAAAGCACATTAGAAGGCCCATTCCTCAATAATATTGGCATTAGTCCTCGGTAGTATTCACAGAATCCAAATTCCTTTCCTATTACTCTAAAAGCATGAAAGGTATTTTTGAACCTGTCATTGTGGTTACGATGAGACATTATAGTTTGTACTCGTTCAAATGGCGTCAAAGATGCTTCCAAACTTCCAGCTAACATAGCAGCAGCCGCATTCGTCGTGACAGAAGATGAATTAGTGAAGGTCCTCGAAAGCACTCTTTGAAACTTGTGATAGGAACCAAACATAATCGCTAAAGAAGTGCCTTTCTGCATCAACGGAGGGACAACGCCGCGATAAAGGTTAGATACTCCTTCTCTTAAGACCTGTCTAAGCGCCTTACGAAATTTCAACCCTTCGACTTGCTGCCGAAACATCACTTTGTAGGCGGGGAATGTTACCAGGATATTCACAACTGCAGCCCCAGCACCACATGCAAAATCAGGCCAATCTCGCTCATCGTCTTGTTTAGAATCAGACAAAGACTGTGTGGAGTTTAAAACCATAGTTAAACGATTAAGTTTGCTGGAATTTGTGCCGGTTAATCGGCCATTTCGGCCGCCATATTGGTTTCTCGCCTGTCAACTAATCCCATGGTGCATTGCTGTAGTGTTTTGACGTCATGACAACAGTTTTTCAGTAAAACAATATGGCGGCCTGACAAAGTTGAATATGTGATAGTTTTGTGCGATTTTTGACAAGCAATATGATATATGATACATAAAAGGTCGATTTTGAAGTTTGAAGTGATTTCTACGTTATGTCTGGTGTATTAGGCTCGCCAGGTCAGCTGATAACGAGCTTAGATGAAGATGGTCTTCAGGAGTTGTATACTTGGATTGACGAAATCAATTTGTCTCGACCCAAGCGAAACATTTGGAGGGATTTCAGCGATGGAGGTAAATAAATGCTTTTAGTTTTCTTCTAGATCGTGCAGAAATCACGTAAGAACTACTGACAAGTAGTAATATCGAGTTGTAACCGTCAAAATGTGGAAACTTTAAATTATTATCGATTATACATGTAAACATATGAAATATTAAGGATCTTGTAGACCTCAATCAAAACCTTGTCAGTAAATTGTCATGGTAGATTATTTCTGGGGAGGCTGATTCTGAGTTTTCTCAAATTTCAGTTGCTATATAAACCTTTCTTAAAGCAATCGAGATACATTTATTAAGAACAGAATGATTTATTTACATCAGCCATGTACCTGTGCACGTGATTATTATTTAGTTATGTACACTGTACATTTCAACAACACAAATGTTGAGAATTTAATATAAAGATATTTACCAGTGTAGGATTAATATCTCTACCAATCTGATGACCATATGCCACTAAAGAGCAAAATATAATAGTTTGACATTAGCCCCTGTCTAACAAGGCACATTATTGCAAGTTAGAGCTTTCGTCAGGTCAAAATCACTAAATGAACCAATATGCTTTTTTGTCCAAATTTATAGGCAGTTGTGGAATAGTTATGCTAATTTATGCTAACTAAATGCAAAATTATGGTTTTTTTTTTTTTGGAAAAGTTATTTAAAGCCCTTTCATATGAGATATACATGTAGCTTTCCACACAATAGACCCTTCCACGGTTTTTGGTGCCATCTTGGTTGGGGGTCAAACATAGCTACATTTATAGTAAATGTATGGGATTTTTGCCGACTTTGAACCTCCGTAACTCCACTCCACACCGGCAGACTTCCAAAATTTAAAGGTATTTTTCTGCATCTTATCTAATGTTTTTAAACTGATCGAAATTTAGATCATTACAAAATGCTACAATGTTTGTGAAAACTGAATTAGAAAATAATCTTCTCATGTCACTTGTAATTTTGTGGCAAATTTGCAGTTTTGATTACAAGGGTTTGTGTGAAGTTTTAAAATTTTGTTTGCGGTCGTAATAATTTGGTTTTGTTCCATATATTTAACAAAAAGAATCTCATGAAAAATACCTTTTAAAAGATGTATTCTTAGTCAGGATTGGAAAAATTTGAACAGAGTTACAGATGCTCAACATTATTTTATAATGAACACAATCCAGAAGCCCATACGTAAAATTTACCCCAATGTAACAAATAAAAGACATCGCGTGACTGAAGTTTAATGCAAAACAGATCAGCAGAAATTGAATTCGTTTTAAAATTTGATTACCCATTCCGTTGTGAAAGACTGTGTGCAATAGAAACAAGCGAAACTTGTACAGTATTTTTAGTGCGGTATTACCAATACCATATTACCAAATATACTGTAGTAAATTACATGATACAGTTGTACATGAATTACATTTATAAATCGAATGCTGAGTGATGCAACGTACAGTGTAACACTGTTTATTTTTAAAGCAAGTTACATGTACAGTGTAATTATTAACCAAACCCGGATAAACAAAGTTTTTGGTCGCTAAACCACAAATGTGTTATATCAGGTTTTCATTTACAAACCCCCATTATATAAACAAACACATTTCCCTGTCCCTACAGTTAACATCCTGATGGCACTTAATTTTATATCGGGGTTTCATTGTAGTACATGTAGGTTATCACTACAGCTTCACGGCGTATTTTTGAGTATTTGATCACAGTTACAGCAGTGTGTATTGTAATGTTGTGGTAATGGTGGTTATAGACCCTATTCAGAAAAGGCGGCCGATTTATTTATTCTTTTATATTCATGCTAATCAGCACAACTAGCCTCATTTTAGAGCAAAAATTCTTTTTAATTTTGCACATGCTAACAAAGCTAATTGGGCTGATTAGCATGAATATAAAAGAATGATAAACCGGCCACCATTTATGAATAGGGTCTATTCAGTCGTGTATTAAAGTGGTTAGCAGTCATCAGACTTTCAACGTGAAGGTTGGTGGTTCAAATCTTGATCTCTACTCAGGGTTGTCAGAAAAGTTTCAAGTAGACAACTGACTTTGGAAAATAACCCAATATTTTTTTAAGAAATACCATTTTGAACTTTAAACAGGGCCTCTGATATTACGCGATTGTGCGGTTTCGCATAATCGGCCTCAAATCGCATCTGATCGCATAATTCACGAAAAATTGCATAATTTGTAAAAAATCACACAAAATCGCATAATGTGAACAAACCACACGATACACTATCGCTTTAGCTAAGAAACTTCCATTTTTTTATCGCGTAATATCAGAGGCCCTGTCTAAAGAATTGCCAAGCAAAGTAGCTGGTAAGTGTTTTGTTTTTGTTTTTTGCCGGGAGCCGAGCCTTTTGACAACCCTGTCTTATCTACTACATATATAGGCGAGTCTTTGCTGGCGTCATTATTTACATTGTGTCATCATGCTAAAATTGACTTAAAAAGTTTAAAGAACCTGTAAAACTTAGTAATTTAGAGATTATTTTAACAATACTGAACAATAATTTTGACTACTTACACATGTAATTCTCAAAGCCTTGGTCTTATAAGTTATTGTATGATAATAATGATACATGTACTGTTTGGTTTTGCAGTTCTTGTAGCAGAAATTGTTGCACACTTCCTTCCCAAAATGGTGGAAATCCATAACTATTCATCAGCAAGTTCGCAGGCCCAGAAGTTGACAAACTGGGACACACTGAATAGTAAGTTTAGTGATTCCGTAGAGTTCCAAAATTAACGACCCCTGAAAGCAATGGCTACCTAAAAATAACGCCATTTCTAGTAATTCTCAAACGTAACGCCCCACCCGAAAGTAACAGCAGTCCCCCTAAAATAATGGTTCAGTCAAAAATACCATACTGAGGTGTAACCTCTCCTGCAGATGGCATAGCCGCTTACTGTTTTACTGTATAATAATGCCCAGAAATGTTGAATAATCAACGAGAAAGAGAGAATTAAAATGTCACATTATTCCTATTCTGTGGTTGTGTTTATCATCATTTTTTTTAAATTACTCGCATATTATTTTCTTATCAAAGAAAGTGACGTGGAAAGAAATTGAGGTACATGATTGTATTATATAATACATGTATGCCAACCGTTGTTACCATTGTTCATGACTATTAATAGGAACTGTGTACATTTTCTGTTATTGTTCATTAAAGTGCTTTTTCATGCTCGTTTGTTTTTGTCAAAAAAGAAATAAGTACCGGCCCCCTCTCCAATATTTAGTGCCATCCCTTGAGCTACCAAAAGTAAATTATTAAGTGCCCTGGGTGCTACATGTATATCAAATAATTACGGTAATATATATGAAGCCATAGGGTAAGGTGCGGGTCTTGAGGGAAAAAATTGCCCAATGACAGATAGTTTACATGTATGTGTACCTAATTGTTAATATACATGTATTGCTGCGATATCTTTCAGGAAAGGTTTTCTCCAAGCTTAGCTATAATGTGCCAAAATCAACTGTTAAGGATGTGGCTGAATGCAAGCCTGGAGTCATAGAAGTTCTGTTGGCAAATCTCAGGATGAAAGTGAGCATTTTTTACTCACCGTCTGTAACCTTTTTTTACTCCCCAGTAGAGGTGCGATGGTTTAGTGGTTATCACATTGAACTTTCGATCTGAATGTTGGTAATTAGAGTGGCCTCTGCCATTGTGTTGTTCCCTTTACTTTACTTTACTTTACTTTACTTTACTTTACTTTGTTCCGCAATGCCTCCCTTCACCCAGGTGTACATGTATAAATGGGTAGCGGTAACATCCCTGGTGAAAATCCTCACAGGATCTTCAGGGATCTTTGAAGATCTTCAAAGTCCTGTCAGAGATCCTTAAAGATAAAGATCTTTAATGATCCTCACTGGATCTTTGAAAGATCCTCAAAGATTCTTCATCTGCAATTTATTGTAGAATTTTCTTACAAAGATCCCCAAGGAATTGATGAAGATCTTGAAAGGATCCTAGCAAAATATCCTTGCGAGGATCTTTGCAAGGATCCTTTAAGATCCTCAAGAATTTATAAGGATCTTTCAAGGATCTTAATAAGATCCTTTGAAGGATCTTGCAAAGATCTTTGATCTTTGATCTTTGAAGATCTTTGAAGATCTTTGCCAAGAATTTAAAGGATCCTTGAAGATCTTGGCAAGATTATTGAGGATCTTACAGGAATTTAAAAGATCTTTATTAAGATCCTCAGTAAGATCCTCGCAGATCCTCTTGCAGATCTTTAAGGATCCTTAAAGATCCTTCAAAGATTCTCACCAGGGATGTATGGAGATAACTCTGCAATGGACTAGTTAGCATCCCATCCAGGGGGGAGTAGCATTACTCCTAGTTGCTTCATATGACAGAAACTGGGTTGTCACTCCCGATCCGGCCGTCTTGGCGGCCTCCCGTGGCTCGTGTGCTGCTTTACATGTACCTGTCCTTACCTTTTTACTCCCCTAACTTTTTAACCCAAAAAATTACCAAAATGTCATTATGAAAAATAAAGCCCAAAAAGTGGCAGCACAATAATTTGATTCTGCAGCACAATTATTTGATTCTGGTGATTTAAGAGTTTAACATTGCTGATCACAATTATTAAACTAGCAGTAATCTGAAAGATTATGAAGACGCGTTCAAAGGTTTCCGGCGGAAGTGAGCAATAGGGGCAACCATTTGGCATTCGGACCCTCATTTCAATTTTTTCTGCATGCAATGCACAAGGTAACCAACACTACTAATAATGGTTTTAGTTGTTTCAGGTGTTATAACAATGCTACTGCTTAGTCAATCCCTGCAGGTTTTCATTCATTTAAGTTGGGATCATGGTCTCCTATCTTAAACTGACGCATAAGTTATTGTTGTTCGACTATGCCCTGCTCTTTATTTTAGATTGAGAAGTACATCGCTAAGAAGAAGGCTGATAGTTTGCGGAATAAACAGCAAGTGTATGACGAGTTCTCTCCCAACGGACCAATCAATGATCATGAACCATATATGTATGATGATGGACAGGCGTATCTGGGTAAAGCCAAGTTTAATTTTGTGAAATATGAATTGATAAGCTGGCTTTCATTCTTGTCACTTGAGAGGGGCGGAGGGAACAGGCATATCGTTGTACTGTAATACATTATGCTGTATTGTGCCATTCTAGAATGTATTGTTTAACTATTGTTATGGTCATAATTATAACAATACAATGCTATGCATAAATTTGTCGGAGTATTGGACAACCCTCTTTCCTTTTCCCAAGTCTTATTCTCTGATGGCTCCCAAGGTGCAAATTATGTTACACAATACTTTAAAATGTTTCCTATTTCCCCAGTGCTTCCCGCTGTCTCAGAATGCCATTTTCTCCTGAATTCTTATCCTCATGAATTCCTATCCTTTTTCTCCTTTTTAACTTGTGAAATTATGCACGGTCCATTTTGAATTATTTTGTGAATACTCGGAGCATTGAATGCATGTATATCAGTGGGACAAAATTTCGCTCAATCAGTTGATTGGCTGTTGACATTGAGCCTGCGACATGAAATGATCACCTGACTAACCCATGGGGATGTCATTGGAGGGAGGGAAGGGGAGGGGGAAATATTGGTGAACTTTGAGTCTGCTATGTGTATTATGGTTACCTGACCAATACCCATGGGGACGGCATTAACGGGAAGGGAGGTTGGAGAGTTGTATGCAGGGGTTGGGGGGGGGGGGGGGGGGGGGGGGAGGGGTCCAACCAGTGAAATGCTTAGTATTATGTAAAAAAGATTAATAGGCAGTGGCAGCCCCCCCCCCCCCCCCCCCCCCCCCCCCCCCCCCCCACCATACTCTCATTATGCCAAAAAAGTAAGTCCCAAATAGGCAAAAAAAAAAATATATATATATATATATATATTTTAGTCGCTAAAATGTTGTGGTTCAAGTTTTGTTTTGGTTTCAAAGTTTTCAAACCAGTTTGATTTTTATTTTCCTTTGCTTCAGTTCAAAATACTGTACATGTACATGTATGACTGTCACAGTGATCTGAGACAAAGGAAAATGAAAATGATACTGCAGGGATGGAAAAGGGATGCAAATTCCCTTTGGGCAAGTGCAAATTGTACATTTTTTTGGTGCAGTTCTGAAAGTCACTCGCCCAAGTGGCGAGTGCTGTCAAAATTTAGTTTCCAACCCTAAACTGGTTTGAACATTTTTAAACCAAGCAAAAATTGAAACCACAAAATTTGCCCGGAGCCACCCTTTTTTACCTTTAATGACTAGTTATCCCTCCCCCACCTCCGTGGGCTCTTCCCCAACTTTGCATAAAGAAGCATGCAACGCTTCAGTGATTTCATTGTTCAGGAAAACAAAAGGTTTCTTTTGTTTCTCATTCAACAAAACATCTCAAAAAGCGCCACCGAGTTTTCTGCATACGTTTTATCTCGAAAACGAAGCGCAAAACAGCCCCAAAAAAATACAGGACAATGTTAACCACATCAAAACATTTAGCCTGTATGCATAAAATCGGCAATTTTTGAACAATTTCAGTATTTTGGGACCCAAATTTATCAGTCACGCCCTTTTTCCACCGGACACTTCAATTATTTATTTTTGATGATTTAATGTAGGTCCAGAGAATAACTATGGTTATGCGTTTAACACTGGTTATGGACAACAACCCATTCCCTTGAGTGATGTGAGTATGTCTTTATATTTAAAAGTTCTTTATTTTGCACTCATGCTGGTCAATTATTTTGCACCATTTATAAATTAAGTTAGAAGGTTGTCAGTGGTTAGACCATCATCGCCAGATTCAAAGACCAAATAACTTTATCCAGTTGGTAAACTGTGTTCAGTTATGAATTAACCCTTTCACTCCTGGAGTCAATAATGGAGACATGTTGTGCAGTTCTAACTTTTGAGTATGTGGATAAAATCCTACGGTGGTTACTGGCGTCGGAGTCGAAGGCGTAGTTGGAGTCGTAAGAGCGCTTGCGACCTAGTGAAAATCGAAAATCGGAGTCGTGAGCGAAGTCATAAGCTCGACGAAATCGGAGTCGGAAGAATCAGAACGGTTCCATTTTCTTCCAATTCCTCCGCTTATGACTCCGTAATCTTCCGATACCGTCGGTTTAATTTTTTCTGCGCTTCTGATTACGATTACGACTCCGACTCTGTCGTTAGTGAAAACCAGCCTTAATAAACTTCACTAACGCGTTTGCGTGGAAAGGCAAACGCAAACGCGTTATGACGGGTTGAGTTGTAAACGCAAACTAATTTACTCCGCATGGTCAACGCGTTTGATGGTTTGCTCATCTACAGTATGAGTAATACTGTAGTATCTACTGCAGACAAGAACTAAGTATATTTTTTTACCAGCAGGTATCGGGTCCTCATGGTTCAATCCCATACCAATCGCATCCACCAGACAAGCAAAGCGGCGACAGTCCTCGAGGTGCTAATGCTCGGCATAAGAGTAAAGACGGAAAGGGCGGCGCTTATGCTGGTCCACTTGGTGAAAAAACAAAACTCGCCCCTGTTCATCAGGGAAAAGGGTAAGTTTAGTACTCACTGGGTTTGATTTTGGTGGGGTTGCATTTCCAATTTCAGAGCAATTGTCAAAAATGATACCGCATCTGTGGTTGGGATTGAATCCTAGACTTTTGTAACACGGCGAGACAAGCATTTCTCGTGCAAGCCCGAGACTTCAAATTCTTTTTAATTTTGAAATGCAAGGACTGAGACCGAGATTTTGAAATGGCTTTAAGTGCATTTACACGAGGCAATTTTTTTACTACAACTTATTGCAATGCAACGCTGTCGAGAGCACTCACACTCACTCACTCAGCCGGCTGCCTTGAATTTGGCCACGATCTTTCGTCATTGCTTATTGTCTTTGGCAGCCCTTCTGATTTCATGTGGCCGAGCAGGGGATGCTCACTGTTTATCACCTTGTTGAGAGCATTGCGAGGAAAGTTGCATGGGGCTGTCGGGCGCTCGCAAGGAAAGCGATAGGGCTGTTAATGTTGTTCAAATGATAGCAGGAGCTTGAGGAAGAACTTTACATGGAAAAGAAGAGGCAACGGACAACTTGGCCGGGGTGACATCGTGTTGTGTGAGACAACACGATAACACAATATTTCATTGCGAGACAAGTTGCAAAGAGGGGGTATTACATGAGCAGAGCAATTTTATCCTCAACTTGTCCTGCAACAGTTCCCGTCAGGGTTGTGTTGCAAGTTGCAGGGAAAAGTTGCCTCATGTTAGTCAGTGCCTTTAGCGAAAAAATGAAGACTCCAAAACACGGAGAACTGTAAAAAAAAAAACCCAAGAGTGCGAGATCCGTGAAATTTGACTACAACTTTGCGAGACCTATAATTTTTGAAATACCATATGCCATCCCTTAAACATGGGTGTTGTTCATAGAGAGGTGGCCTGGCCTGGTGTCATGTAAGCTACAAGTTTTACAAAAACTACAAAACCGTGCTGCACGAGTAATAACTTCGTCAAACAATGACGTAGATGTTTATTCCTTGTTTCACAAACTCAACTGAAAAGACTTGTATTCTCAACGTCAAATTCAGAACGTCTTAATAATCTTAAGTCTTTAAACGGTCTGGTACCTGAATATCTCACATGTAAATTTATAAAACGAAATGAATCAAACTATTCTTTGAGGAACTCGGTAAACAAACTTGTTGTCCCCTTTCCAAGAACTAACTACATGAAAAATAGTTTTAGTTACAGCGGGGCAACCGTTTGGAACAGCTTACCCTGTAACATTAGAGAGTGTTATTCATTACGTGAATTTAAACGCCTTCTCTGCTATAATTTTTAAACACGGCATTCATGGAAATCAGGTTTTTGCGTGGCTTATTGTTGTAAGTTAATATTTAATGTTAAGATTAGGATTTCAAGGTTTAGTACGTTAGTTATTGTATAGGAATTTTTATACCTAATGATTAAAGATAGGTATGTAGCACGGGATGGGTATGGTTTTTGAGCTAGGGTGGGTATTGTGATCCTTGGAGGGGGTTCCTTTAAATTGTTTTAGCGAAACTATTACAGTACTTAATTGCTCGGGGCAGTACGCAGCTCTTGTAAAATTCATTAATAATTCATAAGGGTACTAACAAATAGAAACGAGCCATTCCAATCACATGATTAACCCTGAATACCAGATACAATCTTGATACAACTCACGAGTGGTTGTATCTAATTTACATTCCAGATACAACGCACTAGTGGTTGTATCTAATTTACATGTGAATGTGAATTTCACAACTTGTTTACTACATTCGCGTCCCTGTTGTATCGGCACTATACATTTACTCGGCTGCGCCTCGTGATTGTATAGGCTGATACAACACTCCCGCTCATGTAGTAAACATTACTTCATGATCTTCTCTGATTTGCTGGGAAAACAATAAAACAAACAACACAACGATGGACCCTAGCCCTGAAAACAATAGAGCTGCGTGATACCCAGGTCCAATGAAATTAGAGGTTGTTAAGAGCTACGTGGTATCTGACTTGCTCAGCTAAATGAAAAAGATGTGGTTATGATGGTGTATTATTAAACTAGGCTTAGTCTAGTATGCCAAACTTGTCATGAACAGAAACGAAATAGAAACAACCTGTTCACACAATTCTGAGTTATCGTTTTTCTCTTAAATACAGTATAGGGTGCCATTTTTCGGTTTTGGGCCTTAAAAGGGGTATCAATTATCTACCCTTAAATAGGGTCCGGGTTTAAGAACGTTCGCGGCACACACCTATTCTAAATTGACGGCAGTACCCCCCGCCTCAAGAATTTATTCAGTAACTAAATTTCTCAAATTTATTGCGTTCGCGCAATCCTAATCTTGTGTTGGACGTCCTGTGTAGTAGCCAGATTGAATTCGATGCCACTTTAGCTCTCTCCCCCCCCCCCCCCCCCCCCCCCCCCCCCGTTCTTTTCAGGGGCAAACCGGGCGGGAACTAGTATTGAATTTGGCCTCGCGAACGCATTTTCCTAGTGGTTAATTACTACCAGTTAAACAACAAAGTTTGTTAGTGGTTTGCTCCTTATAGTCAATAGCTTGACAGAAGTAATTGAAATGAAAATGAGAAAGATAAAATGTTCATCACGTCACGGGCGCGGGACAAAGCAAAAAATCTGAGTCTACGACATGATTTGAACCTATGACCTTCCTCTCATCCGTCGAATGCTCAAACCACTGGTAAAAGGCCTAACTCGCCACGATTCTCTCGTAGCTCAGTGGTAAAAGCATCAGACCGGTGTGCGGAGTTGAAGGGCTCCCGGCAATAACGCCGTAAGTACGTTTTTTGGAAAATTTTCACTGAAATCTTGGATTTTTAGCCTCAAAAGGGACTCACTTGCCAAAATTATGACTGGATCATGTAAATATGACTGAAAGGATTTAATCCAGGTCAACAAATCTTCTATCTTCGAACAGAATATTTTTTTTCTAAAGATACATAGGGTGTCCTGGGAGCCATAGGGTGTCGTAGGGGCCCAAAACATTTTCTCAAAGATGTGGATTTTCTTGCCCATTGTGGATCTGTTTTAAGTACTTTAACAATAATAATTCATTAATTTGACAAAACTGTGCTTTTAAAGGCCTAAAACATACAATTTAGGTGAAGGTTACCAAAAACATACTTAGGATATTCTTGCCGGGAGCCCTTCAATTCCTGTCAGGGACTCAGAGTTTTTCTCTTTGTCCCGCGCAAGTAACATGGTGAACATTGCGTCTTTCTCATTACATTTGATTACATCTTTATCAAAATGTTTATGTTGATTGCTTATCTGTAGAAAAGTGCCGCGATCTCAGTCCTACCAAGACGTAAACGGTACAACCGTAGATTCTCAGCATCCAAGGTTGCTGCTGGAGGAAAAAGAACAAGCTCTGCTTGCCTCCCAAGAAACTGTTCAGGCGAGTTAACTTTCCAGTCTAAATACCAAATGTTAATTCTCTACATACATGCAGTATACTGCTCAGTAGCCTTCATTTGAATGGTCACGCTTTAGGATTTCATCCACATACTTAAAAGTTAGAATCACCTTGTACAGCATAATAAATAGTGCCACAGGAAAGTACTGCTCAATAGCTTTCATTTGAATGGTCACACTTTAGGATTTCATCCACAGACTCAAAAGTTAGAATCACCTTTTATTTCGTATTTATTGAGATTTCTATTGAAATTTGGCGTGTGAAAACCCCGTTCGGTGTTCGCAGCCAATCAGAATAGCGAAACGACTTTCTCACACGTGAAAAAAGCGTTTCGTCCAATCGCAAATCTCAGAATCCAGTATGTATAAAATAAACAAATTACAGCATGGGCACTCGCAAAGCCTTGCTCGTTCGATTTCTGATACGAACCAACTCGTGCGTAAATACCGTATGCCTGCACTGCCCATGAAGTAATCTATATGAAATGAACTGCTTACATAGTTGCTTTCATTTGCCAGTGGTCACACTTCAGGATTTCATCCACAGACTCAAACGTTAGAACCACCTTGTACAGCATAATAAACAGCACCACTGGAAAGTACTGCTCAATAGCTTTCATTTGAATGGTCACACTTTAGGATTTCATCCACAGACTCAAAAGTTAGAACCGCCTTGTACAGCATAATAAACAGTACCACAGGAAAGTACTGCTCAGTAGCTTTCATTTGCCAATGGTCACACTTTAGGATTTCATCCACAGACTCAAAAGTTAGAATCGCCTTGTACAGAATAATAAACAGTACCACTGGAAAGTACTGCTCAGTAGCTGTCATTTGAATGGTCACGCTTTAGGATTTCATCCACAGACTCAAAAGTTAGAGCCACCTTGTACAGCATAATAAACAGTACCACAGGAAAGTACTGCTCAGTAGCTTTCATTTGAATGGTCACACTTAAGGATTTCATTCACACACGCAAAAGTTAGAACCACGTTGTACAGCATAATAAACAGTACCATAGGAAAGTACTGCTCAGTAGCTTTCATTTGAATGGTCACACTTTAGGATTTCATCCACAGACTCAAAAGTTAGAACCACCTTGTACAGGATAACAGTGCTGGAAATTGAAATAACAGTCGGTCATCGGACATTGTCCGACCAAAATCCGAAAATGTCCGACCAATTTTTAATTATGCTCGGACATGGTGACCGAGCACAAAAATTACTGAGCTTTGGCCTTGAATGTCTTGTTAACTCGTCGCATTTGATTCCAAAAACATTACAATAAGAATTTACGCTGTTTGTACGATTTATTTTGCTGTAAACGGCTCTCTTGATTCGAGAAAATTCAGAAATGGCCGTGTCATTTGAAATCACCCAACAATGCATTGCAAAACTTCTTATAGCACGTCGTGTATGCTTACCGATTGTGTCTCAGGAAAAATCCAAAATGGCGGAAATCCGACCAATTTTCTAAAGGGCGGTTTGAAAAGATACATGTCCTTCTAAGCAAGAAAAATTATTTCCAGCACTGGGATAATAAACAGCACCACAGGAAAGTACTGCTCAGTAGCTTTCATTTGCCAGTGGTCACACTTTAGAATTTCATCCAAATTTACGAGCTGCTTTCTTCTTTCCGAAAATCTGACCCTATTTTGTCCTCAAATCGACATTATTAACCCTCTGAAAACAAAGGGCGTTACATTTTCTGATGTTACGAAAGTTTGAGGCGACATTAATTTTTTAAGATATCTGAGACCTTCCAAATAGCTTTCCTTCGATACGATTGGTTGGGTGCGCCTGATCTTGCCAAAGTTTCATCTTCAACTTCAACTTTATTACGTCAGTAAAGCCAATAGGCATCACACTAACTGTAAAACTATGTATACAAGTAGTATTTAAAATATGAGCGGGAGAATCTGTATGGGCGTTTACAATGGCGAGCCGAAGGCGAGCCATTGTAAACGCCCATACAGATCGGACGCGAATATTTTATCGTAGTTATGAAATGAAACAATGAGTAGAGATCTGTATGAAAAAATAATGAATACTAATTAGCTGAGCAGGTGTTTGTATCAAAAGTTAATTCTAACTCAGTTGATTTGTATTGGGGTTTACAGAGGTGTACATTAACCTCAAATACCACCTATTGATTTGTCATAACTGTTATGAATTATTAATGAATTGTATAATATATAATAAAATACGATTAAGATATGTACAATTGTGGATAAAAAATAAATAACTATAAATTAATGTGGACAATTATACCACAGTTACGCATTAGTAAATATAACTGTTTACGCGATGAAAAATATGTCAAGATTTTGTACAATTGTTTCGTTTACCTAAAAAATTGAATTATTCAGTCAACCCTAAAATGCACGTTAAACCATGGCAGTGAAAGTATTTATTTGTATTCAGACTGGGTAATTTCGCCCCCAAGCCTCGCTTTCGTAGTGTAAACCTATGACAATCTCATCAATGTATTCTCAAAGGACCAAAGTTGAAAAGAATACCCACTCAAAAACAATGTGAACTTGTCAAAGGTCTGCAGGGAGTTTCGTACAAACGAGGTTGAGCTATGTCAACGATAGTTTATGCAAAATTTGGGGGGCAAACAAAGTGTATTATGGGCAATTCGAAAATAGAAAATTGTATTACAGTCAGAGCGGTCTTCAATTGAGTGTCGGAGTTACGTCGTGGTTGCTTTGGTTTTCCATTGCTTCGCGTTGTGATTGGCTAAAAAAATCTCGCGCCACTTTATCAACCAATCAGAAGTAAAACCAAGACCAATCGCGACTTACCGCCAATAGTTTTCCCGCGCTTGGAGCCGACTACATGTATTTGCTTCGAGTTCTGATTGGTTCATTGGATAGCCTGCGTCTGTTCTGATTGGTTCATTGGCTTGCCTGCGTCTGTTGTGATTGGCCAGAGTAATTACTTTGGTTTCGTTTTACGACACTCATTTGAAGACAGCTCTACGTAAAGTTCCGAAAATAGCGACCCTC
Source organism: Dendrophyllia cribrosa (assembly GCA_024195265.1). Taxonomy (NCBI): domain Eukaryota; kingdom Metazoa; phylum Cnidaria; class Anthozoa; order Scleractinia; family Dendrophylliidae; genus Dendrophyllia; species Dendrophyllia cribrosa. The sequence continues at coordinate 23,166,146 of JAJLRJ010000011.1, read as the reverse complement.
GAAAGTAATGTCAAACCTTTGTAGCAGCTGCTAATAAATACCGAAAGTAGCGAGCCCCCGAAAGTAACAAGACCAATTTCTTTTTTAATTATACACCACACAATCTAGACATGCAGAGCCCACTCATGTGCACTGATGTGGCAGTAACTTACAGCTGGACCGACGAATTTCGCCTCATTTTTCAACAACAATTATTGTTGCGAATTTCTATCTCTTATTTCATTCGGAAAAAGAGTTCGAATCAGCTTTATTTGAAGGGTTTGTACACCGAAAGTAACGACCCCCGAAAGTATCGAGAGGCTTTTGCAACTTTACGGTTTGCTGTTATACTTAAATTCTTTATGACTTTCTTCTTTGCAGATTTTAAATGTCAAAATTCGAAGACTAGAGCACTTGCTCCACCTCAAGGACTTAAGAATAGACGACCTAACAAGAAGACTTCAACAAGCAACACAACCACCTCCTCGGCAGCTTCCGCCTCAATCACACCCACCCCAGCTCCCAGCCGTCGACCCATCCCTTCCGGCTATGCAAATGCACCATCAGAATCCACTTCCGCCTGTAATTCACTCTTCGTATAACACTCAACAGCTGCAAGAAAATTAGGCAGTAAAGTACCTTATAATTTAATGGTTGTCTATTGTCAAGTTCAATAGTTTTATTAAATATCTGCTTGGGAAAGACTGAGAGTGCGTCACACTAAAGGAAAGTATTGCTCATTCAATAGTTTTTATTTGAAATTGGTCACACTTTAGGATTTCATCCACAGACTCAAAAGTTGGAACCACCTTGTACTACATAATAAACAGCACCCCAGAAAAGTACTGCGAATGGTCACACTTTAGGATTTTATCTACAGATTCAAAAGTTGGAACCACCTTGTACTGCATAATAAACAGCACCCCAGAAAAATACTGCTCAGTAGCTTTTTTTTTTAACGATTTCATCCACAGACTCAAAAGTTAGAACCACCTTGTACTGCATAATAAACAGCGTCGCAGAAAAGCACTACCCAACAGCTTTCAATTGAATATTCGCCGTTTTCTTTCCATAAACTCAATGTTAGAACCATCTTGTACAGCATAATAAACAGTACCACAAAGAACGTACTGCTCAATAGCTTTTATTTGAATTGTCACACTTTTGGGTTTCATCCACAAGCTCAAAGTTAGAACCACCTTGTACAGCATAATAAACAGTATCACAGAAAAGTACTGCTCATTTAAGGTTTTGCTTCAAATTTTATCTCAGTCGCATAATATTTATATAAGTATCTCTTATGACTCAATAGGATTTGACTTTACATGTGCTAAATTATTAAGTAATGGTCCTAGTAAGAAGTAGGCAATCTAACGGCAAGGAATACAGAAAGGTGTTAATTGTGATATTGTTGAAACCGTCCACCTCATTGGTTAAAACATGAAAATCCACCATCACTTCGTCAGGTATCACATTTATTTCTCTCTAGTTTACTAATTGATTCCCTTTTAGTGAAAACTATTGTGAGTTTTAATGCAAAACGTGGAAAATAAGAAGACTTTCTTGGCCATTGTTTTGGAGTCTCACGATTGGATGAAATCTTGTAACACAAAAGAAATATCGCTTTAAAAAATAGTTTCAGGTTGATGTATTCTCAGTACGAAAATCTAAACATTCTTATGTGAGGAAAGCAAAATGCCGCAGAACAATAGAGGATTGCCTAGTTGTTACACGTATTGTCACTTAATTTCTAGTCTCTTCAAGTGTTTATTCTAATCCGTAACCTTCTCAAGTGTACATATAATAAGCTTTTCGTAAAACGTTTAGTCTGTAGGTCACTAGACATACATAACTTTAATACAAAACCTCATAAGAGATTTGAGTATGCATGCAATAATGACATCCAGATACCCCCCGCCCGGGGGGAGGGGGACTCCCATATAAAAAATGACGGGGTCGCTCGTCGTACCTTTTAGGGGTCAAAATGTGTAGAATGGTACCACTTAGGGTGCTAAAATCTAAAATGACCACCGTTAGAATTATCGCGGTACCTTTTAGGGTATTGAGCCGAAAAAACATGACAGATATGACATATGGCATGTGTTATTTTAGAATTGGTACCTCTAGGGTAAAAATTCATTTGAACCACACTCATCAAACCCCCCCCCCCCCCCCCCCCCCCCCCCCCTTATGGGAGCATTAAACGCCATTCGGGACGCATTCATTTAAAAATTTACGTTTGTGTAGAATAATTTCATGTAGTTAAAACAAATTCACTGTGGTACATGTTTTGTAGTTGTAATTGTTGAAAGGGAGTGTATGTACAGTATTTTTTTAGGTCATGTGTAGGGTTTTTTCAGCAAAAATCTAAGGCCGGTTATTTTTTATTAAAACGAAGTCAAACTTAGACCGCGGTTTAAAACAATTAATAGCTTATAAGCGGGTCATTTTGTAGATAAATTTATGTTTTTCTAGTCTGTGTTATATGCCGTCAAGAAATTGTTTACAATAACTAACTTCTACCTTATTATAGGAAATTAGCGTTCCTGTAAATTAAGGTCTTTGAAATTAACGCGACTTAAATTAATGCGAATTGGAAGGAAAATATCTTTCGAATAAAGGAAATTAACACGAGAGAGGGGGCAAATTTTCAAAATGAAGAAAATTAACGCGATTATTGATGTCTCTAAAGATAATATTTTGGTTGTAATACAAAAAAAAAAAAAACGGATGTCGAGAACCGCTCTTCTGAAAGCAAGAATGAACTGGAAATATTGCAGATGACATATCTTTAAGGCTTTAACATTGTAAAAGGTTGCAAAATATAGTATATATAGTGTTCGGACAGTATTCAGAATTTGGGGTGAAATTATTAAGGTCTTGGAAATGAACGCTCCACTTAAATAATGTCGCGGAAATTAACGCTCACAGAAATTTACGCGACATAAATTAACGCGAATTTTAAGAATTCGCGTTAATTTCACGGAGCGTTAATTTCCTATAATAAGGTAAATATTAGGGTTGGCCAGACTGAAACTGGTATAGACCGTGGTTTTGTGAAACACCGTCTTAACATCGTTTGAATAACCGGCCTTAAATGTCAGAGAGTTCCAAAAACGATCTGTTGTGGCATGATCAAATATATATGATAGCGCAGTTATACAAAACAAAATATCACGGGGAACTCCCGTGTGAAAATGATGGAGATGACCTAAAAGGTACCAGAAACTCGCATCTGTGAGGGAACTCTCTTGTGAAAATTACGGGCTTGCATTAAAAGGTACCAGAAATATGCACCTGTGGGGAATTTCCTTGTGGGGGAACTCCCTTGTGAAAATGACGGGGATGTTCTAAAAGGTACTTAAAACTCGTATCTGTGGTCTTGGCTACTAAGAGATACTAAGATAACAGATTTTAAAAGTATTGTGAAAACGTTTTGGGTGATTAATTCGGATTCTTCGGATTCGGATTCATCGAATTCGGATTCGGATTCATCAGATTCGGATTCATCGAATTCGGATACATTCTTGCAGCGAGGTTTCGAAACCAAGACATACATGTAGATCTCCGCTTTGTATTTACCATAAAAGTTTCCCGGTGAGTTACTGTTGAAGGTAAACTAGGCATTCAAAGCGAAGCCCAAGTGCATTTCCCCAAACGGTATAATGAACACCCCCGTCATGTGTATATGGAAGTGCTCTCCGCCCGTAGCATTTATAGTTTTAATTGTGAGACATCTACCAGACTTTGCAATGAAAAAAATAAAAGGCAACGGAAGTGCAAATAAATAGCAGTTATATTATTTATATTCTCAATGTGGTTTAAACTAGGGCTCGTGTATGTGTACCGTAGAAAACGTTTAGAGGAGCCTGGAGGACGACACAAGGGTGTTGTCTTACATGAAGCCTGTTCCCGGCGTTCAGATAGTGCAGACGCACGCCGGTTTTTATCTGCTCCCCGACCCGACAATCTTAACGCCTGGAACAGGCTATCCTACATGACATACCTTACACTACCCTGGGAAGGTAAGCTTCATGTCACACAAAGTAATGTCTATCCTACATGACACACCTTACCCTACCCTGGGAAGGTAAGGTTCATGTCACTCAAAGTTATGGCTATCCTACATGACACACCTAACCCTACCCTGGGAAGGTAAACTCCATGTCACACAAAGTTATGTCAAAGTTTTGATCCAATACAATGCAGCGGCGGATGTAAGGGAGGGACCGGGTACGATATTTCACATTGCGCCGTCTAATTTTATAGCAGGGGGCCGCAAAGTAAGGATCATGCACGATCCCGCTTGCAAACGGCGCGTTTACACATGCGATTTTTGTCGCGCTCTCCAATGCAACTTTTGTCGCAAGTGTAAACTAACGGCGATTTCCTGTGCGATTCGGGTGCGAAATTTGCTTTGATTTGCTGTGATTTCCCAAAAATCGCCGTTAAGTTCGAAACTTCTGCGACATCGCGCGACAAATCGCGCCCAAATCGCACTGAAATCGCCGCCCCTTTACACATGCGATTTGAAGATGCAACTTGCGCGGAACAAAACTTGCATCGACAAGTGCGACAAAAATTGCACAACAAATCGCCTGTGGCGTTATGTGGCATGTTTCCGCGACACGCTAATTACATATGCAGTGAAAATAGGGTAAGTAAACAGACAGACATTTTCTGATAAAAAGTAACATTTTTTAAAACTTCGCAAACTGACAGTGCTCTAACGTTTAGTGCCGGTTTCAGCACTAAAAAAAACACTGGATATGTTGAACTGAATATTATGCAAATCTAATTCTGATACCAATGTGCTCGGCGAAATTATCGAGATTGGAGCATCCGCGGATGGAGCGGCGTTGCAAATCTTTCGAAAGCGGTCGCTGCCATTTTAGCGACACTTTCGCCAATTATTGATTATTTTTTTCTATCAGAAAAAGAAAAATGCAATTAATA